>CM031236.1:301252724-302452724 GCA_018340775.1 Taxus wallichiana var. yunnanensis
AAATAATTATTTATCCCGTTTTCCTAACATGGTACCATAAAAGAAGGATGTGTTTTTGTGTGTGCGGGATTCTCTGTTGAGTGGCAAATTGGTCTTTATACATTGCAAAGGAAGAAGAGTTTTTGAAAAACCTCAAACCAATTTGAATAACAATCAAGACTTGAAAATTCAGGGGGCAAGAAATTAATAAACACAAATTACACTCAAATAATTTTTTTATTATTGAAAATTTACAAAAATCCAAATACATTTTGGATATTATTTTTAAATTGAAATTCTATAAACCTAATATCTACATCTCCATACGGTAGATAAACTTCCATACATTTAGGAAAAACCCTAGTTCGCTTGGCCCAAGGCCCATTCAATCTTCTATTGGCCCCCTCACGCGTTGTAACGACCTAGTAAACTAGTAAAAACTTCAAAACGCCTTGATATCTACTCATATGGCTTGATTATTCTTCAAAGCGGCTGTTAAAACTTGAAATCACCCTTGTAAACCCTATTACCTATATAAAACATCAAAACAGAGATATTGAAATAATATTTGGCCAAAACCTGCCAAACGACCTACATAAAACCAAAAACGGCTGATATAAACAAAAATGACTTGATAAAACAAAACATGCCTTGGATAAACTCAATACGGCTTGGTTAAAGGCCTATACGGCCTAATTTTTGCCTTAAAACCCTAAAATGGCACTGTATATCTTGAAAATGTCTCTTATAACTTTGAGATGGCTTTTATAACCTGCAAAACATTAAAAAGGCTGGCTAAATCTTTGAAACGTCCACATAAACCCATAAACGACTTTGGTAAAGCATTATACAATCAAGGTTATATAAAAACGCTTCATATTGATCAAAATCGACCTCCATAATGCAAAAATATAGCCTTGTAAATATTCTTCACAAGCCTCCATTTGCTCTAAGAAACCCTAAATTAAACCGCCTAAAAGCAATTATAAAAGAAGAAAAGAGTTTATT
Source organism: Taxus wallichiana var. yunnanensis (assembly GCA_018340775.1). Taxonomy (NCBI): domain Eukaryota; kingdom Viridiplantae; phylum Streptophyta; class Pinopsida; order Cupressales; family Taxaceae; genus Taxus; species Taxus wallichiana. The sequence continues at coordinate 301,253,712 of CM031236.1, forward strand.
CTATTCATAAGAGGTGAAACCCTAAAAATTAGGGAATCATATTTATGTTTTATTTAAAAAACATTTCTTTTGAATAAGTCCAAAAAAAGCTTTTTTAATAAAACCTTTTTTTAATTTTGAATACATGTTTCTTGAATAAGTCATTGTTTTATTTTCTATAATTAAAAATTAAATTAAAAAATAATTTATTAGCTAAATCATAGAGCTAAGTAGCTCTATTGGTTAAGACAAGTCCTTGAAAATCAAAATGCATAGAGGTGCGGAGTTCGAGTCCCAACCCCTCATTTTTTATAGAAATTATTTTCTTTGAAAAAACAGTTTAATTTTTTTCTCCTCAAGGAAATTTAGCGGAAAAATATATTATTTTAATTCTACTTTTTAAAAGTTTTGGAAAAACAAATAAAAGGCATTAAATTTTTTGGATTATTTAATTGCATTTCAAAAATTAAGGTTTTATTTCGAGTAAAATTAAGTTTAATTTTTACCAAGAAAATTAAATAAATTATTATTTTTTGTTAAATAGTGAAATAAACTCTCTTTTCGCATTTATTTTTTTGGGTTAATTTCATGTGCATTGTTGTTGTCGTAGTTATTTGTATTTATCATTGAAAATGGTTGGAATGACCAATTTTCAATGGATTAATCACAACTAAATGAGAACTATAGCATTTGGTGAGTTAGGTTGAAAGCCATTTTCATGGAAAGAAAACTATGGATCTCGTCACCGGTGTGGAGAAAAGACCCATTGAAGACAAGCAAACCTAAAAAACCTAAGTACCTTCTCCCAAAGATCTTAGGAAGCCATGTCAATCCTATTACAAAGTATAAAAGACGAGTTCTTACTGCATATTGGACACATGGACTCTCACACTGAAACAAGCTTGGAAACAATGTACGAGGGCAGTCGCCTCTGGAAAATCATTAAACTTATCATGGAACTTTTCACAACTCCTATGAAGGGAGATGAAAAAGTCGTTAACTATTTGGCCAAAATTAAAAACATCAAATCCTAGTTAGATGGTTGTGATTGCCAACTGTTCTAAGACAAATTGTTGTACTTCATAATTCAAATCAACATCCATGAGAAATTTATGAACTATATCTCAATTCTAAACTCAAAATATCAAAATGAGTTTGACTTACTTGACCTTGACACCTTGTCCTCTCTCCTAATTCAGAAGAACAGGGTGATGGCCAACTTCGATTCAAAAGAGAATGCCTCTCGGCATTGTTCTCACAAAATGAAAAACATTTCAAAATCAAAACAATTCAAACCAAAACCAAACTTCAAATAAAAACTAATCCTAACAATAACCCTAATAGGAATAGTCAAAATTTTAAAGTGAAGTTTAATGGAACATGTAAATGTGGTAAATTTGGTCATAAGGAATCAGATTGTCATGTAAAAACAAACAAGTTTGTCAAAAATACTAGAAACAAGAAATTTAACAATCAAAAGAAGACTCAAAACCAGAATCCAGATCAAAATCAAGCAAATAACGTTGACAAAACAATAGCTCTTTACACTGCACTTTCAACGTTGAATGATAACAAATGGATCCTAGATAGTGGTGCCTCCAGGCACATGACTTGCATACGTGACATCCTAACAAATGTCGTAGAATGTCGGGAATTTTTATCTAGGAGACAACTCGATCATTTAATCTGAAAGTTGCGTAAATGTAAAACTTGATAATGGAATAATCAAGAATGTTTTGTTGTCCCTAAATTGAAAAAGAACCTTTTATCTTGCTCACAATTAACTAAAGAAAACTATAAAGTTGTTTTATTGCAAAATAAATGGTATGTGAAAAATGAATTTAGTGATGTTATTGCTTTTGGTATTAAAAATGGCTTATACATCTTTGATGGATTTATTTCTGAAGTATGTTTTTCGTCTTCTAAAAATGATCTTCAAATTTGGCATGAAAGACTAAGACATGTAAATTTTAGGAGAATGTATGAAATGTCTCGTCTAAACCTTGTTTACGTGGTCCTAAGATGCAACATGTCATGAAACTTTGACAAACATCATGACCCAAATTCATCTCATTTGGTATAATTAATTAATTCATAGTGATGTTAGAGGTCCACTCAAAGTACCATCTCTCGGTGGAGCCTTGTATGCTGTAAGTTTTATTGATGATTTCTCTAGAATGCCCTGGTCATACTATATTAAGAAAAAATATGATGTCTTGTTTAAATTTCAAGAGTTTAAAGCCTTAGTTGAGAATGCCTCTAATATGAAAATTAAAAGGATTAGAACTGATAATGAAGGTGAATACGTTAGTAAAAAGTTTGATGAATTTTGTGTGTCGTGTGGGATTCAACGTGAGTTAACCACTCCCTATTCCCCACAACAAAACGACATCGCAGAAAGAAAAAATAGGACCATTTTAGAAATGGCTAGGACTATGATTCACGTGTCAAATGTGCCTAAGTTTCTATGGGCAAAAATCAATGAATACTGCAGTCTACATTCTAAATAGGGTTCCTACTAAAGTCTTGTATCAAACTACACCTCTTGAAGTATGGACAAAACAAAAACTTGATATCTCACACTTAAGAATATTTGGTAGTCCTGCTTTTATCTTCATTCCTAAAGTTAAATGAAAGAAACTTGACCCTACCTCCTACTCTTGTATCTTTGTTGGTTACGAGGTCACACTAAAGGGTTGAGACTATATGATCTATTTAAACATGACATTATAGAAAATAGGAATGTCCATGTATTAGAAAAACCATTTTGCGAAGCTTCTTCCAAACCTCCCTATGTTTCTCCAAAGGAATAAATATAAGTCCTAGAGGATGAAAATCCGTCTTCAGATAGTATGAATGTAGAGGTTGAGGGGGAGCCATCACAAAATGAGTTACAAACTAAAAGACCTAAATGGGCTCATAACCTGATTAAGGACTCTCATCCTGATAATCTTAGAAAGATGACTCGTAGTCAACATACTTATCATGCCTTGATGACCTTATATGAGGTTGAACCACAATCTTTCAAGGAAGCTAGTCAAGATGAAAGATGGCAAGATGCTATGAAAGTTGAATATAATGCTCTTATCAAAATAACACTTGGGAATTAGTCCCTACTCCTTCAAAAGAAGCATTGTAAGATCTAGGTGGTTGTATAAGATTAAGTATAACTCTGTAGGATAAATTGATAAATTTAAGACACGATTAGTAGCTCGTGGGTTTACTTAAAAACCCGGTATATTGATTATGTTGAAACCTTTTCTCCCATAGCCAAAATGAGCACTGTTAGAATTCTCCTAGCATTAGCTGCTCAATATGGTTGGGAGATTCACCAAATGGATGTGAAAAATGCTTTTCTAAACGGTGATCTGAAGAAATATATATGCAACAACCTAAAGGTTTTGTAGAACTTGACAAAAATTGTATGTCTGTAGACTTAAAAAATCTTTGTATGGTCTTAAACAAGCTCCTAGTTTGGTATGTTAAGATAAATGGCTTCTTTCAGATCTTGGTTTCAGTAATTGTTGTTCTGATAATGATTTATTTGTGAAAACTGAAAATGATAAAATTATTATTATTGTTTTATATGTGGATGATTTGTTAATTACTAAGCAATGATCATAGTTTAATTTTGAAAATTAAAGCTAAATTAAAACAACGTTTTGAAATGTTTGATCTAGGTCTATTAAATCATTTTTTAGGGATGGTTATTTTTCAAGATCAGAATTCGATCGTTGCATCTCAATCACAATATGCTAATAATTTGCTTAAAATATTTAACATGATTGATTGTAAACCTATTTCCATTCCCATTGAAGTTGGTGTTAAATTAGATCCTAAACCTGCATGTGCAAAAACTAACCCTACTTTGTATAGATAACTAGTTAGTAGTTTGATTTATTTGACTATTACTAGACCTATATTTCATATGCAGTAGGAGTTTCTAATTCATGCATAGATCCTTATGAGGATCATTGGAAAATGGCTAAAAGATTTTAAAATATATTAAAAGAACAATTAATTATGGTTTGTATTATTCTTCTAGTAATGATGCAAAATTATTTGGTTATTGTGATTCTGACCATGTTGGTGATATTATAGATAGAAAATCTACTTTTGGATATGTTTTCAAGTTTGGTACATGTGCCATCACTTGGAATAGCAAGAAGCAACCGACAATTTCTATCTCTTATATTGAAGCTAAAGTTGAGTATAGAAGTGCCATGGAAGCAACAAAAAAAGCCATGTGGCTGAAAAGACTACTAGATGAACTCCATATGGGCATCAAAGGAAACACTCTTCTTCTATGTGACAACCAAAGTTGCATTGCTCTTGCGAAACAATCTAGTTCAACATCAGAGAATGAAGCATATAGAGATTCATATGCACTTCATTTGAGAGAAAGTCCTAAATGATGATATTGATATCAAGTTTTGCCCTATCAAAGATCAAGTTGCAAACATTTTCACAAAGCCACTATGTCTTTGTGAAGTTTTGCAAGTTTTGTGCCTTGTTAGGCCTTTTAGAGTTGCCATTGAGGGGGAGTGTGCATGACAATGCCACCTCTTAACGACTTTTTTGTAAACTTCCTATACTTCATTTTGTAAAACATTACTATATGTGAGTCTTAAGTAAATGATCACAACATATGAGTTTACTTATAATTCCCAACTGAAGCATTAGTTATGGGAGATCTTTGTTTTATAAAAGGATCCATAATCTTATGTAAGTCTTCATATGTAAAACACTTGTTTTGAGAATTTTTGTGTGGGAATATCTGTATGATTTCCTTGTTTACATGCTAGCCTAAATCGTTGTTGATGATTTATGGATTGTAAATCCTTTTGTATAAAAATGTAATTTGGTATGTTTCCCCACTTAACATTAAGGGGGAGTGTTGGGATAATAATATTAAGTGGGGACACCATTAGGTGGGCCACCACTTTACACCCTTTAAATATTTTATTACAAACATTATTTAAACCTATTTAATATAGGTTGTCGGGTCCCCTCTCCACTTAATGTGGAAGTTATGAATTAATTAAATTAATTGGAGTAAGAGTGAAATGGTGCACTTGAGTGCAACTAAATCACCCACCCTATTTATAGGGTGATCTCATTACGAGATTGGGCATTTTGGCAAAAATATTATTTTGCATATTACAAACCTTTGTAAAGTGTGATTGTAAGTTTGGTGGGACCCGAGGAGGAAGTAGAAGTGTTGGGTCAAATTTGGATGTAATTTCTCAATACAAGGAACATGCTTTTTGTGGGGTTTTTTACTGCGATATTTTTCCCATGTAAATTATGGTGTTGTGTAATGTGTATTTACTTTTTTATGCTTTACTTTGTGAAATTATTTTTAATTATTTACTTGCATACCTAAACTATAATCCTTTGATAGTAAATTTGGTGGATATTTAATTGTTTTAATAAATTATTATTTATCCTGTTTTCCTGACCACACACACCTATAATTAGCCAAAATTGTGCAGGATTGCTCTAGAGGTTGGATGCTCTTGCATCAAACACTCGAGGTATTTAAAACTTGAGTTCCACCTCAAGTAGGTTGAGTGAGTGGTAGAACCACCCTTCGGACTATTAGAGTAGATAGTCCTGACTTCTTCATCCAATAAGCGTTGTTCTGGCCTCTGCGCTTCTTTCTATGCCTCTTCTAGTCCTTCCTCACCTCTCTGTGACCCCCCTGCGCTATCTTGCGCACTCTTGTGAGCCTCTGCTCACCATAAACCGACCATCTCCTCCCAATGTATCTCTCTCTCTCATCCTCTTCTATGAGCCTCTGCTTGCCTTTGTCTCTCCACTTCGCCTAAGGCTTCTTTTCTCTGCCCTTTCCTTTGTGAGTCTCTACTCACCTTGAATTGTCCACCTCCTCCAAAAGTCTTCGTGACTTTTCTTCCCTTTTGCCCTCTTCATCTCTCGGGTCTTTGCTCTTTCGCGCCCTTCCTTTGTGCACTCCTTCGTGCCTTTTACCTTCATGCCCTTACCTTCCTTGCAGGGCTTCTTCCACGCACTCCCTCCTCTTCTTCTTCTTTGTCTTGTTGCCTTTCTCGCTATGACCTCTCTTATTTGCGCTTTCTTTCGTGCCCTCTTCTCGCTCCATCCTTTGAGTTATCTTCCCGTGCACTTCTTCTCTTTGCTCCATCAATCTCTTCACGCTCTTATGGGCTTGGACCCACTATAGACCATCCTTCTCTTCTTCTTCTTCTCTGCGGTCTCCCTTCTCTCTCCGCTGGGATTTCCTCCTTTGTGCGTTTGCTTTCCTATGTGCCATTCTTTGTGCCTTTTCTCTGCACTTTGCCTTCTCTCGCTTGTTGTGCCTTTGCAGGCTTTGCTTTGCGGCTTTCTTTCTCACTTCTCCTTCTCTTAACCCTTTCTGGGCCACGAACCGTCTGCCCTTGCCAATCTTGGCTTCTCTTTTCTCCACGTCTTGCGCATTAGAATAACTCTATTTGCTCACTTGGAAATTTCTTCTCTCCTCTTCATGGTTGCTCCACTATCTTCATCTTTCTTATGTGCTTCATTCTTTGTGCACTCTCCTCTCGGTCTTCTTCTCCGGCTGCACTTCTGCTTCTTCACCGCACATTCTCCTCTTGTGGTTACAGGGCAACTTTCCTCTCCTTGTGGCAGCTCCGTTCTACCACATGCATTCTCCTTGATGACTTCCTCTTTGCCATCTCCCGAGATCTGCATGGATCTCTTTCTCCTTCACTTCTATAGTATCCTCCTCACACTACTCTTGCCATGTTGCTCCCTCTCACAGTGTACTCTGCCGCTACCACACCCTTTTGTTTGTGCGATCTTCCTCTCGCTCCTCACCTTGAGATCTTCATGGATCTACTTCACTCACTTGCGCCTTGCTCGCACCCTCCTACAATCTCTTCCTCGGACCACTCTTCCTTGGTTGTCTTTGGGAAAATTCTTACACTCTCCTCTTCTCTTCTGAGATCTTCGCGATCTCTCTTATCCTTGGTACGCTCTGTTCAATGCGCACTCCCGCTATCTTCTTCGTCGATTGCCTTTAGGGCAACGTCTTCCCCTCTTCTCACTACTTCCTCTGGCATGGTTCTCCCATTGACCCGCGTGCCTTCATCTGTGCACTCCTCTACCTCGCGCACTCCTTTTTCTTCCACTAGGGCTTTTGCTTCCATGCACTCAATCAAGCACCCCTCTCGTCCTTTTACTAGGACTTTTCCTTCTACTCGCACCTTTTTTAGCTGCACAATCTCCCTTGCCCTTTCTCTACTGCCTCCATCTGCGGCCTCATGCAATCTTCCGCACGCTCATGGTCTACGGTGACCATCTTCTCCTTGGCAGCCTCCTTTGGCGGGATGCTCGCGCACACTGCCACATGCTTATGGGTGATTGCTCTCTTCACCCCTTACTCATCTTGTGAACCTCCTTCATGCACTGACTCTTGCACATTCATCTGCGGTGCTCCCGCGCACGCTCCCTCTTCACTTTTGTGCTCCTTTAGCTCATTCTTTGGCTGCCCTTTTGCACACGCCCCTTCTTCTCTCCCGCACTCTATTGGTGCTCTCTTTGTGCATTCTTCTTTACATTGTTGACTCCTCATTGAGTCTTTCGATTCCTTCTGGGCACCTCGATCCACAAAACCTCTTTTTCTATGGTCTTCCTCCACGCTCTCCTATTTGGTCCTTACACCATTTAGCTCCTTCATCACCTTTTCCATCATTTCTGCGACTACTGCATTAGATACGTCCCTCCTTCTTGACAACATCTTGCCTTCACATGCAAGATCATCAACTCTCTGGCCACTACACTCTGGGGACCTCTTGCGTTGTCTATCCACCTCCTTTCTCATAATGGAGAACACAACCTTCTTCCAGCTGCCTCACCTTCGGCACTTTGCCAACTTCTCTTCTTTTCTCACCTATCTCGCTTGCAGGATTGTAGCTTGCTCTAATACCACTTTGACAACGATACAAGGGATGAGACGAACCCGGGTCATTTGTAGAGTTCACATAACGAAACTGAAATTCGATGGTTTCTCTATTACTCAATGGCCTTCACGACAACTACATACACTTGCTTGCTATGGATCTTACAAATCTCTCTTGGAGTTTATAGTAATCGAGACTAGTTTCCTTGCTTAACTCGACTTTAATGGCCTACAATGACTTAGCCGCTCTCACTTGGCTTTCCCGTCCTTTTCTATGCACATTTAACAACCTCTCCAACTCTAGCTCACTTAGCTACTAACCATGCTGCTAACCCCGAAATGGTGAACTCGTCCTCTATTCATAGCCGCGCGTTTCCACTTCTCTCTCCTTGTTTGAAATCTCCTTTTGGCTTGTTGGTCTCTTCTAAATGATTCTTAATCTTCCCTATTAGATTCAAATTTGAATTGGGCTCATTAAAGCCTCCTCGAGCTACCTCCATCTAAATGTTTCTTGTTTGTGCCATGTTAGTTTGGTGGTTGAAATCAGATGATTGTTGAGTCCACATCAGTCTCTTGTTAGACGCCTTTTAACCTTTTTTGACTTGTCTGCGAACAACCAAGTCTACCACGCACATCTTTGTCGTGCAATACTTTGCACCTCTTATTTGTTTTGCCTCGCACTCCTATGTCCAACTTCACCTTTACTACGTTTCTTGTGCAACTTTGGGCTTTTGGGCCACTGTATGCACCGAAGGCCGCTCAACCTTCTTTGATGTTTAAACAAATAGCTTGGCTTACTCGGGTCTTCTGGCTCACCAAGCCCAACACTTGATCGGTCAAACTTGTTTCCTTACCACCAAATTACTTTGGGTTTGAACCCCATGGGCACCCAACCCTTAGGGCCTAATCCAATTCATAGGGATTTCGTGTAGATTAACACCATGGTTCCTAAGGACCTCTTTTCAAGGTTTGGTCCCAACCCTTATAACTTGCTCAATGGCCTTGTTGCCAAGCTCTTTGCATTGGTCCGACTTGGACTTTCTACACAGGTGACACCTCCTTGGCTTGGTGGTAGGGCTTCGTGTTTATTAACTAGTCCGCATCGGTGGGCTCCTAATACCTAGGCGACTATGTCAACAAGCTCACATTCCCTAAAGGTCAAACCATTCCTCATGCCAAGCAATCCGGCTCTTAGATATCCCGACAAAGCTCGCCTAAGCTTACCACACACACCACACCATGCCGGGCCAAGGGCCCACCCTTCCTCCACGATGACAACCTCACAAGGCCGGGCCACCCCGGACTCGGCCGAACCGCACTAGGGAAAGTCAACCTCTTACGAGCCTACCCGTATGCCTAGGGCCGGACAACTAAGACCACCAAAAGGCCCAACAGACCAAAATTAAAACCTACATAGTAATTGATCTACAAAACCATTTTCCATGAATCAAAAGACACTAATTACCATATTTAGATTATTTTTTGAATTTGTTTAAATTTTATAAACAATAATTCATTATAACATAAATGTACTAATTCTAAAAGCACACATTGATTCCATTCCTCACACAAGGACCCACATACCCAATTTGCATTTGCTCAATAAAAAGAATAAAGTCCATATTTAATTTGACATTTACCACATAGTTCATGTGCTCTTTTAACCTTTTTAATCCCGTAATGAATATACAAAAAACCTATAATTGTCAAATCTTCCAAGAACAAAACAATGCTTCCAAGTGTCCCTCATAATGCACATCAACAATACATAGGATGAATAACTCCAACAAGATGCCTGCTGGGCTCCACGTAAAAGAAAACTCCACCAAAAGTAGCATTGCCTAAAAGATTGGCAAGATCCCTCCAAAATCAGCAAAGGGATGAGGTGTTTTTCTCCCATTCAATATAGCATCATAAAGTAGAAGACCCTAGCCATGCCCGAGTCCATGGGGTCCAAAGCTCATAACTTCCACATAAGATACCACATAAGCAAAAAGGAAACCCCTAAACATGGTTGTAACCGATTTAGGACAAGTCTAGAGATGGGCATTCTTCATCCATAACAAAATAAAGCATACAAAACACAAAAACCATAAACCCACACAATACATGTCAATTCTTCATCCATGACAAAATAAAGCATACAAAACACAAAAACCATAAAGCCACATAACACGTCATTTTAGTAAACCCTTTACTTCCACGGGAGAGGGTTTATATCCATGTAAAAGAAACCACTACATCCAAGGTATGCATCGCTCTCAATGGTGGAAAAGTAAAATGTTTTATCCTCCAGCTCCAAGGTAGGCATCGCCCTCAATGGTGGAAAAGTAAAATGTATTATCCTCCACCTCCAAGGTATGTATTACCCCCAACAATGGAAGTATAAATTGTAAATACCTATACCTCCAAGGTAGGCATCTCCTCAATGGTGGAAATTTGAAATGTAAATACCTCTACCTCTAAGGTAGGCATTACCCTCAACAATGTTAAAGTAAAATGTATGATTCTCTACCTCCAAGGTGTATCATCCTCAACGGTTCAAATATAAAGTGTAAATACCTCTACCTCCAATGTAGGCATCACCTCAACGGCAGAAATATGAAATGTAAATACCTGTACCTACAAGGTAGGCATTAACCTCATTGGTGGATTAAAAATTGCAAGAAGAACCCATGGAGCTAGGCACACCCTAAATTCCAATCACACCCATTGCTGGCATTTGGCATCGGTACACACAAGTTTAAGCATTAAATACAGCAAAAACCAGCGTGTAAATTTATTTAAACAAAGGTTCTCTAAGCCATAAAAGAAGTCATGCAACTGAATTTCAAGCTTCTAAATAACCTACAAGAAATCTTTTTATAGAAAAACCAATAATCCTGATCCAATTACCTAATGACATACATTCCTTTGGCTCCCTTTTTACCCGCCTCTTTTAGTATCCTAAGACTTCTAGATCTTGTCTAGACCATTTTAGGGGCCTAGATAGGCTTCCAAAACATACCTACATACGACCATTTGGGACTCATCCAATATTTTCATGTCTAGAAGAGGTTGCTTGCCTTACAAGCTTCCTTAAAATAATAATATTGTCCAATTCCAACTTATTATTTTTTAGAAAGTGTTTTGCGTTCAAGACTTATTCTAAAAGTATATTCTAAAGCATATTACATTTATCTTTTAGTGAAAGGTTTCATGTTTAGGAAAAGAAAGGGGAATTAACACAATGACTAACACATTAATAAATTAGGTATATGACAATGAACAAGGTAATTACAATAATGTTGGCCAACAAGGTGTGCTCTTCCCAATAATTATAGTGGACTTGGAACGTCCACTAATCTTGTGGTGTGTTTAATGAACTACTGTATCCCTTTACTCTGTTAGCCAGGCTTGCTTGCTGCATACTTATCGCACCTTTCAATACGTCCAATCTAATGGTACATATACATATAATAAAAATAAGAAGTATAAAATGGTATAATATCATAACATGTGATAATCACAATGTTCAACCAAGGAACAATCAAAATTGGCCAATAAACATCCCATCATGGGCCATATTTGGTAAGCAAGAAACACAAGTGTCTTATCCAATGACAAATCACTCATAAGCATAAATTAACCATAATCCAATAATCAACTATGCATACAAATTACGTGATAATCCATATGCATGATAAAAAGTAGTGTAAGCAACGCACATGCACATGCACTGGCCTGCCTGTCCTCACACAAATGCACTCATGCAAATGCACACACACACATGCACATACACGTTTGCATGCATGCACATACATGCATTGCACACACCTCCACACACACACACACATGCTGTCATGCGCACACACACACCATGTGTGTGCACATACACACACACACCAAGTGCACACACACGCGTGTGTGCATGCTCGCATGGACACGCTCATGGGCATGCGCTCACGAACGCACATGCACAAACACGCACAACAAGCACACATGCGCACACACACAAAATAAGCATAAGGTTTCGTCCATATGTCATAGCATGAAATTCTTTTTCAGTTTTAAGCAAAAAAATGTTGTAGCTTTTTTAAGGTAATGCCCATCTTGCCGTGTCCCACCGAGTCAACAAATTGTTGTAATATTATTTAAGGTAATACCCATCTTGCCGGGTCCCATTGAGTTTTTGATGATTGTGGTAATCCTCTAGCTTATTATATATTGACTAGAATTAGTGCCATTGTGGGTTGGCTTGCCCTTTTGTAATATCGATGATAGGTGTCCATATAAAGGCTATGCCTTATTCCTTACCTCTCACTTACTTTGCTCGATCCATTATAGTTTAATATTATGTTTCCTTTGGTGTCTTTTGACACCTGCACATATTTGTGTTCTCTCTTTTGCTGGTGGAGTTTATTATTTGCTTGATTATGGCCTTTTGTCATTAATCTTACACGGTATCAGATCTTATGGTTTAGGAGTTGGAATATATTGCAATTAAACGTATAGGTGGTTCAAGGGACTTAGTGAAATCTGTTGAAGGTGGTTCTAGGGTCAGTATGAATAATCTTGTAGAGGATCGCTCTTTTCACACTTTCATAATGAGGTGCTTCTTATGTATTGAAAGGTAGACTTCAAGGGATTTCTAAAAAATGGTAGTTGTCTACATTTTGAGTGGGGGAGTTGTGACCGGTTGAAGTTTACTTTCTGAAACTAGGGTTAATTTTTTGCAAGTTTCAGAAAAATTAACATATCTTCAAAAGGTTTTTTCTCCTAGGACAGGTGTTTGATTGAGGTGATTTTGTTCTCATTGGAAAATACATTTCAAGATCTTTCCATCAAGTGGTGAAAATAAAATTTCTGGGTTTTTGTTTTTTATGAGTTAAATGGCAGGTTCTTTGGAAGATTATCTTTGGCTGGAAATCCACAATGAGTCAAAATAATATGTTCAGAAGGGATTTAATTGTCATCATCACACATATATCGATTGAAGCACAACTAGGATTTCTTTGTTTTGGTCAGGTTACACTAAAATTAGGAGTTTTCATTAAATTATTATGTAATTGGATAGTAGTGGAATATTTCTAAAAGAATTATAATGAAATTGGATAGGAGTGGAATTTTTCTAAAAGAATTATTTTGTCAGAATGCTTACAAAATTTCAGGGGTATTTTTAGTTTTGCATGTTTTCTGAAATGGAGTTTTAACAGGTCAAAAGGTCAGAACAATTTTTTTGAGCCTTCAGCATATACCATGTATTGTGGAAAAGCTCTACAGTATTTTTGTTTTTCCGATGTATTTGCAATTTTTGATAGGGTTCTCTTATGTTTTTCAGCAAGTATTTGTTATGCTGATTTGAATATTGTATACTTTTTTAACGCATTTAGGGTTTTTATATCAAAATCAAGTATATTCACTGTTTTTCCATATTTTTGGGGAAAATTTGTAGAAATACTTTTAGATCTTGTCAATATCAGAGAATTGGTATATGAATATATGATTGGTTTGGAAAATGTTGAGGGTCTTAAAACAATGAAATTTTAGTTTTTTTTTTTTGGGGGTGGGGGATGGATTTTGCTTGAATTTGGGTAATTTCATGGTGATTTTACTGTAAATTATGTTTCTTTGTTATACTTGGAGTTTCTGGAGCCTTCTAGCTAGGGCATGTGTATGTGTTTTGTTCAAAGATGAAGAGGATTCCAAGGGTCCTTGCATTAACAAAGCACAAATATTCACGAGTCATCCACGGAGATTCCATTGAAGACCAAGGATTTCTGATGGATTGTTATTGGAACTGAAAATATTCTTTCAATAGAGGATAAGATGGCTGCTTGTTTTATACCGAAGATCAGGTTATAAGGATTATGTTGACCCATATTGCGCTAATCTTTATTTTTATCTCAAAGGGAAGAATATACTTTGAATGAGATTTAGTCCAAGTTGACAAGGAAACTCTTGTCATCTAATGAGGATGATGTTGTTCAATCTAGCAAAACGATTGATAGAGTGAGGGAACTAAATTCACAACTTGCAAAGGAGCTTGCTGAGTTAAGGAAGTATGAAGATACCATTAGGCATGCAAAGCATTGTGTTGATGCTTCCATATCTACTGATTTTAATTTTGTTGATTTTCTTCTAAGAGTATGCTTGTGTTGATGCTAATGATGTTGTTGATCATATTGATATTAATGATGGGTCTACTTCTTCAAAGATTGGAGCATTTGAGAAGCATTCAAAAGGAATTGGTGCAAAGTTGCTTCAAAAAATGAGTTATGCTAATGGCGGACTTGGAAAAACTATCCAAGGTATTGTTCTTCCCTTGAGGAGGTTTTTATGTAGGGTAGAGAAGGAATTGGTTATATCGAGTATTCTCATCATCAGAAACTTGTAGTGGATTCCCTTGGGAAAAAGGAAACAAATTCTTTGAAGGCCTCTTATGACATTGATAGGGATGGGAAGAAGAAGACATGCTACTATTGTGGCAAAGCAGACATTTTGTGAGGAATTGCTTCAAAAGGCAAATATATGAGAAGAAGACATTGTTTTAGGTTTTATGGTTTGGTCATGGGGAGGGATCATTCTAGGACTTAATCATCATTTGGAAGAGACATGAGGCATTCCTGGCCTCAATAAAGGAGATATGGAGCATGTACAAGGTTTTTAAGATATGATAATTTCCATTTTACGATGGTCACCATGGATTTGGCTATGATAGCCGTAGGCACAAAAGGCAACACAATGGCTTGATTTGTGCTTAGTCGAGAGATGATTATTAATAATTATCGGAGGATTATGAGGTTGCTTTAGGGTTGTAGTGTCAGTTGAGACTTTGGTTGGTGCTATTGCTTGCTAGTTAAACACTTATTCAACCATTTTGATTGAACCAAAGATATATGTGATTTTTGTTGGGTTGTTGGAGATGGTGTTGTGTTGGATGGGTGTGTTTCACTTTCATCATTGATGGGATATTTTAGGCATTTGATGGATGGGTGTGTTTGACTCCATAATTGATGGGCTCTTTATTGCATTTGATGGATGAGTGTGCTTGACTCCATCATTGATGGTATTTTATTGCATTTGAGGGATGGGTGCTCTTGTGTGTGGGGCCACCCCACGGAAACAACATTTTTACGTTGATTTCATCTTTTTATTTTGAGAAATTCTTTGGGAGGGTGTTAGAGGTCATTCATCCAAAGAGGATTGAATTTAGCTATCCATGATGGTTGTGGTGATTTGAGGTCTCATGTGACCTTGCAGACCGAGAAAAGATCAGTGTGTTGGCTTGGTGACGAGTTTTCAAGATTGTAAGACCTAGACCTAGGGTTCCATTGCAGATCTCATGGATGTCATTTTGGTATATGCATATTGTGTGGAATATTTGGGTGATTGAATCTTCGTCCGACTCATAGTCAGGTCCAACATTTTGGCCATTGTTATCTTTTCTTTGGCATTGTGGAGAGAAATCAATGATTGACTTGGTATGCAGTTCTCAATCAATTCCAACAATTTTTCCATTTGGGATGATTGGTTTCCAATGACTGACTTCATGTTTTGGGCATGTGTCTTTTGATGATCTAGGCTTTGGAGCTTTTGCATAGAGTTTGTAGCATGGAGGATCAATTTATTGTTCAGATTCACCGAAAGCTTCGACATTTGGCCATCATCAACATTTGGGTAGATTCTGCATGTGACAGTCCAACCTCTTTTGGGTGTATGTTGATTGTGGGGATGAGATTGCTAGACAGTGGTTTGGCTGTGGAAAGAACAAACCTCTTTTACTGTCATATTCAAATGGGAGTTGGCTTTTTTCCTTGATGAAAACAATAGGGATGTGTATGCCATTTTGTTTGTAGAGTGGAGGTATGTTTCTGGTTTGATCTGGTCCTAGTACTTAGTCATGTATGAAGCTAAATGTTGTCCATCTTAGAGTCAACACATAAAGGAACATTGATTGTGCGTTGCATGTGGTTTTAGTTTGTGAGTTCAATGTCTTTTTAGATTGCTCATTCCTTGTGGTGAAGATTCATCTAGTTGCAACATTTGCTCAGGTTTTTAGAAGTTGTAATTAGGGGGATGTGAGAAATATAGTTCCACCCTCCTATGGCCCTCCAAGTTGCTCTTTTAGGGTCTTAGAGTGTAAAACACATCTTATTGGGTCCCGTTGAGTTACTGATGACTGCGGTATTCCTTTGGGCTATATTATATGTATTGGATTAGTGCCATTACGGTCGGCATGCCCTTTGTAATATTGAAAATAGGTGTATATTTAAAGGCTTTTCCTTCCACTTTATTGTGCAGTCACTTCAGTTGATCCATTCTATTTTTATATTGTATTTATTCTTCTCTTGGCATCTTTTGACACCTCCACATATTTATGTTTTTATTTTGTTTGTGGAGTTTATTATTGTTCGTTAATGGACATGTGCCATTAATCTTAGAGAAATCAACGAAATGACTTTGCACTAGTGTTGTCTTCCTTTTTCATCTTATTCATGGTTATCTCCTATTTCTTTAAATCAAAATTTCTAGAAATTAAGGTTCTAAAAGTTTGATTTCTTCAGGTATCACTTGTTTGAGAATCTCCCAGCTGTTTCCTGGAGGGCATCACATCCTATGGAGGTGAAGGTTTGTTGGAAATGGTCCTAAAACATTATCCCGATGTGATTTTCTTCCTCTTAAATTACCTTGAAGGTTGAAGGTTTTAAGAGCCACAATTTATTTGGATCCATCTATTTTGCTTAATACTGGAAGAAGCATATAGTGGGTGCATCTCCATGCATTATCTTGTTGTAACGATGTCAAATCCGATCTCCACTATCCATGTACTCGTAGAAAATCTTGAGTTGGTGCTCTAGTTGGTTGGTTGGTTGTTATTGCATGGCTGATATATTAATGAATCTGGTGCCAAGAGCCAATCCTGAATGCTGTTGATGTGCCTGTTAATGAAAATAGGTGTTATTTTTCTTTCCCATGAATACCTAATATCCATGCTCAGAACCTGTATTTGTTGATGCATGTAGGCTTCATATATTGCTTTGTAGCAACAGGCTTCAATCTCTTCGCTTAGGCTAAAAGGACTCATGTCACTGGTGCACTTTTGTTTGAGATCCATTCTATCGAAATTTCCATTCATTTGCAATGTATTAAAAACTGGCCGTGAACAACATTCTGTAAGATGGCGGTGTGGATTTTTCAGGCGTGGATTAGAGTCATATGTTCTTTACTTAAGTTCTATATGTGCATGATAACAAGGGCCATAACTAGACAATAATGGAAATTTATATTTATATCATTCAACTTCATCCATTATATCCATGTAGAAAAATATTATTCAAATTAATTGAGCTTATTGAGATCATATTGTTGATTTAAATAATTTGTCATAGTGCATATTATTGATTTTCACCAATGGTCACGGGGCTAAGCCCCTCCTTCTTGGGTATGGGGAGGCTCCCATTATTGAATGTAAACTAACTAAAATTGTGGGGTGGCTGTTAGGCCGAGGATCACACAGAATACTCCATAAACTTGTGTCAAACTGCTTGCTGCAGTACAATGTACAAGGGAGGAATTAGTTTGGAGAGAGGTAAAGGGAGTAGGAGAAATAGGAGAGAGGGTTAATGTTGTGAGTAGGCACTAGCAGATTCTCACCAATAGTAACCGAGTAGGTCCGCATTCAATAAAAGTGTGGACTTAATCAGATGCAAGACTATAGATGCCATTAGATCATGGATCAAAGTGTTAAGCTATGTTTGTGTTCCAGAGGCTTGCGAAAGTTGGAAAGTAGAGAGAATGGAGGAATATAGACAAGGAGATAAAAGGAATGTAACTTTATTGCTTGTAGTAGTGGTGATACAAAGCCCTACAACTAACAACCAACAATTGCCAACCCTTTGGAATGGAGAAGCCATTCCAATTTATAGATTTACAATATGACTTTTCATCCCCCCACACATGACCTTTCACATTCTTATCACTTGTGACCTTTCATATTCCTTGGGAATGAAAGTGAGCCTTTTTCTTATTAATGAAAAGAACTCTTACAATGTATAATTAAAGGTCACTTAAGTGAATAAGACAAAATAGTGAAAAAGTACACCCCCAACGAATAATTAGAACACAGAGAGAGAAGGAAGGAGAAGGAGAAGGGGAAGTAGAGGTTGATCATTCTATAGATGAAGATGAAGCTTCCGCCGATGAAGTACTGGGCCTCCGGTGAATTTGGAGGAAAGACTCCTAGAATGAGTTCCTCATTTTTGAACTCTTTATTGAAACGGGCTGCCATAGTGCCACCTTTTTCGCCTCCCTCGGAACAAAACATAGCTTAACACTTTGATCCATGTCTCAGGAGCATCACTGATAGTCTTGCATTGATTAAACCACACTTTGTGATCTCCCGTAATGTTAGAGATTGAGCGTTTGATGTCTTTTAGGTCCAAAGTATCCTTGTTAAAGGAGAAAGGATCACTTGCCTCTTTCTTGACCAACTCTTGGAAGGAACTAATGAGTTCTTTCTGAAGACAAAATTCCGGTGACTGGGTGTGATCCTAACTTATGTGCACAATTGTTGACATCATCTAAAATCTTGAAGGCATGTTGCCCACAAGATTCAAGTTCAGAGATAGCATCGTTTATCACATCATATCTTGCATTCATTGTGCGGGTCCAAATTGGGGACAAGTTCTCAACAACGGATGCGAACACATTCCTACTCACGAGAGTGTGGGAATCGAGGCAACTCATTTCGATCACAAGTGGGAACACACTATCCCAATGATTCATCTCCCTCTCAATCTCTTCTCTTGTCATCTTTGCTTTCAAACAAAGGGCAAGAACATACTTGAACAAGGAGAAAACTTCTAGTAGCAATGCCTTTCCTTTCTCGAGAATCTTTTCAACCCACTTATCATTGGCCTTCCTTTGCATGGTCTAACCTTAAACTCTCTTGATTAACTGAGGATCAAAGTTGATGATGGTGGGGATGACTACCGCAGGAGGAAGAGGTACCACATTAGGCTCTAGGAAGGATTGTACATGAGCAATGAGAGTTCTCACATGCTCCTCCAATTGCTCCATAGTTTGTTTATACTCATTCCTAGCAAGCAAGCGAGCCGCAGACTCCTTGAACAGTGTGCATCTCCTTCGTGCGTGGCTTGTCCTAAGGAGGTTCGAGTCAATTCATAGTCATCTTGAGTCATCTCTTTCACAAGTTTTACAACTTTGGGCCGAGCTACCTCTACATATTGGGATCCAGAGGCCCCAATGAAGAAACGAGAGGTTACTTATGCTTTCTTGCTTCGTTTGGTTTTCATGAATTTTGAGATAGACTCAAAATCTGGTGTTGCGGCTTGTTGCATTGTTCTTGACTCACTTCCAAGCAGCTCCTGAATCCATGGGAAAGTTTCCACTGGAGTAGGCATGATATCAGGCGTGGGGGTACTTTTAGGTGCTCGATAATGGACTACCTTTTGTTTGTGATGGGATGATTCTGCCACTGAGAAGGATACACTTGGATTCCGGTGAAGAACAAGAGACTGTGAAGGATCAAATTTCACTTGGCTCGAGAGGCTCAATGGGATCTTTAGTGATCTTACCCTTCTTATGAAGCTTCTTGATCTTTTGATTACTGCTGCATTCCTCTCCTTAATATCACCCGATTATTTGATATTCCACGGAGCCAGAGGAATGGGTGAAGATTTCACCGCTTGGTTCTCGGGGTCAAACAAGTCCGACCCATCATCTTTTATCCCCTCAATAAACCAATCAAATTTGAGATCCCTCATCTGGTCTATCGTCATCCGCATATAGTCCCTTTTTCGTACCTCGAAATCATCCATGCAATTGGCCCAATAATCTTCAATTTGGGGCGTATGGTGCAAACCTAAAAAGGTGAAGGTCTTTGGATTTGTCTTGATATCAAAGTTAGACCTAGATGTATATATTCCCAAGGAGATGGGAAACGACACACCTTTCTTTTGACATTCTTACACTTGACATGAACATAAGCCAACTATCTGCACAACTCGAACTTTATGATTTTGTCACTCTGGTACTGGGTAGCCTGTGAGGAGCAAGATCATAGCATGCGACTATCTGTGCAATTGCTTGGGAAGAGATCCTTCGGTTTGGATTTCCTCAAGGAGCTTGATGATGAACATGGTGAATGCATCATTCACCTTGACATAGTGGGAATTGCTCTCCTTATGAGTCACCCACGAATACTTCTCGTATGTAGGTGATTTTTGAGGCACATGGGGAGTAGTAGACAATCCTCTAAAGGGTCTTGTGAAGGCAAGGGCATACACCAGGTAAGAAGTCATGGTGAACTTCTTAGTGGAGGGAAACTGCATCAGTTTCCAATGGATGTTGTCGCTGATGATCTGCCCCCAATCCACCACTTGGTTTCCTTCATGTCCGCGACTTTATGTAGGTGAAGGTAGGGAACTAGATGAAGTGGCTCCCATTCTTTTTGACCAAAGGCAATTGATTGGGAAGAAGAGATCCTTCGTTTTGGATTGCCCTCAAGGAGCTTGATGATGACCATGGTGAATGCATCATTCACCCTGGCATGGTGGGAATTGTTCTCCTTATGAGTCACCCTCGGATACTTCTCGTATGCAAGTGATTTTTGAGGCACATGGGAAGCAGTAGACAATCCTCTAAAGGATCTTGTGAAGGCAAAGACCATACACTAGGTAAGAAGTCATGGTGAACTTCTTAGTGGAGGGCAACTGCATTAGTTGTCGATGGATCTTGTCGTTGATGATCTGCCCCCAATCCACCACTTGGTTTCCTTCAATGGCCACGAGGATGAACTGAGCCATCCAATCTTGAAATCTTTCGTTGTTTCTTCCCCATCACTCTACTTATTAGAATAATGGCATCATAATAGGCCTAATGAAATTCACTCCTTGATAGGTTCTTGGGAATACGAAGGATTTCTTCCTTGTTTGAGCCACAAACCAAGTGCTAGGCCTTGTAGATATGAATCAATCCTTGCTCACTCCTGTGAAGCAAATTCCTTTGTTATGATGACCATGTTCTGGTGGTGGGAATTTGCATACATTGAGAAATGCCTTTCGGTGTGAGAATTGCAAGGAGTGAGTTGTCATTTGCCCAAATTGTTCTAGAATTAGCCTCGTAGTGTTGTGCACATGTCAAGACTAGTTTAGAACTCTGAACAAATAGCGGATGTCCTCCTGCCCTAAATAATCCACTTGAGAAGATTTTCTCCTCCACTAGTTCATGAGGTCCACCAAGCATTTTGGTTTTCAAGTCCTCTAGGTCCATGTGGGTGACATCACTATCTCCCACACTAGGGTATTCAATGATCGAGTGGAGATTGGCTCCAGACCTGAATACTTGAACTTCATGATGTCAAAAACAACGAGGTAGGCGAATGTGCATTGACACAAGTGACTTGAGCTCAATTGCAAGACATTCTATTTTAGCAAGTCCTATCTAGGACATGTATTTTTAGTAAGTTTTCACAATTTTCACCTTTTGATGGTTTTTACTTGTTTGGAGTATCATAAATGCTGAGAATTTGTTGTTTTTGGAAAGTTAATATATTTGGACATGTGAAGCCTTGCACACTTACTATTTTTAGACAAAGGTCTTTTGGATGTCGGATTGCAACGAAATTGATCTCAAAAGTTCAGGTTTTACTTCAAGATCTTTTTCTCTAGTTTTTGAGGTTTTTCATTCGTTGGAAGGAACTTTGTAGATTTGAAAAGGGCTGCAAATTCCAGATCATCAATGGCAATGTTCTTATAACCAGCTTGAAGGTGTTTTTGGAAGGAGTGCACTGGTAAAGTTTGATGGAAATCGGATGCTAGTAAATTACATGGATTTCTGGTAAAAATTCAGCAACATGTCCGTGAAAATGGGAGGAAAATATAACCAGCTTATGAAGGTGTTTTCTTTGGAAGGAGTCATCGCACAACTTAACCAAGGTAAAGATGGTTGATGGAGTCGCACCGCGGGTGCACAAATAGTGAGTTATGAGTAAACTTCTTAGGATGATGTGGGAGTAAAGATGTCACCGGGAGCTAAAAATGAGTTTTCTATGTGACTAGAGTTGAATGGTTGGATGTTTGTCCCCTTGTGAAAATGGGTGAGGTTTGGGTCCAAGGAGGGAAATAAAATGGAAGTTGAATGCTTTGAAAATGATTAAGTTGCGAAAAGTTATGATGGGGAGCGCACTTAGTCATTTCATTTGCAAAATCTTGACTCATCGCTTGAAAATATGCCAAGGGGTCCTGCTATTATGGGAAGGGGACTTCATCACTTAACTCATTCATTCGGTCATTTTTTAAGTGACGAAAAAAATGATGGGGAGCATACTGAGTCCCCCTTGCACCATTCACTCTTTCCGCCAATGTTTTAAATGCTGATATCACCCGCGCAAATTAGGACACACGGACTTGGAGCATGGAAGAGTGTTTTGGGGTCAAACCTTATATGATTTTGACTCCAAATCACATGTTGAGATCATTCTAACCATTATCACGAGCCAATTTTGCCTACAATTTGAATTTTGGTACCTATGATTTTGACTCCAAATCACCTGTTGAGATCATTCCAGCCATTATCAGGAGCGAATTCTTCCTGCAATTTGAATTTTGGCACTATTCACTCTTTCAGCCAATGTTTTAAAAATCAGAACCGGATTCAAACCGCCGAGATCTAACCGAACCGAATGAACCGAACCGGTTAGACTTCAAACTTAATGAACCGGTTTACTAAAAAATACATAAAATTTTATATTTTTAATGAAAATAATATATTTGAAAGGTTAAAAACCATGATTCCAACAATTACACACAAAATATGCAAAGTTTGCTCTTATATATATGTAAGAAAGGTGTTTATAGCAAAATGGCATGAACTCCAAGTCCAATACACAATACATATATCATATATGAGATTCCAAAACAAAATACATAAACAATGAGGCTCTAAATGGCCTCCATAGTCCGAGACTCCAAAAAAACATGCTATGATCATTGATACATTACAAATACTACAAGTTACAAAACTCTAGAATAAACTAGATGACATCAATGATCAATCATCAAACTCTGCACCGCTGCTGAAAATGGGATCCTCAAGGTCATCCTCATCAATATCATCACCGGCCTTTGGCTCTGACTCTAACTCATCCAAATCCTCAGGTACATCTGCAACAACTGTATTGGCACGGGGTCGGGAGTAGCACGAGTGTGACTAGTGCCTGCTATGTCTCGTGATGATGGTGGCGGTGCTGCTAATGGCTCATCAGATTCCTGATCCAAACCCATCCACCCCAAGTCATTAGGATCAAACTCTGTTGGCTGACTCTCCTCTACCCATTCGAGGTTGGATCTATATCATCCAAGACAATGGGATCAGTATCAGGTCTTCGGTTCAACAACTGGTTGCGCCTTAGCCGAAGGTTGTATTGCACAAAGACAAGATCATTCAACCGTTGTTGTTCCAAACGGTTTCTCTTCTTCGTGTGAATCCGCTCAAAGGACTAGTTGTGCTCGCACCTGAAGCACTGCAAGTTTGGCTCAAGATCCTAATTGCAAACTTTTGCAATTGAGGACACTGACTACCAAACGAATCCCACCAATGTGTTGCGATAAAAGTGTAAATGTTTAATTAGTAAACAATGACGATAAAAAGTTAAAAACATAAAGTTAAAAATTAAAAGTAAAACTTATAACTTAAAGGCTAAAGTGTAATTCAACAAATTAGATAAAGATTGTCTTATGCTAAAAATTCATGATTATTCATTAAAATTTTAATCAAATGAACTTCAAAAAACTTAGAATTTCTTACCTGGTTGGTCCACATCCCTTGCAATCTTTGCAAGGTTTTTCCCAAAGGTACCTGTGGCTCTGCTGAAGAAGCTGATCTGTCGGTAAACCTCAAGTTGTTGCATCTCATCAGGGACCATGCGCTCTAGAATCTAGGCACTCGTACAAACCATCTTTTACTTCTCCTGTTTGATCTTCTCCAAGCTGAGCTCTGTAATAATATTTCGGGTTCAAGAAATACCTAGCTGCATGTATAGGCCGATGGAGTTGATTGTTCCATCTATTATCTATGATCTCCCATATAGGCCCATACTTAGTTACCTTGTCTTTGTATGTTGCCCTTATCTGCTCCTTTGCTCTGATCCATAGCCTCATAAATATAGCCCATGGCTAATTTTTCCCCATCCACCAACCGCAACACCTTAACAAGAGGCTCGACAACTTTCACAATCTCTGCTTTTTTTTCCAAAATAAATTATCAAAAAGTTTCTTCTTTGTGTCTTTCCCATCCTGTTTCCGGCTCCACTTTGATGCATTCCATTCATCACTTGAAAACATCTTTTTCAAGTTTTGTTCTTGGAAAGAAGAGATTGCAACGTGAGGAAGTTTGTTGCAAATCTCGTGATGGCTAGCCTAACAAGTTCTCTTCCCTCAGTGTTCTTCCTCATTAGGTTCAATACCCATGAGTGATTGTAGATGTATTTGGTGATGCTTTTGCCATGCTCTACAATGTTCTTGATCCAATCTTTTTTCCCTATATCCTCAAGCATGAGGTCTATGCAATGTGCAACACATGGAGTCCAAAATATTGTTTTGTGTTTAGCCTCTAACATCTTACCAACAAGAACATAGTTAGAGGCATTATCTGTTATGATTTGTACAACATTTTCCACCCCCACCTCTAAAACAATCTCATCCAAAAGCTCAAACAATAAATTTGCATCTTTCACCCTATCAGATGCATCTACTGATTTCAAAAACATTGTACCTTGTGGACAAGAGGCAAGAAAATTTATTATTGTGCGGTTCTTGCCATCACTCCACCCATCTGACATAATAGTGCATCCTGTTTTGGCCCATGAAGCTTTGCAACCTTTCAAATATTCATCTATGGATGCAACTTCTTTCTTCAAAAGTGATCCTCTCAAGTCATGCATACTAGGGCCTTTGAAGCCCTTACCAACAACAACAATGGAATCAAACATCGGCTGGTAATAAGGTGAGCGGGCAACATTGAAAGGATATTTGCATCATACCACCATCTAGCAATGTACTCAAAAGTTGTTTCTTTGTATTGCTTCTTCCAATGGTTATCCAAGGTGGGCTGATTTTCTATTGGCATGGAGGCACTAACAGGTGTGGAAGATGGAAAAAAACTTTGAATGGTCTTTTTTTTTTGAGGCCGGTTTTCTTGACTATGAGTGGATGGGGGAGGCATATACCGAAAGGGGTCTCTAACAGTCACAAAAGGGTCAAAGCAAGATCCTTCAACACTCAAAGCATGTTCCCTCCTCCCTATTTCAACTTCTATCTCTTTTTGCCTAGCCTTCTCTTCTCTATGTTTTTCAAGCATGTTTTTCATTTCCAACCTAATGGCATCAATATCAGGTGCATCACATGGGGTAACTTGGCCTCTTTGACCAGCCAAGTGTTGTTTCAACCTATGAATCCCCCCCCCCGTTGATGTGTTTCTTACAATATTTACAAAAAACTTGATTATCAATTACATCTGCATGGGTCCATGTAGGGTCTTTTGTTTTGGGGGCCATTGCAAATGCAAACAAATCTGAAAATGCAAATAAAAACAAAATAAATTTCAGATTTCTTATTTAATAAAATTTACAAATAAGGGGCAAGTTTAAAATGTAACATACCTTTCAATGTGCACACAAATGAGGTGAAGAAATGCTCCAAGCTTGTATATGGGCTGCACCCTCCAAATGTAGATGTGAATGCCACCACAAAGAGCCCACACTTGATGCCAAACAACCCCAAACTCACTCCAAATGAACACTATTCAATGCTGCCCCAATCCTCCAAATCCTTGCAAATAAGAGAGGTGCTCACAAATAGAGGTGAGGTGCTCACAAATGGATGCCAATATCACCACAAAGAGCCCACAAGCAATGCCAAACAAGCTCCAAGCCTCCAACTTCCAAGCTCACTACAAAAATAAACTCATTAATCTTATGCTCACAAATGCTCAATGAGAGAGGTGTGAAGTGAATAGAGGGGGTGTATTTATAACACCAAATTAGGGTTTAGAGAGAATAAAAAATACAAAAAAGTAATTAAAAAGTGTATTTTTAATGTGGTCGCCATATAAGGCTAAACAGGGGTCGGACCGGTCGGTTTAGGACGAAACCGGACTAGTTTGACCGGTTTTAGCCCAAACCGGCCGGTTCAATACGGAATCAGCCGGTTTGGGCTAAAACCGATCAAGCGGTCCGGTTTTTTGAGCGGTTTGACAAAGAAATAGGTGAACCAGTCGAACCGGCCGGTTCCGATTCGAGTTCGACCGGTTTTTAAAACTTTTCTTTCAGCACAAAGGAGCAACAACAATGACTTGAGCTATCACAAAAAATCTTGATGACTTAGGAAAATAATTATGTTTCCATCTCGTAGAGTATTCTAAGACTTTTCCAATGACTACTTGTTTGCCTCCCAACTCCTCCCGAAACTCCTAGAATCATCTAGACAAGTTAGCTTTCACCATTGGAGCCTTCATCCCATGCCCAAAATGACCCTGTTTTGCTTAAGTTGTTCCCGAAATCAATTTCTTCCACAAATTTTCCCTAAACTGCCTTGGACAACTTCATTGCTCTCTTATACAACTCCTAGATGGCTTGAGTCTTCCCTTTTAGTTTCTGGAGGGTATACACTAGTTGCAAATGGCCTCTTCTAGGCCTCCGAGGATAGTTGTTCCGCTTTGGATCTCAGTGACTTCTTCAATCACCTTAGGCATACATCCTTGCACATGAAACACACTTGAAAATCATGTTAGCATGTTCCTCTTAGCTAGAATGAGGATGACATTGTGGGTAGATTGGCTAGAGGAAGGGTTTACAGTGATTGGGAGAGGAATTTTCAAGTGGGGGCTTGGTTGTCATGGCCAAAATTTTCAATTTTGCATGCTAGACATTAACATGACAATACATATTACATGTAACATTATAAGCACATGATTAATATAACTAGCTTGGATTTGTCATATTAAATGTTGACCCTCTCTCCAGGTTTTGTAAAATTGAAATTAACATTAATAAAGATATGAAAAAGTATGTAAGTATATGGAGAAGGACGACGTGCATCAATGATCAATCTGTATCCAAAGAGGGTCAATGAGTGGGGAAGCCAAATTATGAGTTTTGGAATTGGTTGACTTTTCAGGATGGATCAATCTTTTGAAGGGTTTGCTTGTATTGAGCAGGGAGCACACTTGTTCCTGAAAGAAAGTCCTTGGAAAACACTTGAGAGAGAATAACTCCTCTACAAGAGACCATTATGAAGCCTCTTGTATAGGCAATCAGAAAGCATCGCTTTTATGATCTTCGATTATTTTGAAATTGCTATAACAAGTTACAGCCTTTAGAGTCTTAGACAGAGTACTATAGTTGACATAAGCATTGCATGCTTGAATACAGGTTTTTGATCTACTTGATTTGAATGTCTTTCAACGCCTTTTAGTTTGCATACCATCTCAACCAATTTGACTTGATTGCCAATTTTTTCTTTAAAACTACCTTGGGGCCCAGGAAGCATGTATGAACCTGAGAGGAATTTTTAGATCAGTGTGGGCTCAAATTAGGGAGAATAAATAGATCCAACGGGCAGATAATTATTTTAAAAGGATGCAATTTACAGGTGTTCAAAATTTCTGTTCCATTCAGTTCATTTGCCATTGGGAGATTGGAATTGGAGGTGGGTATGGTACCGAACATGGATATATTGGCAATTAGAAGCTTTTTCCTTATTAGGGATTTTTGAGATTATTGAAATTGCTGTAACAAAGCTACAGCCTTTATAGTCTTAGACGGAGTACTATATTGTCGTTATTCAGTGACCAATGGATTATAATAGAAAATCTCTCACACCTTTTTATTCAGAAGCATTTGTCCTAATCTTACGGACTGTGGAAATCCGAAATACCCTCTCTAATAATTAGAAGTATGTTTATCTTTTGAGGCACCTTAGTAGAACTCCAGAAATAAGGGATTTTTAGGACATCTAGGGGCATTTCCATGAAAATTAGTTATTTTAGAAGATATTTGGCTTCATAGTTGTTTAACCTAAGAAAATAGATTTCCTTTCTAGTTTCGAAATGAATGAATGGTTTTATTGGAATGGAAAAGGAATTGAAACTTGATGTAATTTTGTTCTAGTAATCTAAATATTCTTTTTAGATTTTGTTTTATCATTATTGATATTTCATTTTCTGCTCAGAAGATTCAGCACATCTCTGATTAGAAACTAGAAAACGCATGTACACCTCTATTTACAGTCATGGCATTTCAAAATGAATTTGGCTGCATTTTTCTGCACAGCCACAAGAAGTCAGTCAAAGGGAAGTAGCAAATATTGTGAAAGAACATCTACGTCTAATATTTGACTAATGGTTCTGTTCTACAGGATGGCCCTGAAGCAGGCCAGACAGTTCCTCATGTTCACATTCATATTCTTCCAAGGAAGAGTGGCGACTTTGAGAAAAATGATGAAGTTTATGATGTGGTAAGGATAACAACCACCCTTTTTGTTATTTTCAAATGAAAGAAGTTAGGCACTCTCTTGCGTTGAAATAAACTCAAGTACATAAATATATAAAGTGGAAGGAAACTGGAGTTATTCTTTGACCAATGATAACATGCTAGATTTTCGTTGTTCAGATTGATCAGAAAGAGGAACAATTAAAGGAGAAGCTTGACTTAGACAAAGAGAGGAAAGACTGCACTTCAGATGAAATGGCTCAAGAAGCTCATGAACTCCGTGCACTTTTCTAGGATTGATATTACCCGGTCAACATTTTTTCCTTCAAATTGTATCATTCTCTACTTGTACTTTGTTTCAAAATCATTCCACAACATAATCCATGAAAATATGAAAGAATATTCACCCATCTTATGTTTTTATTTTAATGCATCTTACCTCTTGTATTTCTCTAGATTATGTTTTGGTAATCCACTCTTTAGAAACAATTCGAGGTTATGGCCTTTGGATGTAACTGTCAGGGTTTTGAAGAACACTAATTTTATTTGCATCCTAAGCAATATTTTTGGGGTTTTATTTGGAATGATGATCTGATGTGAATGAAATTTACGATGTTTCATTTGAAGGTCACTGAAGTTTAAAAACAAAAAAGTTATATTTAGTCTAGTTTATGATTTCTACATTGATTTTTTTTTATGATTACTTAATGTTTAGGTCAATTCATACCTTTTTTTATGAAAACAATTTTCTTCCCTTGGAAGGTTTATTTGTTTACTTGAAACCTAACAAGGTATCTAGACACTAAGCTATCATTTCTTATACTTATAAGTGGCATGTTGTGTCAACACATTTTTAACGAATATGAATGTGCAGAACAGTTTACTTTAAATCTAACAAAACATCTAGACAGTAAGCTGTCATTTCTAATAGGCTGCATATTGTTTGAACACATTTTTAAGGAATAGGAATATGCAAGGCATGCCTTATTGCGATGACGGTCACTCTTAGGGTTTGATAATGAACTAATCATTCCTCTTGTTGCTTCTTGGAGTTGGCCTAATGTACACTTGAGTTGGCCTAATGGTGAAGAATGCGTGCTCTAGAGAATGTATGTATGCCTCCCATGTACTGAGAGTACAAAGTGACCTCATATACCATAAGATATTATGTAGACCCAAAGTAGGGTCCCCAACCTCATGGACCTTAAAAGGCCTTTTCGTTCCTTTCCTTTTTTCTTTCAAAGCTCTAATGTCAGGTTTGAGGGTTATTTTCTTGTTTTGGGACTTGCACGTCTTTTATCCGATGCCTTTCAAGTGGGGAAAGGTGCAATTTTAATGAAATGGAATGCTGTAAAAAAAAAAAAAAGAAATATTGTGGCCTTTCTAATAAATTGAGGATTGTTGACACATCTCTTTTGAGAGATCACTGAGGTTAACATGATTCTTAATTTATAATTGTTAAAAATGTTAGGGTTGTCCTAAATATATAGGTAGTATGATGAGCCCAAATAGAATGTCAATATCTACTAAACAGTGAGTAATCTTGTAGAAAAGATAGCAAATTATTTTACTACTCCTTCAAAAAAGAATCATATGTGATGATGTGATATCAGGGGGCAATTATGAGATTGGCAGGTGCACTATGTTGAAAATGTCATTGGTAGTGGAGAGCTTATTCGGACGGTTTTGTTGCATCCCATGTTGGAGAACCCTGTGTGCTTTGAGGGTCACATTATATAGGCCGATAAACATATTCTACTTGTTTCATATTGAAATGCATTTATAAACTTGTATATCTAATAGGCACATGGAAGGTGCAATGGGTCAAGTTCAAACGGCGTGCTTTAGAGATTTACAATAACTAGCTAGTAAACTTTGTTCCCGTCTACAAATCATAAGATGTATTTCACTAATGTTAACGTAAATACAACTAACCCGTTCCTAACTAAAATATTATAATCAATGAAACAATAAATCTTTAAAATCTAATGATAAATGTAGATTTGTGAGAGATGGGTAAGAGATTTACCATCATAACACAAATGATCAAATATGGGAGTGTTATTACTATTAAGGACGGATGTTTAATAGCAAAAAATGTTTAATGGTGAAAAAGCTTGAACTTTACCATTGGATTCTATTGATCAATTTTAGAGTTGAAGGGACCAAAACTAATTTTTATTAATCGTAAGGAGAAGTTTTAGTTGCTAGAAGGGTTTTATTTTATCCATGTTATGGAAATATAACTAATGGAGTGGAATTAGAAGAATTATATTGAATAAAAGGTGACAATCATAAATAGTTATAATGAAAGGTGGAGGTAGGAGAGGTGTATAACATTCAATCCATTGCTCTACACTTCTAGATGAAGAAATATGTCATTATTATTGTTACATAGTTTTTTAACACATTCATTTAACGAGATTTGGCTATTTTTGAGAGGTAATTATTTTGTCATAATGAATCACTTGGTGTTCAATACTCAATTATGACATTGTAGATTATAAGTACAATATGGGTCCTTCAGAGTTATTTTCTAACAATATTTTTTAGTCTTGACTTTTTTGATATTTTGACTCCTATTTTCTTTGCTAAACAAACAATCCTAGTAATAAGTTTTACTGATTAAAATATCACATTATTATTATTATTATTATTTTGAGGTAAATGACATTATAATTAATTGGAAAGTTTTTAGAATTCATCTTTAGTATTTACAATGGTTTGTTAAAATTTATCTCTAATATCTCTAATAGGTTATTAAGGACATATTGGGTTTCATTTTTGTACTATCAAGTGGATTTTTGGCATATATTATGTTTTTCATTTGAATTTCACAAATTGCCTAAAACACTATGTATCGACCCTAAAACAGGTCTCTAAAATACAAGCTTTCAAATAGATAAAAGGTAGAAGATCATTTTGAACAGATAAGAGATATGATCAACAAAACATTTGTGGTCATCAAAAAGTGTTGTTTGTTATGGGTCTACATGAGGCACTTACACATGCAATCTCCCTAGAAAAATAGGCTATGGGACCTTACTAGGTCCTAGGTGTTATTACTTTGTAAAACTAGGGCTATGATGCCACTAAAAGGTAAGACAAGAGTAAGGATCTTACTAGATAGTTAAACAAGAGCTATGATACCAATATAATAACACCATAGAGTAAATGGCATCAAACACATACTAAACTATCAAATACATAAAACATACTATACTATCAAATAGTTAAAACATACAACATTCACAATCAACTCAAGTACAAAAGAAAGTGATTAGGGTTTGGGATACTTATTTCAAGTCGATGTGTTGGTGCATTAGTTTTTTCACTTGGCTTTTAATACTTTGTAAGAGATGGTTGTATGTGAAGTCAAGATAAATTCCAAGAGAGGGATATTTTGATATGTCATATACTCTATGGATGTAATCATAGGGTCCCAATTCAAGCTCCATTTGAGTGAATAAAAGAAATTCTAAGTAGGCCACAATTGTGGACTCCAAAGACATGGTATGTGTTGATGGCACATCTCCTATTCTTGAAATCCTCAAAGCCTTTATTGAAATGTAAGATTCTCTAACATGAAATCCTCCTTTTCCTTCCAAGGAGAAATTGTGAGTGTAATTAGAGGGAATTGCTATTGGTGTTTCTAATAAGTGATGAAGGGAAACCTTTAAAATGATATGGATCCTAGTAAGTCAAAAACTCAATTTTTGTTGATGTCATCAACCCTATCAATGCCATATAAAATAATAAGAGGTAATATATACATCATTGGTTGGCTAGACAACATCATTTGTGAGCAGGAAATATAGGAAAGATATTCTAAGTAAGCACTAGGGAGATGAGGAAGATCAATCTATTGATATGGTGGTGGTACTAAGAAGGGAAACCAAGGACCTCTCTCATCAAGTGTTAGAAGTCATCCCATCCCTATCCAGGTGTGTATGCAAATGGATATACTTGGGAGATTAGTGTGTTGACAAGCCCCAAGTAAGGAAAATGTTGGTAAAGAGTTTTAATGTATAATCTAGGTTCACTAGAATTTATTGGGCATAAAACAAGTCTATACAATACAACCACCCTCTAAATACATAATAAGTAGAAGACTATTCTAAATCCAATACACAACTATGTCAGTCCACAAAGCGGTCTAGGTTAGAGGAACATGTTTGTATGCTGAGGATACATGAAGCTTACTTATACAATCTCTATAGAGAAAGGTTGAAAGTCATTTCTATATCTAAGTCATTTCAATATTACTAAATTTAAGGTGCCATTAGACAGTAAAACAAGCACTATAATGACACTAGTTGGTAAAGCAAGAGCTAGGGTGTCACTAGGTGGCAAAACAAGAGCTACAATAACTATATTGTAAAGATATTACAAAAATAAATGACAACAATCACATATTATATGATCAAATGCTAAAACATACAACATTCACAATCGTCTAATGTACAAAAGAATGAGATTAGTGTAAGGGCTATTTACCTCAAGTCAAGTTGCCAACACATCTCTCCCCTTGAATTTTAACATTTTGTGAGAGATGGTTGTAGGTAACGTCAATATGGATAGAAGAAAACTGAAGTAGACCATAGTTTGATACTCCAAATATTTGGTAAACCTCAATGGTGTAACTCATATGCCTCAAATCATCAAAGTCTTTAACTTATCTTCCTTGAGTATAAGATCATATAACATTAAATTTACTTCTTCCTAAGGAGATTGCAAATGCAAGCAAAACACATTGTTGTCGATTCTTGAGAAATGAACAAATGAAACATATAAATATGGTTCGGATCAATTAAATTTAAAATTAAGTTTTAGTCAATGTTATCGGTTTGACCTATTACCTACAAAGAAATTAGAGGAAAGTAGTACATCATTGACTTGGTCGATGTCATCGAGAAAAACAAGGTTGTTAAGGGATGCCATCGACTCAATTGATAACACTAGTTGTGAAGAAAACCTTGGATTGAGGGTCATAATAAGTATTAGGTAGACGAGAAAGACATATATATATCGATAATAAGGTGACATGATGGTGATATTAAGAAGGGCTAGTCACACATCTCTCAAAAATCATTAGAAATCGTCCCCCTCGATCACAGTGTATGCAAATGTAAACACATAAGGAGATCGATGTGGCTTAAAGACCTAAATAAAAAAGTGTTAGTAAAATATTGTAATGTGTATACATATGCCCCCTAAATCTCGTTGCTCATCACAATAGTGTAGCATGTAATAGTTTCTTTAAAATTATTGTACCAAAGATAATGATGATAAATTAACTATACTCAAATATTTAAGATATTAAAAATGAATACACATACTTTTAAATAATTATTTACTAGAGGGATACATGCATATATCTCAGCTATAGTTATGATTATTGTGGGCATAACTAATGCCGATTTTTCATCAAAAGTTTTTTATATTAACCCTAACGATGCAATATTATATGGACTAATACAATGCTAGCATACAAAATGAGTCTAAAAGAAAGTATATGCTATATGATATCTCTCAATGCATATGGTATATGGATATGTCCAAATGATTGCGAGGTAATAGATAAACTAGATTTGAAAGGCCAAATGTAATAAAATATCTAGGCATTAGTATGGGTTTGGATAGCCAATGGTGAAGGCCAAGTTTAGTGCGAAGATCTTAAGAAGTAAGATAGGTAAAATTGAGGATCCAAAATATTACTAAGATGAATCCTTAAAGAATAAAACAATAGTCGAAAGAGCATCATGAAAAGTAAATATGCATTCCTATTCAGTCTTACTCAATGAGGAAATCTTGGTTGATTTCCTAGGTCTTACTTCATTGGAATGGGGATGAATTACGGTATGTGACAATGTTGTGCACTACAATCTCAATGTCAATGTTAGTCATGTCGAATATTTTGAAGAAAATATGCCTTTGAACTTCAATGAGTAAGAGGAAAAAGATATCATGTTCTTCAAGAGTGAGGGATGATTTACTTGAAAATGGAAGCTTCTTCTTTTGCCCTTTTGTATAGCATTACCATCCTCAAAATGATAAGGTGCAAGAGGTAAATTTGTAAATTTTTAAGTTTTTAGGATGACACTAGAAATGAAGTTATGGGAATATTAGGGCATTGAAAGATGACCTAATTTGTGGAGATGAAAAGGTAGTTGGTCTTCCTTTACAACAAGGAGATCTACTAGATATCTTCATCACTTAACAATGTAGGTAATGGACCATTGTATTAAATATCAAATTTTAAATTAATGCATTTATTTTCTGTTTAATCTTTGTATTGGTTAAGTTGTCAAAT
Organism: Taxus wallichiana var. yunnanensis; assembly: GCA_018340775.1. NCBI lineage: Eukaryota > Viridiplantae > Streptophyta > Pinopsida > Cupressales > Taxaceae > Taxus > Taxus wallichiana. The sequence continues at coordinate 301,288,416 of CM031236.1, forward strand.
GTATTTGAATTTGACATCTAAGGATTATTTTGTAATTTGTTGGATGGATTTTATATCTTTTGAACATCATCAACCAATGACTAATTTATAATTTTATATTATTATCATTGGCGTAATGATTTTTTCTAATTTTTGTTGAATGTCATCAACCTAGATGATGACATTGGTTTTGTATGATTTTGATTGAATGTCATTAGCTTGGATGGTGACGTTGATTTCATTGATTTCTCTTGAATGCTTTTGGCTTGGTCAGTTAGGTTGATTTTGTTTCACTACAGATGAATTTCATTAGTATGGCTAGTTTTGTTTTTGGACTATTTTATTTTAGTTTTTAGGAAGTATTCTTTGTAAAATGAGATTGGTATATGATAAATTTGGTAGAGCTTGAAAACACTAAACACACATGATATTCTGATTGCACAACTAATAACACAATAAACTTGCTTCTTCTCTTCCCTTATTCAATGAGAGTAATTTACATCTATAAGACCATATCTCTGTAATAATTTCCTATAATTACTCTCACCTCTAGAGCATTATGAGAGTTATTACAATAACTCTTGTAACATCCATTATTAATATATACTAACTCACACACTTATTATTTCTAGCTATGAGTTGTTAGTAACAACTCATTAACATATTCTTCACACATACAATTATTTTACTAATTAAATCATTTTTATGTGAGTACTAACACACTATTCCTAACATTCATCCCTTAGTGTGAACATGAGAGATATCACCAGACTCTGTAACTACAATGTGCTACCACAGGGATCGCTCATGATCTTGATCCACGTGCAGTGCATGGGCTTGCATAAAATTCAACAACATGTAGCATTAGGCTTACACATAACCCCAAAAAAATGTATTCTCACATATGAATTTCAAATATGGAGACAACAACCACCCATGTATGAACATGCATTCATTCATCTGCTGATCCTCCACATATGATGATGGTTTTACACGGGCTTTAACCAACACCCCATACATACAAATGGTTTTATAAGACAAGCAACAATCTACACATACAAGTATCACGATGCTACAATGTTGTGCTCAAAATATGCATTTTTACATCAAAGGAAACTATAGAAATTCCAAACTCACATTATAAGTTTTATTTTATACACCACAAAAAATGAAAAAAAAACATGCTAGTAAATTTGAATGTGGTCCCGATGCTAGTGGTTGATGAGAGATGTGTTTAATAGACCTCCAACCTCATTTTCCTCCATCCTATTGTTGATAATAATCTAGTAGATGTAATATTCATCATTGGGAGTTTCTTTGTGAGTAGTTTTTTATTTTATTCATTCTCTTCCTTTTCTTCAACAACCATGGCATTTTCTTGCAATTTCCCATTAAGTAGATCTTGTGCGCCTTGTGTCGTAGTTTATAGTTATGTGAACAAGTTATTTACACTAGTAACAAACATATTTTTCTTTGAATATTTAGAAGTTGACCCATGTTTGAAAAGAGGGTTTGAGTTTATCCATCTCGAATTTGGTTTTACCATACATTACCCTTTCCTTTGAATCAATATTTTTTTAATATATTTTCTTCATCTATTAGAGAAGAAATCAAATTCTCTAAGCTAGGATTTATTTTATTTAGTGTTACCATGCTAGAATAACTAACATACATACTATTCAATTAAAATAGATTTTGCATCATCATCACTCACATCAATTTTTATACCATTTAACTGATTCAAAATGGAATGTGTTGCATCATGTTCTCACCTTCTTCCATTTTTAGTCTATATTTTTCTTTAGGGCCACTTTACACTCTCTCGCCTTTGCGATCTAAGCATATTAATTAATGTCATTTAGATGAAATTTTACATCTTGGATAGGTCTATAGGAATATGATGTAAATAAGCATCATATAATTATGAACTAATAATTGTTGTTTCTCTTCACTCTTTTTTCTCCTACTTGTTAATTTCAACTACATTTGTTGGTTTTAATAGTTTTCCATTGACAATATCCTGCATGTCTGTGTCTATCAACAATAATTGTGTCCTTGCCAAGTATGGAAATCATTTCCCTCAATATTTTCAACTAAATTTAAATTGAATGGAAAAAGATTGCTTAATTTTTATATTCTCTTGTTGTTGTTGCTCATTTGTTGTATCCTTATTGGATATGTTGATTTACTAAAGGATCAATAGGATAATAAGAGTTGGTCTTGGAAAATTCATATGACTATGGTTTCATCGCATTGGCATTTATCATCGTCATATGCTACCTCATTGACATTAAAGATTGTTTTTTCTTCATTTTAAGCCTTAAAAAGGGTATATTAACATCTCTTGGAAGCATGGATTGAGGTATCTAATTAGTTATGGCTTGTGCAAGATTAGAAGTGTTTATTTGTTTTAGAGATCATTTAGTTCATCATAATCATAATCTACGATGCCAAAATGTAAATAAGGGTGTATGTTGATATAATTAGGTGATGTTATGTTGGCGATCACATTAGTTGCGAGAGGTATAACTCTTTCTTGGGGCGGTTATTAAAAATCACATATGTTGGGGTTATCTTCGTGCATGTAGAAATTGTTTTTGTGAACAAATCTTATATATCAAATTCCTAAAGAAGAAACTAATCTTATTTGGAAAGTCCAAGGGCATCCTAAAAGAATATTGTAAGAAATTGGAAGGTTAATAACAATGAAATTTAATTTGTATGGTTTTATGTCCCAATTTGGTAGAGATTCAAATATAACCAAGGGGTTTTTGGTTTTTTTGTAAAATCCATGATAGCTAAGTCTTTCTTTCTTAAGGTAATTTCGAGAGTCTCCTAAGTTTTCAATGATCCATAGGGGTGACATTTTTACGATAAACTTCATTTACTTGTAATTTTCATACTTTGGAGTCATTAACGATGATAAAATTAATAAAAAGAGGAAGTTCATTAAATCTTTAAAGAAAACCATTGTTCATCATGTCATCAATTAGAATTCTATCGATATTTTAAATTTGATTTAGGTTGGATATGGTTTCCAATTGTGTTTACTTCAACATTTTTTGGACCTTGTGAAGGATGAAAAAGTTGTTTACTTTCATTGGTCGGTGAGGATTTTTCTATAGTTTACAAAATTTTCATGATATTTTATCTATGATACAAATATATTTGCATGATTTCAATTAGTGGGATGTTACAAAGCATAATAAAGAACTCATCTAGGAAATCTCATTGATTGGATTTTTGGTAGTACAATATCGATATTCGATTTTGAGTTAGAGTTAGATTTGGTATCTTTATGATAAGAGGAGGTCGCCCCTGTGATATCCTAATTTTCCCGGGTTTTGAATGATCAAAATATTTTCGTACATTGATTGCAATTGAAGTAACACATAAACAATTAATAAAAGCATTACATGATTATATTATTTATTATAGATTAAGTATACATTAATTTTTGATCAAAAAGTAGGGTTTTGAATATGTATTTGAGGAACTTATTTAGAATGGAACTTTTCCCAAGGTAACCAGAGCCAAGACCACACTCAACAATGAGGATCAAATGTGAACTTGCATCACAATGCAATAATTACATTCACTAGTCCAGGTAGGACACCGAGGAGTGTACTTTGTATCTCCCATCGGATCCACTATGTGGATCCCATCTCATCACTTTTTAGAGTGTTCATGGTCTTCTTCCTTACCTTGTTTCCGAATCTTTATTCTTTTTGTATCACATGAAATTTTATTCCATACATTGAGTCATGTCCACTCAAATATTTTCCATTTCACATATTTCTATCCAGATCATTTTAAGTCCCCATCAAGGGCCCTTTCCATTTAATTTATAATATTCCAAAGGGTCCCACCCCTTCACACACCTTTTTATAACCTTATTTAATTAATCACCCACCTATGTTACCCGATTTACTTATTTATTCATATTATCGGGTGGACATGTAATTATTTTTTACTTGTAGTTCTTTTTATCCATACTTAGGTAACTTTAAATGATTCTTATCTTTTTATTATTTACTATTAATTTACAAAGATTTATTCCCTTTTTACCCATTTATTTTTCACAAGGGTAACATAGTATTCACCTCTTTAATATTTCATATAATTATCAATATGTATGAGGATTTTGTTATATTAAATCTCCCATGTTAAATAACTATTGACCTTAATAGCTTGGGGTTCATCTAAAACACATCACAAACAACATTGATTAGTCAAATAGTTGTGGATATTGACCATTTCAATTTTACTTTAAAATTCACTACTTATTCAATTCTTTAGCATCTTACTTTATTTTACCAATAATTTCGCCAATGTAATTTTTCAACATCAACTCTTATGAACTTTATTTAGTCATGATATAGGTGTACCATAAGCACTATCCTTAAAAATCATAAGTGTAATATTGAGATTGATCTTAAATTTATCATCAAAGTCTAGGATTTCCTTAATGTTATATTTAATTTAAATTACACAAAATGTTTTAATTGTTTGGGGTTGTATCTCCTCATGTAAGTTTCCAAATATTCTCTTTTTGTTATATTCAATATAGAAAATATTGTATGCAATCCAATATTAGACGTATCCAATATATACGAGATGAGCGTCCCCAACTATCTTATGATGTGCAATTAATGCTATCTTACAATGCGAGTCAAACAACATATGAGTACAAAATAATAAAATATTTGGTTAAATCTTATTTTACATTTTTGACAAATATTATTTTATAAACAATTAATACCTATAATTCCCAAAATAAAACATTCTTGTGGGTTTTGGCCTATTATCCTTCCACCACATTCTAGGGAATTTATCATAAGATAAGTGATTAAATATTTTGAATTCAAATGCTAATTTTTAGGCTTGGTGAAGTAATGCTATCAAACCTTAGAGAATGAAAATAATGCATGTAGATATCAAACCCTCGATCCTTGACATTTATATAATAAAAATATAGTCACTACACTATTTCAAAAGTGGTATATCCACTTTGCCACTAGGTAAAAAACATAATAAAATGTCCCACTTTTTGGTATGTTTTGTACCTTTATAAACATGAATTTTTAGTTTCATTGATTTTCTAAAGGTAATAGCCACAAAACCGTACACATTCATGAAATTCCACAAACTAATGAAATGTTTTGTTTAGAGTGTAGAATACATGTAATTTTTTTTAAAAACAATTGGCAAAAAATATGGTCTTTTTCTTAATTTTATTCATACGTTGTTTCTTATGTTATAAAAGAGGAATGACTATCCCCGGGTGGTTTTTTTAAATGAAAATTTATTTTTTCACCATGAAATTTTAGATATATGTTCGAGATTTGAATTTTGAGTCTTTGTCAAATTTTCATATTTTTTTACTTATATTTTTTTAATTAATTATTTAGTAAAAATATTTTCAAATAAATGGTGTACAAATGTCTATGCCAATAACTTTTAAAATTTATATCAAAATTGAATTTTTTTCATAGGTAAGAAGAAGACTTCAACAAATAGTAAGTTTATGTTTTTCAAATTTTTTCGATATATTTTTATATTTTTCAAATTGGTTTGATTGTGTACGATTGATTGTCCTAAAATACCATATATTAGCAAAATATAAAAAATAAATAGTAAAACAAATTTAAAAAAAAATGAAAATTATATTTTTAGAAAGATAATAAAATTACTCAGTATTTTGTGTTAAAATTTTGTAATTTTATTCATTCGTTAACTCTAATTACGTGGCACCTAAGTGGCACATTTTGGCAAAAAATTATCCTCCCGATGGATTTGGCGCCAAAATGTGCCACATGGTGCCACATAAAGGGTTCACGCCAAGGGGATTCATGCGAAAGGTTCGTGCACGAACCCCTAAACCCTAAATCTACCGCCCAAAACTATATAAATATCTATATATAACTTTATCTTTGCTAAAATTATTTGAACCCAAAGGGGTTCGCGCGAACCCCATTCACGCAGACCACTTTCTTTGGCCTACGTGGCAGTTTGGGTGAATGGCATGGATTATTTTAGTGGTGAATATTTGTAATATGGTGAATATTCCATTTTTGAAAAAATTGAAAAGGTGAATTTTCTCGAGTGCATCGGTGACTTTCGCCTAAAAATTACATTTTAATTTTTTTAGGGGTTAGATTTGCCTACCCTTGAAACTATCCCCTATATAATCCTAGATTATTCTCCAGGTAGAACACTACTAGATCACTCATACCACCTAGGGGCATATGTATTATCAAGTACGGTAAACGTGTGACAGGAGGGCAGAGGCTACAAATTCGTGACAGGAGGGTGAAGGCTATAGACGCGCGATAGAGAGTTTGTTGACGCATGATAGGGAGAGTTTGTTGATGTACGACATGGAGAGTTTATTGACGTGTGACATGAGTGTGGAGGAAGTAGACGCGTGTGACAGAGAGTTTTTGACACGTGACATGGAGATTTTGTTGTTGCGCGATAAGAGGGCGGAGGCTGCAGACGTGCGACAGAAGATTTGTTATCGTGTGTCAACAAGGTGGTTGATGCGCAACAACAACAAATCTCTTGTCGCACGTCTCTGACTTCTCACACCACTTAAAAATTAGGTGAAAATTTTGATGTCGACTCCCAAAAATTCACCTTCTCATAAAATTGGTTCCGAGGATATTCTCTAGGTATTTTCCACCTTTGATTTCTAAGAGGTCTCTTAAAATGAACCACTGTGAAGGGGGTTCATGTGAAATGGGTGTTCACATGAACACCCTCGATTTCCGATCCCACCCAACCTCTTACTCACATTTTTGGGACATGAAGTGGGACACAACATTGTGCTTTGACCGCACTTATTACACCCTCTAACATTTTCATGTAGCCATAGTTTGCAATATGCAAGAATTTAACCTTAACAACTTTATCTAGTCATCCATTTTGTAAATTAAAGATTGCATTTCATTGTGACAACTAAAAATTATATACTAAGGGTATCATCTTTACAACACCTAATATTTCCAATATTTAAGACGATTAACATTTGTGAGGTAGGATTCTATAAAGCTTCCTAATAAGTATCATATTATAACATAAGAATAAAAAAAACTTAAAAAATAGTAATCTAATTATTCTTAATGTCAATTTCTTTAAATTATTATTATTATTTATACTATTCTCTTCAATGAACACAAGACTTAAACACGTAATTTCCACTTAAATAAAAATACTTAAATACTTGATCATTCAAAGGTTGGTTGAATGTTTATTTTTATTTACTTAACTACTTTCTCTTTATTATGTATTAATTCAACATGCTCTCATTTTGTATAACCCATTTGAAAACTTTAAAATGTACCATTACTAGATAATTTTGTGATTTTATTATATTTAAAGGTATTATTATGACATTTATTAATAGTACATTCAATATATTAAAATCAAAATTTGTTTATAATCAGTGTGATTATCTCTCTATATATTAAAAGGTTTCTTTTACTATATCAAACTTCATTTTTAACTTTTCCAGTACTTGATAACCACCTTAACCAAAATTAATGACCACCTATGCTACATTGAGACCTAATTTATCCATGTCTAATGGATAACCATTTAAGATCAAAATATTTGGTGGCCATATTGATAAATTTCAGCCAAAAAAATTCACACTTCAATTAATTTTAAATGTATTTGAAACTTGCTATATATTCATAAAGTTTACAACCAACTCATTTATAAAATTTCATCTCATCAAAAATCATAGAAATTATATTTTCCTTACCATTAAATTGAAATAATCCAATGCCACCAATTTCTAATAATATGTTGTAGAACAAAAGTCTACACATTTTTCAATGCAGTAACTCTTTCCATACTTCCTCCCATGCTTAGAAACTTTATTTGTATTAATATTTTATTTTATTTTAAATATTTAAGTGATACCAAATACGATACACATTTATTAATATCTAATAATACTAAGAACATTTTAAACAAAGGATATTTTTGATATCCTATTTTTAATTATTTAGTTTGTATGGTAAATTTTTCATGGTTCACTTACTATTCAAATTTATATTCACTCAAATTTCTCAAGTATTATTATATGTTAACATGTCAAAAGTATCTATACCCAAACATTTTCTAATTTTACCTAAACTAATTTGTAATCAAAATAAGTGATAATATTTACCTTGATGTGTTCCTAATTTATTACAAAAATTCTATATTTATGTAAACAAATATTTATTTTCCCCATTTTATAAAAAATCCTTCAAATGAGAACATTGTTATCACAATATTATTAATAATTCCATGTTGGAATCACCCTTAACCTTTTCTTCATAAGCATTTGTAACATGAAAAATTGTCTTTTATTGCTAATGTTTTTCTCTCATATAATGTAATAATATGTCATTTAATATTTTTAATTTGTGTTTACTTTATTTTTTTCCTTAACACGCCTTAGCGAGAGGATTCTTTTCCATTAATGTAAGTTTTCAATTATTATTTTTTAGATTATTAAACATTTTTGAATCGGATCTATGAACCGGGGTTGGTGGGACCCCACCCTTACAAACATAGAAAGATCTAACAAAGAACACCAACCAAAACAAACCAACAACAAAAAGAAGAACACTAACGAAAAAACCTACAGCCAAAAAAATACCACAACCATCGACTAAATTGAGCCAACTAATCATCATTAGAAATTTCAATCACTTCCAACTTGACATTTGCAAGAGAATAAGGACTCATCAAGCTCCTTCGAGTAGCCATCCTTCGATGACCGCCACCCACCTTGGCCATTTTCAGCAGGAGAGAATACGCCAGACCAAGCTTATCTCGCAGGAAAGAACTCGAGAAGGCACTTGACCTAGCGGTGAATTTGATTGCAGGAAAATCCAAATGGGGAAGATGACACAACCCAAAATTTTGATTCAAAAAATCATACACTATTTTCACGAATCAAATGAGTGAGTGATTCCACTCAGCTAGTTGTTTCACCAAACCCTTCTCCACCTCGTGCGCCTCCGCTACTAGACCTTCAAACATAAACAAGGAATACAAGTTATAATTCACCACCTCCTCATCTAGGCCTACCCCGTGAGATGGTAAGATGAAAAAGTGAGCAATCTCTAAGGTTTCAAACTTGTTCTGTTTAATGAGGATAAAATTTGACATAAAAACCAAAGCAACTTCAAAGTTAACCCTGAATCACTTTCAACTGAGAAGATATTCAACCCCCAAAATCCTTTCAATTGTATCACAACCAGGAGAGGAACCAACCCTAAAAATTTCTCGTAAATGGGATTGTGTAATTACATTAAAAAGGCCATCTCTCATTTCTCTCCTCTTAAATATACCAACGACAGAGAAGACATCACCATTGAAACAAAGCTTAATAGTTGTACACACACATGTAGGATGGAAATAAAGTCTTCTACTTAAAACCTTCCCACACATTTCAAATCCAACAAGCAATTAATCGGTTCTTGGCCAACCATCCCCATTAATGATGGATCTAAGGCCATCCCAATCTTTAACATGCAAGGAAATAATTGCCCCATCCCTCAAAACAATAAATTCATTGGCCAAAAAATATGCCACCTTATTTGCCTCCCTATAAACATGAGGTGCTTGCAAAAATTGATTTTCTCCAACCAAAATAAGATATTATTAATGAAAAATTTAAGGGAAAATTCTCTGAACTCCCCTTACGAAGAGAATGGAGGACTACTTGGGAATCCCCTTCGGCGCAAATATGCTCGCAACCTGTAGCCACCACTAGTTTCACTCCTTCCAACAAAGCTTGTGCTTCAGCCAAGTTGAAGGTACTATTTTCCAAGGGGAAGGAACCCACAACCAACACTTTCCCAAAATCATCTCTAATAATACACTTTGCCCTTGATAGTCTAGGATTACCTTTGGAGGATCCATCAAAGTTTAGTTTGTAAAAACTAGGGGGTGGAGACCATCTAATATTACATCTAGAGATAATCTTCTCGACACAAGACAAACCACGGTGGAAAAGGGACCCTAGAGCTAGATGTTTTATCAAAGGAAAATCCTTTCGAATGGAGGCATCCGATGAAGAGAAATTGGAAATGTTCTTACAATTAGCACTTACATTTTCTAAAATGGCTATTTCTAGCTTGTTTAGTACCCCAGGAAGGTTCGTGTGGTATCTTCCGAAAAATACAGTATCTTCCCAGAAAATATGGAGGTTCCTTTCCCACTAAACATGCCAAATTAAAAAAAGGGAGTATAGTTCCATATCAAACAAAACACGATACCCTTCCCAAGGAGTGGCCAAGAGACTAAGACATCCACAATACTACGCCCATGAGCCCAAGAAAGATTGAGTTTCAGACATAGCCACCAACAAAAATGTATAACAAAGGGACAAACAAGGATCAGGTGGCCAATATCTTCCTCTACATCCTTGCATAAGATACATATTGTAGGACCAACATATCCCCAAAATCTTCCTCTACATCTTTGCTTCTAAGTGACAATCTTGCCTTTCAATACAAGCCAACAAAAAGCCCCGACTTTGGGAGAACCAAATTTCTCTAACAACCTATCCAACAAGGATCACCAAGATCAACCCTTTGGATCAACCAATGGTAACCATCTTTAACTAAGTACTAGCTTGACTTAGAACCAAGCCAAATGAAACTATCTTCTTTAGGCACAAAAGAAGCCTTCCAAACATCCAAAGCTTTACGAAAAGCTAACTTGGAATTGACTGGAATATTGATTAAATGTACATCTTTCCAAGTAAAGAGGGAGATCCATCTATCAATTGGAAACCATAATCCTTAACCTTGGTACCCCATAATTATTTGGTAGTGACCATCGTTGGAGAAAGCTCTAGATCATTCATGAGAATGGAGAGGCCATTCCAAGAATCGTCCCAAAACTTAGCAGAAGTCTCATTTCTGATTTTCCACGAGGTGAGAGAAGTGAAGAGGGATCTACTAGGAGGAGAAGAAATTCCACATGTGCAAATCTTTGGGAAGAACCTCACTAGAGATAATTGACTCGGGCCTCCTAGCACCTAGGTACTTGTTGGAGATGATCTGGAAAACCAATCTCCTTGAATTTAAAATAAGGTTCCGATGAACTTGGCCCCCAAAGCCACATTGTACAAACCAAGATCCATAATCCCCATGCCTCCTAAATTATTAGGTAGTTTCACATTATCCTACTTAACTAGATGCATCTTTCTCTCCTCCCCCGAACCTTTCCAAAGGAAAGACCTCATAATCCTATCCAATTTCCTTAACACCACTTTAGGAAGCTTTATGAGAGACAACCAATAAATGGGAAGATAAATTAACACCAATCGAATCAAGAGAATTCTACCCACCAAAGTGAGCCACTTCCCTTTCCACGACTGCAATCTCCGCTCGAAAGAGTTTACTAGATTTTCCCAAAGCGAGGCACATCCAACACCCACAAACAGAGGAATACCCAGATATTTGAGGGGAGAGAGTCGATCTCAAAACCAAGAATTTATTTAATCCACCTTTACAAACAAGGAAAAGTATTGAAAAAGAATATTACAAATTTATGTTGATTTAAAATTTGATTGGCTACAAGAGAATAATTCTCCAAAATAAGGTGATAGCACTCGGATTCTGCAACTGAAGAGACACTGAACACGAAAGTATTATCGAGAATTTTATTGATGGGTAAGAGGGGCCATACTAGCAGAGACCCTTAAACCTTCAATTTGACCAGTCGATAAAGATCTCTTTAGGGAGCGACTAAGGGCCTCCGCCACCAAGATGAAGAGAAAGGAAGAGAGAAGATCACCTTTCCATATGCCTCTATTTCTGGAGAAGAAGACTTCTGTCAAACCATTCACAAGCAATGAAAAAATCGAGGAAGATATACAGTTAAAAATCTAATCACAAAAAACCGCATCAAAACCCAACTTCTTGAGGGAAAGTAACAAGAAATGCTAGTTTAATCTATCGTAGGCTTCACTAAAATCCAATTTTAGCATCATCCCAGGATATTTGCTCACCAAAAGGGAATGCATCAGCTCATGAGAAATCCCAATTCCATCTGAAATAGAGCAGCCCAGGAGAAACCCACTGTATTCTTTAGATACAAGGAAACACAACAAAGGTCTCAATCTAGAAGCAATCGCCTTACAGATAATTTGATAGGACGTGTTACACAGGGAGATTGGCGAAACACATCCTTTGCTTACCCTGGAAACTTTTTTAAGAAACATATAAATGAAGGTGTGATTCATCTCTTTCAAAATATTCCTAGAATTTCTTGGTTCCTCAATAACAGACCAAACATCCGACCCCAAAACGTCCTTTAAATATTGAAAAAAGGCCTCAGGGAAACCATCCGACCCTAGGGATTTCTCCCTTTCCATTGAGAAAACAACTGAATGAATCTCTTCTAAAGATAAAGGAGCCATCACCTTAGAATTCATCCTCTCATCCACCAGAGGGTGGATCAAGTCTAAAAGGTAATTTTGAGCCAAAAATGAAGAAGAAACATGCCCCCTAGCATATTTTTAAAAAGGAGACTACTTCCTCTTTAATACCTTTCTGATCTAAAATCCAATTGTCGTTCTGAACACGAAGCTTAGAAATATAAGTGGCTCTGTTTAGGTTTAACTGAAGAATGAAAGAATTTATAATTCTTATCTCCCTCCTTCAACCAAATGTCTCTGGAATTTTTCTTCCAAAAATTTCTTCCTTTAACAAAAGATCCCCAAGTTTTGCTAGCAGAGTTTTTTCTTGTAGAAATTTGAACTGGCCCATCCCTTTGGAGAAAAATCTTTTATTTAGAACCTTGAGAGATTTTTCCACCTTGGATTTTTCTTCAAAAATGTTCTTAAAAGGGAAGAATTCCACTCCATGATCTTCTCTTTAAGAAGAGAGTTTTTTTAGCCAAGATGAACATATTAATACCCTTCATATTAAAGGAAGACCACCAATATTTAACAAGAGAAGGTACTTGAGTGGAATCCATTTGCAAAGCTAGGGAAATAAGAAAATGATCTCGAACCCAAGACTAAAGGACCTTGTTCTCCATTAGGATATTACTCTGCAACCATACTTCATTCACCAAAAAACAATCCAACCTGACCGCAAGCTTGTTGAATCCCAATATCTTATTTGACCAGGTAAGCTAACCTCACTTCAGTGCCACATCGACCAAATCTTACAGTGCTACAAAAGAAATGAAATACTTTTGAGATTGGGGTTGCCACCTTAGCCTCCCTCTTTTTTCGTGATCAGAAAGGGTGGCATTAAAATCCCCTATAAACACCATTTTTTCATTTTCTATATCCATTAACCACGTGAGAAAAGGATCCCCATAGAGTCCACTTAAGAAGAAGGTTTGAAGGACCATAGACATTGCAGATGTAAAAAAATAACATCCTGTATTTTTAACAAGGACCTTGCACCAAAAATAGTTGGGTACAAGTAGCTCTTCTTCGTCTACAGAAAGGGTTCACGGTGGTACAATATATGTGGATACAGAAAAACTAGTTGGGAAATCTTATATCCTCAACACGTAATAATGGAATCTACGAATCTAAGGCAAAGAAAGCTCTCCTAACCTGAATTGGTGTAATGGATCCATTCGGATATAATAGCTACTCGGAGGCTCCAATCAATGTCGAGCTCTCTGAGATCCTATCTATTGGTTGTTGGATACGTGGTGGAAAATGACTTGTAGGTGCTTCGTGTATATTTCCAGACAAGGTCATGGAAAATGGTAATGAGAGGTGTAGTGGATTTATAATAAACTATGGGTGGTTTTCTGGTCTAGCCCAGAAAATGTTGGATTGATTGGCTTCTATGTTTAATACGGAAAATTGTGTTATGATATCTGGCGGGAGTGGTGAGGATCTAAATACCAACATTCGTAAACCGGTGTCAATACTTAATTGACTTGCAGGCCCATTGGGTTGTGGGGACTTGGGATCACAACCATGAGTTCATGGTTGTTGTGGACCTGTTATGGTCATGTGAAGAATCAATCTCTTCTTCCGACTATCCAATGGTCATAAGCCTTTTCAACTTCTATGTTTAGTACCAGGAGTTGTGTGATCTTCTCAGAATACCTTACGGGTGTTCTGGCAACTTGTATACGTAACCCTGTGTCTATGTCGATGAGAAGGTCTCCTGCATCTAGGCTTGTGGAACTAATGGATCACAACCAAATATTTGTTCTCTTTTGGGTTCTTGTATGGTCATGCGGATATCCTATCAAGGCAATCTATAGTTGGGTTGATTTGACCAAAATGTGTATGCTTTTTCATCTTCAATATTCAATTGTCTCAATTGTTCACTAATTGCTTGTGGGTTTATTGTCATTTGAAAGACCTGAATCCTAAGCCCTTGATCTATATCCATTAATGTTGTGAAGAGATTTGGCTGAGGTACTATCGGTTCAAATACGTATTCCTTGGGCTCTCTGGGTCCCGTAATTGTCATGCAAAAATGATTCAACTTTAACTAAAATGAGAAAATTAACCATGAAAGATATATCTACACTATGCTTATATTTCTCTTATTTTTGTATTTTCAATGATGCGTATTTGAACAAAATTAAAAGAGCAGCTATTCTAATATATTCAGATAATGGACAATTAATCTAATAACATAATTAAAACAAGCAAGTAGCTTGGTATAGCTATTTTCCTGTGCAGTTGTGAATTTATCCTAAATATTTAAATAACTAACTAGTTTAATCGAAAGACTTCCAATCCTACCTCAGAAGTGAGGAATGAATCATAGTTTCTCAGAAACTATCATTCCCCATAGCTTCCCTGGCAATATCGAAAGTGAGCTTTAACTGAAATGAAATAATTTACTACTCTATTTGATATATTGTAACTACAACTTTGATAGCTCAAACCTAGAGTTTACAGAATAGTGGTAAATCCAGTTGTGTCGTGACTTGTCCCCTCAGTGTGATCTCCTCATTCCTTCGTGTTCTCGTGAATCCAAAAAAAGTGTGAGTGTGATAGCGTCAAAAAAGAAGATACTCGAACAATGGCAGCTTTGGATATAAACCAAATACAATGCAAGTAAGAGAGGGATAGTGCAAGTGAATAGAGCTTGACTATGTAATTCCTAGCAGGATTTATTGTGGGGATACAACGCAAATACGCCAGAATTATGGGATCTATCTCTTGTGACAAAACAAAACCTGCAACTCTAAGATTATCAAATGGATTCTAATCTAAAAATGAAACTACCTTATGCTAAACTGATTGTATGGGACAACAATGAAGTAAGATGAAAGCAAGAAGATCAAATGATCTCTAAAGCAGAAAGGAGAGGCTGATAATTCATGCAAAATATAAAACTATTGAAACTCATGCAAGAACTTCAAAAAAACTGAATAATCAAACACAGAAGGAGAGGGGCCATTTGTTTGAAAGCAAGTTGGGTATTTATAGCATTTGGATTTACTAGAGGGTAAATCTAAATTGAACTCTTCTAATATAAACAAAGGAAAACACTATTTACTAGGTGGCCAAAACATAAATGCAAGCTTTAGTGGTTGAGAATGCGGATGAAATTTGAATTTTTACGTTTGACAAATCATTGAAACATTCTGAAAATGCACACAGGACCGCCGCCACCTGGGGGGGTGGTTATAGGACCACCCTATCCTGGGTGGCGGTCACGGGACCGCCACCCAGGCAGGGTGGTGGTTTCTGTAACTTAAAGACAAAATGCAAGGAAAAAGGGGGCAGAGGTTAGAACAAAACATGCAAAAATCTAGACAAGGCTTTCTAGGATGCAAATGTACACTTGGTGAGATTTTCTAGATTCTGAACACCTTGCGAGATCTGAATCATCATTGGGGTTTCGTAACCTCTTTTCGGTAGTACAATACCTACATTTTTGGGTACGTACATATTGCCCCCTCGGAGAAGCATTTTAGCCATGAAGAGGCATAAAATGGTGGGTCCGAGTATGGCGGTCCCAAAATGGGGAGTTAGAAGCTATACCTACACATGCCCATGTGTCGAAATGTCACCATCCAAATTCCCACTATCTCTAAAAATGAAAAGAGGACTCAAGTGCAGATAGATAAAATAAATCAAAAAATAAATACTAAATTAACATGAAATGAGGACTTACCATTTGCGCGGGGATAAGAACTTACCTCCATCGGTGCTCCAACTCTACGTAAGAACACTCAAAACAAAATTAGAATACTATATATATATATATATATATATATATATATAAATGAGCTCATTTTACTATTCATTTGCGTGTGTCGATTTGGTGGTTTTTGAGCTCTGGGACCCACGGTGACCATTTTTGATGAGAGTATAGTCAAAATGTTCATTGTGAGATCGTGATCATGCCTCCGAGAGCAGGACATCGACCCACGAAAGTCTCAGGTTAGTTCTTCTCAATTTATCATTTTTAAACCTAAAATATAGAAATGTTGAAATCTTTGTCTCTGGGGGGATTATTTTTGAAAATGTTAGTTTTAAATGAGTCTCTAGGGGGCACCCATAGGGTAGGTCTTTATTTCAGTTAAAATGGTGCATTTTTTTTTTTTAAAGTGTTTTTAGGGCTTTAGAGCCATTTGGTGATTCGGGACACCGACCCACCTCCACAAGGGCGGCGGTCATGGGACCACCACCCTATGATGGTGGTGGTTACAGGACCACCACCTCATAAGGCGGTGGTTACATGACCGCCACCTCAAAAGGTGGTGGTTAGGAAACCGCCGCTCTGCACAGGGTGGCGGTTTCAAACAGAATGCAAAAAAAGATGTAATTTTTAATTGTTTTTGCATTTTTGACATTTTTATATGTTCTTGATAATTTTTCTAGTTGGATTATGTTACTAACTTACTCTTTTTCTCTATTTTGGGTGGATGCGAAGAAGAGAGAGTACATCAGATGGAGTAGAGAGAGGGAGTGTGATTGGCTCCCAACAGTGTTAGAGGCACTTACTCAGGCAGAGCGAGATACTCTACAGAGGGCTGGCATTTGGAGGATTGCACAGGTCCCTCATGTTGCACCTGCTAGTCACATATTGTGTGACTTATTTTCATACTGGGATGTAGATCGAACACTTTCTGAATTTCCAGGAGTTAGGGGTGAGTGGACCATCACCCTAGAGGATGTATCGCATATATTGGGGTCCCGATTCTTGGGAGGCGTTGTCTCTTAAGACAATAGTATCCAGATCTCAGATGGTTCAGTGGGCCACCTACATGGGAGATGTTGTTGTCTCCATGGGCTCGAAGAAGGGGGTGAAGGTCCATTCCATTGTTGATTCTCCTATCCCTATGTGCTCTGCAGAGGCTATTATGGGTATCTTGGCCTCGCGGTGATTGATTGGGGACAAGGGAGGAGATACTCTCTTATACTGTTGGGCTCCCATTATTACACAGATTGAGGCACATGGCCATGTTTACACTTGGGGAGCAGACATTCTTGGGACCACCTATCATGACTTATATAGGGTGGTCAGATTACAAGGGCAGTCATTGAGTCACCCTACTCTAGTTATGAGTTGGGTGTATGAGCGCATCATTCCCTATGGGAGAGGTGTACAGTAGAGGATCCCGGGGCTGTCAGGGCAGTAGCGAGGTGGATAGGGATGACTATACTTAGGATGCCACACCAGCCAGTGGCTTCTTTGACTATTGCAGACATGGAGGCCACTCCTTATCAAGCCATGGCAGGGTTATGGGGAGAGGAGACACACACACACGATCACTGCTATACTACCAGTCAGCTGATAGATAGATGGGGGAAGTTGGAGATCCACCCCTTTGATAGAGTACCACAACAGTTTTGGCCTCCCCTATATTGATATGTTTCCTCCAGTGGGGCCGATATATGGAGTCTGTTTTCGTGAGGCCGGGGGGGTCTAGAGGCGAGGTTGGACCACGATCACTCTCTGGAGTTCCCATTAGCTAGGTGGGTGGTTCATGCCCGAGGGGTAGCCGGTGCTCCTCGAGCACCTTTACTTTAGATATCGAGCTGGTCCTACTCATAGTGGAGAGGAGATGAGCCCATTGATGTGGACTCAGACTCTGAGGAGTTCACAGGAGAGAGAGAGGAGGAGATGGAGGGAGAGAGGAGGTGGGGGGGGGGATGATGAGGATGATGAGAGTGACTCTGAGTGGCATGACACTCAGAGTATCTTGAGGGCCGAGAGGGTGGAGGAGAGTGCAGAGAAGGTGACCCTGATCTCAGAGGAGTTTCCTTCTCGGGACATTGGGGAGATGATGAGTCCATGGCAGGATGTCACTTCTTTCCAGATTTGGGGAGGTTCCATAGTCGGTGGCAACGTCAGTGGTGGCAGCGAGATCCTAGAGATCCCACCTAGGATGCCTAGAGATCTGAGTGAGTTACTACTCTTTTCTCGATTTTGTTTTAGTTAGAAATGTTTAGTTGATATTTCCCTTTTTTGTTGTTTTTTTTTTTTTGACCTTATTTTGGACAATTTTCTAACTTGTTTATTTCTCTTTTTTATTTGTGACTCTTTGAGGGATGGCGAGACTTGATTCACCAGGTGTGCGTGGACACTCTACTACTCCCTTCAGAGAGTACTCGGGCCGAGCTTACTTGTGAGGACATGTGGAGAGCCTTCAGCAGTTGAGGTTGGTATATACATTGATGTGTTTTCCCCTGTCTGGAAGGTGGCAAAGATCATGACCTCCCTTCGTACTGAGTTGGCTGGATATAGGACTGTTGAGCGCTTGATGAGGAGGAGCCATTCTCACAGTGAGACCACAACTAGCTACTGGCCATGATCGTGAGCCCTCAGTTCATTCAGAGCATCATCATAGCAGGAGTCCTAGATGCGGTCGTGCACCCTCTGAGGGATCCCACAGGGATTGAGAGATCATGGTGTCTTTTTGTAGTGATTTTTGGTCGGATGTTTATACGAGTGTTTTTGTATTTTTTGGGCTCATTGAGCATTTTGACCATGCCTAGTGCATGATGGCATTGTATATAAAACATGATTATATATATATATATATATATATATATATATCTTTTTGGATCTAGATCTTCTTGTATCTAGAATTTTTGTGATTCGTTTCCCATGTGTATACTAGATGTTTTTAGAATCTTTGTTTTTATATGCTTTTCAAAATGTATGCAATGGATGACAAGTGATAACAAATGTTGAACATAATGTTTCTCTTTTATTTGTTTTTGTAATGCTGATATGTGATGATGAAAACATATTGTAGTACTTGAACTTTTGGCTTCTTTGGGCAATGTTCATTGCTTCTTCTTGTTTTGGAAAAATGATGAATATATAGTGATAACGAGATGAACTTGCCCCACTCCTAACTCCACGCAACTAGTAAGATGCGAGGGCTCAACACCAAGAGTTGGGAAGGGCACAAATTGTATGAGTTTGAATGAATGGAAATGATGAGAGAAAGACAAGGTTTTGACAGAAATCAAATTCAGACTTGCGTACTTACTCTTACTCAAACTACTACATAGTTTAGAATGCATCTTATTTTCTAGTTTATCTAGACTTAGATCCATGGATGGCAAACTTGGTTGAAAAAATCTGGTTTTAAGGATTTGATCTCTTTGGAATTTGGATATTTAACTTCACTTAGTATACTTTGCTTTAAAATATTAATATTCACTAATTTGCGTGAATGGACCCCCTACACCTTGTCTCATGCTACTAGTAGGAAGCATGGGCTCATCACCGAAGGCAGGACATAGGTGAGTAAGGGCACTTCTTTCCTTTCTCAACCTCATATCACTAGTAAGAGATGTGGGCTCATCACCAAAGGTTGGTGGGGCAAAGAAGTGTGTAAAAATAAAATATTCTATTTGGTTTAGCATTTTTATTTAACTTGACACTTTTGATTTGTGACTTTGGAGTATCCTTGTTTCAAAGAGATGTAAGAAGGATAGATGTGACACCAAGAAGCTTCTAGAATAGACCGTAGGTAAGAACAACTTAACCAAGTAGAAAAGAATGAGTATGACCAAGTATGTAGGCCTTGGTATGGTTTTTGTCAAGACTTTGTCTGTCGAATTGATGAAATGATTTTGGAACCATTTGATGATATTATGAAAACTGAAGAGATATGATTTTGAATGCTTTTGCCAATATTTTCAGAAGCTTGTAATGAATTTCTTAAGAATAAGTTCCTTGACCACAATAGTTACGAAACAAGTGAACAAAATGAAACAACTAAGTGACTAAATGCAATGTAGGTAGATATAATATACAAATGGTGATGTTGATGACTTATGCGTAAAACCATTTAAGATGCAAGGAATTGACTGTTTCATTGAATTCCTCACCTTCTAGTGTACATAAGAGATACACACCATTTCCAGTAGTCTTTCATGACTCGGTATGGGCCCAACCACTTGGGCGAATTTCCTTCCTTCACCGGTTTTCTTATCAATCCGGTTGTCTAGTCTTAGAACTAGATCTCCCTCATATATTTCTCATTCGTAGACCTTTTTGTTATATTGCCGGCACATCCGGTCAGCATAGGCTCTGTGCCTTTGTTCGGCATTTAGCCTTGGCCTCATCAAGGCTTTCTAGTTGAGAGGCATGCCTCTCTATAGGCTTCTTCTCCCAAAATCCCTTGTAATGAGATGCGGAGACTGGGTATTTCGACCTCAAGTGGGAGAACTGCTTCTGCCCCAATACTAATGAGAAAGGGGTTGCCCCCATTGGTGTTCTTATTGAGGTTCGATGGGCCCACAAGGCCGGGTATAATTTTAAATGCCAATCCCATTTATTCTCCTTAACTATTTTGAGGAGAATAGCTTTTAATGTTTTGTTTGTGGCTTCAGCTTGTCCATTGGCTTGAGGGTAATAAAGAGAGGTCGTATGATGGTTTATCTTGAATTTACTTGCATAACTCATGGACCTCATCATTCTTAAAGGATGTGCCATTATCTGAGATAATGACTTGTGGGACACCATACCTAAAATGATTTGATTCAAAATGAACTTAGCGATTACAGAACTTGGTACGGTGGTGAGAGGCATGGCCTCTACCCATTTGGTAAAATATTTTGTGGCCGTGATTATAAAATTATGGCCATCTGTTGATGAGGGGAGAAATTTCCCTATCAAATCTAGGCCCCACGTGGAAAAGGGCCATGGGGTTGCGATTGGTTGCAGAGCTTGTGCTGGCATGTGAATCTCGTGGGAGAATTCTTGGCATTTATGGCACTTGCACACAAACTCTACTTGCATCATGTTCTAGAGTGGGCCAAAAATAGCCCATCCGTATTTTTGTGAGTAGTGGCGTGACCACCAAAGTGGCCTCCACATATCCCACTATGGGATTCATAAAGAATATTTTTGGATTCTTCAATGTCAACACATCTTAAAAGCATTCCATCGAAGGCTTTATGATAGAGCACTTGTTCTAAGATAACATATTTAGCAGCGATAATGCGTAACCACCTTCTTTGTTGTGATGTGGCACCTTCTTGGGTACGTATGGTCCATGATAAAATTGATGATGTCAGTGTACCAAGGGCATGTAGAGATGGGGGTCTGGTTTTGACAAAGTATATGCACTCATCGGGAAAGTCTAGATCTACTAGATCACCTCCATCTAATGGATTGTCAGCTAACCAGTCTGCTAATGATTTTTCCCTTAATGGATTTCTAGTTTACAAATGTTAATTCAAATTCACCCATTAAGGTTATAAATCATCCAACCTTTTTAGATAAAGACCCTTGCGTGAGGAATGTTCGTAAATGATCTGTCTTTACAATGACCCTTGTTTCTTGATTTAACATGTAATGTCTTAAACATTTCATTGCAAAGACTATGGCAAGGCATTCTCTTTCTACTTGTGTATAACATGTTTCATAATCAAGCAACATCTGATAATGAAATAGACTACACGTTCTCATTTATCATTGTCTTCTTGAGCCAACATGCAGGCTAGGAGACATCAATAGCCCATGAATACAGATCAAAGGATGATCTGGTCTAGGAGGCATTAACGTGGGAGGAGACAATAAGAAGCGTTTAACTACTTCGAAGGCCTCGTTACATTCTTTTGTCCAATCAATGCTATAATATTTCTTTAATAGATTGTTGATTGGATGAACAACAAAACTTAAGTCCGGAATGAACCTTCAAATTGCACCTAGTTTCCCAAGAAATGATCTAATACTAGACTCGTCTGATGGTGGAATCATTTCAAGAACAACCTAGATTTTGGCTGGATCGACATCAATCCCTCGTGAGGATATAATGTAACCCAAAAGCTTGCCTCCTATCACACCAAATACACATTTCTCTGGGTTCAATGTGACGCCATATTCATCAATCATGAGAGAATGATACGGAGTACCTTTGGGTGATCACAACTGCTTCTTGGCCTTGGCCAACAAGTCATCCACGTAGGATTCCACAATTTTATGAATAAGGTCATGGAATATGTATGTCATTTCCCATTGGTATGTAGTGCGCAAGCGTTCTTAAGACCAAATGGCATGACAACGTAACAATAAGTTCCCCAAGGAGTTATAAATGTGGTCTTGGCTTGATCTTGTTCAGATATTTTAATCTGATTATACCCTGAGAACCCATCCATGAGGGACAATAGTTCAAATCCAGGTTTTTGCATCAACAATAACGTCAATGGATGGTAATGGGAAGTCATCTTTGGGACAAGCTTTGTTAATATCCCGAAAGTCTATGCAAATGCGTATCTTCCCATTCTTTTTGAGAACAGGGATGATATTAGATACCCATTGTGAATAGTCAACTGGTTTGATGAATCCCACTTGGAGAAGTTTCATTACTTCTTCTTTCACCATGAGAGCCACTTTTGGTTTCATTGGTCTTGACTTTTGTTTAATTGGCTTTGCATCTGGTTTGGTGACAAGATTATGTACCGCGATATGTGGTGCAATTCCTGTCATTTCTTTGTAGTTAAATGCAAAAGCCTTTTGATGTTCCTTGAGGATTTGGGTGTGTATTTCTATCTCCTCTGGAGTTAATGAGGATCCCAACTTCAAAATTTTGGTTCTTCCTCCATTCCAATGTTTATGTCAATTGTTTCTTCGATTAAGGAAGTGTTGCCTTCTTCAAATTTAGGTGGGGCCGGAGGTAGTTCCAAACTTTCTCCATTCTCTACCTCGTAGATATCGAGATCCTTTTGTGGAGGAGACTCTATCATGGGATTTCCAAAATAGGAAGAGGAATGTGGGATTAGGGAAAGATCCACTATGTGATGAGCGAGATGTAGCTCCACATAGGCGTTTAGATATTCAAGAGTGACTTCTATCACTTTGTCAAAGTGATCCAGGATAGAAAACTCATTCTCAGCTTCTATATGTGTCAGGAGTGGGTTTGTTGGTATTTTACGCACCAATGGTTCAATGTACAGTGATACCATGAAACTTGTATTTTCCAACTCACTGTTTGGAGTGAAATGGGAAGCTGAGGTTGCTATTGAATCTATGAGAAGGTTCTACTCTCATGGGATTGCTTCAATTGATATGAAGTTGAATCCTTTGGTTAGATCTAATACCGCCATTTTTATAGAGTTGTAAATGCTCAACTCTAGTCTCATATACCTCAGAGACTTGGTTTGCAACTAGTTGTGAGTCTCCTAGCACTCTAATGTTATCAACACCCATCCTTTTGGCTATGATGAGGCCAAGGAGGAGGGCTTCGTACTCAGCCCCATTGTTTGTACACTCAAAGTTTAACTTAAAGGAAAAGGTAGGATCTTTCCCTCGGGAGAAGTAAAGATCACACCTGCCCCAGCTCCAAAATGACATCTAGCTCCATCAAGTGGAGAGTCCAATATTTTCTTGGAAAAATGGATGTTGGGACATTCCTCGTGTCTGTTTCTTCTACCTCGGTTACTTCTACCATACAAACTTCATCTGATGGAAGGGAACCAATTCCTAGGGTGTATCCCATACCCATAGAATCAAATGGTAGGAGAATGGGTAGATCTTTCTCTAGTAATTCTACAATTTTTGCGGTAGTCCCTAATGATACCATTTCTATGACGTTAGTCTCATTTTTGAGTGCTGGAATGCCCTCGACTAGATTTGTAATTTCTAATTCTGTTGTAGGTATCAACTTCTCTTCTAGGTTTTGAATTGATTGGTTTGTTAAGTTGATTCGTTGGGAGTTCAAACTTAGAGTGAACATGCTGGTCTTTTCTTCAAGTCTGCTAGGTGTATATCGAATGGTTTTGGGTCACCTTGTGCCACAAATATTTTCCTAGGTGCAAAAATCTTATTTCCTGGAATAACGTGGAAGGGATTGCCTTCATGCGGTGTATCCATGGTCGATGAGGATCATATTATAGTTGGTTTCCCGATCTATAATATAAAATTTGGTGAGGACTGTCTTGGGTCCTAAGGTGACTGGTAAAACTATGGTTCCAATTGAAGTGGCCTTGAGGCTATCATAACCTCTTAGCGTATTTCGTGTTGTGGAACAATTTGTTTCTCCATATCCTAGCTTTTGAAGAAAAGCAAAGGGGACTATGTTAACTTGCTTGCCCCATCATCAATCATTGTGCACATTTAACATAATTATTGTAAACCCATACTTGTAAATGTAAAGGTTGGGTCACCTCTTCACAATAATTTCAGCATCTGTTGGCATTTTGCTTATATCAAATATAAACTCAGTATCCCTATCTGGCTGCCCTGGAGGGTAGACATCAAAGTCTACATGGTTTACTTGCATTTCCGGAGGAGGAGTGATGTTAATTAAATGACCAAGGCCTAATGCTTCTAAGAGAGCCCTATGGGTGGGAGAGTTCTTCAACAAATCCAAGAAGGAAATGTGAGAGAAGGTCTTTGTTAAGTCATTAATTAAATCATAAGCACCTATGGGTTTTACCAATGTTTGTTGAATGTTGTTTGGTTCTAATGGATAGTTTGGAACTGGTTGAGAAGAATAATCTCATGTTCTTGTTATGGTTTCTATGGGTAGCTCGGTATCTAACTCTACCAGGCCAACTATCTTGGTTTGTGGTCGAGTTCCTAATTGGGGTGCGACCGGTGGATTTAATGAAGTTGAGGCTTCATGATCATTATTTCCTATCATAACACCCTTGTTTTATCCCCGTTTGGATCTAACCTATTATTGTTAGAGTGATTTGGGAGTGGATCGTTAAAAATCTTGAGGGGTGCATTTTGAGGGAAACTTCCCTTGTGTAAGTGTTTGGCATGGGTACTATAGAATTTTCTAAAACATATCTATAAAGAGTTGTCTTTGGTCTTCTGGAAAATGTTGCATGAATTTATTGTAGTCACGACAAGTCCTAGTATCATGGCCTTGAATCTTGTGGAAACCACAATACAAGTTGGGATTATAGTTTTGAGGTTGTTGATTTGAAACTGTTGTGGTCCAAAATTCTTGATTAGGTTGTTGGTTGTTAGAGTTAAAATTTTGAGGTTGTTGCCTTTGGTTTTGACTTTGATATCTAGTTGGGTTTCGATTTGGACCTTGTGTTTGGATTTTCCATTTGTTGTTGTTGTTGTTGTTGTCGTGATGGATGATTAAAATCCACCATGTTGATTGTTGGAGTAAAGTTGTTATTTCATTGATTGTTAATGGGTGGTGAAATGTTTACGACGTTTTCCCTTTTAACTTGGTCTGTTACTCCATCTGTTGTAACCCCATGGTTTTTGTTAAGGATTTTGGGTCCTTGATTGGTATTCTGGCATTAGGATAGGTCGTAGTGTTTTGATTGGGAGTGATTAATTTCCCATTTGTTCCATATGTCTTACGACCACTATCTATTGCCACTTGATCTATTCGGAGAGCACTCTCAAGTACTTCATCATAAGTTCTTAGTGGGAACTTCTGGACTTCTTCCTTTATCTCTCTATTGAGGAATGAAGGAATAAATCACATAGTTCCATCTTGATCCATGTTTGGAGCACTTGCTTGATGAGTAGAGAACCGTATGCCATCTTTGAATAAAATGAGTAGTGGATTCATTATGCTCTTGTTTAATATGTAAGAATTCCTGATTCTTGTTCTTAATAATTTGTTCATATCAAAAGCTTTGATAAACTCTGACACAAGTTGTTTGAATGAGTGTATCGAGGCTTCAAGTATTCTGTAATACCAATCAAGGGCAATACCCTCTAAGGTTTTAGGGAATATCTTAGCAACAACCCCATCCCAAGGGAGTAATTCTCGAATGGCCATGGCATAGGCCTTGATATGTGCATTTGGATCTCCCTCCCCTTTGTATTTGGGTAAATCGGGAAGAGGTCTTGGAAGCATGACACTTTCATATGGTGAAGTCTAGGGGTTCTTTTAAATATTCTGAGTAAGTCCCTACCGCATAGGCTTTCGACCATCGATGGTGCTGCTTTGAGGGGGTGGGGTGGATGGGTTGTTGATATGGCATAGCATATGTATTTGCAGGGACATAAGGAAATCCTTGTGGTTGAGTGAACATCCCGGGAGAGAGAACATGTCTCCCTGTGGTGATTTTGAATAAATGTTTAAGTAGGGAGGAGCATTGCTCTGGTATGGATTGTTTGGTGCTAAGCCGAGGTATCATACTTTCAACTGGAGCGGCATTTGAAAACATGGTTCTAGTTGGTGTTTGTTGTGGATAGTTATACAAATGTTGAGGAGGCATGCCTAATGTGCTTGTTCCTGTAAGGAGGTCAACTTGGCTGGGATGATGCGGAGGGTTGGGGATTCTTGCTTTCCCAAAATATGAATTTTGATTTTCTTGAGCAAGTTCCAATCCTCTAACCTTTTCAACTAAGGCTGAGATGACCTCGATTGGTGAAGACACAGTGTTTTTCCTTAATGGTGGTTGTTGTACACCTTGAGGTTGTAAAGGGGTATGATACCCTGCTATGAATTGATCATTACCCTGCCAAGCTTCACCGAGAGTATTTCCCATAGGTGGAGGAATGGGGGTGTTTTCTTGGAGTAGGGTATCGGGTTGTGTTTGCAAACTTCCTATAGGTGGGTACATGTTTTGGAAGCATTGTTCACTTCTAGCGTAATGTGCTAAATACTCCTCATCCAAAAATGGGAGTGGATCTGACTGTCTACTTGATTTGTGGTCTAAACAAAACTCGAGGAGATGAAATGGATTCTCTAGTAAATGTCATATTGTTAGAGCCTGAGGGCTCTGGTTGTTGCGTTTGTGTGAAGTTGATCCAACTCCTCAATTCGGAATGAAGAACTAGAGCTAGTTCTTTGAGGAGGAGTTTGTGATGACAAGTAATTACTTGAATAGTTGTCAGCCCATGCAGAAAGTGAGGGTGACGGTTGTCTATTTGTTTGACCATAATTTTCTTCGAGACCTGAGAGAGGTCTGCCATATGCATCGTATCCCGACATATTCGGGGTATATGAATACCCACAAAATAATGGGAAAGAGTGAAGGTGGATGAAAGAAATGAAAAAAGGTAATGATTGTTAGTTCACGTCGAGTTCACCAATTTTGTTGGTGAAGCTGATGTGAAGGATAATGAGGTAGAGAAGATGAAAAGTGAATCAATTGGAAGAACAAATAGAAATCGACTGGATTTGTTTTTGTTTCACGTTGGGTTCACCAATTTTGTACGATAGAAAAGTGACATGTGAGCATGAGAATCTACAAGTAGCTCTTCTTCATACCCGACCTCCCGAGGTCGTGCCAGATAGCTGGTGGAAATGGAATATATGTGGATACAGACAAACTAGTTGGGCAATCTTATATCCTCAACACGCAATAATGGAATCTGTGAATCTAAGGAAAAGAAAGCTCTCCTAACCTGAATTGGTGTAATGGACCATTCAAATATAATAGCTACTCGGAGGCTCCAATCAATGTCGAGCTCTGTCAGATCCTATCTATTGGCTGTTGGATACATGGAAAATGACATGTAGGTGCTTCGTGTATATTTCTAGACAAGGTCATGGAAAATGGTAATGAGAGGTGTAGTGGATTTATAATAAACTATGGGTGGTTTTCTAGTCTAGCCAAAAATGTTGGATTGATTGGCTTCTATGTTTAATACGGAAAATTGCGTTATGATATCTTGGTGGGAGTGGTGAGGATCTAAATACCAACGTTCGTAAACCGGTGTCAATACTTAATTGACTTGTAGGCCCGTTGGGTTGTGGGACTTGGGGATCACAACCATGAGTTCATGGTTATTGTGGACCTATTATGGTCATGTGAAGAATCAATCTCTTCTTCCGACTATCCAATGGTCATAAGCCTTTTCAACTTCTATGTTTAGTACCAGGAGTTGTGTGATCTTCTCAAAATACCTTACGAGTGTTCTAGCAAACTTTATACGTAATCCTGTGTCTATGTCAATGAGAAGGTCTCCTACATCTGGCTGTGGAACTAATGGATCACAACCAAATATTTTTTCTCTTTTGGGTTCTATGGTCATGCGGATATCCTATCAAGGCAATCTATAGTTGGGTTGATTTGACCAGAATATGTATGCTTTGTCGTCTTTAATATTCAATTGCCTCAATTGTTCACTAATTACTTATGTGTTTATTATCGTTTGAAAGACTTGAATCCTAAGCCCTTGATCTATATCCGTTAACGTTGTGAAGAGATTTGAATGAGGTACTATTGGTTCAAATAGGTATTCCCTGGGCTCTTTGGGTCCCGTAATTGTCATGCAAAAGATAACTGAAATGAAGAAAATAACCATGAAAGCTATATCTACACTGTTTATATTTCTCTTATTTTTATATTTTCAATGATGCGCATTTGAACGAAAATTAAAAGAGAATCTATTCTAATATATTTAGATAATGGACAATTAATCTAATAATAGAATTAAAACAAGCAAGGTAGCCCGGTATAGCTATTCACCTGTGCAATTGTGAATTTATCCTAAATATTTATATAACTAACTAGTTTAATCGAAAGAATTGCAATCCTACCTCGGTAGTGAGGAATGAATCATAGTTTCTCGGACTTATCATTCCCCATGCTTCCTTGGAGATATTAAAAGTGGGTTTTAACTGAAATAAAATGATTTACTACTCTATTTGATATATTATAACTACAACTTTGATAGCTCAAACCTAGAGTTTATAGAATAATGGTAAATCTAGTTGTGTCGTGACTTGTCCCCTCAGTGTGATCTCCTCATTCCTTCGTGTTCTCGTGAATCCAGAAAAGTGTGTATGTGATAGCGTCAGTAGAAGAAGATACTCGAACAATGGCAGCTTTGGATATAAACTGAATACAATGCAAGTAAGAGAGGGATAGTGCAAGTGAACAGAGCTTGACTATGCAATTCCTAGCAGGATTTATTGTGGGGATACAACGTAAATACGCTGAGAATTCTGGGATCTATCTCTTGTGACAAAACAAAACCTACAACTCTAAGATTATCAAATAAAAGAAGATGGAATAATATTTGTACAATGTTATACACTTCCTAACCAAGTTTTAAAGGTTGCGAGCTTTAAACACATGTATAATATTTTAAAAAATATTAAATTTGAGATTCAATTGACCATCACATATAAGAATTCCATTATTATTAGTTAAAATTAATTATATTATAGTACTTTGCTTAAAGTCCTATCAACCAATTATAGATAATATAATAAACTATAATTCAATTTATGTCCAAAATATCTTCTCTTCATTTTATCTCAATATTAACATTACTACTATTTTTGTTCATAGCTCTCACCTTAACATATAAAAAAACTACTAAGATCTATTATATGGAAAATCATGATTATAATGAGGGACTAGTGTATGCCATATAGATTGGGGTATTTAATGAAGTAGCAAGTTTTATGAAATATATGCTAATGAATGACAAGAAAATTGAATTGTTGAATACCATAATGTATTTTTCAATATGAGACAAGCTTAACCTTAGATATACTCATGAAATCCTATAACTTCATATCTCTTTTCATAACATTATTTTCTATTAATAATAGGCACTTCAAAATTTGTGATCTTTTACCAAAAAAAATAAAAATAAAAAAATTGTTATACACTAATATTTTTGGTGTTAAGTTGAAGCACTATAATTTTTGATGTTTTGTAAGGATAAGTGTGTTCCATACCTATTGCTATAATCATCAATTCACGTAAACCACCATATTAAAACATCTTTATATTTAAGAGGAACACAAAGTACTCTTATCAAGATATATAAGAATGTTGTTGATTGCAAGATGTAACGCCAAACATTGAGTAGAATATTCCGATCATCAATCTAGAAAATGTTTTAGAAATAAAAGTAATATTTCATTTTACATATATGGCGAGAATATGGGTGAGTATAGCCGTACTAATCAACTTATGTTGAAATGGATAATGTAAATGCTAATAATGAATGGATGAACGTTAAAATTTAAATATAATTAGGGACCCCTATATCCCCAAAACTTCCAAGATAAAGATTGAGTTAAAAAAATTCCTTTAGAGAAGCATCGGAAATATTCTTATGTTGAATAGTAAAACTCCACAATTGTTTATGTAACTCTTATAGTCCCAAAGCAATCATATAGTCATAAATCGTGGTAATGATATAAAATTTCACAAATTAATGCTTCAATTAAATTAAGGTCGCATAAGAAAGAAAAATATGTATCAGTACGAGCACAATAAGAAAGAAAAATATGTATAGGGAGAAAACCAATAGTTTAGCGCAGGTCTAATCGTGGATATAGTGTCTTGAATACACAACACAAAATAATTTTCATAGAACAACGTGATAGTTGTCATAAAAGTACCTGGTAATTGGTCATTTTTGACACGACAACACCCAATCACATCATGACATGTAAGATTTACCTTTTTAAAAATTTCAATGTTCAACCATTATCACCCATGATCAAATATGGGTCCATAGTGTAACTCAAATTTACTATTTTAAATAAATTCAAAATATGTCTTTCCCTCCAATTCAACACTAAAATAAAATATAATTTAAAAAAATCTTGAACTATGTGTTGGTGAAAAATTAGGATCCCACATTGTATAGAATTGATTTTGTGGGCCCCTAACTTAGGGTACACCACTATTGGTGTCTCTCCCCTAGTGCCATATTTTTAAGGAATGAATTAACTCAATGCATCTGACCCATATATGCTAGTGGTTTTTCCATATGTCGAGTTTTTCTAGAAAACATTTTTGAGAACATAAATTCATGTACACTTTATTTTGACAAAAGGATTTTATATATATTATCTTTTTTTCGAGGTGCATAGGTGTAAACACTCAAATTTGGAAATCTATCACACGACATTACTGGTCTTGACATTGCACACTTGCATGCACAAATACACCTCCCCACTCTTGCTTAGTATACCCTAATAGCCCTTCGGTCACTTGTTTATCTTTGAATGGATTTTTGTCGTTAGTTTTTGAGGAAGGGAAAATTTTAAGACCCCCTCACAAAAAAAAAAAATCATAGAAATTCATTGGTGAATCTGGGAAAATTGAATTTCACGGTAATGACGAATATGGGAAAATTGACTTTCACGCTAATATGTTGTCGGTTGATAGCATTTTTATGCTATCGATCGATAACATATATTATGCTATCCGTTATAGTATATGATGTTGGCCAAGAATACATGTAATTTAAAAACAAATCATTTTTCAACAATAACAGTTAAAATGATCGGCTCGACGAGAAATATGTCCTCCCAAAATATGGTGTAAACAAACAAAAAAGTGATTTTTTGTGAAAAAAATACAAATTTTGCTAATTTTGTATGATATTTTTTTTTGAATTTTTTTGATGTTAGTAGTTAAAATGATCGTCTCAATGAGAAATCTGTCCTCCCAAAATATGGCGCAAGAAAAAAAAAATCCCATACTTTTATGTGTCTTGATCGGTAGCATATTTTATGTTACCATCCGACAACATAAATATATGTTGTCGGTCAGTAGCATATTTTATGCTGCTGACAACATATATTTATGTTGTCGGTCGCTAGCATAAAATATGCTATTAGTGACAATATTAAGGAGAATATTGTGAATTTCTCTTTCATGGGGGATGATGAATAACCCCTAAAATTAACTTGTACCCAAAAAATTTTGGCGACCCAAGCCTACTCCCTTCCCAAAAAATTTGCCAATTTCAAATTTTAAAAACTGGAATATTCGTGAATTAAAAATATTCACCACTAAATTTTCTCTATTTTGAGGTTTAATTACATAAAACATACCTATAAACATATATCGTTAGCTCCATGAAGTCAAAATCAACTTTTTCCTCCTAGGTCAAAAACATGTCGCTTTGGTCGGTTTGTTAAAATCTACAACTCAACCCTAGTGTACGGTTTTGATTGAAACATTGTGCACTAAAACTTTCAATTGCATCATCTTCATATGGACTAATATTCCCTCTTGGTCGGCCTTTCATGACATAATAACCATCGGAAGCCTATATAAGCAAGTCAATCATACCTCATTTAGGGTCCTGGCACTTTAAAAGCTCCTCATGTAAAAGCAAGCACAAAAGGCACTCCAAGCTCCCAAAACTATGAAATAACTCATGCACATCCATTAGGGTAGTACTCTCTATAGGTCTGAAGTAACCTATCAAGTCCAGAATTCTTCATCTTCTCTCAATAAGAAAACAACGTGACCCTTCCCAAGTATTTGAGTAAGTGTAAAAATCAAGCAAGATATTGTCAAAGCATGTTTGTTAATTTATGATTGCACTATAATAGATATCACATGCTAGGAGAACAACATGTGGTTTGAGCCCTCTTCGAAGTAGTACCGATGTCGGCGATGCACAGGGGTGCCCATAACCCACATTTACATGATCTCCATCTTGCACTTATGAGGGTTTGATCGAGCTACAGAGCCATTTTGAAGAAGAATGAAGAATATCAACACACATCGATAGTCATTTCCAGATAGGTGAGGCACACAGAAATTTACAGAGAAAGAGTCCAAGCAGGTCTAATACTATATAAGGGTTAGGACCGTATGAAAGGTTTCAACCCAGTTTTACGGTTTTGACCTAGTAAAGTTTCGAATACGGTCTTAGCAACGAAGAAATTTTTGTCTCGAGATCGGCTGTTTTTGCACTTAGATCACTCAGAACCTCCCAAATCCACACATAATCAACTAAGTGTAATCTCTCCTTTGTGTTTTGATAGTTCTTAGATCAATAATCACTTTGTAAAGCGTTATTTTGATTTGGGAAATTAATGTTGGAAGTTAATTAAATTAGAATAGCCTCATGTTGCATTATTTCATCCTTTTATGTATGTTAATTAGAAACACATTTAAATCTTAAAAGGGAATGAAATAGGAAATTCACAAAAAGTGAAATGAATGGGAAAGAATTTATGTATGTATTTTAAGGCCTCATAATATGAATATTGCTAGATAAAGTATTAATAGAAA
Source organism: Taxus wallichiana var. yunnanensis (assembly GCA_018340775.1). NCBI lineage: Eukaryota > Viridiplantae > Streptophyta > Pinopsida > Cupressales > Taxaceae > Taxus > Taxus wallichiana. Next base: position 301,321,762 of record CM031236.1, read on the forward strand.
AATAATATATAGGAATTATCTACGTCTTTACAAAAAAACTCCAAAATTAAGGTGACACAAATTCACAACATCTATTATAACATTTTAAATTAACATTGTCTCACCAACATGATCTCTATCAATATCATGAGGAAATTTGGCTCTAATACTTGAAATGTGATGTTCTTATTTCCTAGGATTTTTAACCATCAATATATTTTAGTACTATTACATTTGAAGTAGCAAAAATATTTGATAAAATCATTACATGAGTTTTTTTATTTATTATCAATCAAGTATACATACTTTTTGATCAAAAAAAAAAGTATGGTTTTGAAACTTAGAATGTTACTTTTTACAAGGTAACTGGAGCCAAAACCCCACTCAACAATGAGGATCACATGATTGTATTCACTAGTCCTAGTCTAGGACATTGAGGAGTGCACTCTGTGCCTCCCATTGGACCCACTATGTGGACCTTATCTCACCACTTTTTCGAGTGTTCTAGGTCTTCTTCCTTACCTTATTTCCAAAATATTTATTCTTCTTTTATCACATAAAATTTTATTCCATACATTGAGTCATGTCCACTCAAATATTTCTCATTTCACATATTTCTATCCAAGATCATTTTATGTCACCACCGAGGACCTTTTCTATTTTATTTGTAATTTTCCAAAGGGTCCCACCCCTTCACACACCTTTTCATAACCTTATTAAATTAATCACCCACCCATGTTATCATATTTACTTATTTATTCATATTATCAAGAGATAAGTAATTATTTTTTACTTGTATTTATTTTTATCCATAATTAGGTAACTTTAAATACTTATGATATATTTTTTAATTTATTTTTACAAATATTTATTCCCTAATTACCCATTTATTTTTCATAAGGGTAACATAGTCTTCACCCATTTAATATTCCTTATAATTATTAATACATGAGGATTTAGTTATACAACAACCCCTTAAGTTTTTGTTGTAATAAGTGAAATTTAGATTCACTAGATGTTGGTGTTGATCTAAGAAAATGCACCTCTAAGGTCACATTATTTACCAAAATAAAAATAATATAAAACACAATAATCACCAAAAATTAAATAATCCTACAAAAACTAAAAATAAAAAATAAGGTTGATTAAAGACATCTCACCTATTAACTATCTTCACCCACTCACATTTAAACCAGTCCACAAAACTCCATACGTAATGCACAATCATTTAATCAATCCACCTACCATTTACATCTCCAATGCAAATTTGAACCTTATCATCTCAACTCTCTATTCACATTTCCACCCATATCCATCCCAATCTGCTAAATACTCCAAATTTATAAAATAAGACTTATCCCCTCCTTTCATCCCGATTTCCACTTGTTGAATTCTCAAAGAATTTTTCTCTCACTAGAGTATGCTCTACTCAAAGGTTCCTTTAAAGGTGAAAGAGGATCATATTAGATAGAAAAATTTCACTACGCAACTAGATTTTAACATGGGTGTTAGTTGCAAAATGCAACTAGATTGTGAATTCTCTATGATCTCTATGCAAAGAAAAAACACGACCAAGCGATGAATGACAATAAAATCCAATCAATCAACACACAATCAACAATTAATAATCTACCATTAAAAAAACTTGCACCATGGCTTGGTACCCTTTTACCCCTGAATAAACATACCATTTGACTTCAATTTTCATTTATAATTGCATGTCTTACATGTTATTTAATAAAACTTGAAAATGGCTAGGGTTCTGATTGAGGTGGGTCCCCTAGCCAAAAAATAAACTAACATTTTCCCCTAGTATTGTGATTATAGATCCAGTGTCAAATATTTAACCTAATTTATTCATAAAAAGAACCTTTTGATGTAACTCACATATTCAATTGCAGAAACATAAGCCCATATTTGTATAGTAGCATGCTTTGAGTTTATTTATATGATATTTCTAATGCTCTACAAGAAGACTCAATATCTAGGTGTACATTTTGGTGACCATGGTGGATTTGATTCTAGTTGTCGGGTAATATTATACTTTTGAATTTCACATCATTTTTCATTAGGGTTTACATATTTATCATTTTGTTTCATTTTAATAAGATTTTTCACTGTAAGTATAACATTTTTCCTTGCATATTTTCCAATAATAATAATAAATTGGTTATATAACAGTCACACACGTGAATGTTGTATGCCTTTTTTAATCAAAAAACTATATTTTTAAAAATAATTTTGTTCATGTGCTTCTCATGTAACCATTTTCTCTCATTTACATGGCTAAGATTGGCATATGTTCTTCTTTTATGCCGCATGGTGATCTTGAGAATAAAAATCATCTTGGTCCTTAGGGACTACTTAGATTTCATCACCAAGACTCCATAGATTAGAGTTCATGTTCATAGACTTTAAACATTCCTTGCACAAATATCATTTTTGGCTAAGTATGATTTTTTATTTCCTTGGATCATGTGAAGTGAAGTGCTAATACCACCAATACCCAAAACTTAAAAAACACCCTTGTAGTATAGAGTTAGGCCTTGCATACTTGAAAAATATATTGAGGATGCCTTATAGGGTCCACTTTCTATCCCAATATTAGAAGCTTATGTTGGTCATGCTTTACTTAAAAATGCTAGTAAAACAACATTCATGAAGATACCTACCCCAAACCTTCAAGATATATTGGTGGGATGTTAAGTGAATCCGACACCCTATTCACTAATATTGGGGTTATGATTTTTTCTTTATATGTGTTTTTAACTTATCCAAAATAAAATCTCAAAATTCATGAAACCTTAAAAATGAAAAAAATATTTTCCCCAACCCCAGTCACATTTACAATTGAGTTACATTTTGTCGGGTGTTTGTTCTTTACATCCTCATATTCATCCCGACACGGTCGCAATTGTGAATGCTATGTGATTCCAAAATATCAGCCCAATTACATGTGCAATTTTCCTATTTTTTCTTGTTGGCCTTTGATTAATCACTATATCCATAATTCTCTCGGTGAAGTATCTATTTAGTATAATTTATCTCGAACATAGTTTCTATTGTGATTTCCCATGATTTTTCTGCATTATTATCAATCTTTGTTTTCATCTCTTCTTACATTCCCATCTATACCCATTAATTTTTTTCCACTACATCCTTTGTTCTTGTCTTCATTCACATCCATGACTTTTGTGTACTACACACCTTGCATGCTATGTTACTCTCTTGTATACAATTTACCAAATGAACTGTCTAGTTCACCCCTATGCACAATTTTCATCTTGTGCTCAAATTCGCCCATATGCGTGCTTAACCTCTTATGCTCTCTAGTCCTCTCCTACATTCACTCCACCCCTTATATTATTTAGTCTTCCTTTACTTTTTCTTTACATCTTATGCTCTTTGGTCTACCCCTTTGTGTGCTTTGCCTCTTGCACTCTTTAGTATGCCCCTACACCTACTTTTTCTATTGTGCTCTTCAAGATGCACTGCATATGCTCTTCCCCTTACACTATCTACTTAATCTCTACATGCATTTCAATCCTAGTGCAATCTCAATCAAACCCTAGCCTCACGAGATCTTTGCTACCCTCAACCATATTTGGACTAAGGAAAATCACACCTACAACCAAGCCTTGAATCCATTCCACCATATTTTGAATTAGGTCATGTTTCCAAAATGAGGACCATCCTTCTTTTTTTGGCAACTAATCATAACTTTATAACTTAAAATCTTGTGGATGGTGATACACACAATTTTTTAGAGCACCCTTGTGTTGAAACTTGTCAAAATAGCTTGCACCCTTTTGTTTAGAGTTCATATAGACTAGATTAGGAAGAAGCTTAGAAATTTTAATGTGTTTTGGCCTACGATGTTCAAAAATGTTCAAATGCCTTTGATTTATCACCAAAGATAACCATCAATATTAATGGAGATAAAAAAGGGCACATGGAAATAAACAATATCCTTGAAACCTTGGGACTTAACTATTTTCAAGTCTTAAAAGAACTTAGTGGTGGATTGAAAACATGTGGCTTAAGCTAACACATGGAGCTGATTGACCTTCCCGCTATTCACAAGGTGATCAAGACTTAACCTCATTTTCATATTTTAGAACACCTTTTCCAATAGCTTACATGCAAAATCATTGGTGTTTGAGACTCTCATGAGGTTAAAGTTTTGCATTTTTAAGATTGTGTAGAGTATTGATTTGAGACAAGTGGTGAGGGAAAACATGTGGTGGTCATCAAAATTTAGGGTTCTCTCAAGAATTTCCTTAAGTTTAAAATCTCACTCTGATTCTATAGAAGAATTATTGAGGACACGTTGTAGAAATCAATGTTCTCCTCTCTTACGAGGCTCAATACTTAATGTTAAAGTTCTATACTTACGGGAAGTCTAAAAACATTAATTAAAAACTAGTGGCATTTTGATGACATGATAAAATTTGGCGAGTTTCAAGTTGCGTTAACAAACCCTTGAACACAATCTTAATTTTCTCAGTTTCTTCTTAGTGCAAAATGATCTTGGTAACGTCATGGTGACATAACAATGGATATAGTCTTCCTTCATAACATTTGCTATAGGGATCCATTTGACCCATGCAACTAAATGCGATTGGATTTTTCTCTCGGGGAGTTACATGTTGAGAATAGTTTCAAGAGGAATAGTTTAGAGACATGGGATAAATCCATGAAAAGTATTAGGATGTATTTTTATTAAAAACTAGATCTCCTTATTTCCAAAATCATTTTTGATGCTCTTGAGTTGTTAAATATGCTTCTTAGTAAGATATTCTCTTCATGGATCCACCAAAAATGAGTTAAGAAGTTAAACAAGCTAGAGAACAAATAGACAACTTATTACAATGGTCCTATAGGTGAAATCATTACTTTTAAGGAAATGGTAGTTTGATCTTCATCCATATTCCCGATCTCATGGGTTTACATTGATGTTTCTATAGGAAACAAGATTGAGAAAAAATATCTACTTATTACTTGTGATTGAATGAAACCAATCAACAAGGTTTGTTGTCCCATGAGGGTTTTTGTTAGGGTTTATCATAAAACATATACTGAGCTATGATTCATATTTATGGATCATCATTATCACCTGCATTGATCTTGAGAATATGCTAGGAAGTGGTGTTTGATGGATCATTATAGTTGGAAAAATTTGTAGACCTCTATAAGCTAAGTCCAAGGGATAAATGTAATGAAAAGATAGATTCTTCAACATCTTCATTATAATTTTATCCTCTTCTCTCTTCTCTCTTCTCTCTTCACTCTTTTATATTGGGAGATGAGTTCTTTTTAATAAGGATCCTCTCTAAAATGAAAAGTTACTCTACCTAATTGGGTTTCTAAATTTTTGAGTTATAAACCTTTGTTTTGGACTTGTGTAATACTTCTAGAGCCTTTCCCAATAGATGTAGTAGATTGTGCATCCTTTAAGACATTACTGTGATGTTGATTGTGGATATTTTCTTCCCTTTGGCTTATGTTAATGCTATTTTTCCTTTATTTTCTATTGTTGCATGATGTGTTTGGGTTATATTTGCATAATTTCAGTTTAGTGTGCCATTAATGCAATATGTAAGGGTTTGATTTAAATACAAGGTTCCTTGTGACTTTGTTATGCCATTTTTCACTTTGTTTATCTTATTATTCTTCTTTTAGGGAGAGTGATCCCTTTTATTATGGTGCAACACCATGTTTTATTTCATTTCATGTTTTCCTCCTTCCCCTTTTCCATTGTAATCAATAGATTATAGTATTTTAATGTTATAATTAGAGTAGTTAGGAAAGGAAGATGACATTATTTGGAAGTATTCCCCAAGGAGCCAAGGTAGCACACATTGGAGAAATTCCCATGTTGCTATTGAGATATCCAAGTCCTTCAAATTTGGTGATCTTACATGAATGTATGAATTTTAGTGACACTAAATTTTGGCACGGTTTGTGGGATAATTTTGTTTGGATACTTTATTTAATACTTGTTTTCATCTTTCAAGTGTTCCATTGTAGACATATATGTGTGTTCTTGTTAAGTAATTATATTATATTCATGATAAGGATGCATCTTTTTAAAATTTAATAGCTAAGTTTTGGTACATGTGCTTAGCTCATTTGGTTTTTGAACCATGTCCTCAAGCACCTAAAGAATCCACTAATTCAAAAGACCCATTTCTCTAATTTTTAGACCATTTTCATCCATCCCCTTATTTTTCTCACGAGTCCATGATTTCATGGATCTCCACAAAGCTATTTCCTTCCCTCAATATAACTCTATCCCCTTTCATTTACAAAAATATGATGATAGCCCCAAACAACCTTCAAAACCTCACCCCTATTTTATGGAAATGGTGTTATAATACCTATTGAGCATATTAGAGATCTATCCGATCATTGTGCCATACATAATGTTAGAGAAGAGAATGTATGTCTCATATTCATTGTATCTTCTTTCATAGGAAAATCTCATTATTGATACATTAGTTCATCTCCATAATCCATTCCATATGGGATAAGCTAGGAGACAAATTGGGAAGTGGTTCAAGGAGAACAGAGACACCATATCCATCATAGGACACCTCATCACCATAAAAATAAATCCAATGGAGTATGTTTCATACTTCAATCTCAGATTCAAAGGATAATTCCTCAAAAATATAGATCCCAAACATGTATGGAATTCTTTTTTTATTTGAGAGAATTTGATCTTGATCTTATTGTTATGATTCAATTCCTTGGGGTAATGATCTTACTCATGATTTTATATGTTTCTATCCAAGATGATAAGAGTCTCATTTAGCATGGTGTTGGTGAGAAAATTTGTCTTGTGGAAAAATTGGTGGGTTTCAAGCCAACGCTATGGGAATCTAAGTCCCTCTACTTGAACGGTGCAACTTCCATATGTGCATGCATGAAAAAGTGGATTTCAATGGTGGCCTTTTGACCAGAGATCCAACAGGGGCACTCCACTGACCCTGTGGCAAAGCTAACAATTTCTCACTAGAGAAGAACTTTTTTTGAAACGGGGAAAGGGAATGAGAATGGAAGTGGGATAAACTACTTTGCATGAGTAGAATATCAGATGCCCACACACATTAATTGGAAATTTCATTTACATGCATTTATAGTTAGAAGAAAAAAATCCGCAGGAGAAGCTACAAGACCGAATGAAACTCATTGGTCATAAAGTACCAATTAATTCCTCAATCAAAAAGGCAAAAATTCCTTCTTTTATTATTAAGGTCGAGAAGAGTTTTTACATAGCTTGAGGATGGAAGAAATTTGAGGAAGAAGAGAAAATAAAAGAAGAATGAAATTTTCCATATTTTCCAGGTACAGAGCACTCTGGTCTTTTGTGAAATCAATCGCCAACCCTTGGAATGGCTCTGAGGAGCCATTATATCCTTTTCCAAAATGGTTACAACTTTAAAAATAATTTACGCCTCTTCAAATTCATCTGTTGTGAAGAAAACTCTCATGGCGGGTTAAAACCAGATCTTATGCAAAGTAACTTAGTTACATTCGATTTTCCAGTTTAAATATAAACCATTTGATTTACTCCTCTAACTCTGAATTTGGGCCATCTACGTGGCAGGAAGGGATTGGAGCGGTTACGGGGAAACCTTTCACATTTTTTGTTTTTTCATGAGATTTGGCAATTTGGAACAAATTGGCCCACAACCCCGCTTTGAATTTTCAAATTAGGCACATGGCATGTTCTTATTGGAAATGGGATCACAACCCTTTTCTCAACATTTTAACCTTTTTGGGAAAAAGGCTCAAAAACTCAAAATCCTCCTCCGACCTGCTGCTCCGATTTGACTTTTCAATGGTGAGCCCCTTACCTTGGCAGAGTTATGGAGCATTCTAGAACTTTTACTTCACTTTTGGGAATTTGGTTAAATTTCCAAAAGTGCCCCAATGGCCCACTCATTTGCTTTGAATTTCAAACAATGAGATTCACCTTTGACTTTCTCCTGTGGCTTCAACTTTGACTTTCTCCTGCGGGCTTGAACTTTGACTTTCTCCTGACTTTTTTTTTCTTTATAGCTTGATCGGGGCTGCGGGTCACTTTTTAAATTTTTGCCTTTTTGGGACAAAGGCTCAAAGAATCAACTTCCTCCATCAACCCGCTCTCCCTCTTTTACTTTTCAACGGCGAGCCCGAGACCTGGCAGAGCCATGGGGTAAATTTACCATTTTTCCAAAAGTGACCAAAAGTGTTAAGTTCACTAAAAATCCCGTTCCTCCCCATCCAATAGGATTTGACCACGTACCTACATTCATTGGGGTCAAAATTTGACGGAAAGGAAGCCCGTCATCCCGATCATGTGGAAAATATGTAGAGAAAGAAAACTTCATCATTTTGAGTTCAATTTTTGAATTTTCTTCGCAACTGAGGCATGAAGTCAAAACAATGATTTGACAACCCATGCCATAGAACAAGTGAACAATTTTGATCAAAAATGGAGGTTGCAAAGAGGATATTATGTGCACAGACCAGGAAATGGAGGATTTCTAAAAATGAGCAAAACAAAGGTTTAAACAGCTCTAGGGCACGACTTTTACTAATTTCTTGAATCTCTAACCTGGCTTAAACACCAACGAAGGGCATGAGCTCAAAAAATTTGAATTTGGCTATGAAAGCGTAGAGTAGTTTTTGGGAGACAACACATGCTAAAAGGAAATTCATCCCTATTTTCCCCATCCTTCCCCCATTTTTGACTTACATCCATCTCTTCATGTAATTATTGAGCCTCCTCTTGATCCACTTTAGATCCAAAAATCCCTTATGGTTCCTAATACTCCATTTTATTTCAAAGAAGTTCCTTATATATCAATCATCTCACATGATCTACATAATTCCCTCCCACCTCCACCTAAAACATAACCTAGCTCCCAAGACTTCTATCGTGAAACCTTGAGATACTGTGGCATTTTTCAAGGTTGTTCCTATCTTTTTACCTAGTTTTAGTCAAACTTGATTACCAAACTGTGATGGTGGATAGAGGTGTTTTTACATTTTACAATGAAGAACATAACCTAAAACACTCCAAACATCCCTGAATTCTATAAGATTTAGTCATATTGGAGGATTACAAAGAGTAAAATAAGATCATGCATGATTTTCTACCTTCACTTGAGTTGTAGAGACTAGAATACCTCATGAATAGACATTTGGAAGATTTAGAGGAAATAATCATAGAGGTAGAACCTTAAAAACATTTCTTCCTAAGAATTAAAATGATCTTAATCCCCTTGCAATTATTTCATGTCTCTCTAAAATAACTTTCACCAAAGCAGACTGTAAAATTAAGATTTCATAGTGGCATGAATTTGATTTTGATGATGAGAGGAATTTTGTTCTTGGCCTATAGGTTTCCACCATGAATGATTATTAGATAGAGGTTGATGAAGAACAAGAAGGTGATAAATCTATTTTTATGGAATGCAACTATCCAAGTTACGCTACATGTTTATAACTTGCTTCCATTCTTGGAGACTACATTGTTGAAACATTTATACCATCTTGAGACACCAAGGTAAATAAAATGAACCCTAAGATGATAAGATGAAATATATGGAGACAATAAACACTTTCTCTAAGGATGAGGGAGATAATTTAGAGCTAAATGTTGAGATTAAGGTGTTTGTTGAGAATAAAGTAGAAAAATAAAAGTTAGAAGAGCTCACAATAACTCTCCATGAGAAGAAAGATGAAGATGGAGACCTATCTAGGAAATATGGAGGTTCAAACTTGAAAAGTGAGTTTCCTATCACACACCTTGTTTCAAATATCACAACTAAGTTTCTACTAGTCATGTTTATTTTAGAACATGAGGATAAGATTTAAAGTATCAAGAGTCAACTATTACACCTACCTAAGAAAATACGGATCAAACATTGGTGTAATTGACCAAATTGACTAATATTTTGAATAAAGGAGATATGCAAACCTAGTTTTAAATCCTCTTGCTTGATATGGTTATTTCAAAGCTGATCCCCCAGCCTTATTTCATCAAGAAGAGGAGTTAATTCTCCCAACCTATATTTAGATTTGTATGATCTGATTTGTACATGGTTAATTTAGGAGTAGTTGTGTTCTTTTGGCATCATAAGTGATGTGTACACTCTGCATGTTTCAATCGGATCATGTATGATTTTATTTTTGTAAATAAGTTTTTCTGGTCACTTTGGCATTAATTTTGAGAACCTTTTGGAATGCTATTTTTATAGATATGAGACAAGGTTCTTTATAGTTGAATTCCATACGGACTTCAAGGAATATTTTTTAAAGTATTTATACAGGAATCCATGCCAAATGGATGCAAATACCACTATAATTCCATTTAGTAGAAAAATATCCTCTTTGAGTCACCAAAAATGTTGCCAAAATGAGCACCATGCTTCATTTTTATGAAATTGATCATAACTTTAAAGATTGTGGATGGTGTTATACAAACATTTTTGGAGCACCTATATGTGGAAACTTGTCAAAATATCTTACCCCCTTTTCCTAGAGTTAAGAAAGGATAGATCAAGAAGAATCTTGGATATTTTCATGTGTTTTTTTTTCAATATGTTCAAAAAATTTAAAATTCCTTTGATTTATCACTATAGAAAACTATTAACCTTAATGGATCTAAATAGAGGCAAGTGACAATAAACAATATCCTTAAAACCTTGGGAATTAACCATTTTTCAACTCTTAAAAGTAATTTGTAGTGGATTACATATAAGTGGATTAGGCTAACATGTGGAACTCATCATCATTTTTTCTATTCATAAGGTGATCAAGATTTTACCACATTTTCATGTTTTAGAGCACCTTTTCAATGGATTACATGTGACACTCATTAGTGTTCAAAACTTTCACAAGGTTAAAGTTTTGGCTTTAAAGTTGTGTATTTTTGAGACTCTATAAAGTATCGGTTTGGGAAAAGTGGTGGGGGATAATAGGTGACAGTGATTGGAATTTAGGGTTCTCTCAAGACTTTCCTCAAGGTTAACATCTTGCTTTGAGTCCGTAGAAGATTGATTGAGGACACATGGCAAAAATTGACATTATATACTCTCACGAGCCTCAAGCCTTATCGTTAAAGTATACAATGAGGAATTTTGTAGAAAATTAATTAGTGACAAGTGGAATTTTGATGACAAAGTGGAGATCACTACGTTCAAATATGTGTTAACAATCCTTGTACACGAGATTAATTTTTATAGTTTAGATTAGTACAAAAATGAGCTCAACAAAATCATGTCGAGACAAATAGGGATTTGGTTTTTCCTTTATATCATCTACTAGAGGGATCCATTCAACCTACACCTTGTACCATTGGAAAGGTATCTCTCGGGAGCTACTCATTGAGCATAGTTTCAAGAAGAATAGTTTAGAGACTTGGGATAAATCCATTATAGAGTATCCAGATGAATTTTTTAACAAAACCACATCTCCTAATTTCCCAAGTCATTTTTTTTTTGTCTTCATTGTTAAGATGCTTAGTAGTCGATATTCTCTCCATGGATCCCCCAAAATGAGTTAAGAAGTTAAATGAGCTAGGAAACAAATATATGAGTTTTTACGGTGGTCCTGAAGGTGAAATCATGGATTTTAAGAAAATGAATAATTTATCTTCATCCATCTTCCTAATATCATGGGATTAAATTTATTTCTTTCTAGGAGATAAGATTGAGAAAAATTATTTTCTTATTCCTTATGAGTGAAGGCATCTAATAAAAATATTTGCTATCCCATGTGGGTTCTTGTCAAGGTTTATTATAAAAATCTTGCAAGATATGTTTTGTACTTATGGATCATCATTATCACCTACAAATATCTTGAGAATATACTAGGAAGTGATTTTGGGAAAATCATTTCAATTGGAAAAATTTATAGACCTTTATAAGATAAGTGGAAGGGATAAATGTGAGGCAAAGAGAGATTCTTCAAGATCTTCATGATCCTTTTCTCCTCTTATATCTTCTCTCTTCACTCTTTTATATAGGGAGATACGTTATATTGTATAAGGATCCTCTCTAGAAAGAAAATTTACTCAGTCCAATTGGGTTTCTAAACATTTTAAGTCGCAAACCTTTGTTTTGGATTTATGTAATGCATCTAGTTTCTTTCCCAATAATTATAGTAGTTTGATTATCTTTTAAGACATTAATATGATGTTGATTATGGATTTTTATGCCCTTTAGATCATGTTAATGTTATCTTTCCTTTTTGTTAGGTTGTGTCATGATGTGTGTGGATTATGTTTATATAATTTTAGTTCATTATGTCATTAATGAATAAATTAAGAGTTTCATTTAAATGCAAGGTTGATTGTGGATTTGTTATGCTCTTTTTGCACTATATTTTCCTTTTTTTCTTCTCTTAGGGAGAGTGAACCCTTTTATTTTGGTGCATCACCATGTTTCCTTTCATTTCATGTTTTTCTCCTTCCTATTTTCCCTTGAAATCAATAGATTAGACAATAGTAGTGTTAGAATTAGAGTACTTAGGAAAAGAGTCCAACCTTATCCAGAGGTATGTCCCAAGGAGACAAGGCCGCACACCTTAGGGACATTACCATGTTACTTATGAGATAGCCAAATTCTCAAAATTTGGTAATCTTATCTAGGTATATGTATTTCAGTAACATGCTGGCCCCACCTAGGATCAATCCTTGACCCATTTCCACCACGTTTAGACTTAGGTCGAACACAATTATGACCGTACGCTGATCCCCTTCCACTCCATTTGGCCTAAGAATGATCAAACCTAAAATCAGGATTTTTAACCACTTCTTTCTACATTTGCACCATTTTCATTGGATTACTCCAACCTCCACTTCAACCACACATGCTTAGTGGTATTTATGCTTTATCCATTATATGTGACTTCTAACCTAGCTTATATGTCTCTTTAGTTTTATTCTCTAATCACACACTCTTATTAATAAGTACAAACTTATATACACCCTTATGTGTTTTCTATTACCATTCCTAGTCATAATTGTGATGTAGAGCCACACTTCCCAATGATTAAATCCACCACATTGTACTTTATAGCTCCACATCCTCAAGAACTTCCTGATGATTGAGTAGTTGCACCTATGACCCCATCATTTACCTTATAATCCATCACCCTAATTTTCTTAGCTATTGTTGTGCCCAAGGCAAACCGTAAGTCATGTCTTCTCAATCATGGTTATGACATTTCTCACAATAGAGTGGGACTTTACTATGAAACGTACTACCATACTTGTCTATTTCATGATATTATAGACTAGGGAGCACCATTTCCACATGTATTGATTGGGATTTATCCCCTTCACTCTATCCAACTTGTTTTTTCACCGTTATAACCCTCAAGAACACTTATATGACCATTATGTGAGCTAGACTCACCAAATTTAAATTTCACGCAATCATTCCACTTTCTAATCATCACCTTAGCTCTTCACAATGACCCCTCTTTACATTATTATACTTGTCACTACCTGGTCACTCTTGTGACCTCATCCTAACCAACATTATATCTTCCACCCACATATATATTTATTTATTCGGTTACCAACATGGGACCTCTCTTGTCGAGTCACATTTGTGACCCTCTGAGCCATTAAAAACTCACTCATTATTATTTCAAAAAAATTATCCTTGGCCCAACTTATCACTTTTCACATTCACCTTTACCATTTTTGTACACCATCCCTTAGAAAGGTTGTACCTATCCTCCATTTCCCATAAAATTTAAATGAATTTTGGCACCCATGGACCCTAGTTACACACATTTTTACTTACCATCATAATGAGTGGTCACTATAATGATATTTTAGGTTGCGGTTCCATGACTTACACTATTATGCATTAAGATCACCTAATATCTATTAAAAATCAACTCCTCATCACCAAATTTATTTCTTTCCTAAGCATGTTTTCATTCACCCAATTGACCTTCAATTACCAATTTTGGAATGAGTTACACATGTAACTCATCAAGAAATTCTTGTGAATTTTGATTATTATTTAAAAACTCTAGCAAGTTCCTTTTCACTTGAATTACTATCCACATCAAGCTACACCCAAATCTCCCAATCCTCCCTACTTCAAAGAGTCTATAAAAATTCTATAACACACATAAATCAAACTCTCAACATGTAGTAAGAATTGTGACCTCTTTTACCCCTTGATCTACTAACTCATCCACAATTAGCTCTTGTCATTAAACATTCACATTAGCTAGTCTCTATAGAGACCGTGTTCACAATACACTCAAAATTTATAAGTCACACTTGATAAACATGTGGTGATGTGGGTTGAAACATAATCATGCCTACCTGATTTACTCCTTGACCACATAACCCAAGATATTATCTCATGTATCCACTCACATGTAAAAGTGTATTGAAATTATCTTATGGGAAATTTTTTCTTCATATGTACACATTCTATTCACCCATACACGATCTGGTCCCCTCTCTATGATATAATCAGCCATACCAATCTACTCCCCATGTGATCTAGTATTACCTATGCACTTTAGTCCCCCTATGTGCTATGGTATTCTCTGCGTTCTCGATTAACCCTACATGAACTAGTATAAATTGCATGCTCTGGTCTTCCTTACACACTTTGGTCACTGGATGCTCTAGTTTCCTTTACACACTACATTCATCCCTACATGCTTCGGTCCACCCTACGTGCTCTACTCACCCCTTATAACTTGTCACACCTTGTGGATTTTATTCACCCCAATTCTTGCATCCACTCCAACATGTTATGCTAACATATCCTAGCGTGTATAGTTGATTTTGAGTCTTAATTCTTGGGGGACATGCACCAAATATGACTTATTTTCAGATATGTATTGAGCCTATTTTACTCACAATTCCACACTAATCTTATCTACCTCATTTCAAAATTTCTTAAATTCAAAAAAATCACTAGCGAGTGTATACCCTCAATACCATTTACACCTCTTTCACTACACATGACACCTCATCCAACACAATGATTCCCTCTTCTTACACACTTCCCACTATTAGTCTATGGCTAAAAATCAATTGGTAATCTAATCTCCCACTTCATATAATTCATTATTTTATGTAACTTGATAATGCTTTCCTCATGCAATTATCCATCCAAAATACACCCAAAGTGACATCAAATGACATGTATATGCTTCATCGATCAAATTGATCCCATCATAGTTTTTTTGCATATAAAATGCACTTATCGACAACCTATCCTTCTCACTTTCAAAATGTGAGATTACTAACCTATTTTAAAAATTTGTATCCCCACGTCTCATACCACTTGTAAATCCACCCAACATGCACCTTTAATGAGCTCGTACACATGGCTAAATGCCATAAGGATTCTCACCTTTGGCATCCTATCACCTTACCACGACCTTTTGTTGCATCATCTTCTACTAAACCACCAATTTAATTTAATTTGAATTAAATATAATATTGTAGGGTAACTTATGAAATAATGGATTTATATATACTAAAATACAATAATGACACAAGAAAACTAAGATGTAAAGTATGAAACCCTAAGAAAAGAAGAGAGATAGGAGTACTTAGCTGATTTCTGAATGAACAGAAGTGATCTGGTAGGCTTGAGTGCTTGAACAAAATACAAACAATGTCATAAATGCTCAATGTAAAAGATGGAACACGATAATAATGCCGAAAAGGGCGCCCACAACAAGAAAAAGGATCATGGACGTCGATGACTAGATTTGGGTGCTAGTGACTATGTATTTGCTTAGAATCCGCTTTCTATTATGTCACAAGTTTTTTTGTTGATTCTTGTTGATCGCCTAATGTTTGCACTATGATTGCTAAAGGTTCATGTAACCTATAAAATATAAGTTCATCTTCATAAGCCCACAAACCGCATCAAAAATAAAAGGAAATTGTAGAATGAGAAATTGACGCCCTCGACGGTCACTCGTAGAGTGAACCTACAACCAATTGTTACACCACATCTCATATTCCTTGTAGTTTTGGTGTGTGTGTGTAAAAATTATGCCCTAAGATTCCCTTATGAAATTTACACTTGATAATAGGGTGTACCTAGAATGTAGCAATGAAGTAGAATGTGTGGATGGAATAGAATAGAATTCCACTTCCTATGCTATGTATGCGAGAAGGATGCAAGCCTTCTCCCTTGAATGGATACTAGATGGATGTATTTTGAGTGCTTTAATGCCTTTACAATGCAAGCTTAGGTGATGATAGTAATGCGTAGTGCTTGGTACTTCATTTTGAACACATAACTATGTATATATATGATTCCCTTGTTTGAAATTCGTAATTGACAACTAAAAGGTCAACCCATAAGTGAAAAAGATGCCCAAAAGATAAAAGAGACCCAAAAAGAGAGTAAGGTAAGGAAACGTCAAGGGTGCCTAGGAGGGACATGAACGCTTGGGTGTTGTTTTCTGGTGGGCGCTAGTGTCTCGAATCCATAAGATATAAAAATGTAAAGTTTTGATTGGGATGTAGGGTGTGTAAGAAAAATAGAAAACTAGAGACAAAGAAAATAGGTCAAAGATAGTTGTCAATCACTAGTTTTCTTGCTTAGGAATCATGTAAATGCTAGCATACTTTTAGGACCTAGAAATGTACCCAAGTGTGTGATTTTATGTTTACATTTCCCCCACTTTATGTTGTTGAGTGAATACTCAATAATATAAAGTAGATAAGAGATGCATACCTTATGATCCTATAGAGAGTGTGGTGAATAGCGTGCTTTGAGAGTGGACAAGTAAAGCGTGGTGAAGCGTGGAGACTAGGAAAGGAAATTGACCCTAGGGGTGAAGCATATGTGTTTCTTGTACCTATTGTTGTGATTGTTTTTTTTGTTATAAGATGATTCTTGTGCGTATTAAGGATGAACCTATAAAATAAGAGAAAAATATTAGTCAAATTCATATGTATGAAAATTCCGAGCAAATTATGCAAAAGTATGTGAAAGTGTGTAAAAGTAGTAGTAAAGGAACGTGTTCACTTGATGTAAAAGAGTGTAAAGGATAGAAAGGTTTCCTGAAATGTTGTGAAGAGAAAGTTTTTTGGATGATCTCATGTCGATTGTGATTTTTTTGGGCAATCTCATGCCAAACAATAGTTTTTTGGGTGATCTCATACCAAGTGTGAGTTTTTTGGGTGATCTCACGCCAAACACGAGTTTTTTTGGGCGATCTCATGCTAAGTGCGAGATTTTTGGGCGATCTCATGCTAAGTGCGAGATTTTTGGGCGATATCATGCAAGCGAGTGAGTGTTAAAGAGAGAGTTATAGCTTTACTCTCCTTCTATAAATCTACCCAATAAGCCCCACTTTGCAGATGGTATGTCTCAATTATCCTAAATTAGTTTCGATTATACTGATTGTAGGAGGTAAAATGCATTATGTACACGGAGGCATGTGCCTATAACTATATAAATGATCTAAATAATTTTGTAAACTATGATAATTTGAGAAGATGACTACAACTGACCCCTTGACATTAACACCTAGGGAGGATATGAGACACCTAGGCGCTACTATCCGAGTCTAGGTGTCGGTGTTTGTCTATCTTTTGGACCCAAGTAGGTTTATGGGTTATTTTGTGATTGTGTTCTGTGCTTTTTATGTGCTATGCATATTTATACTATAGATATGAGATGTTGTAGCGGTGATTTGTTCACCCAATGTATTCCCACCTCATTTGGGGTGCATGAAATGATAGTAGGTGAATGCGGCTCAAAGAAGAGGACTCTTTCTTGAGCTAAAGTGGATACCTACAAGGGGTAGTGTATGTGCATGGTAGCAACCAATGCACATGCAATAAAGTAGGATATAAATATGTGTTAATATAAGAAAATCATGTAATGGAAAATAATGTAACAAGAAAGTGTGTAAACAAGATGGATCATGAAAAGTGGGTTTCAAACACGGGATATCGCTCACAATTTCACAAGACAATCAAGGCCGAAGTGGCCAAAAGCATACAATGATCATAAAAGACATAGGACATAGCCCACAAATAATAACATACAATAAAAAACAATATCAAGGAAAGTGTATCAAATAACCATGGTTACATATAGTCCTACAAGGAAAATTCTACACATGAAGCACCCGTTAGCATGTTAGAAATACAAAGAGTATGTCAATGAGTGTATGAATTAGCAAAGGTAAAGTGAATGTAATAAGAATTAGTGAAAAATGTAGCAATAAAACATGTGCAGTATGTGATAGTAAAGAAATTAGATGCCCCTAAGAGCCTTGGTGGGACTGGTAAAAGGTACAGTGCCAAACATCATTGCAGCATATAAGAACTTGTAAGAGATCTGCATTCACCTTAAAATACCAAGTGAACATGCATGTATATATATATATATATATATATATATATATATATATATATATAAAGATGATGATATACTAAGAATCCATCTAGCATGGAAAATAAAGTGTAACATGTAAATAGAATAAGCTATCAAGAATAGATGCAACCAAGATATGTAAATGTTGTATGAGTGTGATGGTATGGTATACAAAGTGTGAAGATGATAGGAGTAATGTGCCCCTATAAAATATTCATGAGATGTTGCTAATTTACAAGAACCCTCAATAGTAAAAAATGAACCATAGAACAAGAGTGTGTCATCAAGTAATGTGTTGTGTGAGAATAAGTGCTAGAAATATGTATCGTGAAGCACCGAGTGTGAAATTTGAATGATGCGAGGTTCATTTCAGAATTAGAACCTCATCAGTTAAGTATGAACCATGGAAATAGAATGTCTCATAGGATAACAAAGATAAATTGCATGTATAAAAGGGTATGGGAGTATATAACAATGATGAGGCACAAAGCACAAAGTGTGGTAGTAGACTTTAGAGAAAAATGATAGTGATGAGAGGGGGTAATAAAGTGTGATGCCCCCAAGTGTGTAAGTGAGAGAAAGATATCCAATGATAGTGAATGGAAAGGGCCCTCCACCCAATGTCCGAGGAGATAAAGGCATGTGATGATGCTCTAAGATCGGTGGTGTAGGAGGGTAATTATGTGTATGTGAAGGAGACCTATGTGGTGAAGGTAGTGGTGAACACCTATGTGAAGGGGCTTCCCGAGTAGGGGACTTAGGATGACAAGGTGGACTAGTGGACTGATGAGGATGACAATGTCGTGAAGTAGGTCGTGTGTGAATAAGAGAACTAGGTGTAGAGTGTGTTTTAGACTTGATAGGCATGGGAGGCCTAAATATTGTGACTGGTGTATATATGTCATCAAGAGTAGGTCGAGGAAATGGTGTACATGGTGGGATGCCTTTGAGAGTGACAAATTTCTTATTGTGAATGAATTAAAGACACAAATGATTCATAGAAGGGATGGATTGGGCAGCACGGAGCCATGAGAGGCCTAAGAGCATATCAAATATTTTGATTGAAGATGCCACAATGAATGAAACAAGAATGGTAAGAGGTCTAACAATAACAGAAGCTGATGTAGCCATAAAAATTGGGAACTAGAAATGTGATATTAGACAAAGGACATTTGATATCAAGAAGGAGCGTGACAAAGCACATGTTCATAGGAGCTACGAGATATATCATAGTATAATTGATAATAGATGAACCGACGAGAAAAATTTGTGTATAAAGAAATGTAGCATGATGATTGTGATATGAGAATGTAATAACCAGTGGTGAAGCATAAAAATAAGCAATAAGGAAGTCAAGGGGCCCTAATGAAGGAGGAGGCATAACTTGATATATATGATTAGAAAAAGAATCAGGAGCTTGTGTGTCATGCTTGGGCAAGGGTCATTAAATATTTTTAGTTTTTATTATCATTCACCAACGTAGAAGTGGATGGATTAGGGATCTCTAGTGAACCGTTGTCGATAAAATTTTGAATGATATGCTTGAGTTTGAAATAATTATCGTAGAGTGCCCAACACACCGATGATAATAACATCATGCATTTTCATCATAATTGTGGCCACGAGGGAAAGAGGGATTGAAATTGAGTGCCGATGGAAGAATGATAAAATTACTTTCAATGAATTGAGGCAATAGAAACTAATGTGCATAGAGTAATTTGGTGAAAGTACGACACAAAGTTTTCACTTGAAGTATGGGGGATGGAGAAACATCATTGAAATTAGCTTTAGATTCAGTTGTCTTGGGAGATGGCTTGAATGCAGATTTATCTTGAAACCTATTAGAAGAAGATGGAGTATCATGATATTTTAACTGGTCCATAGATAGGAGTTTGACCTTAGATAGTTTGAATGCATGGCATAGTCGATCAAATGAAGGAGAGATCTCAAAGATAAAACTCTCTTGAAGTGGTGGTAAGAGGATTTAAACAAAAATAAATTGCAATTTAGAATTAATGAGGACATTGGTCATCTTAGCTAGGTTGTTCTTGTTAAGGAAAACATAATCAACTAGATGCTTATTAGATATTTTTTTATTTGAGCAAGTTGCGCATAAGATAACTTGGTGCCGATATTTATTGAAAAGTGATCAAGGAAAACATCGACTAGATGTGTGAAAGAAGTTACCGAAAGAACATGTAGATCATAAAACCAATGCATGGAATAATCTCAAAGATTTCAAGGAAATAGATTAGCTAGCAATGTATGATCATCCACACAGTCAAGACATGCCACATGAAAATATCAGAGATGCTCTTGAGAGTCACCATGGCCATTGAAGCTCAAATACTTAAGGGTGAAAAAGTTAGGAGGCAGTGGATAAGCAAAAATGGAAGGTGCAAAAGGGGTATGAAGGATTAAGGAGGAATCAAGATATGGAGGGAAGCATGAAGTAGCTTGCTTTGTAATTAACTAATTTGAACTTGTAGGTCATGGTATAAGGAATTTAGGTCTTGCATGTCAGAAGAGGATAATTTTTGTGTGTGAGAAATAAGAGGTGGAGTGAAATGGTTGGTAGGAGTGGGAATGGAAATGGTAACATTAGAGGTAGGTGGAAGGGTAGAATTGGGAGGTTGTGTTGCAATAGGAATAGAAGTAGTATTAGAGGTGGGAGGGTTGAGCTCAGCTAGGTTGGTGGCCTCCTCATGAGAAGAAAATAAAAGAAGATATAAGTCTTGTGGATGTTTAACAATATGAGCTTGGAGATCATGAAGGTCTTCATCAATAAAGGGTTCATAGGTTTCAGCCATGGTAAAAATATGAAAAAAACCTAGAAGCAAGGTTGGGTTCGAGCGATGGGTTCACCAAATGATTTCATTTCAATCGAATTAAATCTAATATTGTAGAGTAACTTTTGAAATAAATGATGTAAAAATTCTTAAATATAGTATTGAATCAAGAAAACTAAGATGCAAGGTATGAAACCCTAAGCAAAGGAAGAGAGATAAGAGTACTTAGCTGATTTCTAAATGAACATGAAGTGATATAGGCAGGTTCAAGTGTTGAACAAAATGAAAACAATGTCATAAGTTCTCACTATAAAATCTAGAACTTGATAATAATGATAAACATGGGCACCCACAACAGGACAAAGTCACCTGGGTGCTGATGTCTAGTTTTGGGCGCTGGTGACTGTGCAGGAGCTCAGAATCGGTTTCTCTTTTATTGCAAGATCTTCATTGTTGATTTCCGATGTTCGTACTATGATAGTTAAAGGTAAATATAACATGAAAAAGAGAAGTTCAATTGTAAAATCCCACAAAAACACATCAAAATCAAAAAGAAAATGTAAAATGGGGAGTCGATTGACGTCGAAAGTCACCCCGAGAGTAAACTTACAACCGAGCGTTACACTACTATTAGCATATGGATTTGCACGCATGCAAATGACATGCAACAGTGTGGGAACGAAGTCCCTCCTCAATGAAGGTGAGGCTACCTTTATTGAAAACCAAAACTGTATTTACATCTGTACATTCAAAATTGTATGTGGGGGGTGTTTTGGAACATCAATGGAAGAAAAGTGAATGAAGGAGATAGAATGAAATGAAAGAAAGGAGTGGAATGGAATGGACTGAAAGAACATGCAAGAGTTAGGTAAAAACAGAGCCTAATATTGCATGAAGAGAAAAGATGAATAACCAACACAAATAAAACGGAGTTTGAGTTAGCCAAACAAGAACATGCAAAAGGGAACACACATGAGCAAGTAGATAGTCAGAGCTTGATCACTGTGAACTAGAACAACTGATTACTAATGTTGACAATAAAATCAAAGATAATATTTGCATGCAAGATTCAAACACCTAACATCTAGTGAACATAAGAACACCAAATGTTACAAGAGACAATGAATGAGACACAAAGTTCTTATTCTATTAACTCCAAAATGTTTTTCACAAAGAACACAAAGTTTCTTCTTGAAACAAAGCTTATATTTTCTTCTCCTCTCTCAAAGTCTCCCTTACAAATGAGCACTTATAACCCAAAAGTTGGTTACAAAGTAGTTAGGGTTTTACTTCATTAAATAAGGCACTTAAGTGACCTTTGACTTTTTCTAACCAACTTTATTAAATACAACCCAAAAATAGAAATTACTTAAAATATCCAATGTTTCCCAAATAACAACACCTTTTAAAATATACAATAATAACCAGTGCCTTATCCATTGAAACGGGGTCCGCCTATCTCAAACGTATGAGAAATGGACTCTCCCAATTCACTAGATATCAAGAAAATCAACTCCCTACACCGCCGGTGAAATTCGGATCTGCTACTTTTGATAATTGAAAGGATCTAAACCTTCCCAAAGTTTCAAACATCTTTTCTTCTTCTGGAGGCTCACTTGGCCAAAGAATAGCCTCACAAAATACCTGCAATTCAAGAATTCTACTTGGCATATCATTAAAATTAACAATTTTAGACTGAGCATTCTCAAACAAGTTCTTCAATTTGATACACCGTTCCATGGAAACCGACGAGAAATTGTTGGCAGGAGTGTACATGTCTTTGAACAATCATGAAAATTGTTCTTCCACCTTCTCCGATGAACACCTTTGATTATGCTCATTTACTAGGTTGCAGAATGAATCTCAGCTATGAAATCCTGGATCAAGGAAAGTGAAGTGAAAACTTCATTGCACATGTTGTCATAATGGATCATAGAATCCACAAGAAGCGTCTTTCTCGATTTGAGATGTAGACACCAGAGAAAACATGTCCCTCAATGTTCAAATTTGAGAATCCCTTCAATAGCCAACACTGAAGATTCCATACTTGTCATCTCTTGCAGACTAGGAAATATCTCATCCAAATTTGATATAGTAGAAACAAAAGTTTATTTGAAAGAAAGAATTAGATCCGATATACACCGATATCTTCATGAAGCTTAACCGTAGTCTTGATCGCTCCCTGGCCCAAAACGAGAATCTTCGAAAGCCAAGTTTTAGTGACATGGCCCAACGTGTTTATTTCCTTTGACAAATTAAGAGTCTCTTCATCTGGGGCAGCCACCGCATCAGGTACTGGGAAGGTGGATGATATGGGATTTATCAAATGCTGAACATACTCCACCAATTGACTCTTTTTAGCCTTGAGCTGAGAATTTTGGGACTTGTATTTCTCCAATATTTTTAGCACGATATCAATTGAATCTCGAGCCATCGCCATGTCACTTTCTAACGTGGATCTCCCAAGTCCTAGTCTAGAAACTTCATAGTCGGCTGGCGTCATAGCATTACGCTCTTTATCCACTCGTGGAATGGCAAGGTCTGCAAACTTGTTTCCATCATTATCCACCATTATTCGAGAAAGTACCTTAGGCTTCTTAGGAATGGCGTCATTTGATAGTTTGAAAAGGGCATCAAAATCAATGTCGATTGGCTTGACAACTCTCTTCCTTTTCTTCACTTCAGAATCAACCCAAGAAGGAGTTTCATTTACTATCTCAGCATATAGAATCCTGGAGCTCGAATCAATATCCTCATTATCCCTGACATCATGAGATCCTTCTTGAATCCTATCAATGACCTCGATTTGAGGAGACACAACCTCAATGTCCACTTCCTGATCATTCGGGAGATTTTGGGAAATCCCTTCATGAACTACGTGCTCCGAAGTATTTGATATTTGAATTACTTGCACTTGAGTGGGTGTTTGTTTGAAGCATGGATGAGGATCATTTGCTACCAGCGTATGAGTGCTATTAATGATGTGAGTGGAAGAATCTCTACTCGAGGTAGAAAATCCAGACACACGCTCCTTTCCTTCTTCAGGGTTTGGATCTTTGGATCTCTCTCCTCGTGACACGTTGCTCGGTGAAGTGGATTTTGGCAACCATTCTTTTCTTGTATGTCGTGTATGATTGGATGGTAACGAAGTTGATCGAGAAGAAACCTTGGTCAAATGGAGGTGTCCTGATATAGGCAATTTTTGTGATTCTGAAACGTGATCTAGAATTGATTGAAATTTGGCAAGCTCCCTATCATACCAAGATATGCTTCTTTCGATAATTGGTTGGTTCTTGCCATCGAGAGAAAATTCATCTCTTTTGGTCCAGTCGATTCGAGGCAACGGTGTGAAGGCAATGGCATCATACGAGGGATCGACGACATCCTCATCATCGGTTATGAATGAATCGGAGGACTCCGGATGTGGAAGGCCTTGATCTGAGCAAGTGTTAGGCGAGAGTACTCCCGTCTCCTTACCTCATGTTCATCCGAGCAAGCAGCCCAGAAATCCTCCATGGTAGGATTATGTTGATACTTCGCTCCCATAATCGTTTTCATATAACCATTGATATCGAACTGGGCTCTCTTCACATATGGATGGATGGTTATGAGAGCAAACTCCTTTTCCATTAGTTGTGCACTGAATAAGTTTGGGCATTGGTATTCCCCGATTTGGATCGGGAAATGAATTCCTGGACGGTGCTTGTCACTAAGTAAGTAGTGAACTTGGAACAATTGTCGCGCCAGCTCCATTAACGCCCACTTATCACTGACGTACTTGGGAAGTTTCCACGGGGTCCCAACAAAGCCACTCACGCGAATGTAGGAAAAAGATGAAAATTGTATAAACCAGGTTCCCCATTGGGAAATGACACTCATGGCTTCTTTGGAAAACCTTTCCTCGGTATTTCGATTCAAGTTCCGGATCACGCGGAAGGTGAATGCATCGTTGACTCTTCTAAAATGGTGAGAACTATTTTTGAAGCTGAGCTGAGGGTAATAGTGAAAAACATTGTTTGATGACCCCAGGACTCCTCTCGTTTCAAGTCCCGAAAATAGCTTTCTTCATGCTACTGCATAGGTCAGATATGAGGTCATGTAGAAGCATCTAGTCATTTTGACTTCTATCAATTGCTTGTGAATGGTGTTGCTAATGATGGTGGCCCAGTCCACAAACTCCTTCTTGGCTAGGATGATACAGATAAACTGGTACATCCATGGGTGGAAGACCCTTGCATAAGGTAAACCAAAAACTCGACTTAGGAGAGTGATCATGTCTCCAATCTCTTCCACGAACTCAACGCTGCAGCTTCTTTGGGAGCTGTCAATCCGAGGTCTCTTGGTTACCATCTAATTGTTGTTAACCATTTTGCTCCATCTTAGGGGTTCTTCATCCCAGAAATCTTGCGCAGACTGGCGAGTGATATCTGCATTCTCGGAAAGTCAGGTATCCCGAGAAACTCCTTAATGTGTTTAGGTGTGATTAAGAGGAAAGGCTCGTGGTTGTCTTTATAAATTCCTCGTCTCTCAGGATCGTAATGCTCTGCACAAGCAATCACCAATTCCGGACACTACACCGAGACAGGGAATGCTACTGCTTGAGGTAGGCCACTGTGGTAAAGCCTATAAGAGAAAATGGTTTTGCCTTCAGTTTTCACTCGCTTGCAAAACTGTTGCACGTTGATGTGACCCAGATTTGTATCGGTGATGTTGTCATACGCCGACTTAATGGAGCTGGGAGGAATAATTCCTTGGAATTCATATTTCAGGGCAGATTTATTAGATTTTTCCACTGGCTTCCTCGATCTCCCTGCAGATTTGGATCTTTCGGCCATTATGAATTTAATCAAAAGGTGACTCAGGCACGCCAAACAACGCAAACGGGGCTGGGTCTCAGTCTCCAACACCCCGTTGATGTAAGAAAAATATTCCCGTTATATATTATTATTATTATTAAAAATGATAATAATAATTGTCTCGAATTACAACTTTTAGTATGTTAATAAAAACAAATCGAGACCAAGCTCGAATTCTAACTCCGACAATAACAATTAAAATCCCCCGATCTTAATATTTACGTGAATGGAGTTTCCTTTCTTCGGCGTTTCTTCTGGCTTTAGGCAAATAAAACAAATTTATTCTCTGGTTGTCTATTGTTGTCTTCCTTGGCTGGGCGTCTCCTCCAAAAGGATGCGTGGTTTTCTTGTCTTGTGTGGGCTTTGGCTTGATGTATTTTACCTCTGGCTGTGTGGAACTAAAACTTTGGACCAGCGTGGGAATGAATTCTTTCTTTTGTCTTCTTTTGGACTGTATCTTTTTCCTTCACCCAACACGCAGCTTGCTATGTATCAGAGTTTAGAATAAAGAAGAGCCTACAGCTGCATGACGTTTGCTATTCGTGACCTTCATTTGTTGCAGCCTTTAGCAATTAAGCTGTAAGCTTTATCAGGGCCCCAGATCCATCCATATGCAATATTACGCATTCTTTCTGAAGGCCGATGAAAATGCAGAATATAACAAGTCACAAAAACAATTCATTTTTTCAAACATACTTGCCCATGGTTCGGTCGGGTCGCTTCTTTTTATTTATTTATTTTTTAAAAGCTACAGGCAATGCAAACAGTATTGACAGTATGGGCGCAGGATCAATCGATGATGTTCTCCAGAGTATGGGTCGCGCACTTTATGCTTCCTAAATGCTTCCTAAAGCTGCCGCGCAAGCGCGCTTTGTTCCATCTCGCTTCCTATTCCGTCGCACTGCCTTTGTTCGTCTGCTTCCTAAACTTCACCCAAAATCACGAATGCTTGTCTGCGCTCCATCAAATGCTGCAACAGATGTATGGCAAGCGTATGTTTTTGTTTGCTGGCTGGAACATGGGTTAAAACAAATGCGTGGGTTTCTCCAATGCTGGGCGGCTGAAAACAAAGCTCCTTTTTATTAAAAACTGTCCACATATATCAGGCGCCCCCTCAAAAACGTTTGGACTGTATTTATTTCCTGTGTTTTAAAACTGTTCCTTTCTCTCTTCTGTCTTTTCCTTCAACCAATGCGCATGTATTTGCCTTTAGTCTTTTTGCTGTGATTAATTTCTTTTGCTCACAATGGCGTGGGTTTCTCTTGCATAATGTTAACAAAATATTATGTCTTCCTGAAGAAAAAGAAGCTTCTGACTTTTTCCACCGGGTTTGATGGAGGAAGTTACGAGGATTAATTCAACTTCCTCTCATCCCGGGTAGTGGCTTAAGTGCCAGGGGGAAATGGGAAAAGTAACGGGAAATTGCCAATGGGAATGGCAAAATGGGTTGGCAATCCCCGTCCAATTTCCCCATGTGGGAAATTGGGGAATTTTATGCCCGTTTTCCAATCCATGATTTGGCAATTGGCAGAGAAAAACCCACGTGCGGGAAATTTGAAGGAAATTGCCAGGAAAGTGGAAATCCGGGTTCGGGAAGCCAACCCGACAGTTGGAAACAAAAGCTTACTTCCCGGCACTAAAACTTGTCGGATGAACCTTAATTTATATTTATTTAATTAAATAATCCTTAAGTGATTTTTTTAAAAATTAATTTAATCAAACAAGGAGCAATTAATTAATTAAATATTTTAATGTATTTTAATGCGTTTTATAGCCTGGCGGGAAGAGTTCTTGCCCGAAAATCATGAAACGAAGACCGAAACGATCACAAAAATAAGACGATCGCAAGGAGTCCAATGAACCATGCAAAGTAATACTTTTCAAAATTTTCTAATTTTTAATTATTTAATTGTTTTTTAACAATTTTGCACAGTCAAAATTGGTGATAACAACTACATCACAAACTCCATGTAGTTCTAGCGTGTGTGCATGTGTAGAAATGATTCCCTAGGATTCCCTTTTGCAAGTTTCACTTGATAGCAGGTTGTAGCTAGAATATAATAATGTAGTAGAATGTGTGGATGAAATAGAATAAACTTCCCCTTTGTATGTTGTGTATGTAGAAGTATGCAACTCTTGTCCCTTGAATGGATGCCTTTTGAGTGCTTTAATGCATTTGGAATGCAAACTTAGGTGATGATAGTAATGCTTAGTGTTTGGTCCTTCATTTTGAACACATAACTATGTATTTATATGATTCCCTTGTTTGAATTTTGTAATTGACAACTGGAAGGCTGACCCATAAGTGAAAAAGATGCCCAAAAGATAAAAGAGACCCAAAAAAATGAGTATGGTAAGGAAAGGTCGGGGGAACCTAGGAGGGACATGAGAACTTAGGCATTCTTTGTTAGGTGTTGGTGTCTGAAGCCATAAAAGATAAAAAGTAAAGTTCCAATTGGGTTGTAGGGTGTGTAAGACCAAATAGAAAACAAAAGACAAAGAAAAGAGGCCAAAGATAGTTGTCAACCACTAGTTTTCTTTCTTAGGAATCATGTAAATGCTAGCATGATTTTAGGACCTAGAAATGTACCCAAGTTTGTGATTTTGTCTCTATAACCACCACACTTGTATGCTCACCATGTCATCTTCTAAGAAACTCCTCCCACCTCCTCGTCTCCTGCACCTATACCCTCATACCCAATGTGTCTAATTAATATCTACTTTCCTCTCCATCCCACTCACAAATTCAATCTATGAATGAATCTCTATCTTCCATTCTCAATAAATTTCTTGATTCTAAGTTGATCACCCTCCTCATGCCACACTATTCATTTTGGTGCACCTCTCATGACTAGTGTTCCTATCACCAAATCGAAGATCACCCTATAAGAATAAGTGCCCAAAATTTACAACATCATAAAAGAGATAATTGACAATAATGACATCACTATCAAACCTTTCCCCTCCTACTCCACCATCTCACACCAATCCACTAATATGATAGGATGATACTAATCCTTCCCCACATGTCCCTCCTCCCTCCTACGAATCTTCATCTCCTATAATCCAAACAACATCATTTTCACTTGGTTTATCATACTCCATTGAGTCCTCATTCTCACTATCATAACCTCAATCATCATTTTTACCATCTACACCATTGTGTGATTCTGATTTGGAATATATGCCATCTAATTAATTTCTTATGTTGGTTTTATACTAACCCATTTTTAATTCCTTTACCCACCACCCCTACACCATTATTGTTACCATGTCTTGAGCTAATCATTGGTTTACCCAATATTGTGCCATTTATTTTGCATGCATAATCTTACCCCCATCAACACTCATCCAATCCCCCTTCTCACTACTATCCCCCTTACCATCATATATCATATATTATCTCACTCACAGTCCTATTGCATCTATTCCCCATAAGTTACCTACACTTTTTCTAATGTATCTTCCTCACACATCACCAAAACTTTTTCGTACTATTTCAAATCATTCAAACTTGTTTTCACACTTCATTTTCTTGACATCACATTATACATGCATAATCTTATTACACACACTCATCTTATTATCACAATTACTCATTACAAGCTCACATAACTATCTATCATGGTTCCTCTAAAATCCATTTGTTCTCTAATCCATCATTTCGTAAGATCATCCCTAACACAATGGTTCACCCCAGTAGATACTCAATTTTGGCAATTTACCATTTTAAAATATTAATTGTGATTCTTCTTCTTAGATAAAAACACCGATGTCCTATCCCCACTTAGTGCATATTTCCTAAATTTCTTACTACACATACTAATGCGTCAAAAATAATGATACAAATACATAAGATCAATTCTTAAACTCTACTTCACATTGTGTAATTATGCCTTGTTGATATGTAGACCATACGAGAAACCTTTTGTGGGAAAAAACTAATTTAATGCTATACAATTGATGTGTTATACATGTTTTTTGGTGAACACCGTGACCCATAAGAGTTTAGTACAAGGAAGTATTTTTAGTTGATTGTTTTGTTTTGTTATTTTGGACATAGTAAGGATCATCGGTTTATTATTAGATGCAATTAGTAATCATATCAAGAGTGTGTAAAATTGTGGCCCTAGAATTTCATGTACATACTTGCGTTCAAATTGTTTCTATTTTCCCCTTCAACTTCACTCACTAAGATGACACATTTAATGTTTAAAAACAATTCCTTTGGACCTTGTGAACCCCATTTGGAATGGTAGTGAATGAAATAGTTATACTTCGCTTTTGTGTAACTTAATGTCTAGAATGGTTTTCCATGGCTTTAAATTTTCAGAATATGAGTTAGAATTTTTTTATACCTTGAGAATATATTATTCAATCGTTATTTTTGATCTACTTTGTAATAAATCTTGGAAAAGTTGACATTTAATTTTACAAATTCCTTTCGAATGGTATGAATGAAACAAGTATACCTTAATGAAAAATATTTTTATCTAATTAAGAAATGACGTAGAAGTGATGGATTTGGTATCCACTTTCCTGGTGATTTTATTTAGGGGTTATTACATACCCACTTTATAATTCATGGAATCGAGAACCCTTGAATCTGCTAGAAACAAGCTTTGGGCTCCACAACTTAAATTTCGTCGAGACCATTATTGTGACCTATGAGGGTTATTTTGGGTATTTCAATAATGTCTGTAATTCTTTAGAACCTTTCTTAACCTTGACATGTTTGGATATGTTTAGTGGTCACTTTTCAAATAAATATTGCTTGATATATTACAATGTAACTTGGTTGGACATTGATACTCATTAGGAGATATACTTGTGAATTTAATCAAACACGAATGTATAAGAAATCTATTTTAGAGTCATGAATCTCGATACCTAATACATAAATGTGACTTTATTGAGCTTGTTCTCTCTCTTTATCTCTCTCTCATTTCTCTCTAGACGTCAAATGCTATATCAAGTTTCTTTCATGGCAAGGAAAATTCCATACCAACATTGGTCTTGATCCATGTTGTCACAAGTTTGCGGGATGCTATGAATGATGAATGCAATAACAAAAACCTACAAATAATTATATCTATAATTGTACTTGTAACTTGTGTATTTTTCCTATGAATAAAATTTGGTTAATTATATGTAATTGTAAAGAGTGTATAAATAAGCAACCTTGTTGCAAGAAAATACAACCTTCTATACCAATAGAATTTTGAAAAGACACGATTTATTTGTAATTAATCAATACAAATGTACCTTTTTCATTCTTCTTGGTCTTTGTATGAACTCCCATTTTATGTTACATGCTAAGTTTTGGTCTTGTGAATTTGGTTAATACATTTATCTTATCGTATTTTAATATAACAATAGAAATAATGTGTAAAATACAAAGAAGCATCAATTTGTGCTTTGGATCTCCCTTTAGTTCTTGTATTCTTAGGATACTTGTGTATAAGGTTTTTATTTCCTAGAAAACCCCTCAATTTTGTTATTAACAAAATTTTGGGATCTACATAATGAAATGCTAAGAGTTATAAATATCCAATCCTCCCACCTACGCTAGATGATGACATCCTTTGGATCAATGTTGTCTCTAGTTAGGAAATTCATCTTTAGAGATTGGAATGTGAGTTGTGCTTGTTGTTAATATCTTCTTGACCAACGTACCTCCTTTGTTTTTACAAGTAAATGAGATTGTAAAATTGATTATTATTACTAGAAAGTGGGATTATACCTCTAGTATTGAGGGAAATAACATCCCTTTGGACTTAGTGGATGTTTGGAAACCTTTTTTTTAAGACAAGTTTAAGACAACACATGTTACTTTAGATATTGAGAAAATATGTTGAATCTTCCTTCACATTTGGAGGGAATGTCTCTTGTTGTTCTCTTAGCCTCTTTGGAAAATGTGAGAGGATGAGTTATTATCATGTTTTTCCGAGGAACATTTTAGTGATTTCCTAGTAGCCTTGCTAGTATTAGAACCCCTTTTGATACCTACTCCATCTAGTTCATTCAAGTTTTCTTATGGTTGTGATAATAATGTTTGTGCTAATATTAATATTTTTGGTGCGCCATATTGAGTTCAACACTAGATAAATGTGTTTAATAAATGATAATGATGTCGTCGATTATGGTAGTATGGATTTTGGACTAACATAGTTTTAGAACTTCACTAAAATTTTAAACAAAAAAATTGTACTATGTTTTCTTGGTTTTTTGAATCAAAATTATTGGGTGTGACATATGATAAGGCTCAAGCTCTGGAACATCTAGGACAAAATTTGTAATTAAGTTAACTATGTGATTGTATGGATGATACATATGTATTATATTGTGTACTATGTGCACCCTTGTAAATACTATTTCCAAATCTATTCACCACCCCTTTTCGATATGTTTTATGTTGTGCGACCCTTCATCATTGGAACCTAAAGGGAAAGTGTAAATGCAAGTGTAGGTTTAAGGGTTATGTGAGAATTTTTTTCATTTTGTAAAGGTTTAGTAAGGAATTTGTAGTGGAAATTTATGTAAATTGAAAATTTACTTTTTCTCATTGTTATTTGTGACTCCCATGAACGACATCATGCACATCATGTGCACACAACTTGTTAACCTTTCTATAAAAATAAAATTTATGTGCCCTTTACTCACCTCTTACTAGTTTCCTTAGGGGTAACCTTTATGTTGGGCATCCCATTGAGGTTGTACCTCATAGAGAATTTGGGATGATGATGCTTTGATGAAATTTTTTGGTAGCTACAGTTTTCTTGATTAATATTCTCATATTCCAAGATACACTTGATGTTGGACCAATTTATGGTTTAGTGGGACCGTTATGATGAGATAGTATATTCATGGGATGATGTGACATCTTTGAGAACTTGATATCCTTACCTCTTCCAATGACTTCCAGGATGAATTTTATTCCTAGGAGAGGGGGATATAGTGCTAACCATTTTATCTCTCTAAATCAATTATGATGACTCATAATTATTCGTGATGAGACATTGGGCAAATTTTCATCATGGTTAATTGACTAGGATGCATACTATTTTGTAGTCACTTTATCTTGTACCTACTAACTTGTCTTGGTATAATGGTTGTATCTGGCCCATGAGGTTAATTCACAATTACTATCATTATTATATGATTTTAGTGTGATGTTCATGAATCTTGTGGATTTTGAGATTAACATGCATCTTATATTAAAATGTGAAATATTTCATGGATGAATTTCATGAATTCTAATATCTTGTATGGTGGATGGATGATTCTGTAACCATTTGGTTGGTTAGCGTATGCATGTATGGATTGCTTGATATGTGGATTATTACTTTATTTAGCATTTTTATCAAAAATGTATGATTTTTACAATCAAGTGTATAGGTAACAGTTCACACTATAGGAGAATGTTGGTTTTAGGAGATGCACCTCCATGTGGCACAATAGGCTGAATTTACCCTTTATTTGATTTTGGCCCCTTTGTTATATTATTTTGATGTTTAATGTTGGAAATGGGAAAATTACCCCATGGAGTGTGCTTATTGATTTAACTAATATTTTTTCTCTCAATTTCATCCCACTCGGGTTTATTTGATTTAACCCTTGTTATTTACTAGTTAATGGTTGTTTATTTTTAACTAGTCACTTCCCACTTACATGGGTTGTCTTAATTTGTCTTATTAGTGATTATTTGGGTTTTGGATCACCTAATCATGGATTAGGTGGATCCACCACCCCTCTTAAAGGTCATCTCTTCCCAAAAACTCGAATTTGGGGAAGAAGTGATTTTTTGGAAGCGTGTAATGCAAGTAATGATGTTACATTTTCCTTGAAAAGAGCCCCAAGTACCATACCTATGGGTATGAGATTTCATTTCAAGGCTCGATAAGATTATTTCCCCCATTTTGAACCATTTTTCAACCACTATAATTTATTATTTTTATATTTTGTGCTTGATGGAGATTTGGAGTGCAAGTTGCTCCATGTAGAGATTTAACTTGCTTGCTTTTGAATTTTACTTTTCATTTGCTATTTTGTAAGCTCAAGTTGATGGTACTTGGGTGATATGGATTCTTAGGTGGACATGTGACACATATCACCATCATATTGGGTTTTGGTTTTGAGACTCTTCTCCTATCTTATCCTCCATCTTGGAGGGTTGTGGGGCTCTTTTTGGTTATTTTTGGTTTAGGCTAATTTTGGAGAGAAGGAGATTATTGGACTTGGAAAGCTTGGATTTTGGTTTGGAAGAATTGTTCTTAGAATTGGAAGCTTGGATTTTAATTTCTCTTGTGAGGTAGGCCTCGTACCCTTTTTATCATGTTGTTTTTTTTTTTTGAAAGGAAATCTTGTTTTACCTCTTGTTGAGATTTCGGTGTTTGGATTGTTTTGTGGTTTTCAAATGCATTTTTTTCCATTTATTCCATCTATCCACTTTGGGTATCTATTTTGGAAATGTGGGGTAAGGGGAAATACTCGTATTATATCCCACAAGGATTTATGGGTGAGCCTTGTTGGGATTTCTATTTTACTCCCTTCATATGGATTTAAGTCATAGTTTGATTTCCATATGGTTTGGAAACCATATCCCATATTTTCTAAGGAAATATCCAACGTTTGAAAATCCTTGAAAAGGAGGAGGAAAGGAGAAACAAGGTTTTCTTGAGGGATATGGAAATTCAGATTTTATTCAAGTTTCTTAGAAAACTCATGGAAACATTTTGGATACTTGCAAGGATACGTTTTAAATTGGATTTATATTCCTTGCTTCCCCACATTGATAGAGTTATGGAAATTTTTATTTGTTTTGAGTTGTTATCAAACTCCATTTGGGTTTCTTAGTTATTTATTTGTGTTTTTCTTCTCCATACCTTTTTATGCTCACTTGGAGGATTGCTTCTCCTCTCTCCCATGGGATTGGAGGGAGGATAACATGCTCTCCTTTGTTTTATGTGGCATGCAATGACTCCGTTTGGTTGGGAGGTCAACTGAGTTATCCTATTATAGATTAGATGAATTATTATTTGAATTTGGAGCTTGGAAATGGAGTTTTGGGAGCTTGATCTCTTGTGGAGAATGGTTGATTCAATGAAAATTTTTCCTTGTCGTTCCCAATACGTGGGAGGATTTTGCTATTGAATTTTAATAGTTTTTAATTAGTGTATTTAATGTGAATGAAGGAATATTTTTCATTGTTAATATAGTTTGGAAACTATGATGTAATAAGTTGTAACTATTGCTTTTGGAAAGGAGAAAATGGTTTATTTTGTAAGAAGGAACTCCTTCATTTACCTTGTGGAATAAGGAAATAATCATCTTGTTAAATAAAAGAAGATATGAGCTTTGTTGAGCTTATTGGGCTTAGAAGAATACTTATTAATCCATGGTTGGCATTTGAAATTGGAGTTTGAAAAATGTATTTTCTAAACTTGTTTAGTTTTGCAAATGATTTCACTTAGTTTTCCTCACACACACACACACACACACACACACACACACACACACACACACACACACACACACACACACACACACACACACACACACACACACACACACACACACACAAAACTTGCAAGAATAGGAAAATAATGAATAAATTAGTGATGTATTGCAATGGTTTCAAAGAAGTAGTGTTGTGTTTATCAAGCTCCAAGTTTAATTTATAACCTTATTGTTATGAAAGAAAAAATGGCTCTTAGTTTATCTAGTTGGCTCTATTTCTCATTTAATTTGTTTTCAAAACAATATAGCAATTTAATATTCATAGATTAAAAAAATAAAATAAACTTAAAATCACTTTTGGATGCAAGGGAATGTGTCTATTTTGATGGGGCCAAGTGGGACCCATGACCAAACTTAATAAACCCAACCCTTAAATAAATTTCCTACTTTGCTAATCTAAAACCCATGGTGGGGAAAATTGGATTAAACCTATAATGCTAAGTGCAAAAATGATTCTTCAATTTTGTTTATACTTTAAAACTTAGTTAATTATCTTGGAATATTAACAAACTTCAATTAACCTATCCTATAGTCAACTAATTCCTTACCTTGTTTGACTAGCCCCTTGGTGGGGAAAACACAATAATATTATAACACCTAATTAAACCTAAGTAGCCTCATGGTGAAAATAAAAATGAAGATTTCGATAATGACCTTAATTTACATAAATAGTACTATGGTTATCTTGTGCATCCTTAATTAACCTTAGTAGCACACACGATAGTATGGAATATCTTATTATTCCTTCATTGTTTAGTGTCCTGGAGTAATAATAATGATTCAAACTTAGAGACAATAGTTTTGAGAATTTTTTTGTTTAAATATAATTATACATCCCTAAGCTTATAGAACTTGGAGTTAATTAAACATAACTACCTTTGTCGCATAAACAATGTGTAATATCCCGATTTAATTCATTTATTGAATTATTAAAATCATTAATTTACCGCCCTTACTAATTAATGTTTAAATTTGGTTGCGTTATTCTTGTCTAATAAAGGATTGTATGGCGACGATTTAATATATATATATATATATATATATATATATATATATAAGTACACACACATGTATATATATAAATACATATGTATGCGTTTAAGCTTTGATGGCATGTTAATCGGTCACTAAGACCACCTAAGCAATGTGTTATGGAGTTAAGTTGGTTTGGTTAAATAGGTGGCAATGTTAATTGGATTGTGTGAGGTGGAGATTCAACCCCAGCCCACCATATGGTTATGTGGCTTTTTCAAGTTTATTAAACTTAAGTCTAAACTTAAGTTGCATGACATGGTGACGGATATTAAGAAAGGTTTATGGTTTAATTTGGTCAGTTTTGTTTGAAGCCATGACGTGGCATGACAATTAAAAGGTCTATGTGAATTTAATGTTGGCGGATGCCTTGGAAATCATTCGATTCCATGGGAATCTAAGGTATGCAAAGCAAACACATTGTTTTTCATTTGGTTGTTTTGTTTTTAGAGCTCTCTGTTGTGGGTTGTGCATGGAGTTTTTGGGGAATTATATTTGGTGATTGTTGCATGTGAGTTATTGATATTATTGTAGACACCTAAAATATGCTTACACTTAGCATTTCCTCCAATTCAACCGATTAATGACACTTCGTTAATTCCCCATTCTTTGTTATATTCTCAGATGCCCATTTACGACACCTTCTCGATCGTATTCTTCCCGTATTCAACTTATTTGGCTAATATCTCTCTTATTAGCTAAACATTCCTCCTTTTGATCATTCAGAACCTCCATAGTTCTCTCTAGACCACTTCTATTGGATTCGTAGGCTATCTATAAATCACAATTGGTTATTCGGACTCCTCCTAACTCTTAGTGAGTCTCTAATCACTTGCTAATCAAAGTTTAACTAGCATAAACCCTAGTTAACTAGCCTAAACCAAGCTTAACTAAGCCTAAAGCATGTTTATCCTAGTCTAATCTAAAAGTGTTTTTTGAGCTTTAGTCCAACATGCACCCAAATTCCAATTTCTTCCAAACCAAAAACTATAAATACAAGGCTAGGCCTACCCATTCAAACTTACAACTTTACATAACACAAAACCAAAATAAGCCTAAGAAATATTGGATCTCATTTGTATTAGCTTTAAGCTAATTATACATTTGATCTAAAGCTTTCCTTCCTCCATTATTGAGCTAACACCTCCATTTGCATCCTTAAACCAATTTTTGAGTAATATGGAGAGAACCATTGGCCTTGAAGCCATTAATGGTGAGACTCCATTCTTGAAAGCTTGAGAACCATAAAAACTAATCTCCCTTTGATTTCTAAGTTGATCTTCTTAGGTTCAATGTTTAATTAGTGATCTAAAGAGTAGAGAGTAGCTTTATCATGTTAGTTTTTGATGTTTTTGTCAAACTTATAATGTTTTCATGTTATTTAACTCTTGTTTAGCTCTTATCTCATGGTGCATGGATGAGTTAGCAAAACTTTGAGGTTCTTTAGCCTTATTCCATAGCTTTTGCAACTTTCCATTGCATCACAGCTTATCTCCATTTATCATGCCATTTGTATTGGATAAATACATTGTTGAAAGAAAACGTATTGTTTGAAGTTTCAACTTGGAAGATTGCAGAGAAGTGTGAGGCAAAATACTCAAGCATGGGTTTTTCTACTCTTAACCTTTGGTGTTATTTTAATGATATAGATAAAATACAATTTTAGTTGGATGATTTTGTGAAATATGAATGTGTTTTTGGCTCTGGTTTATTATTTGAAGGTTGAACATGTTTTGGGTTTTGAACTTTGTATGAAACTTGGAAAATGAATAAGGAAATAATTGAATGTGTTTTGGGTTTTGGGATTATTATGAGATTTGAAAATGATTAAAAGGGGATGTGAAATAAAAACAAACTTGTTTTAGGTAAAACTCTTCCTTTGAGCATTGTTGTTATCATTTTGTATATGTCTTGGGTTTGGAATGTTATGTGAAATCTGATAAATAAATATGTTTTGTTTTTGATCATTATATGAGAGATTTGAGAAAATAAAATAAGGGGATATTTTGTGAAATAAAAATGATTTGATAATTTTATAGATCTTTTAGAGGATTGTTGTTATAATTCCTTCTCTGAACATGTTTTGTTTTTGGGTTATTATGAGGTATCTAGAAATGAATACGTTTTGGATTTTGATTAATATGTGAAAAATGGAAATGGAATATGTTTTGGTTTCCGTATTATTAGATATGGAAAATGATAACATGGTTGAGTGAAAAAAAATAAAAATTGTTTTGGTTAAAACTCTTTCTTTGAGCATTTTTGTTATCATTTAGTTTATAGATCCTTCCTTTGAGTATTGCTATTATCATTTAGTTTTAATGGCTCTCCTTAAAGTATTTCCATTTTCATTCTTTTCTTGTTATGAAAGTGGTAAGAATAGTACTGTGTTGTGTGCATGGATTAAATGAATTTTGGGGTTTTTGTTTAAAAACTAGATTTAGTTTTGGTAAAGTATGGTTTTATAAATTATGAAGTGTTATTGTTTCCTCTCCCTTTAGTTGATTGTTGCTTCAATTTTGAATAAGGAAATGAAGGAACTGTGTTTAAATCCATTATAGTTGCATTAGTAATGAAAATAACATTTTCATTCTAAATCTATAAGTTTAAGTTTAGGATAGTTTGGGGATACTGTTGTTAATATATGAGTATAATGGCTTGATTATGTGATAGTTAAGCATTATTGCTTTGGTTTATGTCTCTTTCTATTACTTACATTTTGATATCCATAATACAATTGATGATTATTTGTGATTATTGATGTACTCCTTCTCCCTTCTTGGGACTAAACATTTTGGTTATCTTCTGTTTTGATTAAATGAGTCCTTACACAAGATTGTATAGGTTAGTGTGTATGTATGTATACACACACACACACACACACACACACACACACACACACACACACACACACACACACTTTTGCTAAAATATGAGTTGTTAAATGTATCGTGGTCATTATTGATCATCTACATTATGAACTTTCTAGTTGTTATTAATAACGAGAAAGCTGGAAAAATTTGTGAGTTATTACATTTCTAAATGATGTTTATGATGTAGTATATGACCCATTATTTCCTAAATGTATAAGTCATGTTGGCTGGTTGTATCTTTATGTAACAATGGACACAATGTTGTAATTTCATTAGAGTAAATTTTATTAAGATATATTTAAGAGGCAGATTTCATATTATAAATTATGGAATTTACGATTATAACTTAATGATTAAGAATAATCTTAGCCATCTCTTATTCTATTATTTCATTATAATTACAACATAGAATAAGAGTATGCGGAGACTCAACCGAGTTCTTATGAACCGACCCATATCTCTCTCTCTCTTACGGTTTTGCGGAAAGACCGACATACTTGAAGTAACTTCTTAGATTAGTATTCGTGATTTTTTACGTCATGATTTTATTTAGAAGTAAATCCGAAAAGATTATTTGTAATAAATTAGTTTGTGCAATTGGAATATCATCACATCTTATAACGATTATTATGGCCCAATTTATTACTCTAGATGATTAGTGTAGATCATTGTTGAAGATTGAAATATTTATCCCTTATTTGTAATCGGTCATATGAATTCTCTTACTTGAATTAAAAATGTAGATATTTAATTTGTAAAGCTGATTTATGAATTAAGATGATAATTTCTTAAGTTATCTGTTTATTTATGATTTCATTAATTCAATTAGAACAATCAAATTAAATTGAATAACAACATATAAACAAAAAGGATAACAATGAAAATGAAATAAAGATGTTTAAAGTACCTTATAGTATTAATGGATTAATCATGATGATTAAATGAACTTAAATGACTTGGTATAACTTTTTAGATTAGTATCGTGATTTTTTTACGTTATGATTTTATTTAGAAGTAACTTCAAAATATTATTTGTAATAAATTAGTTTGTGCAATTGGAATATCATCACATCTTATAACGAGTATTATGGCCCAATGTATTACTCTAGATGATTAGTGTAGATCATTGTTGAAGATTGAGATATTTATCCCTTATTTGTAATCTGGTCATATGAATTGTCTTACTTGAATTGAAAATGTAGATATTTAATTTGTAAAGCTGATTTATGAATTAAGATGATAATTTCTTAAGTTATCTGTTTTTTTATGATTTCATTAATTCAATTAGAACAATCAAATTAAATTGAATAACAACATATAAACAAAAAGGATAAAAATGAAAATGAAATAAATATGTTTAAAGTACTTTATAGTAATAATGGATTAATCATGACGAGTAAATGAACTTAAATGACTTGGTATAACTTTTTAGATTAGTATCGTGATTTTTTACGTCATGATTTTATTTAGAAGTAAATCCGAAAAGATTATTTGTAATAAATTAGTTTGTGCAATTGGAATATCATCACATCTTATAACGAGTATTATGGCCCAATTTATTACTCTAGATGATTAGTGTAGATCATTGTTGAAGATTGAGATATTTATCCCTTATTTGTAATTTGTTCATATGAATTGTCTTACTTGAACTGAAAATGTAGATATTTAATTTGTAAAGCTGATTTATGAATTAAGATGATAATTTCTTAAGTTATCTCGTTTATTTATGATTTCATTAATTCAATTAGAACAATCAAATTAAATTGAATAACAACATATAAACAAAAAGGATAACAATGAAAATGAAATAAAGATGTTTAAAGTACCTTATAGTATTAATGGATTAATCATGATGAGTAAATGAACTTAAATGACTTGGGATAACTTTTTAGATTAGTATACGTGATTTTTTTACGTCATGATTTTATTTAGAAGTAAATTTGAAAAGATTATTTGTAATAAATTAGTTTGTGCAATTGGAATATCATCACATCTTATAACGAGTATTATGGCCCAATTTATTACTCTAAATGATTAGTGTAGATCATTGTTGAAGATTGAGATATGTATCCCTTATTTGTAATCTGGTCATATGAATTGTCTTACTTGAACTAAAAATGTAGATATTTAATTTGTAAAGTTGATTTATGAATTAAGATGATAATTTCTTAAGTTATCTGTTTATTTATGATTTCATTAATTCAATTAGAACAATTAAATTAAATTGAATAACAACATATAAACAAAAAGGATAACAATGAAAATGAAATAAAGATGTTTAAAGTACCTTATAGTATTAATGGATTAATCATGATGAGTAAATGAACTTAAATGAATTGGTATAACTTTTTGGACTAGTATCGTGATTTTTTTACGTCATGATTTTATTTAGAAGTAAATCCAAAAAGATTATTTGTAATAAATTAGTTTGTGCAATTGGAATATCATCACATCTTATAACGAGTATTATGGCCCAATTTATTACTCTAGATGATTAGTGTAGATCATTGTTGAAGATTGAGATATGTATCCCTTATTTGTAATCTGGTCATATAAATTGTCTTACTTGAATCGAAAATGTAGATATCTAATTTATAAAGCTGATTTATGAATTAAGATGATAATTTCTTAAGTTATCTGCTTATTTATGATTTCATTAATTCAAGTAGAACAATCAAATTAAATTGAATAACAACATATAAACAAAAAGGATAACAATGAAAATGAAATAAAGATGTTTAAAGTACCTTATAGTATTAATGGATTAATCATGATGAGTAAATGAACTTAAATGACTTGGTATGAAAAAGCGAATGATTAAGCTACACCTAACAAAAAATATTAAGTTAAACATTACAATAAAAGGAACTAATAATAGTTGATAAATCATTGAGTTACTCAGAACCTCTTATATAAACCTATTGTTATTCTGAGAATACACTTTACTAACAACTTACTAAAAGAATCTTAGCTTTGTGTCAACTTAGGATGGCTATGGGAAGGGTAGTGAGGACGTAATGATGGATAATCATTATATGGTCCCTATCTTTCCCATAGGAATTCTAAGATGGTACAAATGGGATTCTCTTCTTTGAGGGAAATAAGCCAATAGTGGACTCTCCCTTTTCTTAACTAATTCACATTCTTAAACAACAATGAATCTATATAACTATATTGATATGGTTGTGTGGTGATGGAAGACAAGTTTCATAGGATTGTGTGTGGTCTTTGAACTAAAATTGCAAAGAGATGCTTGAAACTTTGTCCAAAGTAATGTATTAGTTGACTACATTGTATGTTTAATAATCCCCTAATTTATTAGTGTCGGATACCGGATGGAAGTCAAATGAATGTCTTCTAGGTAGGTACTAAGGAGATGCACATAGTTCTCATAACTTGTAAAAGGTTTAACTAAGTATACATAGTATACACACTCGAATAGAGTGACTTAAGGGAGATCGTGGAGATCTAAATATACCCTTATAACTCGCACATGGTTATTGCATGTTATCGAGATGGAATATCAATACTTTAATATTTTTGGTTTATTTAGTACTAAGATAAATAATAATGTTAATCATTAATAACATTAATTATACATTAAGGGCACATTTTAATTTTTTCACCCTTAATTTGAATGATCATAACATGGGTGTTACCCATGGTATGGAGGTGCAAAATATTTTATGGATTAAACTTAAGTGACGATAATGACGAAAATAATTTTAAGGTTATCATCATATCCCACATTTATTTAATCAATTTGGAATAATAAAAAATAATCATTTAATACTTTATTAATGTTTCAAAAAAATTATCCAAAAATTTGTGGGCCATTTGGATGGTTATTATGGGTCACGAAAGCATTGGCACAAAATTTTTTATTTCACCCAATCATTACACTTTATACTCACCACCTTAGCTCTTCATAATAGCCTCACTCTTTAAATCATCGGACTTGTCACTCTTGCGATCTCATCCTAGCCAACATTATATCTTCCACCCACGTATGAATTTATTTCTTTGGTTATGACTATGTGAATTCTCATGTTGAGTCAAATTTGTGACCCTCAGGCCATAAAAAAACTCACTCACTACTATTCCAAATAATTTCTCTCCTTTTCCCAACTTATCACTTCTCACCTTTAACTTTTCCATTTATCATACACCATCCCTTAGATAGGTCACACTTT
Organism: Taxus wallichiana var. yunnanensis; assembly: GCA_018340775.1. NCBI lineage: Eukaryota > Viridiplantae > Streptophyta > Pinopsida > Cupressales > Taxaceae > Taxus > Taxus wallichiana. The sequence goes on from CM031236.1 coordinate 301,365,395, forward strand.
TCCTCCCTTTCTGTCAAGGAAATATATTGAAATAAATAAAAGGGCTAGTGAGGTGCTTGATGTAGAAATGCAACAGAAAAAAGGTGAAAGAGGAATGATTCATCAACTCGAGCATGGTCATTTTACTCTATCCTTGCATATTTTAGCATTCCTAGTATTCTTAATTGTAATGGAGTTGCCTATCGATTTAAAGAAAAATAATTTGTTTAGGTGAAATAAACGAGATAGGTTATTATATGGAAAATTTCACCTCTATTTGTACGCAACAAGACCATTAACCATGAATGAAAACACTACTCAAGACCTTACCTCGTAAGATGGATGGATAAAATACGATACCAGTTTGGATTTGAAAACCACGCGGTTGGCAGGATAAACAAGAAACTTAGTAAAACTGCTTCTTGATGACCTTGGGTAATGTTAATAAAAAGCATGTTTTCAAAGTGATACGCGAAACATCCCTATAAACCTGTGAAATGAGAAAAGAAAACTTTAACCGCATATCTTGTCATATGGAGTCTTTAACCAAACCTTGGATTGTTCCTTGGATGTTAGTTTGACCTTGTTTTGTAATACTTTTAGGAGCCCAACGGGATAGTTCGTAACTTTAAACAAGCTGCTGAAAGTCAAAAATGCAGTTTGGTTTTGACTCGTCATTTTGGCCTTGGGTGTAGAAACAAATTTTGGCTTCCACATACCTCTAATATTTCTATGGGAAAATCACTAAAAACCCTCATTTTGGATTAAAAAATCATGAAATATAGTTTCCTTGATAGGTTTTGTAGGCCTCCGATTGTTGGGCAATAAGGCCACTTGGGTGCATTTACGACCGGTAGCTCCGGAAAGACGAGTGCCATTTTAATCTTGGTTCCTAATTTGGGGCTCCATCACCTCCGAGTATTTCCATGTATATAGGGGAATAGGTTGGAATTGTGTTTTTGAATCTCGAAGATGGTTTTTAAACGCCGATCTTTGAGCAACTTGTTTAAATTTGATGCTTTTGGAAACTTGTGACTAACTGGTGACAACTGTCATATGACCTTATCAAAGAAAACTAATGATAGGGAAACCTTATGAACACATATACATGAGTGTAGGAATTTTTTTTTTTTGACACTTTCTTGAAAACAAAATGAATGTGGAAAAATAATTTTTTCTCTCTCTTCTCTCTATCTCTCCTCTACTCTAGAAATGAAATGAAATGGCATTGCAATTCTTACTCTCCTTTGAAGTATGTTAACTATAGTTTCATTATTGTTAGAGAAATGTGAAATCATATTTTGTGCTTGGTTGTAATTTGATGCCATGCTAGAAGTTTTGTTGACCATGCGGTGGTTGTAGGTACATGGGACAAGAAGAAAATGGTAACTTTTTTTGTGTTTTTGTAATAATGGGATTATCTTTGAAATACATGTAATATTAAATGGATAAATCAACACTATTGTTATGATCAGGAATGTTATTTATTGATTCTTTTGTGATGAGTAAGAAATTGAAACATATTGGTATCTTGAGGAAATGAGAATTCTAATTTAGGAGTGATTTAATTATAGGTTTATATCTTGCTAATGTTGTAGATGTACTTTTTCATTGGAAATGAAATAAGATTTCATAATGTACTTTTGTGGGTTATTCATGAATGAACTCCTTTGTGTTTTTCTAATTACTTTGGAATTTGTAGAAAAACCAAGGTAAAAAGGACAACCTTAGAGTAAGATCCTTGTTTGACACCCCTTGTGTGTGAGCACATTAGTTAGATAACTGAAAATTAAAGGGCGAGCCTAGTTTCCTTAACACTCTTTGGAACCTCCTAGTTTAGAGGTAATAAGAGCACAAATTTAGGTTTCTATTGAATCATGTCTGCTTGTCGACATTGTCACGAAACCACCCTATAGGAGTGGTAATGGTTAAATATTGTTTAGAGTAAAAGGGATTCCTTCTAGGAATTATATTCATGCATGTTGAAGTTGTGTGGGATGCTTTAGATTAAGGGTTGGGGTCACTTTTGAGACATGTGGGACATAGGGTCTAAGCTATGGAATTGTAAAGTAGTCTTGAGGTTAAACATAGAGGGCTAAGCAATGAACGTGGTTGATCTTTTCTCTATCGAATTGGGTTCCTCAAATGTGGAGCTTAGGAACAAAGCAAACATGGAAACCACCTTATTTTAACCCATTAGTAATCCTTTCCTTGTTTTATGTAAAGAGATGATTTATTATTTATGGGAACACATATTTTGACTTTGTGATCTCTCTTTTTGAACATGGGACTCGTTTGACCCATGTGCATCTCAAAATGCATCCCAACATTTGTGGACTGTAGTAGTTTAACTTCACAAGAGGAGATAGGATCTCAAATCCTTGTTACCATAGGAATATGTTTGCTTACTCCTAGATATGTGAAACCACCTATGGGAATTGTAATGGACCAACTTTGCTAGGACATTTTTCTATAAGGCAACAGAAGGGTCCTTTTTGGCAAGCCTTGAGTTATGTTTAGATATAAGTTTTCTTCATAGTCCTAGAGTCCTAAGGAAGCGTAAGCAATTGTGTGTTCCTCACTAGGAACCTAGTACAGAGTTTATCGTGGTACGAAAGTGTGGAAGATGATTTAATGATAGGCATAATGTCACTTTCGGGACATTCGAGTCGAAATATCTAGTATGTAATATTATGGTTGTCCTAGAAACTAAACACCATTAGAAAGGAAAATATAATAGATTACTTGGGATCACAAATATTATTGGTATATTCCTTTTGTTTTGAGAATGTACCCTTGTGATGTCGAGATATGAATTATAAGTACCATGGAGATTACTTTGTAGCTTAATAAATATTTCTTGTGCAATGAAGGTAGATGTGATTTTACCACTGTTGAATTTTTTTTGAGAAAGTAAAGTTTCTAATTTTGGGAATAAAAAATTAATGTATAAATGTTAAGAAACTTCTAATAATCAATCAGGTTATATAATGTATTCACAATAATACAAACAAACTAAATTGGATGGAACCAATATAAGCTAAGTGATAAATGAACCAAAAGGAATGTGGTCTCTAAAAAGAAAAATGCGTGCTTTCATGTTAAGTACTCCCTAAATCATTAAGGTTAAATAACGAAATATGAATATAATAAAGATGTAACCTACAAAATGTGGTAATGTGGAAGGTTCCCATGGATGATGTGCAATTTATGGTTGGGTCATGGTTTTGTACCTGTTTGTTATAAACACGTGACATTGAATTACGTCTTGTGTTGTCTTGTTATTTGCATGGCTGCATGTTGTATGAGTGGGTTCATGTTTGTGCTTTGGTGTCACATGTGGTGTGGAGTTTTGTGAGTAAACCCATGTGTTGTCTTGTAACAAGTAATACAAGTAAAAAAATAACCTGGTATATTTTGGTCTTGTGTTTGGGTTTCCACATGGGTGGGCACTACACTTTCCTTTCCAAATTACTAAATACTTTTGTAATTTATTTCTTCTTCTTTATTCTTGAGCCCTAATTTCCTCACATCTAACTATTCACCTCCCTTATCTCCACTTTATGGGATTTGACTCATTGTAACTCATCCTATTCCTCTAAAATATTCTAATTTCATTCTTATTACTTCTCCATTTTGTTTTAGGTATTCTCCACTAAAATGTTTCTTCATTATTCCAACCACTTCTCATTATTATCTTTGGTTGAAATCACTCCAATCGTAATTTGTGATCCTTATTTATTTCTTGCATGCGTAGACACAAAATCTATGAAATTGGGTACATTTCTAGGTCATAAAGAATACTAATGTATACATGATTCCTAAGAAAGAAAACTAGTGGTTGAAAAATTATTTTGGTTATTTAATTGATTTATCTTTCACACTTTACTGGTCTTACTCACCTTAAAGCTATGTCGACACTTTATTGATTTATCTTTCGATGACCTCGGACACTAGTGCCCAACTAGGACAAAAGTGCCCAAGAAATCACGTCCCTTCTAGGTTCTCCTGACCTTATTTATCTTCTTCTTACTCTTTTGGGTCCTTTTCACCTTTTGGTCACCTTTTAATACTTTGGGTTGGCCTTTCAGTTGTCAATTACAAAATTCAAACAAGGGAATCATATATATACTTAGTTATTGCTCTCAAATAAGGGGCCAAACACTATAAGCATTATTTATCATCACCTCTACTTGCATCAAAGGTACATGATCATTACAAGACATACATCTAACACATCCATATAAGGGACAAGATCTGCATTATTTTGCATACACAACATAGGAGGGGAGTTCATTCTATTTCATCACACACATCTTGCATACTTGGTACAATATACATTTAGCCTACTATCATAGTGTAACTTGCACAAAGTAAGCCTAGGGAATCATTACATACACAAGCAAAAATAACGACATGGATTATGAGATGTAGTGCAACGCTCGATTGTAATTTCACTCTTTGGGTGACCATTGGGGTTAGTCCAACTCCACATTTTGCATATTTTTTATTAGATTTGATGTGGTTTGTGGACATGTGCAAGTAGAATTTTTTTAGTACATTACAAGTATGTCTGGAGAAATTGCATAAAAACTAGAGCGACAAAAGAAGATCAACAACAAAGCTCCTATATCCCGAAAAATACTAGAACGTGAGCATCTAAGCGGACACTAGTGCACATATCACCAATAACACTGGGTGCTTCAGCAATCTTGTGGGAACTTTTTTCTTGTATAATTTTGAGTTCCATAACCCTCAATGATGCTTAAAGAAACTATTTCTAGTTTATTCTAATAGTTACTCGGTCTCGATCACTCCCAAATTATACGAAATAAACTAAGTCATCTTCTTCTCTCATTTTCTTAGGGTTTTACATTATTGCATGCTTATTGCTTGGACATTATTGTATTTTATTACTTATATATCATTAGTTATAGTAAGTTACTCTGAAATTAGATTTAATTCAATTTAGATTAAATCATTTGGTGAACCCATTCGCTTGAAACCTACACTTTGCTTCAAGGCCTTCTTGTCATCTACTTTCATGGCTACAACTTATGAGCCCTTTACCAATGAAGTTATTCATGATCTCTAGGCTCATATTGTTAAACACATGCAAGACCTAGATATCTTATTATTTATTGCATGTGATGAAGCCACATGGTTATTTGAGCTCAACCCTTTGGTATCCAATGATACTTATCTTCCTATTGTGACACTTCCTCCTCATTCCACCACCGCTCTTCCACCTACATCTATTGTTCTCATTTCTATGCCTACTCCTACCAATCACTTTACCCTCCTTATTAATTCTCATACACAACATGCCTCCTCTTCAAGAACTCATGACCTAACCTCATTATACCATGACTTAAAAACCCAAATTCTCCAATTACAACAAGCCTCTTCATCCTTCTCTCCATCTCTAGATTCCTCACTTCTCCTTCATATCCATTTCATACATGCCATCTCCTCTTATCCATTGCCTCCTAACTTCATCACACCTAATATTTCCACCTTCAATGGATGTGGTGAGCCTCAAGAGAACCTTTGTTCCTTCCATATTTCATGTCTCAAATATGATGATGACCTTACAGTGTTGGCTAAATTATTTCCTCAAAGCTTAAATGACTATGCTATGCATTGGTTATATGATCTAGCTATCCATTTAGTAACCTATTTTACAACTCTATCTGATGCATTCCTTGATCATTTTTCTATAAATGTTATCACTAACATATCATATGCATAATTAGATACAATCAAAGAAGGATCCAATGAACATCTTGTGGACTATGTCTTGTGCTATAATAATAACCTTGTTAAAATGACCAATGTCCTTAATGATTCGAGAGTTGCAAGATATATTAATTCAAAGTGTTTTCCTCTACTCCAAGAGAGTTTCATTTTTGAGACCTCTCCTTCCTTTAACCAATTATGCCATACACTCAAATTGCATGAAAGAAAACTACTATCTATGGGAAAAATGAAGTATTATGATACTTCTTCCACCTCATCCTCCAACAATTTTCAAGATAAATCTACATTCAATCCATCTCCTAAACCTACTGATGCTAAAGATAATGTCAACATTGTTTCTACACCTTCCAGGACTCCAATTGCAACCCATAAGGTACACCTTTCCTAAATTTCCTTGCACACCTCGGTTCCTATTACTAAAACTCACTGGAAAGAAATATGATTATGCTCCCTCCAAAGTACTCAATCTATATATTTCTCACCTACATGGCCATAAGTATGATGAAAATGCACACTATGATTACCACCAATGAAATGGACACTCTATTGACCGATGTTTTAATCTCAAGCATATCATTCAATATCTTATTGATAACAATGCAATAGAGCTCCTAGAGCCATCTACTTCTAATCCTGTAAATGATAATAAAAATCTTAAAATATTCAATGGTCCATACCAAAACATCACAAACCAACTACTTTGAATCATTTGCTAATATACATATCATGTTATGCCTCCTCCCTCATCAAGGACGCTTGATTTCCTCACTGCTACTATTGACATTCCACCACTAGTTATTACATCCTCGGATCATGATTACCATGCTACATTTTCTTATGATTCACTGCATATTAATTCTTCTATTGGTACTCACATAGTCAACAATACTATGGTCCATCCCTTGACCCTTTCCAATGCATGCTTCATGGCACTCCTATTAGCTATCAAATTTACAACTTCTCAAATCACATTTCTAGTTCCTAATTCTTATGTATGTGTCATCCTTCCCATTACTTGTTGGGTCCCTTACCATACCTTCAACATTCCTTGTTACATCTAAGATAAAGGGATGTGACATGGTCTTAGGTATCCCTTGGCTCCGAGCTACCCAGGCTATCCCTTCCATGCTCCACTTATGTCTTAAATTCATTCATAACAAACAAGTTATCACCATCAAAGGTATTCCACCACGTACACCATTACCTCATCCCACTCTTGCCTCTATTTCAACACCAATCATGACATCTAGGCCTCATACACCTCTCAAGTCTAAATCTATATCTACACCTAGCTCTCCCATTTGTATATGGCCTACATCACGACCCCTTCATCCTCGCAGATTTGTTAGTCCACCTTGTCATCATAAGTCCCCTAATTAGGTAGCCCATTCCTATAGGGGTTCTCCACCTCCTTTACCGCATCACTCTCCCTCACATACACATATATGCTCTCTTACACCATCGGCCTTAGACCATGGTCACATACCTTCTCTTCCTTGGATACTAGCTAAGGATCACTCGCACTTCACCATTGTTGGATAGCTTTTCATCACTTGAAAACTTGGGGGCATCACGATTTCTTCCCCCTTCCATCATTATTTAATGTCTTTATCATCTACTCATAACCTATATTCTACACTTCATGCTCTGTGATTAACTATAAATATTTATTAGTATATAATCTCACAACACATACAATACACTCATTACCCGATGACACACTCTTGTTCTATGGTTCATGCTTAAGCTGTTGAGGTTCTGAATTCCTCCATGAACTTCACTTATCACTTCTAGCTACTCACACTCCGCGCTTCCCGTATATATTTTCAAACATCACCACATCTCTCGGTAAACATAATTTACCATCATTACCCAATGACATACTCTAGTTCCACGGTTCATACTTGACATGTTGAGGGAGAAACTATTAAATGAGCCTTTCATCATCTACTTTTTCTACACTTCATGCTCAATGCTTCATGATACATCTTTCTTATAATCTACTCTCAATCACATTCTTTACATTCATTACCCGATGATGCACTCTTGTTCTATGGTTCATGCTTGATTGTTGAGGGTGTAATTCATCCATGAACCTCACTTGTCTCATCCTGATTATTCATGCTCCATGCTTCACGTCTATATTTATGAGAATCACTACATTCTTTGGTAAACATAATTTACCATCATTCCCCGATGGCACACTCTTGTTCCACAGTTCATACTTGACTATTGAGGGGGAATTCCTAAATGAACCTCACACCACACACATCTGCTAGGGGCAATATGGCTCCTCTCATCTACATGTTTTTCATACCGCAAAAAACCATCACATGCACACCACATCTACACATCTTGGTCATGTTAATTCTTGTTAGCTTATACTACTTACATGTGCACTTTGTTTCCTATGATAGTTGGATACTTGGTATGTCATTTTTTTTCTATACACACATGCACATTCATGTGGTATCTTAAGGTGAACGTAGGAATTATATATATTCTTACATAATGCATGATACTCGAAACTGCTCTTTACTGGTCCCACTAAGGCTCCTGGGGGCATCTACCTTTACCACTCTCATATTATACACATCAAAAATCCTATTGTTACATTATTTACTACTTCTTGTTACTATCACTTTACTCTTTACTGATATATACATTCTTTGATATAATATTTATCTCTCTAACATGCTAACGATTTAGCTTCATATATGGCATTTTCCTTGCAAGATTCTATACAACCATGGTTATCTGTCACTTTTTTCTTGTTATTGTATTCTATTGTTTACTATTATTTGTGGGCTATGCCCTATGTCATGATTGATCATTATTTTCTTATGGCCACTTCGGCCTTGATTGTCTTGTTACATTGTGAGTGATGTCCCATGTATGCAACCCACTTCTCGCGACATGTCTTGTCTTCATATTTGATTGTTACATTGTCTTCTATTGTATGCTATATCATTTTCTCTAACACTTGTTCCTAGCCCTTATGGTTTGCATGTTCCTTGTCACTTGGTTTCTACCATTCACATCCCTTACCCCTTGTAGGTATCAAATCTCAAATATGCATATCAGTTTCAAGTCCTCTTGTTTAGGCCACCTCCTCTTACACTCATCGCATGCACCCGAAACAAGGGGGGACATCTATTGGGTGAAAAAATAAACCTTCTAATAACACAAATATGTAGTACAAAACATCATAGTATAGTGTTGGCTAAAGCACATAGTCATAGAGTGGTCTAGAAACACACTTGGGCCACACACATAGAGCGGATACACTAGCACCTAGTATCGACAAGAATGGTGGGCGCTTGTGTCCTCTTGGGTGCTTGTGTCCTGGGGAAACAATAGTCATTTGATTAGTTCAACATAATTTCTAGCAGTTTACACTATGGATCTATAGTATCGGACACTGATCTCCGCTTATAGAATTCAATCATTCAATTTCTACATTTAAGTTGTAATACTCTACAAACTAGGGCATGTCAATCAGTAGTGGCACTTATTGGAAAGCATCATGGAAGGAGAGAAAAGTAGACCTCTCTCCCCAACACTATTCTCTTGGCGTGAGATCGCCCAAAAAATTGATCCTTGGTGTGAGATCACCCAAAAAACTTACTCTTGGCATGGGATCGTAAAAAAAAATCACCCTTAACAACAAGACACTCAAATACAATAGTATCTCTAAAGAAAAATAGGACAAATTTTTATCATTTACTCTCTTATACATCAAGTGCACTATTACCTTCTACACATTTTTGCTTACTCATAAATACATTACTCTAATTTTCATATACATGAATTTGACTACTCTTTTATCTTCTTTTGCAGGTATGTCCTTACAAGAAGCAACTCACAAGCTCCAACAAAACGCTACTACACATACACTTCACCCCTAGGGTTTACCTCCCTTTCATAGTTACCACACTTCATATTACGATTGCTTCATGATACTTGTCCATTAAACACACTATCGACTACAATTATCTTCGATTACAAGGTACGCATATTCTATCCACTTTATGCTATCGAGTATTCACTCAACAAAATAAACCGGGGAAAATGTAGACATAAAATCTATGCACTTGGGTACATTTCTAGGTCTTAAATCATACTAATGTATACATGATTCCTAAGTAAAAACTAGTGGTTTACAACTTCTTTTGGTTCTTTGATTTCTTTATATTTTGCACTTTACTTGGCCTTACTCACCTTACATATATGTTGGAACTTAACTACTTTATCTTTTAATGACCTCGGACACTAGCTTCCGCTAGGATAGAAACACCAAGGTGCTCCTAATTTTATTTATCTTCTTCTTACTCTTTTGGGTTCTTTTCACCTTTTGGTACCTTTTAATACTTTGGGTCGAATTTTAGTTTTCAATTATAAAATTCAAACAAGAGAATCATATATATATACTTAGTTATTGCTCTCAAATAAGGGGATAAACACTATAAGCATTATCTATCATCACCTAAGCTTACATCAAAGGCACAAGAGAATTACAAGGCATACATCTAACACATCCATACAAGGGACAAGGGTTGCATTATTATGCATACACAACATAGGAGGGGAGTTCATTCTATTTCATCACACACATCTTGCATACTCAATACAATCTACATCTAGCCCGCTATCATCGTGCAACTTGCACAAGGGCAACCTAGGGCATCATTACACACACAAGCACAAAGAAATACATGGAGTTTGAGATGTAGTGCAATGCTCGGTTGTAAGTTCACTCTTCGGGTGACCTCCAGGGTCAGTATGGCTCCACATTTTGCATCTTTTTTATCATATTGGATGTGGTTTTGGACATGTGTAGGTAGACATTTATTTACAAGTATGACCACTGATATTGCAATGAAACCAGAGTGAAAAAAGAAGATCAACAACGAAGCTCATTCATCCCAAAAAATACCATAACCTGAGCATCTAAGAGGACAAAAGCACCCAGAGCAGTCACTAACACCTAGGTGCTCCCATCCTCCCACGGGCACTTTTTTTTTCCTGTACAATTCGAGTTCTAGAACCCTCAATGAGCCTTAACAATACTATTTCTAGTCTGTTTAGCAGCATCACTTAGTCCCGATCACTCTTGGATTACGTGAAATCAGCTAAGTCATCTTCTTCTCTCACTTTCTTAGGGTTTTACATTGTTGCATGCTTATTGCTTGGACATTACTTGTAGTTTATTACATGTATATCCTTAGTTACGATAAGTTACATTGGAATTATATTTAATTTGATTTAGATTAAATCAACATGCATAAAATGTATAATGTCCCTTTTAATTATATGAGCCCCATAAAAACTCTCAAAATCTTCTCTTTCTTTATTATCAATAAGTGCATTAGTCCTTTTGTCAACTCTTTCACTTTTTACTCTTATATGTCTTTTGACTCATTCAATTTAGCTTTGTGCCCACTTTTCAACATTTTTTGCAAATAATATTATCACCAACTAAATTCAAATCAAGGTATTTATGCTCTCTCTCTCTCTCTCTCTCTCTCTCTCTCTCTCTCTCTCTCTCTTCTCTTATCCATTTTATTTATTATCATCTTGTCCACTCCTATTTTCACTTATTCACACATAATAATACTCTTTTTGTTACATTTTGGTCCTAAACTACATCAAATATATGAATTTGTATCTTTTCCCCCTTTAAATTATATTGTTATCACTACTTTTTGTTCCCTTGACCTATTTGTTATTTAAGAGATAAAATTCCTCAATATCCCATCCTTACATCATATTCCCTTTGTTTATTTGATATTTGCATGCACATTTATCACCATAAACACCATTAAAACAATGTTTTGGGAGCCTTTCAGCTCCTTTGGTGTCCCTCTATTTTTACATTGTTGTCTGAATTTTCATAAGAGCTCTCCAAGTATTTATTGTTTCCCACAATGTTATACTTTTTTTTTTTATGATACCTAGTGCCACTAGTATGTCTTCATACTCATCCTTACAGAGAAATTATGCTACAAGTCCTTGGATTTTCTCAATCTCTAGGATTATTTCTTAGGACTCCTCTTCTACAATCTTCTCATTTGTCTCAAGTGCTTATTAATTTCTTAATAATTATGCACAATATATGTTAATACCTATAGATATTGCCTCAAGATAGAAATTCATGTCTTCGTCTCTCATCATATTTATTTCTCTTAAAACAATGTTCTTGATTCACCTAATTCAGCCAAATTTTAGCATTGTCATTATTATTTGAGTCTCTTATAATTGATGTTATATAATCATATTCAATCACTTTCTTGACACCATTATCATTCTCACTCTATATTGCAATTGATTCTATCTCATTGGGTTTCAAAGCTTGCATGCTTTCACTAAGAAACACCATGTTATTCATGTGTCACACTTTATCAATTTCTTCATTCAAGGGACTCATTTTTACCTCTTTAAATCCATCCTCATGAATGAAACTACATTATTATTCTCATCATAAACAACTTCATTATTAAATTTCCAAGGTTTTCATAGTACCAAATAACGTGCATCCATGATCACAACATAACATAACACTTTGTTCACATACCTCCCTATCTTCATATAAATTTCAGATCACTTCCACAAATTAACGTTATAATCACTACTAAAAACATTTACTTTATAAGGTTGTGGATGTGAAACACATACTAGATTCATCTTTCTCATAATTTACCAGACACCAAATCTCAAGTGCTACTAGTATCTATGATCACATTTAGACACTCACCATGTAACTTGCATTCGGTATTGAATATGCTCATTCTCTCCTATGTTTCTTTATATTGTATTGTTGTCCACTTTCTCTTTTCCTTGGTGAATAGGTTCAATCCTGGTCTAACTATTATGCTCAAACTTTCTAAATTTGATCTCTCATCCCCTTGGAATTCTTCCAGGTTAAATCATAATATGATCTTGATGAAGCTCAACTCTTTCTCTTGCACCATTTTCTTTTTATCACTTGAGAGAACTCAAAATTTCTATGTTCATAAGTCCCACACTTGTAGCAATATCCATTAAAGGTGCACAAAATTCTTACCTCTTAAATAAATTTCTCTTCTTCACACAATGTGTTGATATCCTCTTTATAAACTTCACCCATCTCTTCTTCTACTTCCTCTCATGAAATGTTCTCATTTTCACATTCCTCTTCAACCAAAGAAATTTCGGAGAGAATTACACAAGGAAAAAATACATATAGATAACAAAATAATAGAAAACTAGTGGCTATAATATTCAAAATAATTGTATGATCATGAAAAAAACAAGACACACCTCCCACAATAATTGTAAATGAACAACTTTTCATGACCAACAACATCATTAAAGGGATTAAAAAGATAACAATGGGTAAATATTGATACATGAACAACATAAAAGTGAAACATTTAAAATGGGGAACATATATCTTAGCCCACAAAATCAAATATATTTTAAATGAATTCATTGGCATCTAAAAGAACTTCCCTATAGAATGAACAACTAGCCTAACCATACCCCTATTTAAAAGTGGAGATGTGAACAATCTCTAAAATTATCATATTATCACGATCATCCATATTTTTAAAAATATATTTGGAAGTATGATATAGCAAAAGATTAGAATATGGTAGAGGAAATAGGAAATAGGAAATAGGAAATAGGAAATAGAGAAAAAGAGAAAGAAGGTTGTAAACCCAAACACTACATTATTGATCATTGTGTCAAACTTAGACACCTAGTTTAAAAATTTAGGATTAAAAATTGGATGAATATTGTTGTTGTGTAGACTTCAAAATGAAATTTATCACAATCCCAAGGAGATAATTATGGAGTAGAATGGAAGAACTAGAGGTCTCAATGCACTACAAGGTAGTAGTTCACAAATTACATGAGAAAGTCAAGGATAAAATTAAAATGTAGGAAGGGTTATCTGAGTGTTTTGAGAGTGATGTAGGCATCAAACAAAGAGTTCCTCCATCCTCGACTCTATTTGGTCTTAGCATTGAAAAACTAGAAGCTTGGATTAAAAATATTTTTGGGGAATGGGTCCACATGGCCAAAGATGTAGTCAAAATCCTTTATGTTGATGACCTAATTCTAATGGAAGAAATAATTAAATATTTTAAAAAGCATTTATGGGCCTTATAGATCATTTGTAAAGAAGTGGGGATGTAAGTGAGCATTGGAAAAATCAAAAGTATGATATTATCAAAAGGAAGAAACAACATTTTGACTTTCAATTTGCAAGGAGCCTCTATAAGTGGTGTCGAATAACATTATCTTGGTCTCAACTTCCAAAACAAGCTTAATTGAGATACAAGTAACATGAAAAGAATGCAAGGAGGTTAGAGAGATATTTATGCACTCCAAAATAGGTGCATGAATGTTGAATTATGGGATTGAAAGACCACTAAGATCGTATTAATCTTACTAGTTACACAAGTGGTGTTGTATGGTTATGAGGTATGAGCTATTGGAATGAATAGTTTGAAATGGAGGTGAATAGAATGGATCCAAAAGAATCTAATAACAAATAATTTCAAATTAAGGATTCACTTCCATATGAAATCATCCCAATTGAAACAAGAACCTTCCCTTTAGAGGAAAATGTTATGATAAGGTTACTATGTTACATGAAACAAACAAAAAACATGAAGACCACCAAGTGTACTAGGGCCTTAAGGGATGAATATTTACATACATAGAATAACACATGGATGAAATATAACCATAAATGGATGTGCATATTAGACATCAACCTAACCAAATTCCCAAACCTTAGCAAAGACATAAAACATTATGAGAATTACAATTTCATAATAGTGATGTGGAGGAAGAAAACAAGCGGAAATGAAAACCTAGCTTATGAACATAGAAAATAGCATATATAGGGTTTGAAATTAAATAGAGAAAAATCCTCATTGATAAACTAAGGAATATCTCCCATATGCTCAGATGTGAAATTGGTAGATGGACAACATCTTAGGAATGGTGGGAAGAGAGTGATTGTGTTTTATGCAAGATAGGGAAGTCAAAACATAGGATCATTTCATCCTTGAATTTCCAAAATACCTAGACATTTGAACCATGTATGAATAAAAATTAACAATTGGTTCCATGGAATAACTATATGAGGAAACTAGAATAAAATGGTTAGGAGAAATGATGACTCAATTTAGAAAAAGGGGGATTTTCCTTTCAAATTTTAGTTCTTGAATCTTTGAGCTCTCCAGTTGGAGAAATTGAGATAATTTGTGTTTATGTTTCCGCCATAACTCTTAGTCTCTAAATCTTTGAGGAGAGATATTATGTCTCAAAACTTTTTCAACATAGTAAAACAACAACTTCCTACGCTAATCTTTGAGGAAATATCAAAAACATATTCATAAAAAAACACAAACACTAGATATACGTGGGAAAAATCCTTTCGGATAAAAAACCCCACACTCCAAAAGCCCACTCAATGTATTTCAAATCTAATAACAAGATTACATACACTTGCAGAGAAAGTTTCTTACAGGAGTATCACCAAAAACAATTCTAGGAGGATTAAAACTCACTACTTCAATTGCTTCTCCAAGCCTTCAATTTATAGACCTCCGGTTATACAAGAAACCATCTATGGTTTACAAAACCATGTGCCAAACCTCTCATGAGGTGGATAGCATTAAAGAGCAAGATTTCGGTCTAAAATTAGGCTCCCACGTCCACAATATTCTCCCCTATTTTTGACCCTTACAGATGTCATAAAATCTGTCATAATATCTCTAAAAATAGTCCTTCCATGATATACTATCATATGGGAATCTTTTGACAACTCCTATTTCTATTTTTAGAGCCTAGACAATGTGAAACGGTTGTAGGAAAATCTTAAATGAATAAACCAAACAAGGTTGAGACACCTCATTTCCAACAATCTCCCACTTGTCGAATACCTTGCAAGGGCCAAGGGAAAGATACCATCATGGATCAACTTCTAGGGGCCGAGAGGCCCATAGACTCGGAACACCACCTGAATTTTGTTGTGCTCACGGGCTTAGTTAATGCATCTGCAACATTCATGCAACTGTCTCTACCTTTTCCAGCTTCACCCTTCCATCCTCGACCATATCTCTCACGAAGTGATACTGAACATCAATGTGTTTGGTCCTGGCATGAAAAGTCGGGTTCTTCGCAAGGCAGATTGCGCTCTGACATCACAGTATATTGTAACTGCACCCTGTTTTAATCCAATATCTGAACACAAACGCTTCAGCCAAATGGCTTCTTTACAGGCATGAGTAGCTGCCATGTACTCTTGCCTCAGTAGTGGACAAAGTGACCACATCCTGTCACTTGCTCATCCAACTAATTGCACCACCATTAAGAGTAAACACATATGCACTGGTGGATCTTCTGCTATCGACATCACCGGCCCAATCTGAATCCACAAAACCATGAATACGTAGGGAATGTTGATCTCCTCTTCCATGAAAACATATAGAGTACTCTGATGTACCCCGCAAATATCTGAAGACCCTCTTAATTGCATCCCAATGCACTCTTCCAGGATTAGACATAAAACGAGAAAGAACTCCCACTGCTTGGGCAATGTCTAGTCTTGTACATACCATAACATACATTAAGCTTCCAACTGCACTCTGGTAAGGCACTCTTGCTCATTTCTTCCATCTCCGATGGGGATGATGGACATTGTGAAATGGAGAGCTTCATTCCCAAAGTAACAGAACACAAAGTGGTTTACAATCCTGCATGTTGAACCTTTGCAAAATAGAACAAACATACTTACTCTGGCCAAGCCATAGCTTTCTGTTCTCACGATCTCTTCTAATCTCCATCCCAAGTATGTGTTTTTCTGCACCAAGATCTTTCATTTCAAATTTCACAGAGAGCTGAGATTTCAATTCTGCAATCAAACCTTTTCCTTTCCCAATAAACAACATGTCATCAACATATAAAGTAATTACCAGGAAACAATCACCATCAGATTTAAAATATACACAGTGATCAGATTTAGACCGCACAAACCCCAAACTCAACACATATGAATCAAACTTCTGGTACCACATCCTAGGACTTTGTTTAAGGCCATACAGGATTTCTTTAACTTACAAACCATATTGCTTTTACCTTTCACCATGTAGTGCTCTGGCTGTGTCATATAGATTTCTTCCTCCAAATCACCATGAAGGAAAGCAGTTTTCACATCCATTTGTTCAACCTCTAGGTCATAAGCTGCTGCAATAGATAATAAAAACCGAATGGATGTCATTTTAGCAACAGGAGAGAATATCTCACCATAATCAATACCCTCAACTTGAGAGTAACCCTTCGCAACCAACCGTGCTTTATACTTTTCAACATTTCCATCTGAACCAATCTTTTTCTTAAACACCCATTTACATCCAACAGGTTTCCGACCTTCAGAAATGGTACAAGGTCCCATGTATCATTCTTTTTAAGGGCTGCCATCTCTTCATCCATGGCTATTTTCCAGGACTTTGCATCATTCATACCCAAAGCCTCTTGTACAGATCTCGGTTCATCAATGTTAGTAGTCAAAGCAAATATACACTTCCAATCATCAGGAGAATACCCATACCTTTCAGGTGGTTTCCTTTGCCTTGTAGACTTTCAACAAGCTGAGGTGGAGATTCTTCCACTTCTTCCTCTTCTTCTTCCTCTTCTGAAGATTCAGAGCTTGGTGAGCTCTCCTCAACTTCTTGTCTATTTTGGGGTCTCGATTCAACTTTCTCAGGTGTAGAAGGAAGTTGAACCACATCCTTTTTTTGTTCATTTTCTTTATGTTGTTCTGGCTGAAAATTAACAGGGAAAGATTTAATCTCTCTAAAAATAACACTTCTAGAGTATATTACCTTTTGTGCAACAGATCCCAAAGCTTGTATCCTTTCACACCATAGCCATATCCGATGAAGATACATTTGACAGCCTTAGAATCCAACTTTGTTCTCTTCTCCTTAGGCACATGTGCATATGCCTCACAGCCAAAAACTCTCAGATGTCTAATTGAAGGCTTTTTCCCCGACCACGCCTCCATTGGCGTTTTATCAACAAGCGCTGATGTAGGAGATCTATTTATCAAATAGCAAGCAGTGGTAACAACTTCAGCCCAAAACCTCTTTTCTAGACCAGCTCCAATCAAGCATGCTCCTAGCCTTCTCCATCAACGTTCTATTCATTCTTTCTGCAACTCCATTCTGCTCTGGAGAATACGAAGTTGTCTTTTGTCTTTTAATCCCGCAATCTGCATAAATCACAAAGTCTAGAGAAAAGACTCACCACCATTATCAGATCTCAAACACTTAATTTTCTTCCCAGTTTGAGTTTCAACCATAGCCTTAAATTCCTTGAAACGACTAAAAACTTCAGATTTACTCTTTAAAAAATATACCCATGTTCTCCTACTAAAATCATCAATGAAAGTAACATAATAAACTGATTTAGCAATAGAAGCAACCTTAACAGGACCAAATACATCCGAATGGATTAGATCCAAGATACATGAAGACTTATGAGTAGATGAGTAAAATTGAACGCGGTTCTGTTTTGCCATAAATACAATGTTCACAGAAATCAAACTCCAGATTGCAATCATTCAACCCCTCAACGAGGTTCTTATTTTTCAGGCTTTTAAACCCTTCTCTCCAATGTGGCCAAGCCTTTGGTGCCATAACATGGTCTTCTCTGCAGGTAATTTTGATTCGGTAGACAGAGCACCCTTGGGTACCCAGAAGCCACGACCATCCGCAGAGGAGGAAACCCTCTCCTTTTTCAGCGAAGTAGTTACTGGCTTAGTTTTATCCGAAGTGCTATTGCACTCAACCGTGCATGCATCAAGTTGGTACAATGTACCCAATCTACTTCCTCTTGCTATCACCATAACACCTCTCACCATTTTCACACCTGCTTCAGAAAACTGTACATGCACACCCGCATCTATTAGCTTGCTAATAGATAATAAATTTCTTGCTAGTCCTGGGATATGCAAGACACCATCAAATCTTCTAATTCTACCATCAAAAAATTTCACCTGAATACTACCACGACCAACAATTTCAAGGAAAGAATTATCACCCAAATACACCTTACCACCATCATAGTTTTCATACTTACTAAACCAATTTTTGTTAGGAGTCATGTGGAAAGATGCACCTGAGTCTATCAACCATGCATTATCACTTGCACGAGTGGCCAAAGCTGCAATAAAGGCATCTCCATCTTCTTTTTCGACTCAGAATCAGAATCATGCTTCTTCTTTTTCTTTTTCTTTTCTTCTTTGCATTCCCTTCGGAAGTGTCCAGATTTTCCACAGTTCCAAAGATATCGCTTGGACTTACCAGGGATTTTGATCTCCCCTTATTCTTGGAATGGCCACGCTTCTTCTCATCTTTGCCTCGTTCTTTTTTTCTTCCTCGAACACTCAAAGCCTCTTTGGCATTCAGAGAGACCTTCCTTCTCATCTCTTCGGAGAGTAGAGAACCAACAACATCCTCCATCTTCAGAGTGACTGAAGTGCTCCCAATGGCCATGACTAGGCTGTCCCATGAGTCTGGCAAATGAAACCAACAACATTTGGCACCTTTCTTCTTCATCCATTTTAACCCCAACCGAGCTCAACTGAGTCACCAACATATTAAATGTTTCCAGATGCTCAGATATTTGTCCACCTTCTTCCATTCTCAAGGAAAACAACTTCTTCCTCAAGAAAATATTATTTACTAGAGACTTAGCTTGGTATATCTCACCCAACTTTTTCCAAAGCTTCTCCGAAGTGGATTCTTCATGGACATTTATCAGGATCGAATCTGCAAGACATAGTCTAATAAGACCTTTAGCTTTTCTATCCATTACATCATATTGTGCAGCCAAAACTGGATCCGTAGGCCTATAGACCTTCTCATCCACCGCATCCCATAGATCTCGATCAACCAACAGATCTTCCATCTTCAGCTTCCACATTTCAAAGTTTGTGCCAGAAAACTTCTCTACGTCAATCCTCCTAGATGTGCTCGCCATTTGAAAAATATCTGCAACCAGATAACAAAGTATTCTCTGCACAAGCTCCCACTCAAACCCGGATTAGCACAAAAAACCCAACAACCCACAACTGAAACCAAAGGTGATCAGGCTCTGATACCACTTGATAGGAAATTAAGAGTAGCGGAACAACTTCCTATGCTAATCTTTGAGGAGAGATATTATGCAAAACTTTCAACATAGTAAAACAATTACAGAAATATCAACAACATATTCATAACAAAACACAAACACCAGATATACGTGGGGAAAATCCTTTCGATAAAAACCCCACACTCCAAAAGCCCACTCAATGTATTTCAAATCTAATAACAAGATTACATACACTTGCAGAGCAAGTTTCTTACAGGAGTATCACCAGAAACAATTCTAGGAGGATTAAAACTCACTACTTCAATTGCTTCTCCAAGCCTTCAATTTATAGACCTCCGGTTATACAAGAAACCATCTATGGTTTACAAAACCATGTGCCAAACCTCTCATGAGGTGGATAGCATTAAAGAGCAAGATTTCGGTCTAAAATTAGGCTCCCACGTCCACAATATTCTCCCCTATTTTTGACCCTTACAGATGTCATAAAATCTATCATAATATCTCTAAAAATAGTCCTTCCATGATATACTATCATATGGGAATCTTTTGACAACTCCTATTTCTATTTTTAGAGCCTAGACAATGTGAAACGGTTGTAGGAAAATCTTAAATGAATAAACCAAACAAGGTTGAGACAAGTCCAACAACAAGGACAACAAATTACCTTTATCTCTAACATTTAATCCCATTTTATTAATTCTCTCTTCTCTTTCTCTCCATCTACACTTTTCACCACCATAGGATTGTTATCCCCTCCTTCTATTTAGGTATTTTATCTCCTAAAGCTCCAGTCCAATTCTTCTTCAAAGCTCTAGAATAACATACATTCCACTTGCATGCGTCCTTCTTCATCTAATTTTCTTCAGAATCATTTCATCCTTCTTCATCAATTTGAATCTCATCGTATATAATTTTTCTCCTCTTATCTTCCTCTCTCATAGCATCCATTCAAGCTTTCACGTCTCTAATGACTTCAAGCACAACATATCTCTCATTCTCTCTTCTTACATTATCTATTTTGACACACCACCATTTTGATTTGGGACTCAATAATAAATAATGTGACATAAAAAACCTAAATTAGCTTACAAAATTGACTAATTTGATACAATTAGCTCAAAAATAATTCTCAGAATTGATAAAAACTCGCATACACTTTCAATCGCTCAAAAACAACTCATGAAACTATCTCACACTTTCCATAGATTTATTCTATCTCAAATATGTCACTCATACTATCAAAAACACACCTACTTGATCTATACCCACTAAATCAACAATGGAGGACACTCAAACTCACATAAGTGTTACACACTCTCTTCGTGCCCTGTATCCAATTTTCTCATACTATAGGACTCCCATAAACACTTCAACATCGTCTTCCCAACTTTACTGCAAGCTACCAAATGTTATAGTTACTCGCAATATCTCATGAGCTCGATGAATCCCAATTCTCTCTCTCACACCTTCAATTGCAACAAAAACCTCTGTACTATAAATGATAATTTATCACCCAACTCCACACACAGCAACACTCATAAGATTTTGACCTATCTTTAATAACACATAATACAAATAGGGTTGGTGGCTCATCTGATCAAGTGCCCAACCAGTAGTAGATTAGAATTCTTAGCAGAATTCTCGTAAATCCTTCAAAACATGCTCAAACATTCAAACACTCGTAAAATATATGCACACACCAATTCGCATGAATAAACTCATGGAGATCAATTTTGACACCTTAAAAACACTATTTACATTAATATAGATAGCCAAATGACATTTACAGTCACTCACAACAATAACAATGACTATTTTGACTAATTTGTGCCTCTCTACATTGATTTATGAACTCTCTGACTTACAAACTACGGAAAAAATATATATTTCATTTTATTGGGGATCAAAACCTAATATAAATGGTCGTTGCAACTATTATGGGGCTTCAAAACTCTTTGTTATGTGCTTCTATTAGCTTAGGAATTAGGGACATTTTTCTGCTTACCTGATTAACCAGTAGATCTAAAAATTGGGGATTTACATTATTACAAGATGCAAAGCTGTGCACTGAGGGATAATGATTAATATGATCACAGAGGAATATTTCTGGGAGTTTTGTTGTATCTTGGCCCATCACTTAGTAAACTTGAAGGAGTTATAGGTTGATTGGCATTATAATGCAACATGGACTTATTTATTTGAGGACTCTGTTCTCTAGTGCTAGGAAATATATTCAATCACTGTGGATGCTGGGAATTATCAAATTTTTAAGGTAACTATGATATGGGATTTGTAGAATAAGGAATACTGGTGAGATTGACAGTAGAAACCCAACAACGAACAAGGTATGGTTAAAAGAGAATCTGAAATTAGAAGATGGCGGATATTGAAATTTTGATACAAGATCTTCAACATATTAGACCACGGGATAACCATGTTTGAATTCCATATGGTCAATATGTCAGCCATAATCGAAAGTGTTTTTATGTCTAAGAGAATATCTTATGCCATTAGGAAATCTAGTTAGAAAATAAATATTATTTAATAAACTAGACACTAAATCTACTAGCTATAGTAACATTAACTGATCTAGGGATGAACTAAAAATATTTAAACTCTATACACAAGAGAATAGCAATACAAATATTTTTATTACCAAGAACCATAGTGAAAAATTTTCAATGTAACATAACTCATCACTAATCAAAATGCTTGTGAACTAACCTAGTACTCTATCACTCAAGTTAGGATTTCAAATATCTATCAAGGTAGAAATTTTTTGAGCACTAATGTCATAGTTGAAATGGGGATGGCTACTATATCAATTTGATAATAACACACTACACACACACTACACACACACACACACACACACACACACACACACACACACACACACAAGTGCCCACATTTTTATAGCTCCAGTTATATGTTGGTTCCTTTATTTCTAGACATGTTTTGATTGAGACTCTGATAGACTTTGGACATGTTACTATAATAATTTATCCTCTTGGACATTATGGCATTTTGGGCGCGTAACGCCAATTGGACTAGATTCGTATACTGATATATTTTGTATGATGTGATGACACTAACAGGGTTATATGATAGACTTATTGGTTAGATATTAGTCTCTTGTGGTTAATTTGATTGATGATATAGTGTTTTGGATTTAATGATGGTGATTTTCATGCTAACCTAAGTGTATGTCGTTACAATTTTATGTGTGGATGATTCATGGCAAACTATATGGATAATTGTATGCATTGCACTATCAATTGTAAATTATGATCGGACATTATAAGTTTGACTGTTATTGTGATGTATAGATGATGTTTATTATATTGGACAGATGCGGTTAATGTGTGCAATGAGTGTGCAGGTGACAGGTATAGGAGAGCATGGGTTTCAGGGCAGCTACGCAATTGTGCACAAGCGGCCCACGGGCTGAGTCCTAACCATGCTAAATTGTTTGAAGCCTTAGATTAGATGTATTTTAATTGGGCACCATGGGTGAACCCTCATTTTGTAATGTAATTATGTCTTGTAAAATTAATTAGGTTTAGGATGTGTTTGTATTAAGTAAACTAGCTTAGGGGTTAATAATCTTATCTTAAGTTAAGTGTTGGTTTTGGGAAGTGTGTGTGTGTTGGTAGAAGGGATTGGGGACCACATGTGAACCTTGGGTGAACCCCACACCCTCTACCCTTGTGCCCAAGCATGCCAAACCCGAAATTGGGTTATTTTGGGTAATTTTAGGGACCCCTTTTGAGTTTGGGGGTTCCCTTAGCATGAAAATGGGCCCTTGGACCCTACCTAATAGGTAGGGGGACCTATTTCCAAGGTTTGGAGGAGTTTCCTCCCATTTAGCCCTCTTTAGTCACCATCGGTGTAAGATGGTTGGATGTGTGAAAGTGTTAAAAGTTGCTCCACTTTGTTTTATTTTAGTTTTTAGTATTTTGGGTGAAAAGGGATAAAAGGTGAGTTTACTCTTACTTATTTTGTTTTTGGAATCTTTGACTCTTGAGAGGAGAGGGGGTGACACTTGTCACTTTCCCATTGGTGAGGAAACTTTTGGGATCCTCTTTTTATTCTTCCTCATGTGGGAAGAATGGGTCTTCTTGGTTCATTTTTTTGGGAGCACTTGGAGAATTTTGGGAGCTTGGACAAAGGGGAAAAGCTTAGAGTCTTGGAAAGCATTTTAGAGGTAGGGTTCTTAACCTTCTTCTTCTTAGTTTTGCTTATATTGTATGTATGTTTGATCAATGAAATAATGTGTGTGAAATATGTGTTATGTAGTTGTTGTTTGTTCTTGTGGTTTTCTTGTTGTCTCTCCACCATCATTTGGATTGATGGTTTTTGGAGAATGTAGGGGAAGAGAGAGGGATTTCCCTCTCAAACCTCATGGTTGTTGGTCAAGCCATGAAGGTCCCTTCTCATCCCCTCATATGGTTTGAGGTGGGAGAAAGGTTCATATGGCTTGATCCTTTCCCCATTCTTGGTGAGGAAACCCATGTGGGTTTGAAAATCCTCCCAAGAAGGATCTCTATAGTATAAGGAGGAATAAGGAGGATGTATGATTAGGAGGTATAAGGAGTTTTTATATATGTATTTATTGGTGCTCCTATGGTTGGACACCTTGATTTGGGCATCATTCTTCCTCTCTTCCCCCTTGTGAGGTTGACCTTGTTCTCCTCATGTGTGGTTTTCATTGTATAGTAGGTCTAAGTAGTTGAATGGTCTTATGTTTTCTCTTGTTGTGTGTTTAAACCCCATTTATACTTGTGCACATTGTGGAAGCTAGTTCCTCTCTCCCATGGGCTTGGGGGAGGCTAGCATGACTTCCAACCATGGAAAGGCATGTGATGATGCCTATTGGTTGGGTGGTAAACAAGCCATATTCTCTTGGAGTTGGAGCTCAAGTTGGAGATAGTAGAGCCTCTTGCCATCTTGGCCTTTCTCATCCTTGGAGGACATTGCCATCACTTTGTAAATGAATGTGACTTGTCAAGTCTATACACTCTTGTAAATAACCATTTTGTACTTATTGTTTCTTGAAAATATTGGTCACCACAAAGAAAGTTTTCATTTTGTAGTTGCAAGCATCTTGTAAAATGGTCATTTGAATTTATAATGAAACCAAGAACTTTTTATTTTCAATGCCTTCATTTGGAAAGATTTGTTGTTTAGGAATATGAAATATAGATATGCATTACATATAAAATCTGAAAGTTTAGCTTGCATTTTATTTCAACAAAAATATAGCACTACACACACACACAACACACACACACACACACACACACACACACACACACACACACGCAAGACACGTGTGTGTGTGTGTTATATATATACACACACATATATATAGACACACATACACATATATGTGTGTACATGTGTATACACGCACACAAACATGTATACATACATGCATGTGTCACATGTATACACACACATGTACTTATTCACACACATATATGTATACATAGACATGTACATGTATACATAGGCGTTTGCATATTTATACATGTATGTACATACATGCATGTTTACATGTGTGTGTGTGTGTGTGTGTGTGTGTGTGTGTGTGTGTGTATTATGTACACATACATACATACATACATACATAATAAATATATGTGTGTGGATATGTGAATTTTTTTTTTTTTTTACCATTGCCTCACCTTTGAATGCTTGCATACAACTTCCTTAGTTGAACCATTTCAAATGCATCTTGAATATGTGTAAGAATTTAGTTAGTACCTTCTTAAAAATGTTTGGAAAACTACTACAACAATCCCATTACCAAATGTCATGACCCTTAATTGGCAAAGTGGCCTTGATGCATTTTGAAAGTGTCACCTTTATGTCCAATAACTACCTTAAATTTGACTGTGTACTTAGAAATCCGTGGAACAAATTATTCTACATCCATAAAGTAAATGCGCCCATAAATTCAAAATGCCCCTTATTAAAAATTTGTTTCCTTTGACAAGAATCAACAGTTTTGATTTCCCTCGGGTGAAAGGACTTCACTATATATTCATTTTCCCCTTAAATTTCATTAATCACCCATGGTGACAGATCTAACCCTAATACTGTAAATTGGCTTCCTTATTTGTGTGACATCTTGAGATAGATTTTCGTACTCTCACCCTACACCAAGTTCCTTAGGGGTACCCTCATTATCCATTGTTGACTCTAGTTTGGAAGAACCCACATCCTCTACCCAATAAATCTTCTTGGGTTACATACATGACCCATGTTCCATGAGTTGTAACATCTACAACATGAGTTCACAATCATGGATGCGGGAGAAAATCTCAACCCTAGAATTTTCAATTATCCATCCTTGCCAAGTTTAAATTTTCCAAATGTTTTAATTTTTTGCAACTTCTATTTAGATCTAAAATTCAATTTGTGGGGTAATTGTTTTCAATGTTCTTAGATATGATAGTGGGAACTCATTAAAATTGCCTACAATTTTAATATTTACCTCTAAACTCTTTCTAATATATATTATATATCTTTCCTAATATGTTTTATTCTTTATTAAAATATACTATAATAAATAAATTTGACGATTTGTAATTTTTAAAGGATGTAACTCTCTATGGGATGCCTTAAATTTCAATTTTAATTTATAGTTTAAAACATGAAATATGATATGTATCCTATCAATTTCCAAGCATGTGACTAGGGTTCTAAAGTGCTAAAGAAGAAAACCTTCCATCCTCTTTGGTTTTCTTATCTTAAATACAAGATCTGCAAGGTATCAATATTATTTCGTGCTTTTCTAGCTACAATAATAGTCATTTCAAAATATTTTGGTTTAAACATCTTAACATTTTTTCAAATCTCAAGCCACATGTTGGACGTATATATATTTCACACCATATTCATAGGAGCTTGGACTTCGACTCCAAAACTCGAAGTGATTTTGTATATGCCTCCACAATCATATATTTATGAAATGGGTACCTTGACTGGATATCTATTGGATTTGAATCAAAATTTCCTCATATTTTTTCAACCTTCTCTCATCAACTAGTTGTTTAAGTTTCCTTCCTAATAAAGATATCTCCTATATTACTCAAAAACACAAGAGGCAAAAATACATCTATTATAAAAAGTATGGGGACACTTGCACACCCAATTAAGTGGATTGTACATGTAAATCCAACACAATAATAAAGACATCTCCAAATCAAAATATGATTAGTTCATAAAAACATATTGATATGAAAATGAATTGATTACATAAAGAAGTTACCTCTTAATTATAATATAAGTGATATCCCACCCATATTTTTACAAAAAAATGGTTTCCATATACTACCACTAATTATAAATTTCTAATACATAACTTGAGGAAGAAGTTGTTAGATAAAACTTAAAATTTCTAGATACATTGAACTTAGGTCCCTTGTAGATCAAGCTACTTATTCAAACCCAATAGTACATATAATATGAGATTTATAACAAAAAAACATTTACATTATTAAACATGATGAAAAATGGGTAGTGTTTTGGTACACAACATGGCCCTCCAATTATGAACATTTCCCCCAAAGCTTATTGAGGACCAAATCAAATCGCATCAACCGACTAAACTTAAAGCTCACATGTGCATATTTTTCTTCTTATGCCTCTTGATTTTATGTAAGATAAGGGCATGATACCACATGAATGGATAAAATATGTGATGATAGCCTATCTCAATGAAATAATTTAAATCTTGTTGATATAGATAGCCAAAGGTGTCACGTGAATCAATACAATGTTCAACTATAGAAATACCAACCATGGCAAACATGTGATAAAAATGCTACCTTTATACATGCCCAATGCTAATTGTGTTGATGAAATTAACATCATTGGAAAATCATGCTTGAGAAATGGAAGACCAAAGAATTCATCTTTTGTTGCATCACAATCCTAATCCTATAAATAATAAATTTTTATATGAATAACATATTTTTCTATTTTTTTAGCACTCTTAATAATAATTTCCTTAACCTTTTTCCAATGCATTCCCATTATTATCATATTCACTTTGGAAAAAGGTGATCCCCTAGAGAGAAATTGGAGGATTTCATTCACCTCTTATGCGATACTTATTACTAAAATCATCATACAAAGGGGGAAATTGTAGAACATAGATAAATAATTATTTTCTTCATTTCATATGGTGGAATCTTCAAAAAAATCCAAAACAAGTTAGTCTCATCCAATTGAAAAAGTCCTCAAACCATTATGCACAATTATCCTTCAAATCTAGTCATGCATTTATTTATTTTTCATATTTTTTCATCACATATAAATGAATAGTACAGTTATCAAAGACACTCAAATGCATTTAAAATTGTTTTCACAATTGAATTCATATCCTTGTTTGAAATATATATGTTGTATTAATTCAAATTTTTTTTTCTAAACTATGGTTTTGAGGATAAAATTATTAAATGTTCACATATTTCTCTTCAAATAAAATATCATGAGAAAATATTAGTTTGAAAGATTACAAATTCTAATTTCAAACCAAAAATCGCACCTCAATCAAACATTCGAATTCATAATTATACTTTTTTGAATGCATGTTACCATAAATTTTTGTTTTTGAGGGTGATTCTAGAACAACTTGTGATTAATATATATCTCACAATACTAATCCACACTTGATGAATTTATACTATTTGAAAACACTTTCAAGTGTAATTTCCAACCTAAAAATGTATCTCAATCCAAGTGTTGAGTACAAAGTAATGGCCTAAGCAATAGATAACACTTTTTATGCCCTCAGTAAATATAAAATCGGCTCTAATACCACCCGATGCATTCTAAATACAAAGAAAAATGAACTGAAAAATATAGAGGGTAAATGTTAATAAATTGAAAGATTAGAGTATGTGCTTCCCAAAAATTGGGTTGCGGTGAAAAATTTGATTGTAATAAAATAAATCTCACACGACTATGGTTATCTATTGCACAAAATTTGATAATTGCAATGAAAATACTAGGATAGATATGAATATTAGTATCAATAGAACATCAAATAACACCAAGGTAGAGATGAATGATCACAATATGGAAGTATAATGACTTGTCAAATTTGATGGGGAAACCTCCAAACCAAGCAATAAGACTCTAAGTGTTCAATATGATGATTAACTACTCCTTACTACCTCCTATATATACCCTTCCTATACTACGGCTAGCACCAAGGCCTACCTACTAAACATATGAAAGCATAAATGAATGACATATGATAAGAAAAGGGATTATGTAAGCCACAAGTCAACCCTACATATTCGATATAACCTATAGGACTAAGGGTGTAGTATGACCCTCCCCTTCGAAGAAACATTGTCCCCAATTTTGGCAAGCAAAGGGCATTCTTTGTAGAAATGTTTCATCCTCCCATGTTACATCTTCATTGTTTATATTCTTCCACTTGATCATATACTTGGTAATGACTCTTGTCATCAGACTTTTGATGTGCGTCAGAAGGATCCCTTCGGTTTCTAATATGATCATTGTGTGGGTGTGTTAGTGTAGGATTTATTTTCTTGCTTTATTTGTATTATCCTACTTGGGACATTCCACCTCACTTGGAATCCCTACACTTATGGGATATGCTTGCTTAGGTGTACACTTGACTACACTATTCTAGGTGTTGGTTACCACTTGACTACACTTTTCTAGGTATGAGTCACCACTTGACTACACCATTCTAGATGTTGGTTATCAATATTCTAGGTGAAGATTTTCACGATTCTAGGAGGAGGTTACACATTCACCTCCTATATGTACATGTCTTGCATTATTCTATTTGATCGTATTGAGTTGGAGTTATTTATGTGTTATTGCAATTATCTCTTTTGCATTATCATATTTTTACAGATCCTATATGCTTGCATTGCTTTGTCTTAGAACAATTCATGTCTCGCATCATCCACATGCAATATTTGAACTAGTAGATCATGAGTGCTTCTTCGATATGGTATTAGAGCTAAACTGGTATTGAGATTTTCTGTTATTATTCTATAAAATTATTTTTCTTTTGGGATCATTTTGTAAGTATTTGGGTGTTATTTGGTGCACGGGGTTCATTAGCTAGGCAATATTAGCACGTGGGTTCATATTGAGGTAATTAAAATTAATAAAATTAAACTCAATATACCGGTAGACATGAGGGGGTGAAAGGGTTTAATTTATTAATGTTTTGAATCAGGTATTGGGGGTAGGTTAGAGAGATGGGCCAAAGGAAATAGAGGTTTACTTTTAATACAAAACTAAAATGTTTGAACCCTAGTTTTTAAACGTAAATACCTTAAAATTGCAAAAGGAGTGTGGTCATAAATTAAATTATAATCTCTTTTTAATAAATAAATCTAGATTCTTAACCAAGAAATAATAAGATGGTAGAAAACTAGAATTGAGTATGCTTTTCAACACAAGTGATATTATTTCACCATCTTAATTATTCGAAGAACTATTGATAAATGCATAAAGCTTAACATATATAAGGTGACTTGTAATATGTATTCAATGGCTTCAAACTATCTTTCGAAAGGAAATGCATATTAAAAAAAATTGAGTGAGAAATATAATATATTTTTGTCTAATATATTGGGGTAGAAATAAAAAGGGGTAAATAAAATTGTAATTGAAAAATGGGTAACTAAGGTACATGGAAAAAATAGGGGGTATTTTCATTCTAATAATATAACAGGAGGGGGTATTATCAATTGAATAATTAGAGGTAGAAACTAGAATTAAGGGTATTCTTTAATACCCTTCGAACGCAGTGCTATACCATACTTTTA
The DNA here is from genome assembly GCA_018340775.1 of Taxus wallichiana var. yunnanensis. NCBI lineage: Eukaryota > Viridiplantae > Streptophyta > Pinopsida > Cupressales > Taxaceae > Taxus > Taxus wallichiana. The sequence goes on from CM031236.1 coordinate 301,396,126, forward strand.
CTAAGTGAATCCCCATGATTTGGTGTAGGTTTATCCTAGTTTGTGGGTATATAGCCTATTTGCGGGCTTCGAGGTTTAGGCCCGCATAGTGCAAATACGCTTATAGTGATTACTTTTAAATCATTATTGTAGGATCCTGAAGATTTATCCAGATCTACACGTTTTCGATCTGTGAAGGGCATTTTCACCTGTGTTAGTGTTTTGCATGCTATTTAGACTTGCAAAGGGCGTGTTTTTGATCAAGAGGCATTTAAGACCTATAACCAAGCTTCTAACAACCCATACATGCATTGTAATTTTGGATTTAGGCGTTGTTTTTGAGTCCTCGTGGCAATGTTGTTTGATACACTCATATTTGCAGCAATTTTAGGACTGCAGTGAAGATCTTCTTGATCGACATGTTCTTGATCTTCTTCATCAACCCTCCTCTTTCTTTTACTAAAAATATTTTTTAGTAAAAGTGCATTTCAAGTTTAGTGCAAATTCATTTAAAATAGGGATTATTTACGGAAATATTTATTGTAAAACTTTTGATTGGTAGCTTGATATCAAGTGCCATTTTTTTGTAAAATTTGATATTTTTCATTTCCCAAAAGCATTGGACCTATTTTTTTGTAAAATGCACTAAGTTATAAAGTGCCAAAATTGTGGGGGGGGGATATAGTTTCCGGGGGTGTACTGGGTGTTTCCTCTCTTGTTTAGAACTTCTCTCTTTTCGCACATTTCTTTATTTTCTGCAACTACCACAAAATTTCTTTCTACAATAATGGATCTAAGTTCAATTAACCCACTTACACCTTTTAACTACCAAGAATGGAAATAAAAATCTCCATTGGACTAAGGAGTAAAGGGTTGTACCGTATCAAAATGGGGTTAGAACCAAAGCCTAGTACATATGCGAAAAAGTTAAGTGGTATAATAAGTGTGATGAAGCATTTGGTATTTTGTGTCTTTCAGTGTCTCCTGAACTCCTTTTTCACATAGAGTCAGCCAAATCTCCCAATGAGGTGTGGAAAACTTTAGAAAAATTATTTGGAAAAGTTGACACTTTGTTAGGAAATTAATAATAATGTTTACATTATATGATTGGGTGGTTAGTCATATTTAGTTAATTAAGTAATATTGTTAAATATAATAACAATATTATGTACGTGGTTATTTGGTTATACTGTATCACTATTTACGGGTTTATTATTTGTAATACATCCTATTTTATAGGATGTTTTGTTACCTACCTTTATGGCTATTTAATAGCCCAATGTACTGTGTGAGATTATAGAGAAGAAATCATCTATTTAGTTGTGCAAAACTCTCGATAATTTATATTTGGTATCGAGTGAGTTGAATTGGAGATGGAAAGATAATTATTTTCTAAGGGCAACTGGGATTCTTCATTGCCTTATATATATATATAGAGAGAGAGAGAGAGAGAGAGAGAGAGAGATTTTAATTCCGTATAGTTTAAGTGTCAATGATCTGATCACACCAGCACATATCTGTCTATTTATTTACGTGTTCAAGTTTCTTCAAGAATTGTTCGTGTGCACAGTTGATTCTCTGTGTATGTGCAAGTTGTCCTCCACCCAAACTTGTGCAGATCTACTCCAACGTCATTTGCAGGTCTGTTTTCTACTTCAACGGGAATGCAATAAAAATTCTTCCCACGTGTTGTCAACATTCTACAAGGATTTTAGCCGAGAGCATTGAGGTTTGAGGATTGATAATCCTGAGATTGGTCATGGAGTTCTTGATTTATGTTGAATTTTAGAAGATTTGCGTCCGTGATTCCTTCTTATCAACACATTATATCTCAGACCTGCGTATTTAAAAAATTCAATACTGTCAAATATCATATCTTTACCATTGAAAAGAGAAAGTATTTCCTTGCCACGTGTCTAGGCAACGCATGCTCCAGCCACATCTAATGTCGTGTCCATCTTGTTTGGAATCCTTTGTCCATTATATGGATTTGCAGGATTGAACAAGTTGTCAACCGATTCACCATATAAAAGGTGGCATAGTGACTAAGAAGTCTGTGGACGGATTGTAAGACTTTGACGCTTAGAACTGCGAGCTCCTGAGAAAACGGTTCAAATCCTCATCCAAAACTATTGTTGTTGGAGTGACATGCATTGAGAAACAAAATCCTGACTCAATAATCTCTGCGGTTTGGCCTGTAATAATCACCAAATACGTGCAATCTTCAGCAAAGAATTTGGACGCGTCTGAGAGATGAAAGATCTGACAAATTAGTCTTCATCAACTGCGTACTACCTTCTTTGGGAGTGCCAAAAAATCTCCACCTTATAAATCCATGCGAATCGGTTGCTTCACCTCAGATGCGCTTCCAGATATCAAATGCATGCGGTCCTCTCCTTGACACATGATCCATTTCATTCCACGAAGGATGCAGAAGGCACTTTTAGAATACCTAGCATGACTGTAGTGTCTTTGATTTTATTCCACGTTGTCAGCGAATTGTTGGTGTCTACTAGTTTTTAAAAAGTGTGTTTAAAGTTTATAGTTGAGTTTATATTTAAATCCAGTTTGTGGTATTAGTACTAAGTAAGACGGTTCACTATAGACAAAGCAAGGGCCAAGATTTTTTTGAATGTAAAGTTTAATTATTATAGTGCTTAGAAATGTCGGTTGAGGTATCTTATTATGTGAGTCCAATGGTCATTAAAAAGTCAAATTTATAGTTGAGTGTGTTTATTTTGTCATGTATAGTCAAAGTCATTTTCATATAAAAAGTAATCTCATTTTATTATTTTTTAATTTTTTAGTTGAGTCTTTTTGTTTAAGTCAAAAGTGTTGTTTTCAAATTTGTGAATTGTTGTCAAAAGTCGTATTATTGTAAAAAAAAGTCTGAAAAATAAAAAAAATTACCTTACGGACGCATTTTCGGTGTTACCCAACGTCTAACAAAATAAAATGTTTCACATTGCGGGAGGGAAGAAAAGAATAAATCCAATGTGGAAACTATGGAGCTTCAACATCTAATTTGTTGAGTGAGCAGTGTGATATTGGAGGATGGAGGCAATGGAGGTGAAGGTCAAACAACGACCTCTCGCGCAGAGTTGTGGTGGCATTTTATGGTGTGAGTTTGCTTTTAGTTGTGTACTTCAATTTTTACAGTTCTGATTTTCAATAAGTGGAAATTTCACATTGAGGGGGAACATGATCAACATGATCCAATGTTCCATTTCCAATTTTTCAGTTGTGTATGTGATTATTCCTACATAAATTCCCCAATGCAAAAGCATAGTGAAGAATAGATAACAGTGAAATGCAACATCATGAGTCTTGATGAGGTAAAACAGTCAAATGTGTTCCTGTTCGTACCTAGGTTTGTGGTTAGCCTCTTGAAAACCATTGAAGGTTGTTCAGATGTGTTCCTGCTTGAGTCCCCACACTGTTAGGTCAGATGTGTTCCATAGAGTGATTGGTTGATAAGAAGATGATTCTTGAGCGTGTTCCCATCCTCGTCGGTCAGATGTGTTCTCGAAAGTGCATGGTTGATAAGAAGTTGATGTGTTCCTTCTTCTACCTTCAGTTCGTGTGTTTGCCAAGATCATGAGCATGCAAAGGTGGCAAGCTGCAGAGGAAGTGTGAAATTTCTATTGTTACCATGTAAACATTAAGGGGGGGAATGTTAGGAAATTAATAATAATGTTTACATTATATGATTGGGTGGTTAGTTGTATTTAGTTAATTAAGTAATATTGTTAAATATAATAACAATATTATGTACGTGGATATTTGGTTATACCCGTATCACTATTTATGGGTTTATTGTTTGTAATACATCCTATTTTATAGGATGTTTTTTTATTTGCCTTCTTAGCTATTTAATAGCCCAATATACTTGTGTGAGATTATACAAAAGAAATCGATTGTTTAGTTGTGCAAATATCTCTCGATAATTTATAGACACTATGAGGGGTCATGAGCTAGAAATAGAACTTATCAGCTTAAGTCCTAGAATTTTGACACTTTGGAAGATTTATTTACCAAGCTCAAGTCCTTACAATTGTAGTTAAAAGAATGTGGAATAGAAAAGAAGGATGAACAACTTGTTCTTTCAGTGCTTGCCAAACTAGGTCCTGACTACTCTGTCTTTGTTTCTACATTTTATGCTACCAAGAGAGATCTTGGAGCCACATGGTCTATGCCATCCTTAGATGACTTCATTGCTTATTTGACTAAGGAGCAAGACAAGTTAATTCAAATGGGTACCTTGAATTCATCCAAACCTCAAGCTCTCATTTCCGGGAATGGGAAACAAAAATATTCTAGCAACCAAGAGAAGAAGAAAAAGAGTAAGGATCCGAGAAAAAAAAGAACAAAAAGCCACTACCTCTTCCAAATCTACCACTAAAACCTCCGGTTCCAATGGGAATCCTAAGAAGGAAAAGGATAAGTGTGCCTATTGTAAGAAACTTGGGCACGATGAGAATGTATGAAGAAATAGATTGACCACCTCAGTCATCTCCTTGATAAGAATAACATAGGGGTCCATGAATCTATCAAACAATCTTCATCAACCCAAGAATCTACTAAGATAAAGGAAAAAGATAAAGAGAAACATAAGGGAAAATCACTAGTTACAGTTGCATCCTCATCTACTCCTTTGTGGGTTATTGACTCTGGTGCTTCACACAACATGGGTTCATCACAAGTTGATTTTTCTTTCTTAGAGCCTTGCAACATGTCCTCCATCACTTTGGGTGATGATACTCTAGCCATAGTTTCAAGGGAGAGGGTCTGTTGATTGAAGGTGGAACATTCACAAATGTTCTTAGTGTACCTTCAATTTCAACTAATCTCTTATCATTATATTAGATCACTCATATAGGGAAGGGCATGAGAGTCATATTTGATCTAGATTCAGTTGAGAACAGGGAGTTGCATAACGACACTACACTAGCAGTGGGAAGGCAAGATCACCATGCTAGGTTATATACCTTCTCACACTTTACACCTGATGTTTCCCATACTGCATTGCTCATAAAATAAAATGGAGATAGAAAATTATGACATGGGTAGTTTGGACATCTTAACAACCGCTACCTTGAGCAGCTCAATCAACATGACATGGTTACAGGATTACCTAGAGTTTTTTTCTCAAAGGGACTTTGTAAGAGTTGTGCTCTTGGTAAACACCCTAAAGAGAAATTTGAAAAGGGAAAATCTTGGAGAGCTTCAACACCTTTAGAGTTGATTCACAGTGATGTTATAGGGAATTTTCCCCATCCTTCTTTCACTAGGGCCAAATATACTCTCACCTTCATAGATGACTTTTCCAGATATACATGGGTGTCCTTTGTTAGGAAAAATTTGAAGTGTTTGATTACTTTTGGGACTTCAAGGCACTTGTTGAGAATCAACTGGGAAAATCATCAAATTTCTTTGAATAGATAATGGGGGAGTATGTTAGCAACATATTTGAGCAATTTTACACCACTGAGGGTATTAATCTAAAGCGAGATAGTTCCTTACACTCCTCAACAAAATGGCGTGGCATTACGCAAAAACATTCCTTGAAAGAGATGACAAAATGTATGATCCACTCTAAATATTTGACTCTGCAGTTTTGGGAAGAAGCCATTAATTGTGCTCATTATATGCGGGAACCGTGTTCCCCATAAAGATTTAAAAGTTATAACTCCCTTTGAATCTTGGCACAACAGAAACTAGAATTCAAACACTTGAGTCTTCATATCACCAATGATGGCACACATTCCCAAAAATAAACACAAGGCAATGGAGCCTCAATCCAAACCTTGCATCTTTGTTGGGTATCCAGGGGGTCAAGGGTTATAGAATTATCCATCCTACTACTCATGAGTTGTTCATCGAGAGAAGTGTTAAGTTTCAGGAGAGTCCCACTGACTATTTACTTAATAATTTTCCATCTACTTTTGCTTCACTCAGTTTTGAGAGTTCGAGGATTTAGATCATCCACAACAGGATCTTAAAGTACAGTCTTCTACTTCTTCCAGTTTTGACATCAAGCATAGTAATGAGGAGTCATCCTCTGTAATGAAATTACTTGTATAATTCAGATCATGAGCAGAAATATAACACCAAATAACACAATATTCCAGAATAATGATCTTAATATGCAATTAGAATAGCTTCGCCACTTCAAGGGGGAAACCTCCAAACCATACAATAAGACTCAAATGCTCCAAAATGATGATGAAATACTACCTAAAATCCCCTATATATACTATTCATATGTTATGGCCAACACCAAGGCTGGCCTACTAAGCATGAGAAAGTATAAATGATATAATAAAATGATATGGTAAGCCACAAGTCGGCTACTCATATCCTAATACAAGCAATAGGTTAAGGGCGTAGCATGCCCTTCCCCTTTAAAGCAACATTTTCCCCAATGTTGAGAAGCTCTGGGTGCTTCTGTAGGAATGTCATATCTTCCCATGTTGCATCTTTATTGTCCATATTCTTCCACTTGTTCAGGTACTCAGTAATAATCCGTGTCCTCAATCTTTTAGTGCATGTTTGAAGGATGCATTCAGGTTCCAAGATGACTCTCCCCTCCTCATTGAGCTCAGGTAACACTATTTGGGCTGATACTCTCTATCCAATTACTTTCTTCAAGCAAGAAACATGAAAGAATGGATGTATTTTGGTTGATTGTGGAAGTTCTAATTTGTATGCTACAGTGCCAATGTTTTGCAATACTTGATAGGGGCCATAATACTTCGGTGAAAGTTTTTATCCTTTTGTTTTTGTTTCAAAGACATTTTATTATATGGTTGTAACCACACAAAAACCCAATCACCAACTTCAAAATGCCTTTCATGTGTGATGTTGATCAGCCTGTTGCTTCATGCGGTTTTGTGTCATGACCAAGTTCTCCTTGAGACTAGAGAGGACCTCTTGTTGATCTGAATGTGTTCTTCTACTGCTCTAACCCATGGTTGTCCTCTCAATGATGATGTGATGGATGGTGGATGGTACCCATAGAGTGCCAAAAAAGGAGACATTTTAGATGAAGTATGGAAGGAAGTGTTATACCACCATTCTACAAGTGGCAACCATTGGACTCATCTTGCTTGTTTATTTGACGTAAAGCAACGGAGATATCCATCCAAACACTTATTTGCAACTTCTATTTTCCCATCAGACTGGGGATGATAATAAGAGCTACGAGCTAACTGAGTACCCAAACATGAGAATAAATCAGTCCAAATATTACTAGTAAATATAGGGTCTCAATCACTTACTATAATCTTCGGTGTCCCATGAAGCTTCTGAACTGTGTCCATGAAGGTTGTTGCTATTGTGCTTGCAGCAAATGGGTGTGCCAAGGCACAAAAATGAGCATATTTGGTGAGTCTATCCACCACAACCATGATGAAATTTTTTCCTTCGATTTAGGCAATCCTGTGATAAATTCCATGGAAACCTCTTCCCACCACTGGCTAGGAATAGATAGAGGTTGTAGAAGACTTGGGGATCGAACTATTTCACCCTTATTTTGTTGACAAACCATGCATTCTACCAAAAAAATTTGGACATCCCCTTTGAGACCTTCCCAAAAGAAATCTTGTTTGACTCGATGATAAGTCTTCAAGAATCCAGAGTGCCCCCCTATTGGAGAAGAGTGAAGCTCAGATAGAATCCTATTTTTAAGAGTGGAGTTCTTACATAGGTATAATCTATCTTTATACCATAAAGCATCCCCTTTCAATACAATTTTTTTAGACATGCTTGGATCATTCTGGAGATGATGAATGAGGTTTTGTGTGGTTGGGTCATTTCTCCATTCGGACCTTGCCTCATCTATCCAATCTTCCTGTAATATGGATATGGCACATAACAAGGCTGCAATTGATTCATCTTTCCATGACAGAGCATCCGCATGACTACATTCTCCTTCCCTTTCTTATAGATAATCTCAAAATCATATCCCAACATCTTGGAGACCCATTTTTGCTGTTATTTAGATGATAAACACTGCTCCAAGAAGTATTTCAGACTATCATGATCTGTCTTCACTTTAAAGTGTCTTCCCATGAGATATGGTCTCCATTGCTTTACTGCATGAAGTATGGCTAGCATTTCCTTCTCATAAGTCAGCTTAGAAAGATTCTTACCTTTGAATTAATGGCTCAAAAAGGAAATAGGACGGCCTTCTTGCATGAGAAATTCCCCCATACCCACCCTGATGCATCACATTCAACAATGAATGTATTGGAAAAATCTGGAGTAGCCAAAATTGGAGTGGTGCACATGACCTCCTTTAGTTGCTCAAATGCTTTGGTTGCATCCTCACTCCAATGGAAGGAGTCCTTCTTTAATAAAGCTATGAGAGGTGCATATATACTTCCATAATGCCTTACGAATCTTTGGTAATAACCTATAAGCCCCAAAAATCCTCATAGATTCTTTAGGGTTTTTGGAACCTTCCACTCCATCATGGCTTTGATCTTATTAGGATCCACTTTAACCCCTTCATGAGAGACAATGTGACCCAAATATTCAACCTCCTTGAGTCCAAAATAACACTTAGAGGGCTTTGCATAAAGTTGATGTTGCTCAAGGGTTTCCAAAACCTTATTTACATGATGCAAATGTTCCTCCCATGTTTTTCTATAAATTAATATATCATCAAAAACACTAAGACAAACTTCCATAGGAATGACTTAAAAATAGAATTCATCAAACTTTGAAATGTAGAAGGTGCATTTGTGAGTCCAAAAGGCATTACCAAGAATTCATAATGGCCTTCATGTGTCTCGAAAGGTAGTTTTATGAACATCCTCATCCTTGATTCTGATTTGGTGGTATCCCAACAAAGATCAAGCTTTATAAAATAAACAACACCATGCAACTCATCAAGCAAATCATCAATTACAAGAATAGGAAACTTATCTTTGATTGTGTACTTATTAAGTTCCCTATAATCAGAACACATGTGCCACATGTCATCTTTCTTCCGTACCATCACTATTGGAGAAGAATAAGCACTCGACTATGACGGATAATTCCGCTTCCAACATCTCTTGTACAATATTTTCAACTTCACTCTTTTGCACATATGGGTACCTATAAGGTCCGATGTTAGGCGGTTGACTTCTGGTAATAACTAAATAGCATGATCATGATCTCTATTTAGAAGTAAGCCCTTTGGTAAATTTTCAAATACAATAGAGTGTGCATCCAACACCTGCTTGCATATCGATGGTATAATGTCCTTAGAATGATGAGCCTCCGGTGAAAATAGTTGTGCCACAAATCCCTCTGCACCATTTTTTAGCATTTTTTGCATCTGCTGAGAACTTACTAGTTGTGGAGACTTTGCTCTTAAGCCCATTAGCTCAAAATCCCTTCCTTCGAGTGAAATCGCATGAACAAGTCTTGGAAGTTCATCTCAATGGTTCCCAAAGTGGTAATCCATTGAACCCCTAACACAATATATGCTCCTCCCATAGAAATGGCATACATGGGACTATTTAGTATGTAATCTCCCATGGAAAACTTAATGCTATGTCAATTTCTAGAACAAGTAACAGTACCTCCATCAGAAATCATTACTTGACATTTACGAGCTGGATAAATGAAGCAGTTTAGGCGCCGCTAACTTATGATTGATAAAGTTGTGAGTACTTCCTAAATCAATCAACACTTTGTGACCCTCTGTTTTTAGGAATCTAACCACCTTTAGGGTTTGGGGGTGCTAATACCTGAAATTGCATGGCATGAAATTGTTGGCTGAGGATCTCCTGACTTCTCCTCTGGCTCAACCAAGGCCTCTCGACTTTGAATCTTCATCCTTCTCTTCATCTTCACTAGGCCCATTAATGTAGAACAACTTATTTTCAATACATTTATGTCCTAGTCCAAATTTACTGTCACAGTTAAAACATAAACCTTTTTCTCTTTTTTCTTCAATTTGTTGAGGTGTCAATCTAACTGGCCGAGGGAGTTCTTGGGGCCAAGGTGTTGCGATCTCTGGTATAAGTGAAATGTTGTCTCCTACTTGAAACAAATTTCTCCTTTTCCCTTCTTACCATAATCATCGAATCATAAACCTTATGAGGATTAAACATACGCACCTCATGCTCAATGTGATCCTTAAGACCCCTGATAAATAGGTCATTCGATTCTCTTCGAATATTTTCCACCCATAGAGAAAGGTTTTGGAAGTGATGAATGTAATCCTTAATGAGATCCTATCTGTCTCAATTTTACTAATTGCACAAGTAATTATCTGACACACTAGAACTATAGTGTAATTGCAACTCTTCAGTGAACACTATCCATGTAACATTGAGACCACTCTTCTGCCTTTGAGCACATAACCATCGATACCAGCATTTAATTGGTCAAGTTCAAGATACAAAGATGCCATGGTCACCTTTTTCTGGCGGAATCTGATGTAGTTCAAAAAAATATCCATTTGGTTGATCCAATTGAGTGGATCCTTTCCATCAAACTTATGTATCTCCACTTTTAGAAACATAAGTACGGGCTTGCACAGAGTGCTCGTATTTGGATTGTGCACACTTGAAGATCCACTTTGGCTCATGTGTCTATTATGTTGACCTAAAGATCCACCTTGATTGAGATAAGTATGATTACCCATCATATATGTACTTGAAGTTTTACATGAAATCCTCTAATCTTTTTCCAATCCTATCCACATCTTCTTTCTTGCCACCGAAGATTCGAGGTCTCTCAGGTTAAACTCAAGTTGGCTTACTTTGTGGTCTATCAAAGTAAACCCTAACCCTGAGGAATCTGTAGTTATATCTTTTGTCTTCAACCCCTCAACTACCATCTCATCATTTTCTGGTGTTTTACCCGGAGTGATGGGATTCTTTTTTCCTCTTGTGGAAGGCCCCGCTATGATGCCCCAAAATAGTAGGATGTAGGGATCACAGTAAAATTTTAGGGTTTCGTATTTCAATACGAATTCAGCCAAATATAAAAAAACTTAAAGAAAAAACACCAAATATTTTTTTCTTTCCGAAAATGTAACAAATTTGAAACAATTCCACAATTTGCACCCTAGGGAGCGATTTTATGAAAAACCCTAAATTTGTAATAACTTTTGCAAAATAAATTTAAAAAGTCTGAAATTTTCAGGGAACCTTACTTGAAATGTTTTACAACTCTGGTAAAAATATCTCCCACCAATTCACTTTGGTTTGCAATATATGGCGGAATTTTTTAGGGTTTTGCCCTAATTTTGGCCTAGATCGTAGCTCTGATACCACTTGTAATGAAATTACTTATATAATTCAGATCATGAGAAAAATTATAACACCAAATAACACAATATTCCAGAATAATGATCTCAATATGCAATTAGAATAGCTTCGCCACTTCGAGGGGGCAACCTCCAAACCATACAATAAGACTCAAATACTCCAAAATGATGATGAACTAGTACCTAAAATCCCCTATATATATTATTCATATGTTATGGCCAACACCAAGGCCGACCTACTAAGCATGAGAAAGTATAAATGATATAATAAAATGATATGGTAAGCCACAAGTCGGCTACTCATATCCTAATACAAACAATAGGTTAAGGGTGTAGCATCCTCATCTACTTCTAGTCATACTTTAGCAAATGAGGATTCAACACACGACTCACCCACTTTAGGCCCTCTTTGGGCTGGAAGACACTTCAGAGTGCAAGTACTTAGGCAAGGGATCTAGAGGATTACATACGTACTTGGGAAAACTATTAGAGTAGGCCACATGCCTTCTATGCTTCAAAGGATGATCCACAAACATTCGAGAGGCATCAAGAATACCTAAGTGAGATAGTGCTATACATGAGGAATTTAATTCCTTAATCAGTAATCACACTTGGGATTTGACTTCACTTCCTAAGGGAAGGAAGATGGTTCGATGTTGATGGATATATCGGACCAAATTTTTAGCAGATGGATCAGTTGATAAGTACAAGGCTCGATTAGTAGCCAAGGGTTTTTTACAGGTAGCTGACATAGACTACTCAAATACATTTGCACCCGTAGCCAAGATGAATTTGATTAGACTCACACTTTCTTTAGCCACAACACATGGTTGGATTGTGCACCAGATGGATGTGAAGAGTGATTTTCTTCATAGAGGTCTACAGGAGGGGATCTACATGGAGTAGCCACCAAGGTTTGTTTAGGATTCATCCTTAGTTTGCAGAATTAGGAAATCTATCTATGGCCTCAAACAGGCCCCTCGGGCTTGGTATGCCAAGATGGATTCCTTCCTCCTAGCTTCTGGTTTTACACAATGTCATTCAGATTCCAATGTATATCTATTATAGTGGGATGATTCATTACTGATACTGGTACTTTATATTGATGACCTTTTGATCACTGGGAGTACTTCATCAACTATCTTAGTAATGAAGACAACTCTTCAGGATAGATTTTCCATGACTGAATTGGGTCTAATACACTACTTACTTGGCATTGAGATCATATAGTTTGATTTAGGGATTTAAATTGCATAACCCAAGTAATCTCTCGATCTTTTGGCTTGGTTTCACATGGCTGACTGCAAGCCATCTCAACCTCCTTTCTTATTTGGATTCAAGCTTGAGGTTTTCTTTCCACACCCTTGGTTGATGCTACTTTATATCGATAACTTGTTGGCAACCTTATTTACTTGACTTACACGTGACTGATATCTCCTATACCTTTGTCGGTAGTATTAGAAAGAAACTAAGAGGATTTTGCACTACATTCAAGGATCACATAGATATGGGATTCACTACAGGGTTAGTTCAAACATTGACTTGGTCACCACTACACGACTCAGATTGGGTGACGACAGAGTTTTGTAAGTCCACTTCAGGGTACATTTTCTCATTGGGTTTTGGTCCTATTAGTTGGTCGAGAAAGAAGTAGAATTCTATTGCTCTAACATCCACAGAGGTAGAGTACATGGGAGCTATTAACGCAACTACCAAGGATATTTGACTTCAAGGGATTATTTTTGAGCTTGGTATCCAGATCAGACAACCTACAATCATAGTTTGTGACAACCAGAGCACCATCAAGATATGTAGGAATCCGGTTCTTCATTTTAGGACCAAACAAATTTAGATTCACATGCACTTAATTCGGGAGCTCATTCATGAGCAGGTCATCTATTTGATATTTTTCCAAAGTATTCGAGAAAGCGGAGTTGCTGAAATCTTCACCAAACCTTTAACTGAGATGAATTTCATTCATCTACGAACTCTTCTTGGGGTGTGGTCTACATCAACAACTTCATCATCTTTAGGGGGCTTCTAGCCTCTTCACTTCTTCATGTCTCTCTTTTAGGGGGAGTTTTTCCCACTTTGGATTTTCTCCTTTTACTCTATCTTATGAGAGATTTCCATGTATGTGGGTACCTCATCAAGTCTTGTTTTTGGGACCCACTTTCATTTTCACTTCCCACCTAAGCTATGTTTATGGGGGTGTTAGTGTAAGATTTATTTTCCTCACTTTATTTGTATTATCCTACTCGGGATATTCCACCTCACTTGGAGTTTCCCTACACTTATGGGATATGCTTTCTTAGGTGTACACTTGACTACACTATTCTAGGTATTAGTTACCACTTGACTACACCATTCTAGTTGTTGGTTACCACTATTCTAGGTGGATATTGCCATGATTCTAGGAGGAGGTTACACATTCACCTCCTATATGTACATCTCTTGCATTATTCTATTTGATCATATTGAGTTGGAGTTATTTTTGTGTTATTACAATTATCTCTTTTGCATTTTTGTATTTTTGTAGTCTTGTATCATTGCATTGGTTTGTCTTAGAACAATTCACATCTCACATAATTCACCTATGCAATCTTTGAGCTAGTAGATCCTGAGCGCTTCTCCAATAATGAAATATGACAAGAAAAGGGAGTATGTAAGCCACAAGTCAGCCCTACATATTTAATATTACCTATAGGACTAAGGGTGTAGTATGTCCCTCCCCTTTGAAGCAACATTGTCCCGATTTTGGCAAGCCATGGGTGTTGCTATAGAAATGTTCATTCTCTCATGTTGCATCTTTAATGTTTATATTCTTCCACTTGACCATATAATTGTAATGACTCTTGTCATCGCCTTTTGTGTACATCGAAGGATCCCTTCAGTTTCTAATATGATCATTCCCTCGTCTCCTATCTTAGCAAGCATTGATTGAGTTGACACCTTCTACCCAATAAATTTATTTAAGCAAGAAACATGGAAGATTAGATGTATTTTAGTTCCCAGGGATCTCTAATTTATATGCCACACTACAAATTTTCTGCAAAGCTTGGTAAGGATCATAATATCTAGGTACAAGATTATTATCATTTTTATATTGTTTTAAGGACAATTATTTATATGGTTGTATCCATACAAAAATAAAGTCTCCCATTTCAAATTTATGCTCATTACGATACTATTCAACTTGTTACTTCATGTGGTTTTGTGCCATTTCCAAATTCTCTCTAAGGCTAGAGAATACCTCATGTTGGTGTTGAATGTGATCTTTGATTTCTCTCACTTTAGGTTTGACCTTCTAGCTAGAGATGAGTGATGGAGGATGGTACATGTATAGTGCCAAAAATGGAGACATTTTGGATGAAATATGAAATGAAGTATTATACCAACATTCTATAAGTGTCAACCATTACACCCAACATTCCTATTGATCCAAAATAAAGCATCGAAGATAAACCTCAAAACATTTTTACCACCTCATTTTTACCCTCTAATTTAGAATTATAATATGAAATATGAGCCAAGTGGGTACCCAAAATACAGAATAAATCAATCCAATTTTTTTAGTAAATATAGGGTCACAATCACTTACTATAATTTTGAGCATGTAATGGAGCTTTTGAATTGTATCTATAAAAGTGATTGTAAATGTACTAGTTGTAAAAGGACAAGGAAGGGCACAAAAAGGAGCATATTTAGTAAGTCTACCAACCACAACCATGATTATGATTTTCCCTTCTGATTTCGGTAATCATGTGATGAAATCCATAGATACCTCTTCTCATCTCTAAATAGGAATAGAAAAAGTTTGTAGGATACCTGGTGTCTTAATGGTCTCTCCCTTATTACTCTGGCACACCAAACATTCTTCCAAAAAAATTAAACACCACCTTTCAATCCTTCCCAAAATAAATCTTATTTAACTCTATGATAAGTTTTCAAGAACCCAAATGGGCATCTAGTGGAGAAGAATGAAGCTATGAAAGAACATGATGTTTAAGTGTAGAGTTCTTGCACAAATACAACATGTCCTTGTACCACAATGTATCACCCTTCCATATAATTTTTAGATATGTTTGGATCTTGCTAGAGATTCTGAATGAGAGTGTGGGTCTCTACATATTTCTACCATTCTACCCTTTCCTGATCTACCCAATCTTCCTTCAGTATAGAGATGACACATAACAATGCTTATGTGGACTCATTCCTCCTAGATAGTGCATCAACGACAACATTTTATTTCCCTTTCTTATAAATAATCTCAAATTCATAACCTAACATCTTTGTGACCCATTTTTATAGCTCTTCTGAAGATATTTGTTTCTCCACGAATTATTTCGGACTATCATGATTTTTCTTTACCTTGAAGTGTCTACCCATCAAGTATGGTCTCCATTATTTGACTGCATGCAAGCTTTCCATCATTTCCTTTTCATAGGTGGGCTTTAATAAATTAATTCCTTTAAGGTGGTGGCTCTCAAATGCTATGGGATTTCCTTCTTGCATGATTACTACACCTATCCCTTTTCCCGAAGCCTCACATTCAACTATGAAGGTCATGGAGATATTTAGGGATGCTAACACCAAGGTGGTGTACATTTCCTCCTTAAATTTTTCAAATTCCCTAGAGGCCTCCTTGTTCCAAATAGAAGGAGTATTTCATCAATAATATTGTGAGTGGTGTTTTTATACTGTCATAAATATCTACAAATATTCAATAGCACCTGTGAGCCCTAAGAAACCACGTAAATTCTTGAGGGTTATAGGAACTTCCCATTTCACCATGGACTTGATCTTGTAAGAGTCCACAGACGCCTAAATGAGAGATGATATGGACCAAGTATTCCATTTCCTTTACCCCAAAATAAAACTTCAATACATTTGACATTTCTCCATATCGTCCAAGACTGTATTTACATGATGCAAGTGTACCTCTCATGATTTTTTTGTAGATTGTGATATCATAAAAAAAGACAAAATTTCGTAGGAATGGTTGAAATATAGAATTCATCCACTTTGAAACGTGGATGTTGCATTAGTAAGGCCAAATGGAATCACTAGAAATTAATAATGGCCTTGATGAATCTTGAATGCTATATTATGAATATCCTCTTCCTTTACTCTAATTTGGTGATACTTAAAATGAAGATCTAGTTTTGGAAAATAAATTACACAATGTAATTCATCTAATAAATCATTAACGACAGGATATGAAACTTATCTTTGATAGTGTATTTGTTAAGTTCTCATTACTCTAGACACATGCACCAGCTATCATCCTTTCTACACTGCATCACTACAAAAGTATAATAAGCACTCTAACTATAACGGATAGTACTCATGGTCTCTTTTGGGAGGAAATCCTCGAGGATCCTCTAAGAAAATTGTGTGTTTATTAAAAAACTTTTAAAGATCAGGATGTGCGATTGTATTGTGTGGTTGAACTTCTTAGTCTTTTATTTTACCAAACAACCCAAGGTGCGCTGACATTTCACTCAAGAAAACCTAAGCGCTCACTCAAAAAGAGCAAGGGTACTAGGTCCCTCTCATTATGGAATCTTTGTCAAGGAGTTAGTATGACAAGCAAATACATAGATATATTCCATTTCCATAATGATAATGCAAGGATAACCATAAACAGATTCTAGATCATGACCATATGCAAGAATAAATTATACAATAATCAAGCTTAGGTTTACCATACAAGAACCAGTCACAAATTTATCAACAACCAATATCCAACCACAAAGATCCATTGTATTAATTAATGTAAAACAGAGAACCTGAATACATACATAATAGTGTCACCATAAGTCATGCACACTCATAACCAACAACATAACCATACTACAAGTTGTCTCTAGCTCTCTCAAACCGTGCAAAACAATAAATATTTATAAGTAGTGGGGATTTGGACTTCCCTAGTCATTCATCCTCAAAATAGGCTACATGCTAAGAATAGCCATGTGCCCTACAAGATAAATGTAAAAGCATGCAAGCTTGCTAATAATATACTATTTGATAATATAAACTATATATCTAATCCTATTAATAGCTCAAAACTATGCATGTCATCTAATATTACTCTTGTCCAAAACAACCTTTCTTTGCTTCCAAGTATTCATGATGATGATGTGCCCTACACTCAATATATATATTTAGCCTCATCATGCAAAATGGCTAGGTCCTAATATCATGCTTTCCCAGGCACACCATGTTTCACTATACTTCCACACGCACCTCTGCACCCTATGTCCGCATGCCCTTACCTTATGCGCATATAATACTTAGGATGTAATTCATCAACCCAACATTACCCCACACTTGCTTCATTGTTGCCCCTGGCAATGGGTAATCATGCCTTATACGGATGAATAAAGAATAAGGAACAAAAAAATAAATGTACAAAAAAAGAAAGAATACATGGGTGACCTACCCTTCTAAAGGTAGAATGAACTCTAGATATTCACTTTTAATTTATGTCTTTAAGTCATTCCAATCGCTGAGCACCTTATTTGTTTTGTCAGGGATGTCTGTAAGTACTCCCTCCATTTCATCCATAGTCATGTTTTCACCTTCGTTCTGTAATACTCTAAGGATGTTGGCAAAACTGGAGACCATCCCTTCCATCACATCCATTCGTTGCGCTATGAGTTTCCCAATGTCTTTGATCTTCTCCTTATGAGGGTCCTGGGATGCTGTAAGCACATCATGCTTTTCTGCTACTAAAGTGAGCCTCTCCTCACACCCAATTGTTTCATCTTGTTTTTCTATAAGGACTATATTTTATTCCACCATAGTCCTTGTTCTAATTATTACCTCAGGATCTGTGTAAATGTTCAATGCCAAATCTACCTTTTTCATTTCATCCTTTAGAGTTTGAAGCAAAGAATCATAACTTATAATCTAATGTGCTATCATTGCCTTAGCTCTCTTTTCCTATAATGCAGCATCCTTTGGCTTGGGAATCCATATTGGACCCTCATCCAACACCATGTGAACTAGTGTGCAAAAGTAATGCATAGTAGAGGGGAATCTCTCAGCCACTCTCTCTTCTAGATGCGGCCTTTCCTTCAAAATTTCATCACCGATCTGTTCTGCCATGTCCAGTATTGTACGTGCCTTCAACTCAGCTACCTCCTTTTCCTCTGTCAGGTGTTTAATCTATGTGTCTTTATCCTTTTTATCTTCCAATAAAACATGAATATTTTCTACCTTATCAATATTTCTGTGTAACCTCTGCAGATACATTCATTGATGCTTTACTCACATGTTCATCTGAAAACTGAGTTGGCTTGATTGTGATATGGTATTTTCTTCATTATCTATGACACACATGATTCCTCACATACATCAAAGTCAGGATCATCCATGTGAGTATGCATTCTCCAGACAATTGTTTATGGGTGCGTGTAATCGCCATATTTGGATCCATCAATTCCCATCCATATAACCATTCCTTTGCGATAGTACTCTTTGGAATGTGGTGTTAATTATCTTTGTCCCGTTATCATATAGCCAAGGTTATGCGTTCTTACCATCTCATCTTCCTTGGGTTCACTGGTGCACTCTCCTACGTTCTCTTGTGCTTCGGCGCCCACATTCTTTGTACTTCCTCTTCTTCCCCAGTTTCCTTAGTTATGTACACAACATGTTCTACAATCTCTATGTTTCCACCATCAAAACTTTCCTCTTCAGGTCCTTACATGCCTAAACTAGGGACATCCTCCTCGAACAAAGGCTTCTCGCCACCTATCTCCTCTTCCTCTCATGCTCCCAAACTAGGTGTGGAAACATCCTCATACACACTTCTACGTAAATACTTTTCCCCTTCACTATCCTTGTCCAGAATATATTTTCACCTTTTCTTCCTTTCTTCCTTGGCCTTCTTCACCGGTGTTACGCATGTAGTGATCTCCTTACTAAATGTGATGGTCTAGCACCGCCATCTGTGCCCATACACCTTCTGTGCAACACTCTTCTCCTATGATTCAGACCAACAGTGTCTTATTTCTCCTCTTCTTCTCGTTCCAAGACATTCTTTAAGCCTTCATCTTACCGCTCCTCCTACCAGGGGTGTCTGTTATAATGGCTTCCTTGTGCCTACCGTCTGCTTCCCTTTTGGAGGACCTAGTAACAAAAATTCAACTTCTACAACCACCTTTCCATCCTTGAACCGTGGCCTCAAGTACACATATACGCGCCTAGGCTC
This sequence comes from Taxus wallichiana var. yunnanensis, assembly GCA_018340775.1. Taxonomy (NCBI): domain Eukaryota; kingdom Viridiplantae; phylum Streptophyta; class Pinopsida; order Cupressales; family Taxaceae; genus Taxus; species Taxus wallichiana. The sequence continues at coordinate 301,415,598 of CM031236.1, forward strand.
AATTTTTCCTATGACCAGGTCTCTGAGAGTAATGCAAATGTTATCTGTCTCCATTGTCTCCACATACACCTCCTTGTTGGGCCATACATATGTCTTGTGCATAATATGTATGTCTGTGTCTACTTTAATAGCATCAAAATTCAACTTTGCATGCATTGTGCAACATGTTCACCAAATCCTTGAAATAACGTGCAGTGAAAGTGAAGGGTAACTTACACCATGGGCTCTTCTCACCCATCTTCATGAAAAATATTCCCAGGCTAAAATTTTGGTACTCCGTGAAATCTACTTGGTCATTCTAAATAGTAGGAAATTCACGCGGTATGTGCCACTCTCCCTTAAACGCCCGACGCATTCTCCTAAACCAATTCTCCTGGCACTCCTTATAAGTGTTTGAAATGGAACCATGACATGTGTACTTTAAAAATTCTATGCAAGTGATTTATTTTCCATGGGATACTCCCAAAATTTCATATTTGGCCCATGGGGTATGCCCATTTCACTTAATACAATCAAAAGTAAAATAACACCCTAGGTTATTTTATCACCTTTGTCATCTTGGATGCGCACCTATGCTACTAGGCTCTCCACAATGTACCTTACAATGTTATAGTAGGTCTTGCTCACCATTTTGTGTGTTATATGTAGCTAACGTTGATTGACCTCTATCCATCTCTCCGAGGTGCCCAATTTGTAACCTACGAGCCATGCCACAACCATTGTAGCTAGATATTCTATATGCATAACCTTGAATGTGCGTACCCCATTTTTATATTGAAACGTGGCGGTCGTCACCTCAAGTCCTCCATCATCAAATAAGTCACCCACAATCTCTAAACCTAAGTTGTACAACCATGTGACCTTGCCAAAAAATTTGGCGGTAATCTGCATCCTCCTACCCACAAAATAGAAGTCTTCATGTACGCACGACATCAACATTTGGTATAACTTTTCAAGATTCCCAAAATATGAAAACTCCAAGAGTTGCATTACTCCAACACTCTTCAATATCATCTTCACTGAATCATCCAAAACCATATTCCCATTTTTCATCCTTTTGTTTGTCTTCCATACGATCTCTGTAACAATATCCTTAATGATTTTCTCCGTTTTGTGGTTAAAATCACTAATATTTCACTGTGTTATCTTTGATGTCCATGGCCTACCCTCAATCACCTCTTCAGGTACTCGCATCTCAACCAACCATTCTTTTGTTGCTTCTATAGTCTCCTTATCAAATACTTGAGATCGCCTTGGTGCCATTTTCTCTTCTTGAATTACATGTGTGTTCTGTAACTTTAACTTTGTCACCTCCTTACCTTGCACACTTTGAGCTCAAATCAAACCCTTGGTCTCGTGTCCTAGTTTTCCCTTTCCGCGAGCCTATCTTCCCGAAACTCTAGCCACATGAAACCGCCATCATGAATACACACAACTAGCCACATGATACTTCTCAATGAGAGCTCTAACAATGATCTACCTCAATTTTTCCTTGTTCATTGCTTCCATAGATTTATCGTCGCACTTCACAACTTGATAGCTCAAAGGATGCAAGGTAACAATAACATTACACTCACGAATTTATAGCTCATTTCAAAATTCTCCACATTAATTTCTCCTCAACTACCACCATATATGGAATTAATTCCACATCTCGTGCTTTTTAATACGTTTCTCCCTGTCTTTCCATGCCTAAATTTTCCTCACCTCAGTCATAACCTTCTAGCGTGCCCACTACTTCTTGGCCACATATTTCCTTACGTGCACTTCCCTATGCTGAAGTACCTATCCAATGTGCCTCATACCAAGTAGTCTCCAATGCTGTAGCCTACCTCATGCTATACTGAGTGTCCATCCCTTTACATGTGGTCTTCAATATGAGCAATTTCCTTGAAATTTCTTCTCAAACCTATCTCTACTCTAAGCACCTGTAATTTTGTTTTTACCATGCACTACAATCTGAAACAAGGCACCAATCAATTCTTCTTAATCCACCCCACACTAAAATTATGCACGGTCCTCTGCACATGAATTCAATAGATAGTAATAAGCTTCATGCGCAAACACGCTCATTACAACAAAATGCAAAACTAAGTTGAAAAAGCATGACAACAATGGAAGGAAACACAGATAAAGGAAATGCATTAAAGGAAATATAATCTAATTGGCAATATTGTCGTATTATAAACATCGAGAATACTTATTTATAGTAGGGCTTCATCCTACTCCCATTGAAATAACCAAGTAACCATGTCCCATCCAACGCCCATATAATCGGAAAAAAACCTAAATCAAGTATATTAGTCACAACATACGGTCCCAACCAATGCACTTGGAAATTTCCAGTGGGCACAAAAAAATGGAATCATAAAGAAGAACCATTTATCCAACCTCAATCTTTTTATCCTTAATATGCCTATCATGACATGCCTTCTTCCTGGCCTTTTCTGTCTTTTGACTCCAATGAGTAATGTCGTGCCTTTCATCCAACTCGCATCGCTTTATCAATAGGCTCTTCAAGTGTTTGTTCATCATCCAAACCTCCTGCGTGCACAATACACAGGGAAGGTAACATGAATTCCAATGGTAAAACAACCTCCGTGCCAAATAATAATTGAAATGGTGTGGATTTTTCAGTCTTTTGTAAGTTGTCCTTTATGCCCAAAGTACAAAATGGAATTTATCATCCCAATCCTTCCTTCCAACATCACAAATTTTAGGCAATGTATGTCCCAATATCTTGTTGAAAGCTTCAACAAGTGTCATTTTCTTGTGGGTGATAGGGTGTTGTTTATGGTGTCCCACCATAAATCCTGCCAATAGTATCTCGATGGTCTCATTAATAAAATAAGTGCCCTATCACTTGTTAGGCTTAAGGGACATCCATACATGTTGACTATATTATCCCACAAAAACATTATCTGCTTATATAGTACGTGTGTAATCCTTTGTGGGTGCCGCTTCGCCCATCTTGTAAGCTAATTTGTAGAAGTTATAATATAGCGCGATCTATTCTTACACAAGTGGGAAAATAGGACCCAAAATTCAATTTCCCATTTTTCAAATAGTTCTACACTACTAATAGGCCTTAAAATCATTTCATCTATATGCCCGGCTTTCAAGGGCACTCGATAATGGTCATAGGTCTTACAATATTCAATGCAATCCTTATAAAAAATTTCCCACCACAAGCCTGCCAATAAAATATTGTGTGCAGTGATATTTCCTGCATTATGTCCACCTACAATTCCACCATGAGCTTCCTCCATGATGGCAGTATGCTCATGTTCCATTACACACCGGAGATAAACCTCATCTCGGCCTAGCTTGTATAAATCCTCGGTAATTAACATGTAAGGCACGATACATATATCAAGTTGTTTCTTCTCCAAAGCCTTCATCCCTTAAGGTGGCACACCTGTACACCAAAAATACACTAATATCCTCTAAGTTAGAGGGCGCGTGGTTCAATTTGAACAACTATGCATCCAACATTGTGTCCTCAATGCTTTACACGTCCTTATCTGGATTAATCATAGATAAATGATCTGGTCTGAGATACTCTTGCCTAGCTTTACCACCACTATAAATTCAAATTCCTGAAACAACAGAATCCAATGACATATGTGCCCCTGCAAAATGGGCTTGTTCACCAAGTACTTAAGTTCCATATGATCTGTGTAAAAGATAAAAGGAGTTGCCAACAAAAATTGTCGAAAATTATGCAACACATAAATCATGGACAACACTTCGCACTCTATAGTTATGTAATTATACTTAGTTGGTGTTAACTTCCTTCTTACTGCAAAGAAAATAGGATGATCAATAATACCTTCTGCAGGTTGGGCTAACAACGTGGCAATGGCCATGCCGGAGGCATCAACAATAACATGTAATGGTTTGGTCCATGAATGAAAGTGCATAATAGGCATTGAAGTAATACTTTCTTCAATGTTTCAAATGCGCGTTGTTTCACCTCACCCCAATGGAAATTTCCGTTACTCTTCAACAATGCTTCCAAGGGCACATAAATTATAGCATAACCTTTGATAAAATTCATGTAATATCTTGTGTAACCCAAGAATCACGAACCCCACTATGGTTAGTAGGTTCCTCTAAGCCCAAAATGACAACAACCTTAGCCGGATCTACCAAAAAGCCTTCATTACATATGACATGTCCTAGTAATGTGCCAAAGGGTGTAGTAAAAACACACTTCTTAATGTTTAAGGAGATGCTCAATTGTCGGCACCTCTCAAACATAAGTCACAATGATATTTCACTAACCCATAAATTGTCCAATCATCCAAGTAAACTGCGCATAAACTTATGAATGAAGTCTTTAAATGCTTGTACAATAATGTGCGAAAAGACAAACGCATTCTTAAATCCAAAAGACATAACTATATATGCAAAAATTCCCCATTTAGTGGTGAAAGTTTTCTTCTCTTCATCCTTCTTTGGTATGTGCACTTGATGATAACCAGAGAACCTATTAGTGAAGGAGTAGATATCATGCCTTGCAACGTATTCCAATATTTCTTCAATAAAAGGTGTGGGAAAGGGATCTATTACACATACAACATTCAACTCCTTATAATCCACATAGATTCTTATCCTTCCATCTTTCTTTATACTTATCACCATAGGGCTAACCCACTCTGACTCCTCAATGGGATCAATGATCCCAGATTTCAACATCTTATCAATCTATTCCTTTACCTTGATGCACAAATTAGGATTCATCCTGTAAGGCCTCTTCATAACCTTGGGCACACACCTTCTTTTAACTTGATCCTCATCTCACCTGTGGAGTGATGTAGTATTTTCAACTCATGGTAGCCTCTAGGAAATAATTCCCGGAAGTTACGCAATAGATCAATTATCTTGGAAACCTCTTCGAATCAAACCAAGTAATCTATGATGATGGCCTCCTTAGGTTCAATTATCTTAGCAATCTCTCGAGTCAAACCATCAATCCCAATGTTGACCTTATTCATTTTCATAGGCTCATGGTACGTGCATGCCTTCTCATCTAGCACTATCTAAGACCTCACACATACCCACAATATGATCAACATCTAGATTTTCCACTTCTTCATCATCAATCATGTAGACCATTTTACCTTTTTATTTTTCTAGGAAGGCACACCCAAGTTGTTCTTCATCTATATCTTCTTCTTCAAAATGCACCTCCAGATCTGACTCACCTAGTAACTCCTGAATAAGCTCCTCAGCCTTTGCACTATCTCCCATAGTCAAACACTTCATAACCTATAATGCATCATTCACTGAGGTTTAGTAGAAAAATAGTCACAGGTCTGAATCATACCTGTAGTCAGTTCTTACCAATTCCTTGTTTCTCTATTCAATTTTACATAAACGTACCATGTGAGCGCACAACCAAGAAAAGTGAAGTAGAACTTATACACCCGCAAAGAAGGTGGTAAGGCCTCCCGACCCTCTGTCTATATTCTATCACACTTCGAACATGGTGTACAAAAATTCTTCCCATGGAATTCAAATGTCTTGGTAGGTGCATTGCTGCGAAGAAATCTAACAAAGAAGGTGATTCTCACTTCCCTTCACTCTAAAAGACTATCTATATATACCATCCACCAACATGCTATTGTCCCACGCAAGGTATATACTAGCATTTTCCTTCTTTCCAATTGATCTATCCATTGGGCTTCTATAGTGCGTAAAAATATCAAGATTTCCTTTGCTAGTGTATATTGGTACCTAGTGACCGCCTAAATGCCTAACACAATGTAGCCTACTTACGTGCGTAATTGCACTCTTCATCTCATGCACAACCATTTCATAAGTCTCATGCACCGAGTTATCACAAACAATGCTGGATGTATAACTCATAGACTATGTATCATCCCATTGAATAACTCCTTCCTTTGATGGCTCAAGCAATTCAAGATCTCTAATGGTGTACACATAAATTTTGTTCAAATCCTCTTTACTCAAAGGTTCTACATAAGGTGCAAATTTTTTCGTCTATCAAAGGGATGATCACACACTCTTCCTTGTTCTCAAAACTGATATAACCCTTATTGAAGTGCAAATCAACATTATTTTCATAACACCAAATGGCGACCAAGTAAATGAAAACTATCTACTTACGTGAGCACCAATACTTTAAACTCCCCAAGAAACTTCACCCTTGTATAGTAATAGTGACATCCTTCAAAACTCCAATGGGTGTGGCTTTAGTTTTGTTCGCCATATATAACACATTTGAAGATGGTTGTAATGGTGGTCTCCCATCTAATTCCATGCGTCCAAAGTGAGTACATTCACTTATGCACTTGTATCAATCAAAATGTTACTCAACGAGCTATCCATCAACCATTGTGTTTAGAGTGATCTCTTTTTCATAATCAAGACTATGAGGGGGTAAGTTAGCATGTAAAATTTGTCTTTCATGCTTAACTCTAGTGCACAACATCTTTCCCCGTAGCCATTCTCCTAACAAAGGAATTATGTTTTCTTGGCGTAGAAACTTACAAACCTCCTTCAAGTCATCAACATATTTATGAGGAAGCTCAAATATATTTTCCTGCTCCAACTTCCACGAATTCTCCTTAAAACATTGTATTTCACCTTGCAAGTTTTTAATGACCTCCATGGTTTCTTGGTAAACTTCCTTCTGATGGGTAGGATCAAGATAATTTACATGTAATACTTCCTGTTTTGTAATGATTGGCTTACGCTTCGAGTCTCTTATGCACCCGCAACCTCATCGCGTGTAGTAAATAACACCGAGATTATCTCAGGGTCAAGTGCTAACTTTGACATCCACTGATCTTCCACAACGCGTTGTACTCTAACCATTCCCATGCCCTTATCCTGCTTTTGCTTCTTACTCAGGTGCTCATACAAATATGAGAATTCTTCATAATTATGATTCTTTTCACACTAGAAGAAAATAATATTCTGAGGGCACTCGTGCTTATAATGATAAGGGGATCCACATGTATAATAGGTTCCACATGGGAATTCACTTCTTCCACCACCGTGACCTTGGCCTTTGAATCCTCCATGGTAACCTCTACCTCTACCTCTACCACCTCCATCAAATTTCCCTTCATTGTGATTATGATCATGATGCTCACCTTGTTCCTTAGAATTATTTGCAACATTGGCTTGATGTATACCCGTTTCAATGACATCATGAATCTGATCAATTAATTTACAATTCTCTGTATCATGTGTAGTAGACTTACAAATCTTACAGTAACAGGACACATTATTCCTTATCGCGTGCTGCAACATTGGGAACCTACTTGAATCATGATCCACATGACAGATCTTACAGTCCATCAACATGGTACACACACTTTTCTTGATTTATGAGGGAAAATATCCTTGGTATGTCCTTCCACTTCATAATCTGTGCACCAAATACCACTGTGCATCTCATGAGATGATATAGCTGACAACTTTTCCAACTATTTTTCCATAGATGTAATATGAGATTCCAAATATGGGCTAAATCTAGTGTCTACGCTTCTAACTACCTCGGCATGAAAAAGATGCCTTGAGTTCCTAGTGTGGATCTGTATAAGTCTTGTGTGAGAGTGCCCTTCTAAAAGGTGTGATCAAACCCCAACGAAACATTAAGTATTCTGAATCGGGTGAATGTCATAAGATAACTTTGGTAACAGAGTTTTGAATTGTGCATCATACTACCTAACACTCTCAACCATGCCCTACTTGATGTCCTTCAACATGTTGATGCTCTTCTGCTCAAACTCAGGTATATGGAACTCTACTAAGAAATCATCACACAACGTGGTATAGTCTACACAAGTCTGGTTTGGATCATATTTCTGTACCAACTATGTGCATGCCCTTGCAAAGTAGTATCAAATGGAACTTCCTTACGCTTTGGATCTATAATCCCCTTAACACGCAACAATATCTCACACATATGCACATGCTCAACTACATCTTCAATTCCTCTATACTCTAGTAGGCGAAGGGACATCTCGAAATAGACTTGTTGGGGTTGGTGCGGACCATGCCCACCAGATCCATAACTTGTGTTCCCTCCTCCTCTAGAACCACCGACCCACTAGATCTCGAGTCACTTGATCCTCCCGATCCCCCCTATGGTGAGAACCACTGGACACTGAGGATGTACTTCCTTGTGTTCCAATAGTTGTGCTAAATTGAACTCCCACAGTTTGTAAAGTTGTACTACTCCCAGAAGTAATACCAACATTCTGGGCCGATGACAGTCATAAAATATACCTCCAAACGGACCCCCAAATAACAAGGACAATGTTTGCACCACCATAGATTAATGGTTTATCTAATTAAATCCTAAACTTAATGGAAATTCAAATCTATCTATCACTACTCTACCACCCACACTAGTTTGTTTATCAATGAATGTCACAGAAACTGAAAAACCAAGCGCAAGGGTTAGGTTGTTATGAGTGATCAAATGCGCATCTATGGTCCTTATAGTTTCAACCGGTACACTCTCATATGGGGCCGAAGAGGGTTATCTACCATGCTTACCTAAATAGGGGAGTTCTATATTCTCTAGATCCACGTCTTCTACGTGAGCTCCAAACCCTTCACGAGACATCTATGTAACACCCTTGACAATGGTTATATTCCACCTTTGCATTTCAAGTATTCACATGTGATTTTCTTGACAAAGGTGTGTTATTTTGACTGCTGAAGATCATGCTTGAAATGGATAAATCAATTATGCTTTTTGATTGGAGGGTTGGTATCTTAGTTGTTTGCATAATCTATTTCACTCTCTTTGGATAAGCTGCAATTTGGTTTTTAAGAGTTGCAACTTACCTTTCGCTATTGGACTCATCCTTAGATCAATTCCATTGATCCAAGGTATGTTTTAAATATTCTTATTATAACTGAATGAAAAATTGACATTCATCGATTGTGAGGCTTAATGGACTGAACTTGTGTTTGTGGAAAATTCTTTATTATCTTGGAAACAATGCTTGCATTCTATTTTGTGTTGAGCTCAGCTCTTCTTGGTCAACCCTTGTAGGGCACTTATGGTGTCAAGGGAATTAGGAACCCTACTTCGGATTCTTGAGATAAATAGATGGTTGTGTACCCTAATAAACACGAGATTTAGGTAAGTTACCTAACTACATTCTATACCCCTTTACGAGGGATGACATTCTAACCTAAGTTGTTAGCTTGTAAGGAAGTGACCTAGGGGGATGCTAAGTTATTTTTGAACCTATAGTTTCTGGTTAAAACTACATCCTAACCTAGGGTGGCAAACTATTGTTGGGGGTTATATCCTAAGGTTATTTATTTAAACTAACCTAAGATCTAACCTAAGAAAATTCTATCTATCCTAACTATTGGGATATGAAAGGGGACCTAGGGGCCATTGGCAATGGGAACTAAGCAGTGGTTCCAAGGATTTTTATTGGGATTTGTTTTGATTTGGTTTTTAATACATGAAAGGACTACCAATGTGGTAGGGGTTAGTGAAAGTTAGAGGAATCTACGTGGAGGCATCTCTAAGTTTGGAAATGCATTATGAATTGCAATTGGGTCTCACCAACTATGAATGGCAGTGGCAAGGAAAGATAAGTAGGAAAATTGGTTTTAATGGCATTAATGTGCCTTAGGTTTGGCGAGCAAGCCATCTTGGAAGGCATGCTTTGGCAGATTCGTTGGGGGTTGTTTAGCTTTGCATGCTTCACAATTTTCACTCCGCATGGAGCTATCTGGTTCTTCAAACCAGCAGTTTGATCTCCACCTTGTGGTTATTTTTGAACTCTCTGAGCTATTTTCGGTTTGAGGAATGTATAAGTGGGATTGTGGAAAAATAATATGGTTGTTTGATCTTGTTTGGAGAAGAAGAGGTCTTGGAAACTCGGTTGGAAGTCTTCTTTGAATCGGAAGAGGCACTATCAGGCATGATAGGCTCTACCCATTAAGATTTCTTTCTTTCTTCTAAATGATTCATTAAAACAATTCTACTCACTGGAAATTTTATATTTGCTTGATGTATGTGGTTATTTACTTGCATGTAAGCTTGGAAAATTTGTGGGTTTTTAAATACGAATCCTTGCTATTATTGACAGTTTTTGGAAAACTTCTCTGTTCTTTAGTTGTTAGAGGGTTGCATGTAATTGTTTTAGAACTCTGCAATCTGTACTAGAAGCTCTTTTGACCTCTGTAACTTGAACTAGTAGTTCTATTATTGTATTTAAGCTTGTAGCTTGTTTTCTTACATTTGAAAATAAGGTGAAAAGAGTTGGCTTATTACTTGTTGGGTTATGAATTCATTATTTTATTGTAGCGTTCGATTTGTACTTAATCTTGTTGAGCTTGAATTAGGAACTCCTTGGCTATTTTTAACTTGAACTGATAGTGTTGTTGGGATGGTCTTGTATCTATGTTTATGGTTGTGTTCAAGTAGTTGTAGTAGCACTCCAAGAATATTCTAAACTTGTATGAAGCCGTGATTAGTTTTAGCTTTATTTGGACCGAGTGGTTGTATGAACTGTGCTAAAATTATGGAGGTTTTGAACCTTGAAACTTGTATACAATTCTTACAAATTCTATACTCGTTGTTGAGTTATTGCGTCATTCTTTGAACTTGAGTTCTGTACTGAGATTTTATTCTTCCTTATGAAAATGGAAGGCTGAACCCGTAATAGGGTGTTGGTATTATTTTGAGATTTTACAAAAGCCATGTTATTCCATTTTAGATTCGTGTTTGAACTTGTGATATGTGCAAAAATTCAATGCAACACAGGTATTCTTGTTGGTCATTTTGATTATGTATGAAGGAAATCGACGAGTTGTATGCTTACTAGTTTTTCTTTGATTTGAAAACTACAGTTTCCTTTAGTACTATTTGATGGAAGGGTCTTGTGAGTTGTTGGTCGAATTTGACCGTGTAACTTCTTTACCTCCTTTGTTTTGACAATTGAAGGAACGATTGATTTGCTTCTACCTTTAGACTGCACTTGTGTTTCAAACTTAACGGGCATGTGAATCTTAGAGTGTATTTTATTCATATCTTCTCTAAGCATATTCTTGTCTTGTGGGAAATCTTGACTTGCTTGTTCTTGAAATAATTGGGACTGAAACTTTGTTCTATTAAGGAACCGATGTATCAGTTGTAGAGGTTCATGGAAGAGTTACTTCTTCCTTTCTGTCTTTTAATTGGATCAAACCCTACCTATTGTATGATGTTTGAGAAACTAGTCTTGTCGAGTCACTTAAATATTTACTTCCATCTGAGTAGTGGGATTTGGTTGAATGCTAAGTTCAAACTTGATATTCTATTTGTAGTCTGAAAGTTTCAGTACCATTTATATGGATGTTGACAATGTGAATCTTGCTTGGAAATTTGGACTGCCTTCTCATTAGCAGTTTGTTGTTAATGTTTGTAATGGTGATTCAGTCTTCATTTGTAGTGACTTCCCAATCTTTTCAATTGGAGGAATTTTTCTCAACTGTTATACTCTTGTTGAACCACCTTGTATTAAAGAGAGAGAGAGAGAGAGAGAGAGAGAGAGAGTTATACTCTCTTGGGAGGAAGTCTACAGTTTGAGACTGTACCATGTTTTCTCCTTTGAATTGATTTGAATTTGAGCTGAGTGTTGAGGTTAGGTCTTCCTGGGAAGGTTTCTTGGAAAATTGGAGGTATTCGGGATTGATTGTGCATTTGGTTTTGAGCTCTCTTTTGGAAACTAACTTAAGATTTTCTAAGTTGTTTTAGATGTTGGATTTCATTTCATAGTATAAATGAAATGAAATATGGTTTGGGTCCTTGTGGGTATGTGATCCTTTTCTGTTGACTGATAAGATTATGGATTGAACTTTTCATTATTCATTCTCTTCTTTGTCTTTATTGAGGGATAGAACTTACTAATATCATTATGTTGTAACTAACCCTTTTGCAGATTGGGAAAAGTTAAATGTGCTCTTCTATCTTTACGAATTTAAGAGATAAATTAATGACAAGGCTTGTTATTGATCCAAAACTAAATTGATAGGATCTATTAAGTCTTGTGGTATAATTTTGAAGTTGCAGATTATAAAATGTTACTTTCTAAGTAGACCAGATTTCTTAATTGTACTTCTTACTTGATGTTTTACAATTGATTCATGAAAGCAAAGTTGTTTAATGAAGCAATTAGTGGAATGCACTTTACTTTAATGCTTAGTGCTTATCATGCTCAGTTCATTGAACTGACCTGTGCTAGCAAATTTTGACGATGGACATCGTAAGTGATTAAAGAAGACATGAACTTTCATGTTGTATTGGGTTATTTGATTTGAACCTTATGTAAAGAGTTTTGATTCATTCTTTAATTGTATTGAAAAAGAAAAGTTGTATTCTTTTTGGTTTGAAGGTTGTTTGTCATACAACATGCTTGAAATACTTGTAAATGAAAAAGTTTTAAATGAGGAATTTGAATGTTGGAGATTTACTTGTATTGGTTGTGTAATCTATCTTATATTTATGAAGAAGATGGAATTTCTATCTTGATAACATTATTCATATATGTTATATGTATAATTCGAGATAAACTTGATAAGTTAGATAAAAAAGGAATTCATTTAATCTTTCTTAATAAGTTGCAACTTGATAAGTTGCATAAGTTACCAATCTTATCTAAAAAAGTCTATTATAATATTTAAAGGTGTAATGAATATGTGATGGAATGTTAGAGTTTGTAAAGATAAGAAGGGTTTGACAAACCCTATCACTTAATCAAATAGAGGAAGGTTCTTCCTCGCTAAATGATACATAACCCAAAGAAGGGTGACATGATCATTAAACGTAGACTTCATTTCTTATAAAGTCTACCATGGTTGAACCTATTTGGTGGCTACACCTTCTATGAATGATTATGATGTATGTAATGGAACTTATGCTATTGTTGTCCTATTTTTTATTAACTGATTGTTAAACTAAATAAACGAACAATAAAAGCAATCATGAGTTAGAGGAAGTTCTTTAATGCTTAATTGAACCAAGTATAGAACAAGGACTTGAGGAGTGTTGGATTAGGGTTTAGCATAGACATGTAATCTGTTTTATAATCCAAATTAACTTAACATTAATAACCTCCTTGGTGTATGTACATCGTGATGAGGTAGTTTTTGTAGGATGTTGGCACACACCAACTACGAGGAATGTACCTTCGAGAAGACTTGGGTCTTCTCGAGGATACAACATTGCAGTTGACATGTGGCAACACCCTTCTGCATTGATCATCTAGATCTACACACAATAAGGACTTGAACTTAGTTTTTCTCTAGGTCAAGTTAGCAACATGTTTAGGATAGGGAGTAACTTTCTATAACTCAGGGTACTTTGGCACATCCGGTTGACTTAGGTCAACCGAGTATGCCCTTTTACCCTAAGTCATCGAAAGTGTCTTCCTATAATAGACTATGTTCCTAACTCGGGCTAGGGTTAAACCTTGACAAGTGGACTGACAGTAGTCAGTAAATACCATTCATGATAACAGAGGAGTGAGGTGAAGGACGTATTCCAAAATGACGAGTATGTCATCTAGGAATAGCGACATACACAATATGTTGTAAAATCTTTGGCCAAAGTATCACAAGTGCTTGGTTGCGTTGTCCTATGTCACCTAGTTTAAAGCTACGTGATACCAGATGAATATTGGTAACAAATATTCAGGTATGTTCTTTAAACAAGATCACTCAGTACCGGATTAGGGTGAAAACCAAGTATATGAAGTATACAATAAGTATTCAATACTTAAAGTGAAACATGAATAGATCGGTAGATAACCGAGTCATGGAATGAATAGATCGAGTGTATTACCGAGTCATTTACAACTGCATATGGTTATCTATTATGAGATTGACTGGCATTGAATGTGTGTTCTAAATTAATTTTTATTTAGAACAATGAACATTATAAAAAAATTCCCTTGTTTCTAAAGTCTTAAAATGGGAATGTTACAATCTATCTCTGCAACACCATTTTTTTCTCGCAACATCACACTACTTTGCCAAATCCATCTCACATGCCTCATTAAACTTAAGCCACCTTTCTTCTCTATGTCTCTCTCGGCACCAGTTATTCCATCTTTCAAAACACCTACTCATGCCCCCACGCGTGGTGGGGGTTTAGCTAGTAATAGGATGATGTTCCAAATTCAGGGCCACGATCAAGATCTTAATAGCTAAAAGGATAACACACAACTAAGATCCTCTGGGTTCGTGTAGGAACTGTAACTCAACAACCTATGGACAGGAATAAGTAGAAATTACATACTAAAAATGTATCTATTCAAAACACCACTCCACTAATGATCTACAACGCGTGTCCAAGTCAGACCAACATCATGCAGAGCCTAGAATTCTTCCTGTATCCAAACAAGTGCTCTATACCTCCAATTTATTTTTGATGTGTATGTTACCAACCACTTGTACAACTCTATAGGAAACATGAAAATAATGTCTCATAGAGCTCATGATACATATTCTATTCAACCCACATGTGTGCATCAAAGTTAGACCCAGTGTTAAATCTGTGAGAAAAATATTCCTCTAAATCTTCTACCCAACTCTCAATACTTTCCAAAGTCAACCTGGTGCATTTACATCATGCAACATCCTTACAAGTATCTTGAAAAGAGGTCCCGAAAATGGAACCAAAATGTAGTCTTTTTATTTTACCAAACAGTCCAAGGCGCATTGGAACATCACACACAAAAACCTAAGTGCTCACCCAAAGCGCACAAGGGAACCAGGTCCATCTTTTATGGAAGTTTTATCAAGGAGTTAGCATGATAAGCACATACATGAATATATTCCGCCCCATAATGAAAATGCAAGGATAACCATAAACATTTCTAGATCATAACCATATGCAAGAATAACTTATACAAGAATCAAGATTAGGTTTACCATACAAAAACCAATCACGATATATCAACAACCAATATCCAACCATAAATATCCATTGTATTAATTACTGTAAAACACAAAAGTTGAATACATACATAATAGTGTCACCATAAGTCATGTACACTCATAACCAACAACATAACCTTACTACAAGTTGTCTCTCTCATACCGTGCAAATCAATACATATTTATAGGTAGTGGGGACTTTCCCTTCACTACTCATGCATCCTCAAAATAGGCTACATGCTAAGACTACAAGATAAATACAAAAGCATGCAAGCTTACTAATAATAGACTATCTAATAATATAAACTACAGATCTAATCCTATTAATAGCTCAAAACTATGCATGTCGTTTGATCTTCCTCTTGTCCAAAATAGCCTTACTTCGCTTCTAAGTCTTCATGTTGATGTGTGCCCCACACTCAACATCTATATTTATCCTCATCCTTCAAAATGGCTAGGTCATGATATCATGCTTTCCCGAGTGCACCTTGTTTCACTATACTTCCACACACACCTCCACACCCTATGTCTGTGTGCCCTTACCTTATGCACATACAATACTTAGGATGTAATTCATCACCAAACAAAATTCCATGGAGAACAACCATGCTAAAAATCCTTTTGCCCTTTTTATGATTTTTTTGCATTTTGTGAGAGTTAACTAATTGTGGAAATTTTTCATGTAATCCTCAAAGTTCAAATTGTCTCCTTCATAATGAAAGTACATGAACAATTCCTGAAAATTTAGCTCTGTGGTGCCCAAAGTTGTGAGCCACCAAACATCTAATACAATATCATCTTCGCCCATGGGAATAGTGAACATAGGGGACTCTAATTTGTAATCATTCATCATAAGTTTGATTTTATGGAATTTCCCTGAACATTGGACTATGCCACCATCTACAATAATTACTTGAAATTTAGGTCTTGGAAAAATGAAATAAATTATCCTTATTTCCAAATTATTACTAATGAAATTATGTGCACTTTGAGAGATAATAATATCATCACTTTCTACTTCTTAAGGTATCACCTTTCCCATCCGAAGGGTGTGTGAAGTGCTAATACTAGATAGAGCATGACATGAGATAGTCGATTGGGGCTATGTACTCCAAAATACCCCTAACTATTTTGGCAACATGTAACTTCAATATGGACTTAGGAAGATTTGTAGTGGTTTGAGTTGTGGAGTTCATTTTGATCTCATCGCTTTTCAATCTTTTCATGCATTCGACATGTCAAGTATCACATGTGTCCCGATTCTAGACTTGGCGGTCCCCTTTGTGGAACCTTTCAAGATTCTTCATCATTGGGACATTTTGGGTTTAAAACATGTCCCATGCTTCATATTTTCCACTTCCAAAACCTAATGTTCAGTTAGTGTTTTGGGTATTTGGGTCTTCTCTACATTAGAACATCGTCGATCAAACACATGTTACATGTCGATTGATCTCCGATCCCGAAACACGATTTTACCTTTTGTGTCAGGTTTTCAAAGGTCAACGACATTGATTCAATTCAATGATGTCTTATGATAGATAAACTTTGATACCTAAAAATCACATCCCTTGTGTTAGACCTTGCAAGGTTCTCAATAGGTCTAATATCCCGAAAATGTATCGAGTTCTACGGGAAAATTTCTATGGTCCTTTGAAGGTATTTTGCGGTCGATGATCCAATAGGGGTAAATTTGGAAGTTCAACCACCCACATTTAATGAATATTAGCACTCTTGGATTCTCTAAAAAGTAAGGCAACTTCTCAAAAAGTAAGGTGACTTGGGGAATGGTCTTGCGGGGGTGCTCACGATGATTTTTAGATATTTAATGCATGTTGTTGATGGTTGAAATCAAATTTAAGTTTCCTTCTCTTTTCCTCCTCCTTCTCTCCCATTTTATATATATTTGGCATTGATGCTCATTT
Source organism: Taxus wallichiana var. yunnanensis (assembly GCA_018340775.1). Lineage (NCBI taxonomy): Eukaryota > Viridiplantae > Streptophyta > Pinopsida > Cupressales > Taxaceae > Taxus > Taxus wallichiana. The sequence goes on from CM031236.1 coordinate 301,432,454, forward strand.
GTAAAGGTTGGACCCTCTTGGAATGCAAAAGCTTCATTCGAGTGTTTCCTAAGTGTTCCATGAGTTGCAAACCTTAGATTTAAGCCTCTATAATGTGGTTATACCATCTTTATGTAATATAGTGGACTGTGCATCTCTCTAAGGCAATAAAATTCATGTTTTATGGCTATTATCTTCCTAATTTGCATTTTATTGCATGTTCTTTCCTTTTCATTCATTACCCCTCTTCCAACCACTCAAAATCACCCCATTCACCTCCACAACATCTCAACAAGCTTCAAAATCTTATCCTAGCCTCCTAGTTGACCCTAAGTGGTTGATTAAGGCTCCACACCTCTTAATCACTTGGTAATTCACTAATTGTGATTAGCAAGGCCTAATCATGATTAGCAATTCTAATCTAATTTGGGGCTTTTAGTCCCACATGCACCAAAATACAAGTTTCTCCCAAAAGGAAAACTATAAAAAGAGTGCACCTCATTCCTTTATACTTTACACCATGCTTTGATTTGCATCTCATATAATAAATATGATATATAGCCAAGTTCAATCCTTGCTTAAAGCCTTCAATGGGGTTAGTAGATGGATATCCAAAATGACCAAGTAGTCATTTGGAGAGGCCATTTCACCTTGTTTGGAGTAGCAACCATAACCATTTGATTTCCCTCTTAGGTCTATTTAGGCCCATGTTAGGTAATTCAAGCATATTAGTAGGCATGTTTAGTTAGATTTTGTATTGTTTTCATACTAGTTAAGCATTCTTTTAAGCTTCTATCTTAATGTTACATTCCTAGACTTAGAACCTTGGCTAGATGGATGGAAATGGTGTTAGCTTTCCTTGTTTAGTCATGCAATTTTCTTTGTAAAGTTTAGGGTGCTTTCATTTGGCACGCCTGGTGGGACAATACCCCATTGCATTCAATTTTTAAGCTTTTTAACTTAGTTTCAAAGTTTTTCATTTCAAAGTTTTAGATTAGTTTCAAGTTTCCTAGATTAATTTCAAAGTTTTCTAGTTTACTTTCAAGCTTTCTAGTGTACTTTTAAGCTTTTTAGATTAGTTTCTCAAGCTTTTTAGATTAATTTCAAAGTTTTAGAGTAATTTTCAAAGTTTTAGATCAATTTCCATTTTTAAAAGTTGTTTCAACTAGATTAGTGGTAGAAGTTGTGTTTTCTTTTTTTGTAGGATATAAGGAGGCGAAGCCCTATCAAAATTGCCAAGAAATCCCAAAGATTGACCTTTTTTCAAAAAAAAATGCTTCAAAACTCATATTTTTGACCATCTACAGGAAAAAGGTGCATGTGCATGACTTGTGAGCACATGTGCCTCACTGGAAGCACTTGTGCATCATTGACTGTGTGAAAGATGACAGAGGGGTGCTTATGCATGACTGCGTGATGTGCATGACTCAGTGAGCACTGCATGATGATGTGTGTGCACTGTGCACTAGTAGGGGTGCCTGTGCATCAAGGTAAAATTTTCTCAAAATTCCAAACTTCAATTTTATGATTCCTATCAGTTTTTAAGGGTTTTTAGATGTTGTTTTTGTCAAATTATTGATTTTAGAGCAATATTCCTAACAAAATTGTCCTAGGGTTTGATAAAGGATTTTTGAGTAAATTGGGTTAGGGTTTGAGGAGTGATTGTGTTTTCATACTTTGATTGAGTTTGGAATAGAGTTGTGTATGCTCTTCTCTTGCACCTAGTGTGATCTTGAGAACCAAAAGCACCTCTAAACCATTCTTTTTGCTTCTTGGGAGTAAGTAGGAACAATTATCATTCATTTTGTGCTTAAGAGAATAAACCTTCATTTTTTTTTTGCATGTACTTAATCTTTTAGTTTAAGAGCTTTTTCACTTAATAAAGAAATCAAGGCTAAAATTTGTGTATGCTCTTCCCTTGCACCTAGTGTGATCTTGGGAATCAAAAGAATTTTAGTCTTTCATTAAGAAGCACTTGGATTAATTGGGAATAAACCTTGTTTTTTTGCAAAAGTTTGATGGTAGTTAGTTGATTTACAAGCATTTTTCATTATTATTTTCCTATGATATTGTGAATCTTTTTGGAACTACTAACCATTTGTGTGAAGGACCTAAACAAAGAAAGGAGGACTTAAAAATTTTTCTAACTACACGTGTGTGATTGTAGGTTTCCAAAAGGAGTGTGAAAAAAACCACATTAAGTCTAAAAGATAAAAAATACACCACAATCATCACATTGTATTTGCAGGTTTCGTTAAGAGCTACGACTCATCCGCTCAACTAGGACATAACCCCTTTGGCATAAGCCTTAAGCTACAACAATGGGGGTGGTCCTAGGAACCCTAAAGTAGTTCACACAAGAGGGAACCTTGTGAATGAAATAGGAAAGTGCTCCACACTACCGACTTGTCTAGTACGCCTTGGTGAGATTAGCGTCAAAGATATCCATATCATGACCCCAATGAAAGTATAACTAAACACACTTCGTGCTCATTATACTAAGGGGGTAAAGTAAAGCTGAGATACTCCTTGGGAAACCTTGGTAAATCAAGCTCACTCTAGATATCTTGTGACACCTAGAGAGAGAACCACCTAGGAAGATTTTCGGCTTGGAGCCATTGTTTTTGTCTTAGATAGTATACTTGAGAGCTCTCACAAAGTGACAACTTTGTTAGATTCAAACTCTTGTTTTTCAAACAAGGGAAATAATCTCTTAAATTTGAAACCACATGATTTTCATCATGAAATCTACTTAGTGTCATTTTTTCCTAGTTTTTCACTTGTCCTAAGACAAGGCAAACTCTACCAAAATAACACCAAGTTTATTTCAACACCACTTGGTCTACACCCTTGTTTTCTTGTTGCCCATTTTTGACAAAAGGAAACAACATATACGATATACCACTAGATATCACATGTCCACCACTTTTGTATTCTACTTGCATGCGACTAGGTTGCAATGTCGGAGCAGCAAGTGTTGAAAGTGTGCATGGTACGTACTCACGATCTAGTAGGCCCCCTTGTCTCAAAACCCATATTTGAGACTTATTATCATCATAGTTAGGTGATTTCATCCTTGTCTTCTTTTGAGTTGTTACGCTGCCCACATTATAGCCATACAATTGAGATATTTATGTCTTGTTTCCATTGTGAAATTAGGCCTAAATCTCTATATTGTAGAGTTACGTTGTTCACACGCATAACAATTTCTTGTTATACTTAGACATAGTTTTTACATCCTAACTTTGTCTTGAGTTTTGTGAGTGTTGAGGATACATTGTTAGCATCATCGATAACATCATTTTGACACTAGAAATATTGCTTTCCCAAAATCTTGGTTCACGTGTCCAAATAGTGTCATTACGTTGCTCACATTGTTATCATCCATTTTACGAGACTTGGACTTTGTTAGTGTTTAGAAACTAGTTTTTAGTATATCTTGTTAGAAGATCACATCAACATTCTCTTATCATTTAGGCCTTGTTTGTTGCAAACTTGACCTAACTGGTGATGTTGTGTTGTCACTATTTGGTTGCAAACCTATCTAGATGAAATCTTAGAGAATAAACTATTTGGTGTAACTAAATTTTGAGCATTGTACGTCATTGTATTATTCTAAGGAAAACTTGTGTCATATATTACCTTGCTAGGGTAGCTTGTTCATTTTATTCTTTAGTTCATGTTCATTTTGACCTATCAATTTTGTGGCTATTCTATAGTCACCTTGTTTTAACAACTTAGGTCATTACACTGCACAAATTTGACTAAGGTCCTTTTTAGTAAACCTTAGTGGAAATTCTTCATGTCGTATTTCCTATCTCGAGTATGCCTACTACGAGGATGGGATCCCAAAGATTAGAACCAATATATTTGGAGGTGACAACCCTCTTTTAGAGGATAATATCATGGTTGACCATAGTGGTGGAGAGGAAGAGTCTCCTATGAATATAGAGCATCCTCCCACCAATTTTGATGATTACATTTTTCAAAACAAACATGAGGTTCTTATGCATGTTATGGAACTAGGAGCTAGGTTACCTCCCACGGTGGACCCTTCTCTCATTTCCACAATGGTTCGAGGGGAAGAGGAAGTGGAACATCCTCATCACCATATAGATGACATATTAAACCCAGTCATGCCTCTACTTCTACATGAAAAAATAATGAGAAAGTACCTTTCAAAAATGATGGAGACTATCATTTTCCTATTAAAATTTGTTGTGAAGACCATGAAGAACATGTTCATCATGCACAACCTCCTCCTAACAAGATCATCATGAAATACCTATTAAAGAGGTTACGTTAGAACAACAGGTCCAAGCCCTCACTCGTCAATTGGCAAGTTTGGCTTCACATATACAAAAGGAACAACCAAAAGTTGTGAAACAAACTATACCAAAGGAAAACCTAAAGCTTTGTTTTACAAATTCCCAATAAACACTCCTCGACAGGAGACAAAGGATCCTTATGAGGAATTTTTCACCAAAAATTGGGGTGGGCATACACCTAGGCTTAACCCTTTATATAGACCTACACCACCACCCACACAAGATCCACTTTTTAATCAAGAGTGGTCAACAATGAAGAATGCCCTTCAAGTGTTACGAGAGGGCCAAACCGAGTAATAATAACAAGAAGTATCGGTTCGATGAGTTATGTCCTTACCCATTTGACAAAGCCATGTTATAGGTACCTTTCCCAAGACATTTTGATTTTCCAAAATTTGATAAATATAAGGGAAAAGGTGACCCTCGTGATCATATAAAATACTTTTATATGGCATGTCAAGAGGTGGCATTCAACGACAATTATCTTATGCACTTGTTTCCACGAAGTTTAGGAGCAATGATGCTAGAATGGTTTGTGCATATCCCTAAGGGATCCATATCAACATGGCCAAAACTAGCAGAGAGTTTTTATACGACACTTCTCTTTCAATATAGAAAATGATGTTACCATGTTAGATCTCTACAATGCCAAGCAACGAAACAACGAAAAAAACTTCATGCATTTTTACAAAGATGGAGAGGGTTAGCTAGTCATTCCTTGCTCCCTACCCAAAAAGTAGTTGATAGGCATATTTGTTCCCAACCTCCATCCAGACATTACATTCCACTTGCAAATGCATTGTGGTAACACATTTGAAGAGGTAATAGAAAAAGGGAGTCAAATTGAAAAGGCATTGTTAGCTAGGGGGACTCTAAAACCTTTCTCCCATGAACACAACGATTCTAAATCTAACGATAAAACAAAGTTTGTTCCTAATAGAAACAAAAATGTCATTAGTGATGGGATAGTAGACTCTAAATGGGTGCAAGCCATGCAAAACCACACACCTTTGAAACTTGCAAAGGGTAATCCACCTACCGAGTATAAACGCCACACTTTTACTCCTCTATCTGAATCCATATCATCTATACTAAAATAGTTAGAGGTCCATAAACATGGTAAAATACCCTGAAACACAACCCTATGGGGATGATACACCTAAACCATCATGGTTTAGGGAGAATGAATTTTGTGAGTTCCACCACGTAAAAGGTCACAAAATGGACAAGTGTTTAAGATTAAAACACTATATTCAAGACCTAGTCGACAATGGTGATATTGAAGTAGATTCCATTGTAGCTACAAAATCTCCAAATGAAAAATTAGGGATCTTCAAAAATCCTTTTCCCAATCATGAAGAAAAGAAAAATTCAGATCAGGACAATCATCTCATAATAAGAATGCTAACTATGTGTCAAACAAAGACCATTTCGATGCCCTGATAGGTTGTGTTGACCCCCTCATTGAGAAAATCAATACAATTAGAATCAAGACAAGAGAGTGTGTTGTGGCAACATGACGGGGCTCACCTCATTATAAATTCTGAACCTACTCCCCCTCCTCCTCAAGAGAGTCACTATGATGTGTTAGATCAACTAGAAAAAACTACGGCTAAGATTTCCATCTTAGACCTTCTAAATATCTCTAGCATCCATAAGGATATACTTTACAAAACCTTACAGGGATCAGGAGTATCCATTGATGTTGACCCAACACATTTGCAAGCCATGGTAGCACAACTTGTTCCTTTGGAACACATAACCTTCAACTACAAAAGCCTTAGTTGAAGATCCTTCACATAACCTACCATTGCATATTGAGGTTATCATCAAATGTAAGAAGGTTAAGAGAGTGCTTGTGGATGGTGATCGGGTCTTAACATATGTACTCTCAAACTAGTCCACCAACTAGGTTACACATAAAGTTGATCTAGAAACAAAGGTCATCACCATTAAGGCATATGACAATGAAGAACAAAAATCAGCTGGAATGATCACTTTCTCATTAGAAGTGGGTCCCATAACACATGATACGAAGTTCCACATCTTGGACCTGAACTCCCTTACAATATCTTGCTTGGTCACCCATGGATTCACGCCATGCAGTCATGCCATCAACATATCATCAATGTTTAAAGTTGCAATATGAGGGACAAACACTCACCATACAGGGGGACCCTCAACCTTTTTCTCATTGTAGAGCATTTGTCAAGATTTTTCCTACAATCTATGAGTGTCCATCTACAAAGATCATTATTCCTATCCAATCAAAGGCCCTCGCTTCACGAGTGGATCCAGATACCCTGTCTATCAATGAAAATGGTGCTTCCACCTCAGAAACTCCTTTTTCTACATGGGAGATGAAGGTCAAACCAAGTGGTTGTGGAGAGTATGATCTACAACAAGCCCTAATGGTTCACAATGGTCCGCTATCATCCCAAGCATGCATGGTAGGTCATGTTTCAAAGTTCAAGAGATCAAGAGAGGCTTTCCCTTTCAAGAATTTTACTCTTGACTGGCTTGTTAGAAGATGAAAAGGTTTCTTATGGACATTGTATTCCATCCAGATGATGATGACATGGATACATGTTATAAATCACCTAAGTATCCCATTCCTAATCGGATAATGCTTTTCATGGGGTATAAAGGATGGGTGCATGCCACCAAGAACAAGGCCCATTAGAAGCTCTTGCAATACCTCGGTATAGTAGGTAAATCAGGTATAGGCATCCATTTATATGAGTCTCACTCTTCAGATGATGAGTATGCCTCTTCTGAGAGTGAGGATAGTTTTCCCAAAAAAAGTGAAAGATTCCCGATGTAGTCTTTACGAAGACCTTGCCTCTACGAACCTATTCACCAATATGGCTATCCTTACTATAACCCTTATACCCACCATATCCCCTATAACTCAACCATTAACCCTCACCTACCCATCACTCATGAATTGGGATCAACAACAACACGTACCTATTGACGTGTTTCAAAATGATGAGGCCATTGGTGAGTTCTTGGAATCAGAGACAACATTCCAAGAAATGATCACAAGAAGGGGTTCTCCATTCAACTTAACATGCACATACTTTGGAGAGGAAGTAGAGTTGTGTGGGATTTAAGTAAAAAGTGAGCAAGGGAAAAAGTTCCAAAGAAAATCCTTGTGGAAATAAAAAGGGGAAGTCCTATAGTGAAAACCTCTTTGAGGCACTTGTGGAAAAATAAAAAGAACAACCTATGGAAAAGATAATGTACCCACTTCAAGATGAAGAGCTCCCTGAGCCACCTGTGATAGAGGAGGATCTCAATCTCCCTCCTGATCCTACATGCATGGGGGATGAATCAAAGTTATTAGTGGAAGATACAATAGATGTTAATATCGACACGGAGGAACTGCCACGATAGTTAAGTTGGGAGCTTCCCTCTCAACCAAAGAACAAAAAACATTCACAGACTCTTAAGAGAGTATGCAGACATCTTCGCTTGGTCTTATGCTGACATGCCAGACTTGATCCTACACTAGTGGTGCACAATCTTGTGGTACACCCAGATGCCAAGCCCATCAAACAAAAAGCTCCAAAAGATGCATCCTCACATCACCTTACTTGGTAAAGGCAGAGCTAGAAAGGTTACTAGAAGTAGGCTTTATCAGCCTATCGACTACTCAGAGTGGATCTCCAATGTGGTCCCGGTTCAAAAGAAGCCAGTTGGTATTAGAGTGTGTACGAATTTCAGGGATATAAACAAAGCTTTTCCTAAGGATGATTTTCCTCTTCCAAACATCGACATGATTGTCGATTCTACAACAGGTTATGAGATGCTTTCACTCATGGATGGCTTCTCAGTTATAATCAGATAAATATTGTGGAAGAAGATCAACACAAGATGGATTTCACAACCCCATGGGGGATGTTTTGTTACCAAGTCATGCCTTTCGGCCTTAAAAATGCAGGTGCTACATATCAAAGGGGATGACTATAATCTTTCATGATATGATAAGTGACATCATGGAAGATTACGTAGATGATATACTAGCTAAATCTAGAACCCAGGAACACCCAAAAATTTTTGGCATATCTTTCAACATCTAAGGGATTACAAAGTTTGACTTAACCCAAAGAAGTGTGTCTTCGGTGTGTTATCTGGGAAATTACTAGGATTCATTGTGTCACGGAGAGGAATAGAAGTGGACCCTGCAAAGGTCACGACTATCACATAAATGCCTCCCCCTAAGAATATCAGACAAATTACATAGCTTACAAGGGAAAATTTAGGCCATCAGAAGGTTTATTTCATAGCTAGCAGACAAGTGTCATACATTTACACATCTTCTTAAGAAGGATGTTAATTTCAACTAGGGACCAAAACAACAAGTGTTTTCTTTGCTAAAAGAATACTTGGCCAACCCCCTGTTCTCATGCCACCCACGGAAGAGAGAACCCTTGTTACTTTATATCTCTACTACACATTTTTGCAATTGGAGCATTGTTGGCCCAATATGACAAAGAACAAAGAGAAAAGGTTGTATACTATTTGAGCAGGACATTGGTAGCATATGAGCTAAATTATCCACAAATCGAGAAAGCTTTCCTAGCCATGGTGTTTTCTTTCCATAAAGCTACGTCATTATATGCTTAACAATAAAATCAAGCTTATTTCAAAGGTCAACCCTTTGAAGTATTTATTGTCCAAACCAACACTAACCGGAAAGATGGCTAATTGGATCATCTTATTAAGTGAGTTTGACATTGAATACGTTCATCAAAAGTTAGTAAAAGGACAGGTGTTAGCAGATCAACTGGAAGAAGCTCCACTACTAGTACTTGAACCCTTGAGTCTAGAACTACCAGATGCATCCATTATGTACCTCAAGAATCTATAGTTTGGAAAATGTACTTTGATGGCTCTTTTACCTTTCATGGTTCAGGTGTCGGAGTTGTGCTAATCACTCCCATGGGAGACTTGATTCCATAGGCATTTTGAATTGGATTCCCTTGCATGAAAAATATAGTGGAATATGAAGCTCTCATTAGAGAATGAAGCTAGCCATCAAATGGGATATCAAACAAGTAAAATGCATTGGTGATTCAATGCTTATTATCAAACAGTCACAAATGAATATAAAGTTAAAGATGAAAAGTTACTTCCATATAAAAGAATGGTCGATTCCTTGAAAGAATTATTTGAGAAGATAACATTTGAGAAAATACCAAGAGCTCATAACAGAGTGGTAGATGCCATGGCTATGGTAGGATCTATGTTGAGCATTCCACCAGAGAGCAATGATATGCCATTCTTTGTTGAAAATCTAAGAACAATGACATATGACATACCAGACTCTTGTTTAGTGTGTGAAGTTGTTGGTCCCTTTTCACCATGGTACGCTGAAATATTTAATTATCTCCATGATGGAACCTTCCCTATGAACATTTCCCATGTGTGAAAAGTGCAACCTCATCCAACGTATAGCCCATTATACCCTACTTGGGGGCACCCTCTTCCACCGAGGCTACGATGGGAATTTGTTGCGTTGTTTAAATTCTGATGAATCTATCCAAGCAATCAAGGAGGTGCATGAGGGAATTTGTGGAGCTCATACTAATGGGATTTTCCTTGCAAAGAAGATACTCAGAGTAGCTACTATTGGCCTACCATGGAGCATGACTATTGTCAACATGTGAAGAAGTGTGTGGATTGTCAAAAGTACGGAAAATTTGATACATGCATGCCGACACAATCCTTGCAACCAATCACGACACCTCGACTCATTCTCAAAGTGGGGTCTCGATCTAATAGGGAAACTTAATCATGTCTCCTCATGGATGGCCACAAGTTCATTATAATGGCCACTGAGTACTTTACAAAATGGGTAGAGGTTGTTCCTCTAACCTATATAAAAGGTCCCCAAATTTCTAAGTTTATAATGAATCATATCATCTACAGATATGGTATCCCTTCTTCTATTATCACTGATAATGGTAAGTCATTCAAAAATAAAAATGTGAAAGCACTCTACAAATGCTTTCAAATTTCCCTTAAGTTTTCAACCCCTTATTACCCTCAAGGTAATGGGCAGGCCAAAGCTTCCAACAAAACCTTAATTCACATTATGGAGAAAATGGTGAATACCACAGGCCATAACTAGCATCTGAAAATTCACCCCCCTCTGGGCATTCAAACTTCTATCCACACTCCTACAGTGCAAACTCCATATTCTTTAGTATTCGGTTTCTAAAGTCATCTTGCCTTTAGAGATCGAGATCCCTTCTTTGTGTATCGAGCTAAGGGATTACTTGAATGAAGAGGAGGACTATAGAGTAGCCCGACTAGCAGAGTTGGAGCTATTGGATGAGAAATGCCTTCGCGCCCTCAATCACCTAAAAGTGTATCACGATCGAGTGTGGAGGAGCTACAACAAGAAGGTCATACCTCATCAGTTTGAGGTAGGAGACATGGTGTTGAAAGAGAATCAGAAGAACACCAATAAAGATCGAGAAAAGAAAGGGAAATTTGAGCCCAACTAGCTAGGACCATACATTGTGGTTGCCAAGTTTGGTTCAGGTGCATATAAGTTGGCCTATTCAGATGGCCAAGAGCTTTGAGAACCCATGAACGCAATGCATCTTAAGCGCTTCTATGCTTAAGTATGGGGTCTCTATGTAGAATACCAAGAAAAGTAAAACAAAAAAAGTATAAAAATAGAAAAAGAAAAAGATAAAATAAACAGTACATCCAATAGTGAAAACCACACAATGGTGGCACTTTGGACAAGTCCTTTGGTGAAAACTAGCTTTCCAACACCAAGGAGGGTCCATTGTTCACAAGCAAATTCTAGGTTTAAGGAGTATGAAAATTTTTCCTAAGTTGATCTTTACCTTCATCTGAGTCCCTTGTGAGCCTATCCTTCTTTTCCCTGATCCGGCTAATCTAACCTTTTGAGTGCAAAGAATTTAACATTGAATGAGCCCATCTCACGTGGGGGAAACTTCACGTCACTTCTAGCATATACCACATGGCATTCTACCCTTGTACATCCCATCTAACATTGGGGCATCCACGTTTCTTCATTTCCTTACACATTTTCTTTGGAAAATTGTTGAGAAAACATCAAAAACATTCATATAACTTTTGAAAATCCCAAAACATACAGATATTTCCTTGAAAAAACCAAAACATTCAAAAACGTTTCGTAGAAAACTCCAAAACAATAGAAAATTGTCTTAGAAATAAAGACCAAAAACAACGAAAAACATCCCAAAACTGTCCCACAAAAACAAAGTAGTGGTTTGCTTACTTTTAGTTGTTGGTTTGTATGGTTTTAGTTGCATTACTTTTTCATATTGTATGCTTTAAATTGGATTCACTTGCTTACTTAGATTGAATATCACTTTAGTCTATAGTGTATTGCATTGAGTCCATTTTATATTGCATACTTGTAAATAAATGTGTTGCTTTGATTAGATTTGTTTAAACTTGTGCTTGTTAATTTTTACTTGTACATTGTGTTATCATTTCATCATCATATCACACATATCCATCACATCTATACATCATATATCAAAAAAATATGCTAAGTCTACATCACACATGTATACTAAAAGCTAATCATCAAATACCGTATCACCAATGGGGCAAGAGGGGTTGCATGATCACAAATCTATCCCCCCACACCAATATCAAAAATATAAACATGTTTTACTCAAAGTATCTCATTAACGTACAATATGATATCAGCTAAGGCTATCTCATAATCTAACAGTGATACAAACATAAAGAAATAAATTAAGCATGATATCTCATACAACATGTGATACATCGGTAATCCATCTATCATCATATATATCATCAAAAATATAAGTGTCCATATACATCTGATATAACAAGTCATCATGGGCATCTATACAAAAAAAGTGCCTTCATCACAAGGCATGATAAAAAACAATATACATACATCCATATAAAATTATGCCTTCATCATGAGGTGGTACACCAAAAAGAAAGTAATACATCTACACATCAATAAGAAAGTCAACCATGACTCTCACCCACGCCGGACTTCCCAGTCCAAGAAGACTGCTAGGTGGGGGCATCTGAGGTGTTGAATGAGTAGTAAGAGTGAATGCATCAAGTACTACATCGGGATAGCTAACCTAGGCTGAACCACCCATGCTTGCTCTGAGGCCCTTGTCCCAAAGGACCCTCTATGGATCACACTGATCGGGATGGTCTATGGGATCTAGATCGAGACCTCTTTCTACTTATGTGACTATACTCAGAACTCTCCGATCGAACTCGAAAACAACCACATAGTACTACATCCTATAATAAGTGGCCTCACCTACTACAGTAGCACTATGACCAATCATCAACTACATCCCCAGGACGTATCTTCCTACTACAGTGTATCATGCTCTTCCCTAATGCTAGCTAGCTCTCTATCCACAATGTGACCACTCTCTATATAATGATCTCACTCTACTACTAGTTGTAGGCTATCTCTCTACTCTCTCGTCTCTCGATCTCGATCTCACTCTACTGTAGTCTCTCACTCTACCTAGCTAATCTCTCTGCTCTACACTCTGATCTCTACTCTCTCTTGATCTCTCTCTATCTCTCTCTCTCTCAGCTCTCATCTACTATAGGCTATCTATCTATCCATCACTCGATCTCACTCTCTAAAAGGCCTTATCTCACTCTCCCTCTTGGCTCTGTCTCTCTCCCATCACAAGTTGGTCCCCATCTGCAAAGGCCCGATCTCTCTCTCAAGGCCATAGATCTCTATCCTCTCTCAACTACCATCTGAAGTCATGTAATTTGTCACTGTTGTAAAAGTCATTGTGTATCTATGTATAAGTATAACTGTATCCAATCCTACATCCTGTGTATCTTGTATATCTCGTGTATCTCGTATATCATATATCATGTGTATCTCGTATATCATGTATATATATCCTATATATATATCATATCCGCATATCATGCATAGCCTATGCATCCTGTGTATCCTGAAATATCTAGAAAATCCTCCTCCATATCCTCATCATGTCAGTCCCCTCCTCCACCCCCTGGTGGACTATGTCATGGACTCACGTGAGGGGGTGATAAAGGTCCCGCACTGGATCCTGCACTAGTACCCCCATATATGTACTACTGTCTCTCTGTGCCTATGCCTCTACCGGTGGATCTGGAGCCTATCATCATGCTCCGTGTGATCAATATCTCTAAGGAATAGACAATCGATGTGGCAACACTAGCGCATACCACACTACATAGTCTGGTGTAGTACCCGATCTACTATCTTGTGCCCATTGTACCCAAGGTTGTGAGACTACCTCTGAAAAGCTAGCAAGGGCTCGGTCCAACCTAATCCATGTGGTCCCATATCAAAATCTCTCTAGTAGCATGCATACCACCACATCTCATCACCAGGAATCCCCTGGATAAGACCAAGCTGACACTTGAACTCGGTCCACCCTATACCACTCTAAGACATGGCTCCTGCTCCCAATAATAAAGTGATCTCTATGCAGTGTCCCTAACTCATCTACATCATGTGGCCACTGATATAGCCTGTATGGTCACCAAGTGATCATGTGGGGTTGTAGCTCATCAAATGCTCACCAAAAATAATCTATGTCCCCCTGTGGCTACGAATATCATCTCCATCAGAACCCAACCCATGAGAGAAGGCTCTCCAAGAACTCGAGCTCTCAATGCTCCTAAAGGACGTCCAATGGCAATGTGGTCCCAAGCCCAAATCTATAACAAAGTAGTAGGGGCCCAATGTGTCCTCTGACCATGATAGGCTATCAAATGTAAGTCGAATATAAGTGAGCTAGTATACACTAACCCCAATAGTAGAATCTTTCCTAAAGTAGGTCATGGATCACTCTAATGAGACCCAGGGAGAATCGAGCACCAATCTTATCAGGAAGAACAACACACACTAACAAGAGCTAATAAGTATACAGGGACCCATCCTAGCCACGTGTCGGCCATGCATCTCCTAACCACAACTATCAGGCCTCTGGTGGGAATGTCAGTCAATCCAAATATCATGGCTATATAATGCTCAACTCGGTCTGAGTGACCATCATAGGTAATCAAACGACCCTAGATCGAACTCACAGATCCGCCAAACATCCTCTAGTGTCACACTCATCTCACCAGTCGAAAGTCGGAAGGTCTGACTCTCACTACGCCATCTCTCAACTAAGGTTGTGAGTAAACTATGATCAAAAGAGATATGGGGCATGTGAGCTATGTAAGATAAACATGTCACCTCCAAGGTAATCTCTAGAAAACCCGGTCTAAACGTCCAAGCGTCACCTCAAAAGTCTGAAGTCATGCATGTCACTCCCGCATCCCTAACACATCCAAATACAACTGCAGAGCCAATTAAGTCAATTGTTGTAGTCTATTTTTCTATTCTACCATGTAATTTCTTCTAAAAAGGTCTAAGTTTAGTGTGTTATTCTTCTATTTTCATCATTAAATTTCTCTATGGTTCACATTTTTCTTCTACGTAGGGTTTGCTAAACAAAAAAAGTAAGTTTTTGGCCTAAAAAGTAATTTTAAGAGTGCCTTTCATGTGTAAACACCCCTCCTTGTGTGTGCACCAACACCATGCTCTCAAGCATGGGCATGCTGCGCACGACACGCATCAAAAAAAAAAAAAAAAAGCAAGACAAATACGTGCCAAAAAATCAAAATGTCAAAAAAAAATGCTAAAGTGGTTCAAAAAGCAAAGGCACCCATGCTAAAAAAAAAAAAAAAATCAAAAAGGGCTCAAAGCACAGCACCCAGTGCCCCATGCTACCCACAAAATCAAAAAAAATCACAAAGTGGCTCAAAGACAGGTGCCCAGGTGCCCACCATGCTCAACTAAATGCAAAAAAAAAAAAAGCTGGCTCAAATAGTGCCAAAAACCCATGCTGCCAAAAAAATGCAAAAAATGCAAAAAGGCTCAGCAGTGCCCAAAGCCCCATGCTGGCTCACTAAAAATGCAAAAAATGCAAAAATGGCTCAACACAGTGCCCCAGTGCCCCATGCTGGCTGCAACTAAATGCAAAAAAAATTTCCAAAAAAATGCTGCCCATGCTTGCAAAAAATAAAAAATGCAAAAGTGTGCTCAAAGATGCTGTGCAAGCACCCACATGCCTGTTAAAAAATGCAAAAATTCCAAAATGGCTCAAAGACATGTGCACCAGCACCCATGCTGCAAAAAAATGCAAAAAATCCAAAAAGCTCAAACAGCCCAAGTGCCCATGTTGGCCAAAAAAATCAAAAAATGCAAAAGTGGCTCAAACAGCACCCATGTGCACCCATGCTAAAAAAAGCAAAAAAAAAAAAATCCAAAAAGCTCAAAGCACAAAAGACCAGCACCCATGCTGGCCAACAAAAACAAAAAAAAAAAATCAAAAAGGGGCTCAAAGATAGGCACCAAGCGCCCATGCTCCAAAAAAATAAAAAACTAAAAATTAAAAAAATTTCAACACAGCACCAGCACCCATGCTTTGCAACTAAAAAAAAAAAAAAAAAAAAAATAGCTCAAATAGGTGCAAAAGCATGCCATGCTGCACAAAAATTCACAAAAAAGCCAAAAGTTGCTCAACATAGGTGCCCAGGTGCCCATGTGGAAAGAAAAAAAAAAAAAATTTCACAAACACACACTAACATAGGTGCCCCCCGTTTTGCCCTAAATTTTACCTAAAAATGCATATTTTCCATTAAAAATTAAAAAAATTGAACTACTAGGGTAAAAGAGAGAATTGGGTACCTGTGGTCCATCCATTGGAAGTCTCAAGTAGTCCCTCACAAGGTCTACATGGTGCCTTCGATTCACTACTCTCGCCATTTCCTCCCATAGGTCAGAGCTCAATTCAGTAGTCAAATGATAAGCAAATGTGGTAAAATGACTTGCATGGTGGCTTATATACTCATTTCTACCTCCCGCGGTGTGTTTCTCACTCCCAAAGTGCCTCGAAACCACCGTGTATCTTCTAAAATTCCTCTAACACTGGCCACGATGATTATTTTTAAAAATAATTATTTTTGGCACATTTTTTACTACGTTGGGGCATATTTTTGCTTCCCAATGACCTTTTCTACTACCCGGGCATTTTTTTTTCCTTGCGGTCACTTTTAGCATTGTCTCGTGACTTCGTTATTTCTTCCATAATATTTTCTTCTAAAAATAAAAAAAAAAAAAAAAAAAAAAATTTAAAAAATAAAAAAAATTTTAAAAATTAAAATTAAAAATCCAAAAAATTGTAAAAATTTAAAATTTTACAAAAAAATGGTAAACAACATATATATAACAAAACATGTGTCAATTGCATCATCCTCAAACATTGAAATATGTCTTACAAAAGCATCTTTCTACGGTTCTTTTTGTTCTAGGTCTCAAATGACTTGTGGATCATCATGATCTACCCCCATTAACAAAAGCTCGGTTGCATACTACGTCGGTACTCCCATGCAACAGTGAGTTGTCAGAGACTATATCGTAGTGCACAAAGGTTTTTCCATAGGACTACTTGTGTCCTCCATTTTTCCCATTGCATGTGTTATTGCTTGGGGCATCATTTTTAACCCTTTTCGTTACAACACAAACATTTGGGAACTACAACTTGATAACAAAAACATTGGTGCAACACGTTATTTGTTTGAGTACGTGTGATTGTATTGTTTCTCTGTTAGGTTAGTTGGTTTACTTTCTCATATTGCATTGCATAATGTATGTTGCATGGAGCTAAATATCATTTTACTTTCTCGTATTGCATTGCATAATGTATGTTGCATGGAGTTACGTATTTTTAGTAGTAAACAATTGTTAGTAATTTAGCTTTTCATGTTATCTTACACTTTTGTTTATTTTAAATAAAGGCCGATGATGTAGACCTAGGGGAAAAATGATATAAACATTTTCTTATGGAAAGGTTGGATGCAAAGGTTGGACTTGTCCTATATTTCTCCATTAATCATTTCTTCTCCATTATCATTTATTACCATTACTAATTTTTCTCCTAAAACTCACCTGGGGCAATAAACAACCACGTTTATCCCTATCCTTATTCCTTCTCAATACCTAAGGGTTTCATGCCCATTCTAACCTATTTTCTTCTATCCATTTCAAATCATATTTTCGATCATCGATTGACTTCTTCTATCACCCACTCGACACTCGAGGGGGCATCCTTCATCCTGCTAATTTTTCTTCAAAAATTTACTTATTTACACTTGTCTACTATGTTTGAAGTGAAGTCACTAACTTCACCTCAAACAGGGGCAAATGTAGACACCTAAATTCCACTTTTGCAATCTTATTGCCAAAACACACACAAATCACTCTTATTCTTCCCAATTCCATTATAATTAGTGCTCTTTGCTAATTAACTAACATGTTTCTTGCCAATTTAGCCAATTAACACCACTTTGTTGATCACCAAACCCTTTCACATTCAAGATGCCACTTTATGATGAATCATAAGTCAAAAAATCCTCTTCAAAACAAACAATTAGCGATTATAGGCTAATTAAGCCTATTTTTCCCTTGATTTGGTCAATATACCCTAGTATTGACTCAAACCCCTCTTCCAACCACTCAAAATCACCCCATTCACCTCCACAACGTCTCAACAAGCTTCAAAATCTTATCCTAGCCTCCTAGTTGACCCTAAGTGGTTGATTAAGGCTCCACACCTCTTAATCACTTGGTAATTCACTAATTGTGATTAGCAAGGCCTAATCATGATTAAAATTCTAATCTAATTTGGGGCTTTTAGTCCCACATGCACCAAAATACAAGTTTCTCCCAAAAGGAAAACTATAAAAAGAGTGCACCTCATTCCTTTATACTTTACACCATGCTTTGATTTGCATCTCATATAATAAATATGATATATACTCTCTCCCTGGTACCTTGGAATATTAGGTTAGGATTAGATAACTTTTCTTTCAGCTTTAGAAGTAGTTTAACATTAGGAATAGGTAGAGGGACCAACCTTCTATGGAGGTTAATCTCAACTTACAACACCCACATTGCGAGAGATCATCTCATGTTGCCTCAAATCCTTAGATCATCCCGATTCAAGTGTGGGTGTAATTTTGATCTCCACCGCTTCGACATGCTCACTTTGGGACCTATATTGAAATCTTTATTCTTCAAGTGTCCCATTACAAAATTCTAGCCACCTTGGTGGGCGGTTATTCTAGTGCGCTTTATAACGTATTTGATGAGTTTGGTGTGTGAGATAGTAATTTATATCCTTTTAAGGCTTGCTTTAATACATCTGGAGAATCGACCATAAAATCTACTGGTTTCAATAGTTAAAGTTCCCATTTTCATGAGAAAGACAATGTGCAGTAAGTAGTGACCCTTTTGAATATTTTTAGTTGTCACGAAGGAGGAGAAGAAGAGGAAGAACAGTTCAGATATCACCATCTCCTCCAAATAGAACTCTTTCTACTCTACCTCTCCGAGTAGACCCTTCTTGTTTTCCTCTAGAATTCTAAAATGGTGCATCAAATAAATTTACCCTTTATCAACTTTAATGGTGGTAGTCTTTTGGATCTCAATGCACAACATGATATACCAGTGTCTGCATTGAAAAGTATTCCCTTTTTCACTAGTGAAAATCACACTACCCCAGCTGACCATATCCAAGATATTGTCAATGTATGTTTAGTTCATTATATTATAAAGGATGATGTTGCGGGTAGGCTTATTGCTTATTATTTCAAAGTTAAAACACTTCAACGATATAGAAGCTTGAGACCTATATCCATTCACAATTGGAATGAACTTGGTATAGCCCTTTGCAATCAATTTGAGGAGAAGGTAGGCACCATATATTTGCTAGAATAGTTGACAACCATCAAGAGAGATCCTAATGAGCTTATGGCCGAGTTTAATTTCATATTTCAGAAGACATGAGATAGAATTCTAGTTCTTTTAAGACCATCTCCACAAGGTTATTTTCTTTACTTCTTAAGAACTCTCAATTTTTATATTTTCTTTATGATATAATTCATGGGTGCTATGCAACTACATAATGCTTATCCAATATCTACTAGGATGAGAAATGCCTAATACAAGTGGAAAGATAGCCTCTGGATTACCTATGCCTTTGTTTCCAAAATTACCTCAAGGTACTCAACTTTACATTTCTCCCATTCCGAATAAAACTCTCATCTCAATGCTTCTACATCATATTATCCCCAAAATAAAAATTATGACGATGAAATGAAAGCCTTGATCACATTTTTTTCAAATAAAGTTATATCCTTGGAGAAACAAAAAGCCCAATCTTATAGAAACTACCTAAATCCTAACCAAGGATAATCTTCACCAAGTATTTAATCAAGGTTATCATCCCTATAGAAATCAATATCCAAATCAAAGATATGGGAAAAATTAGCAAAATGATAGATGGAAAGGTCAAAATACACATCTTCCTCTTCAATCAATTTCTCCTACTCATTCTCTTCATGCACTAGCTCAAGTAAAGCATTGGTTCCATTGCAAAACAATGTGATTCAAGAGACAAAATGGTGTTTCCCATGTAATAAACCACATAATCAGTATATTTGTGCAAATGCATTATAAGTTCAAGATATTACGGCTCAAAATTCTTCCAATCAACATGAACCATTGATGGAAATAGTCAAATCTAGCATTGAAGAAACTCAAGAAGTCAATTCAGAGGCTAATCTTATGTTTTTTGGGGCTGATGAGTTTTGTGCAATGAATCAAGCTATGGATAGTTCCAATAGACCTCATACTCATGTTTTTGATAACACAAGGTCTAAGAAGAGAGTGTTGGATGCTCAACCTTCATCTCCTACCAATCAAACTAATCTTCTTCAAAAAGAATATTGGGATAAATTTAAGTAAAAACATATTTCTCAAGGTTCTTAATAAACTTGGCTTTGAAAGGAAATTATCTCTCGGTCAAAGGCATTTGTTCCAATATTGGAACAATCAAGAAAAGAGAACACCATACCTAAAATGCAAAATTCCATGGGCCTCCCTTTCAACATTGTTGAGCAGATGAAGAAGAAAAATGTGAATGTGACAACGTGGGATGCCTTGGTTATTCCATCTCAACGAGATCTCTTACATGAAGCTTTGAAACAAATCCCTCAATCTGAACCAACAACCCAAAAGATTCATTTTGTTGTAAATTTTTGCCAAGAAAAGGAGGAGAAAATAAGAATTGTTGTGAAAACCCCACCCTTTTATATGTCTTTGATTATAGGAAAACATTTGGTTCACAACTACATGATTGACTTAGGGGCTAGTACTTCTGTCATGCCTAAGAAGATTGTTGATATCTTAGGTATTGAATAAATTCATGTTTATAAAAGTGTTTTACAACTTGATGGATCAACTGTTATCATCCTAGGAGTGATCAAGGATCTTGATTTAACCCTTCATGTTTGTCTAAGTTTAACTATAACTCAAGATGTATCGGTGATTGAATTTCCTCCTTTGTTTTCCATTTGCATATCAAGATACCTCATAGCTAAAGTGGGTGGTTACTTTTCTTCAAATTGGTCTCACATGCTTTTAAGAACCAGATATGGCACTATATTTACCATACAAGCTGAGCCAATTTTCTCCTATCATGTTGAGTCTTATATCCTATTCCTCTACAACCTAATTATCTCATACAAGAAGGTCAAGAGCATGAATCACTTTCAATTAAGCATCCTAGCCCTCCTTCAATTTATGACCTTATGTTAGATGAATGGGCTAAGGAGCACTATGAATTTGACCCTTATGATCTAGCCATGGAAACTAGACTTGGAACATAATGCATTCATGAGGAAGAATTTACTTTCCCTTCCCCTCTAAAACAAGAAAACTATGATCTGGATTATAGAAAATTTTCTTTGATGGTTCTAGAAGTAGAAATGGAGTTGGGGCATGTATTGTTTTAATCTCTCCAATGAATGAGAAGTTTTTTTCCTTTTTCTCATAGATTATAGTTTGCATGTTCTAACAATGTAGAAGAATATAAGGCATTAGTGCATGGTCTTATTATTGTTGAAAAGAGACAAATCAAATAAATGCAAATCTTTGAAGACACGTAATTGGTTATTCACCAAGTTAGAGGGAAATGTGCTACAAAGAATAAGCTTTTGAAAGCTTATAAACAAAGAGTTTGGGATCTCTTGGAGATATTTGATGTTGTTAATCTGTAAGTAGTGCCAAGAAAATTAAACAAAGAAGCAGACCAGATGGCAGCCCTTGGATCACATTTTTCACCGATGAAGATCTCATCCAAGGAAATCAACAACATATCAAATTGGTGGTTAGGCCATCAATTTTAGATAATGAAATCAGTTGGAAAATATTTGATAATGATGAAAAAATTATTCAATTTATCCGAATAAAGTTGAGTTACTTCATGAATGCAATCATATTTACATGACAACTATGGTGATCAAATAATTCATTGAGGAAATTTTTTTGGCTAAAGAATTGGTCACTCTTGAGAATATTTTCAGTCCCGATGTTAAGTTTATAGGATAAGAAAAGAACATAACAATAAAGAAAAAATATTTTCAACTAGTTACTACTGTGCAAGGCAAGGAGCTATTGCTTAGAAAGGTATGCAATGAAGATTAGAAACAAGATTTTATCTCCTTATGTCAAAAATTTGATGATATATTCTCATGGGATTATGAATACCTTAAGGGGTTTGATCCAAGTATTGTCCAACATTCCATTAATCTTGATCCTCACATCAAGCAAATCAGACAAAAACAAAGACATGTCAATACCAAGATAGAACCCCTCATGAGGAAGGAATTATCCAAACTGATTAAGGAAAAAATAATTTTTCCTATCAAATACTCTACTTGGGTGGAAAATTTGGTTCCAAAAGGAAGAAGAATGGAGAAATCATACTTTTTTTTTTTTATTTCGATATTTAAATAAAGCTTCCTAAAGGATAATTATCCTTTGCCTTCTCTAGAGAAAATTTTACAAATTGTAGCGAGTGAAATATTTTCCATGTTGGATGGCTACTCGTGTTTCAATCGGATCAAGGTCGAGAAAGAGGATCATTTAAAAATTTCATTTACAATCAAATGGGGAACATATGGATATCAGAAGATTCCTTTTGGTTTATCAAATGTAGGTGCCACATTTCAATGAGAAATGGACATTATGTTTAAAGGGTATATCAATGAATTCATCCTTGTTTATCTAGATGATATTACTATTTTCTCAAGAGAGGGAAAATATCATATCATTCATATTGGCATGTATTTGAGAGATGTAGGTAATTTGGGGTTTCTCTTAACCCTAAGAAATGTAACTTTGTAGTTCCTAGGGAAGGCTCTTGGTACATGTTGTTTCAAATGATGGAATTGTCATTGATACGAAAAAATCTCAACTATCTTGTCTCTCTCCTTGGTACCCACAAGAAATCCTTGCAATAATTCCTTGAAAATATCAACTTTGTTAGAAGATTTATTTTTAATTTTGCAGGATTGGTTGGACCCATTATTGTAATGCTCAAGAAGGATTCAATTTTTAAATGGACAATAGAAGGAAAAATATCTTTGCTAAAATCAAATAAGAAATTACTCAAGCTCCTACACTTATCAACCCTGATTATTCCAATGATTTCATCCTATATACATATGGAGCCGAATCCAACATTTCTTTTGTTTTGACAAAACAAAATGATCAAGGTTTGGAACACCAAGTAGCTTTCTTCATTCGATACTAAAGGATTATAAATTGAGGTATAATCATATTGAAAAAAAATCTTTTCCCTCATGAGATCTCTAAATAAATTCAAGAGTATGCTTTCCACTAATCATATCAAAGTTATAGTCTCACATTCCAATGTGAGAGACTTTATTATGCAAGTAGAAATTAGTTAGAAAAGAGCTGGATGGGTGACCAAAATAATGGAATATGATGTGACTATTAAAGAAACAAATTTGGTAAGAGGAAGAGAAATTTGTGAGCAACTCAATTTTGATGCTCAAGATGATAAAAAAACATCTCTCTTCATAGAGGAGGAACTTCCGCACAAAGCTAAAAATCAGTAGGATGAAGGAAACCCAATTGATAATTACATTTGGATTGATATCATGGAAATATTTTTAACCATTGATGCATATCCTCTTGGCCTTAGAAAAATAAAAAAGAAGACATCGATATTTCATTCCATCCCTTACACACTTTGATTGATGGAATTCTATTCAAAAGAAACATTGATGGAGTGTTGTTGAGGTGCATTGAAGATGAGAAGGTGAACAAAGTATTAGAATAATTCCATGTTGGTTTCTCTAGTGGAAACTTCTCAATTAAAGCCACTCTAATGAAAATTATAAAGGCATGATACTTCGACCCACACTATTAAATGATGCTCACAAATGGGTCAAAAATGCAAATAATGTTCTTTCTTTCTTTGTAATAATAAATTGTTAGCCCTTACACTTCATCCAATTCAAGTAGATCAATAGGGTCTCAATTTTATCGGCATGATTAACCCTCCATCAAGTGTTGGCCACAATGTTGTGTTTTAACTATGATGAATTATTTTACAAGGTGGAATAATTTGTGGCACATAAGGAAGTTCTTGAATCATTTATCCGTGACTTCCTTAAAGATATTAGTGGCAACATTTGGCATTCCTCAAACCATCATCTTTGATAATGTAAAATATTTCTTAGGCGCTAAAATTTCTAATTGGGCTCTTGGACTTGGAATCTACTTTAAGAATTTTTCCAACTACTACCCTCGGGGAAAGGTTTAGCGAGAATCTACCAATAAGAACTTAATCAAAATCATAAAGAGGCCAATGGATATCAACCGAGAGGCAATGTAATAAAAAGGTAAAAAAATATCTTTGGGCTAATAGAATCATGGTGAAGAAGACAATTGGAACTTATCCTTACAAATTGGTTTATGGAAAAGAAGTTAGGATTCCCTTATCTTTGGAATTTCCTTCACTAGATTTGGCCCAATAGTTGGGATTTGATGGTTCATATCAAAGAGAAATCAAAATAGAATATCTTGTTGAACTTGAAAAATTAAGAAACTATTCCATGATCGATTGGAAGAACATCAAAGATCATCCAAACAGTGGTTTGACAGGAAGGATATAGTTCATAATTTCAAATTGGGTGATCTGGTCTTGAAATGGGATGTAGACATAGCTAAACCAGGGTAACACTCTAAGTTTGATGAACTTTGGAGTGGGCCATATATCATTAGTGCTTACAAAGAGGCCAAATATTTTGAGTTGTCTGACCTTGATGGATATGCATTAAAGATCCCAATTAATGGGATTTACCTTAAGCATTCCCATTAAGTTGTTTGTTGCATCTTGTATATATTAGAGTAGTTTAAATTTCTCCAAGTGCTTTTACACATTGTATTGCTAGTAGTGTAGGTTTGATTTGAAATAAGTGCTTGTGCACACTATACATGTTTCCTCTTGAAACATGTATGATTTTCCTTTGTACATAGTTTTGGGCATTATGGTTGTTGCATAGTTCATTCAGAATGATTCATGGAGGGATCTAGAGAGGTATTTTGTGGAAGAGTTTCAAAGTTTCAAGGATTAAGCTGAAACACCTCACAAATCAAATACATAGGTAGGGTTCTATGGAATCTTGCATGGTTATACCAGAGAAAGGCACTACTGCATTTTATTCATTGTTTTCATAGCAATGGAGTGGAAAATCAACTTTATTTCAGTTTTCCACTCTCATTAAATCCAATTCAAAATAATTTTCATGAAAAAATGTTCATTTCAAGCAAGGAAATTTAAGGCTAAATCTAAGCGAGTCCTTCGTGAAGGCTCAAGGGTATATTTTCAAGTTTCGATCGGTTTTCAAGTTTTTCATGATGAATCCAAGCCCAATGGATGCTTCAAGGACACTTATCTTCTATCTAGCACGTAGATGGCCCTATTGAGTTGCCAAACTGTTGTCTAAAATACCTCTCGAATATTTTGGAAACTTGCAACTTCATTCTAAAATTAGGTGGATTTGCAGTGGTTTGAGCAGTGGAGTTCATTTTAATACTGTAGGATTTTGGGCTTTTCAACATGTCATGTGTTGCATATGTCCCGCTTCTAAACTCCATGCAGTCCCCTTTGTGTCATATTTCATGATTCTTTGTCATTGGGACATGTTAGGTTTAAAACATGTCCCATGTTTTGTATTTCCCACTTATGAAATCCTAAAGTCAATTAGTGTTTCATGTATTCTCTACATCGGAACATCTTTGGTCAAACACATGTTATATGTTGATTGATCTCCGATCCCAAAACCTAATTTTCCCCTTTGTGTCGATTTTCAAAGCTCGATGACATAAAAGAAAGTTAACTATGTATTATGAAAGTTAACCTATGATCCCCGAAATACACATCCCTTATGTCAAGCTTTACAAGAGTGCTTGACAAGTATAATGTCCCAACAAAGTGTCGTAGGTTTGTGATGGTGTTTTGTAGGGTCACCGAATCGACAGGGGTGGTTATGACAGTTCAACCACTCACATTTAATGAAGTTTGGCACTCTTTGTTTCTCCGAGCAAGGTGATGTGGGTGAATGGTCTTGCAGGGGTTCCCATGACGATTTTCGGATATTTAATGCATGTTACTCGGTGGTTGAACTCAAATTCAAGTTTCCATCTCTTTTCCCTCCTCCTTCTCTCCCATTTTCTATATATTTGGCATTAATGCTCATTCGTAAAGGTTGGACCCTCTTGGAATGGAAAGGCTTCATTCGAGAGTGTTTTCCAAGTGTTCCATGCCTCAAATGTGAGCCTATGTAATGTGGTTATACCTTATTCACACAATATAGTGGACTGTACATCTCTTTAAGGAATTATAATTCATGTTTTGTGGATATTCTCTGCCATAGCTTGTATTTTCTTGCATGTTCTTTCCTTTTCATTCATTTACAGGTATGTTGTGTATGTCTTCTCACCTCTCGGGGTTTTATTTATGTTGTGCTTTGTGAAAATGGAGGTTTGAATGTTGTCTTGGATTGTGGTACTCTTGTCTTCCCTCTCCTTCCCCATTTTCTTCCATGTTCACTCATTTGAGTGTCCTCCCCCCTTTTTCTTGGTGCTATCACCTCCCCTTAGTTTAGGATTTCCCATTCATGCATATTCCTCTCTCTTTAGTCCTTTGGAACATTAGGTTAGGATTAGATAGCTTTTCTTTCATCTTTAGGAGTATTTTAGCATTAGGAATAGGTAGAGGAACTAGCATTCTTTAAAGGTTGACCTCAACTTGCAACACCCACATTGCAAAGACCATCCCACATTGCCTCAAAGCTTGGATCATCCTAATTCAGGTGTGGGTGCAATTTTGAATTCCAACAGGTTCTTAGATTCTTCCTCTGGTTTTTCCACTTCATCACTTGATGTTTCCTCATCTTCTTCCTCCTCACCGGTCCCTTTAATGTAAAATAATTTCTTCTCTACACATTTATGTCCTCTGCTCCATTTATTATCACAATTGAAACATAAACCCTTTTCTCTTTTCTCTTCAATTTGTTGAGGATTCAACCTTGTAGGTTGAGGGAAGGATGGTATTGAGGTGCTACGATCTCTAATGCTAGTGAAAATATTCCTCTTTATGGCTAGAAATTTTTCCTTTGCCCTACATGCTATGATAATAAAATCAAAACATTTGTACCTCATGTTGGATGTGATCCTTGAGACCACCTAAGAATAGATCATTCAAATTGTCATATGTAATTGTATCCACCCACAATGAAAATATTTGGAACTGTTGAATGTAATCCTTTTCTGACCATGTTTATCGCAACTTTGTCAATTAGCTAAAGTAGTTCTCAACCACACTACTACTATGGTGCATTTGGAGTTCCTCTATTAAAAACTAACCAAGTAACATTAAGTTCCTCTTTATTTTGAGTACACAACCAACAATACCAAGTGAATTGTTCTCATTCCAGATACAAGGATACCATAACCACCTTATGTCCATTTGGGACTTGATGCAGATAAAAAAATCTCCATTTGGTTGATCTAGGTGATTGGATCACTCCCATTGAACTTACACATTTCTACTTTTGGAATAATGTTACACCATTGAATAGAAGATCCACCAAGTTGTGTAGAGGATCCTCCTTGGTTGGAGTGATTTGGATCTGTGTGTGCATTACTTGAGGAACCCTTGTGACTAGAATTGGAATTCATGCCAATATTAATGCTTGAAAGAGTGAGCATCATCTCCTTCCTAAGTGACTCAAACCCAAGTTGCATTTCACCCTTAAGGTTACCTTCCAGTGCTTGAAGGTTTCCTTCCATTTTACCTTCCAATACTAGAAGCTTGTGGTTGAGGTCATCTTTACTTGCCATATTATGAACCTTTTCTTGGTGACTACCTTTGATACTCCAAAACATGAAGATTCCAAATCCATATCTTCTTTATTCAGAGTCATTCCTAGAGTGGCTTGACCCTTCCCTTCGCCTTTAGTTGATCACCCTATCATAAAGTAGGGTTTGGATCTTGGGATACAAGGATTAGGGTAAACATTTAGGGTTTGGGGTTTCATATAGTTATTCTCTCGAATAGAGAGAAACACAGGAGCAAAGTCTAGTAAACTAATGTCTCCACTTCAATTTAAAAATTGCAAAAAAATCGCCACCTATTTGGAGATATAGCTGAATCTTCAAAATTAGGATTTTAACCCAAATGTGGCCAAATCGAAGCTCGATACTCCTTGTAATGAAATTACTTAGATAGATCTTAATATCAATAGAAACAAAACACCAAATAACACCAAGATAGAGATGAATGATCACAATATGAAAGTATAATGACTTAGACACTTTGAGGGGGCAACCTTCAAACCAAGCAATAAGACTCATGTGTTCAATATGATGATTAACTACTCCTTAACTCCTTCTATATATACCCTTGCTATACTGTGGCCAACACCAAGGCCAACCTACTAAACATATGCAAGCATAAATGAATGACATATGACAAGAAAAAGGATTATGTAATCCACAATTTGGCCCTACATATCCAATATAACCTATATGACTAAGGGCGTAACCGATATTATAAAAGGATTGGGTTTTTAGATTTCCCCCTTTTGTATTCGACCACTAGAAACCTTGATTAACTCGTGGATAAATCATGGATTAACTCATAGCTAAATCATGGATTAACCCTTCACTAACTAAAGGCACCTGAAATACAACATAATATAATTAATGGTAACTAAACACAACTACGGTTGTGTTTAGGTACACAATAGAGGATGAATCTAAAGATGGTGAAGAAAAGCATGAGGAGGTTTTATAAGAATATATGAAAAAATAACACTTCATCTACTTAAGAGATAAAGTCACTCACACACGAAAAGGTTGAAGATGCAAAGAAAGAAGAAAAATGTTGACAAGATGAAAGTATAGGAAAAGGATACATAAGGTTAAGGCATATAGGCACCCGCATCAAAGGCATGAAAAGAAAAAATCATGGAGTCATTTCAAGGAGCATCACAACAACAATAAATATTCGTTTTATATCATAACATGGAAATTAAGGTATTTGTTCCGTTTTGATTCTTGTAAACTAGAAGTTCACGAATAGTAGTTGAGTTGGGAAATTGGTTGGATTTTCTTCTTACATTATTAAGGGAAGGGTAAGTTAAAAGAAAAAGGTGGCCATCTTCAACTTCATTAGTATCACACAATTTACAAATTCACTCTCTACTAGTAGTTTTGGGTTTATCCAACATCTAGTTCCTCTATGTATGTTGTGAACATCAATCATTATCGTAGAAATACACATTTATTTTAAGCTCACAATGTTTAAAAAGTAGTTTTGATAAGTTAAACAAAGATTAATTCATTGTTCTAATGTTTAAACTACCTCTTATTATTAATTTTCCTAGTGTTCAATATATTATATTTTAACTTCATAAAGATGTGAGATTTGAGTTTATTAACGTTTATTATTAGTAAAATAAGGGTTGAGGGACCCTCGTCCATA
The DNA here is from genome assembly GCA_018340775.1 of Taxus wallichiana var. yunnanensis. Classification (NCBI taxonomy): domain Eukaryota; kingdom Viridiplantae; phylum Streptophyta; class Pinopsida; order Cupressales; family Taxaceae; genus Taxus; species Taxus wallichiana. Next base: position 301,461,771 of record CM031236.1, read on the forward strand.
TATTAAAATCGTTAAACATTTTCAAGTAATATAACGGCCTAAAAATATTTAAAAATCCATCAAACAAGTACATAAGTACCACATCCAATTCAATGACTAAAGAATACAAGAAGTAATTGTAACTAGCAACATACCAAATAGAAATAATAAAAACTAGCTTCCACAATCATAACCCCAACTTTTACCATCATTATGTCATAGCATATAAAACATAATCAAATCCAACAAAAATAAGAAAATACAATTTGAAGATCGACTTAAGGGAGTCAACGACCATAAGGAAAGAAACCCAACCTATAACACTACTCCTTTCAAAGGTAGAATAATAATTAATGGGTCATTTATCTAACATATAAAAATATTCATCACTACCAATAACTATCTTCAACGGCCACATATAAAAAAATAGATGTGCTTCTTTCCCTATTAAAAATTCAATGACAAAAAAATAACCATTCGGAAGTCCCATATCATTTTGGAATTCAGTAAGGAAGTAGTACCCTCTAACTACCACTAATTTCTTCCACTGTTCACATTCTTCCTCATTATTTGTCAGAAGTCTTCCCCTCCAGTCAAGGACTGAGTACCGCAGAAAAAACATCGAAATCTCATGCCAACGAATTTCACTCTCAATCTTCAGCTGCGATTTTTGGAATTCCACTCTTGTGCTTGTGAAAGTTAAATTATGTAGAATTTTATTTCCCCGAAGTCTATGAAGGAGAAAAAAATATGGCCCAAGGCTTATGACCTGCTCACACCAAAGCGCAGATCATAGGGAATTCATTCAATTTGGAATATAGACCACTATTCTTTCAAATATAGCGAGTGAACTCCAGAAGAGGCTTGCATGCTAAGATGCATTCCAATAATTCACAGGGTTTAATGAAAATTTCTTTCAAATTGACAAAGGTATGGACTTCTATAGTCCCTTTTCCCTTGCCTTTTACCACCTCCTTCAAAACCTTAATCTCCCTATTTCCTTTTAGACTCCTCATTTTCATACTCTAACACCATTGCCTATTCTTGTAATTTCTGAGGCACTTAACAACCTTTATCCTTCAAGCACTGAAGAACTGTATTAAGTGAAATTGAATCCACAATAGGTATATCAATACCTTCAGCAGAAGATAACAATGTTGCAGCAGTAAGATTTTCCTTTCCAGACATAGAAGAATGTGATTCCCCTACAGAAATGCCATCATATGGTACGAATTATTAAATCTTAAACTCCCCGTCCCTTCTTATTAATCATCTCTTCGTGACGTTAGCCAAAGTATCCAGGTTATGAACACTTCTCAAACTTGGAAAGGAAGTCAACCATTAATTTTCTAACTATGCTGACAACTTGTTGGTTCTTCCAAGAGCTTCTTCCAAAGTATCCAAGGATCTTACTCCCACCATACACTTCTTCCATCATCACATTTGGATTCATTCCTAAACAAACTACATTTGAATCTCACATATCTTCTTCACACATTTTGGACGCCGTCATCTTCAAAGGAGATTAAGGTGTAGGGAAATTAGGCAACTACTTAGGGCGCCAACATTTAGGAGGCGTCAATTTATTTTATTTTATCGTAGTTTTTATGGAGACTAGATCAATTTATTAAGAATATATGCTAGTAGAGTTGGTAACCACCCTTACATACGAATTTGATTCTCTTCGTTAAAAATAAAAAATAATTTCAAATAATTATATTAAGATTATGATATTTAACTAGCCCTGAAACTTAGGCAAGTTCCTTTGTTGTTAAATTTAACTCATACATTTGTATTTTAATACTTTGTATTGTTTTGAAGTCTTGCAAGTTATTTTCAGAGGAGATATCAAGAAAGGTAAATATATATGGAAATTGAGAAAAATAGTTGGGACATATATCAATAAAGGAGGATTATGATAGACTATATGTTAGAGAATTAGTTAAGGAATTTAGGCAAAGTGACAACTACAACTAAATTTATTAGCAAGTTTTTCTTGGATGGTAGAGGCATAACATATCAAGTAATCCAATATTTGGTTACGGTTAATTAATTTTTCTACTATAAGATTTATTTATTTTATAAAAAAAAATTAGAGAAGGTGTTACCTCTATTATTACTTACGGCGTTCACAAACACTTAATTCGGCCTTGATCATCTTTCACCATTATTTGTGTACCATCATCAAAATTTCCTTCCAGCTTCTTCTGAGCTTAACTTGGAAGACATATGACATCCCGATTACTTGAAGGTACTTTATCAATGGAATCACCATTTTTATTCTCTTGTGGCTCGAATCCACCTCTCCTCCAACCTTGATATCAAAATCTTCAAAATGAGATTTCACCTCCTTTTTCTTAATTTACTTGATCCCTTATTCTTTGACTTCATTGTTTGTAAGATGATCCCATGTGATAATATAAATAATACCAACGACCTCAACAACAATATGTTGAATATAAGGAAGATCACATAACCCAAGATGCCATAATATGTAATATATGTCGAAATAGACTAATTATTCTTATAGTAGGGGAACAATATACAATAATCCTCAAGGAAAGAATCAATCCATAAGATCTTTTAAAATGAAATGATGGACACCTATTAATAATAATGGATGGGTAAACCCTAATCCCAATGTAGTCGACTCATTACCCAATATAATTAATTCTAAAAGTTTCCTATTTGAACGAATAAATTAAACTAAAATAACTAACAATATATTATACTAATATAACTAAGAGAAATGTGTGCCACATGTTAGCATCTCCATCAACATTTATACATCATACCATCACCCCTAGTTACATAGAATGTCATCCATCAACATGTTTCGCATCAAAACATGTGAAGAAACCAAATTATGACACTTTCTCAAATCATTACACACTTGTTACCATGTTTGATCATCCAACCACTCATATGTGCTCTTGGTGGGTGATAGGTATCTCGAACCTAGTTCTCAATTCTCTTGCACTACTTTATTTCCATATGACCATAAATGTTCCTCATTGGCTTCCATACATAGCCATATTGAATAATCATATGATTTCATGTTCCATATTTGTTGTTCCTTTGAATTCATGTATATCCATGGTGATTGTTCCATTGATTCTATGTATAGCATATATAGTTTCAATTATATTTCATATTGTAGACACTCAACATAAACACCCTTGGCATTCATTTCACATTGATTCATAATATGCACATTGTAAATGTATGGATATTTGGTCCGAATTTGACATTATTGAGTCGTATGGTAACTTTTGAAGCTTTAAACCCCCTTTATGCATCCCCACACAAACCACTACATTTTCTCCATGCTTATATTGTCATGTATCGTGCACGCCAATATTGTTCTAACATGTCGATTGTATATGCAATGTCGACACATTTTATTTTTTCACCCTTCTAATTGGATGGGCCCATATATATAATTTATTTTTTCCTATTTTTGTATGTTAGAAATCACCTGTGCACGCTAATTTATCTAAATTTTAAATTCAATTCATCTATAAATAGACAATTGATTGGGCTTATTTTAACATGAAGAACTTATCTAATCCTAGCAAGAATTATATTGTGAATATTCTTGTACCACTATGATGGAGTTATTTCTAGTATGCAATTTTTTTGTTATCTTTGAGGAGTTTAACAAATTAGAAGGGTAAAATGCCACCACAAAGCCTCTTTGATGCAAACCCCCAATCCAAACCCTTATCTATTTCATATTTGTGAAACATGTTGATGCCAGACACAAATCAAAGTGTGCAACTAGAGAAAAAGGCAATAACATGTGTGTGAAATTGGAAAGTTTTTTTGTAGTTTGTAGGTCATAACCAAGGTTGTACATGTATACTAGGATTGCTTAACATCAACTATGGTCATTCATATGGTCATGACATTGTTCTATGTTGAGTTTAGATATCTCAAGTGTGTAGTCACATATTGTTGTTTATTTACCCAAAGGGTTTAAATTGTGATGAAAACCATGAAATGACCCAAATGCCCCTATAATGTGAACTTAACAAGCTAAGAGTCCTTCATTAACTCACATTTTGATAGAACAATTAATTATTTATTAGTTGATGAGTTAGATGTTTGTGATACTTAATTTGAGTTAGTTGTATTTATAAGAATACAATTTGGTGGACCCTAACTTTTTAGACCCCTAGGGCTTCATCTAATGGTGAACCGTCTTTGTGCATACTCCTAATTTTTTGAATGTTTTCATAATTGAATGTACTTGATCCCAAGTCCTAGGTTCCTTCTAGTTTCCAAGATGTCTAAAACCGTGTGTTTGAATTGTGTGGTGTATTTTCGTTCATGTTTAATTTCATTTTATGCACCAATTTTTTTATAAAACAAAAATCTAAGATTATAATTATAAGTTCTAAAATTAATCAAAAGTAAATACATATTATTTAAAACCCGTTCATTGTATCTAAGTTAAGATTGAAAAATAAAATAGAGTCTATAAATGTTTCTTCTACTTTGGACATAAATGTGTCAATGCAAGATAATGTAGATCCTTCTTTGATGTGAAAGATAATAATGTGTCTTTTAATAACAAAGTGTACTTACTTCTACAAATATAAAAACTCGTGATATACTTTTACATAATAATGTGGACAATAGTCATCAATATTTTAATCATAAAGCATTATTCAACCAACTCAAAATGTCTCAAATCCCGTTAGTGAGCCAAATGAACTCCTTGTGCGAATTTAAGAAGTTCCTTGTAGGAAACCATCGAGAGATTGGAAGTATGACAAATGTTTTATGATAATTTATATGTAAGAGATTTTCTCAAATGAAGTCATTTTCCAATCATTTGTTAATCCCTCAATTTCCCAATTATCTTCTTATCTTCCCGTTTCTCGATCGGTAATTAATCCCCTCATTTCCAAATCATTTCTTAATCCTCCCATTTCCCAAACCCTTGCATCCTCTCAAGTATCCTCCAAACCTCGAACAATTTACTCCCTAGTGATACACAATGTTCCTTTGTTCATTAAGAGATTTCATGAGAGGTGAAGAACAATTATGGAATTCAATGATAGATAATAACACGAGCTTGAATTTTTGTATCGGTGAATTTCTTCAAAGCCTTGGTTAATGTGAAGACAACCTTGCATTTTTAGAAACAATTGTAAAATTCTATGATTATATTAAAAACATTGGATTGCATAATTTGGGTCATTCATGTGACTCTAAATAAGGTTCAAACCCTATTTCACATGGAGCCTAGTAATGAAATGTATAATATATTTTTCGAAAGACATTAAATACATCAAATGTAAGAATTTCATTCAACTATGCATTGATATATGATATTTGGACATGCCGGGAAAGTCCTAATTATTCAAAACTACAAAGAATTCATAAAATAAAAGGAGAAAGAAGTTGTTTCAAAAGATTAAGCAATTGAAATTACAAGAAATGAAAAATCATGACAATAAAGAATGAAATGGAAGTTTGAAATCTTCTCTATATAGAATATGTATGGTCCCAAATAAAGTATCTTCAAGTTTAATTGGTATAAAAGAATATATCGTACATGAGTGATGTTTCTACATGAAGAAACATGTATAAAAATGACCTCTTAGAGAACAATTCACCACCGCTTAAATGCTTATTGCCTCAAAAACCGTCTCTTTTCTTCCAATCTCTTTATATTTTTTCACTTCTCCTTGCTACATACCCCTTTTGATATTTTCTTTGATGGCATGCTTAGATTGTTTTGATCTACGATTTTTTCATTTATTATCCTTTTACAAATTAAAGGATACATCTCTATTTTAATTTATTGCATGTGACTTTTCAATTTTAAACGTCATTTTCATAAGTTTATGATTCATGTGTTTCATGTCACTTCTTTAAGTAATTTATCTTTCTTTATTTTCATATGCTTTAAGTGTTTTGTCTCTGATTCAAATGATGTGATTAAAGGCTATAATTTTCATTTTGCTTTGTGGTTCTTCTTGTTCTCAAGTTCACATCTTTTAAAAAATTCTCTCATGTTTTTCTTGAAATCTACAATGAATTAATACATGATGAACAAACATTTGTGTTCATGCAAACATAATTGAGTATGTTGATGGAAATCGTAAATGAATTAGGTTCCTTTCATTTCTTTTACCTTTTTTATCTTGGCTTGTGAATTTCAAGGGTATAGTGGCTCAAATGTTTAGCATACATTTGTACACGTGAATTATACAATGATCACAATCCCACATTCATTACAGGGAGACAAATGTTATGTGAGATACAAAGTTGGGTTTCCTTTAATGTTATATGACAAATGCCATTCTATGAATTTACTTTAAGAAGTTATGTCATGAATTACTTTACCTTGAATTCATTTGTTTTAAGTGGTTTGTTATTAGTTAAATTTGTGGTGTCATGCTTGTATAAAGAGAAAAGCACACCCTTTCATATACATGTTCACACACACCCACATACATAGACAACCATATCTAGAATTAAAAGCACATAAGGGCCACATGGCTCATACAAATCATGTTTCAATTGCAAGGGAATAGTTTCCATTACCTTTCTTGTCTATATTGGGAGGAAACATATGTTGTGAATAGAGAAAATAATGAAGAGGAATTGGAATGCACTCTAAATGAATGTGTGTCCTTCATTTTATTATGTAGAGAGTAGTTACAATGTATGTGGAACCGTTAAGAGACTGTTCATAATTTATTATAGTTAGAAAACTACCAACAACCATGTTGTATATAAATAAATTCATTATATTCAATACCCCCCAATGACTAAACCATAAATAACTCAAGTTTGTCCTGAAATTTTACAAACAAGATTGGACAAAGAAGTTTAGTCATTAACACTATAGGTTGCTCCTTAAATAATATGTTGAAAGTTGTAGTCCTATGATATTTTTTTGTGCAATGTAGGAGCTTTAGTCTAACCAGAGACCAAACAAAACAAATATCTAGTCGTTTGGACATATGATATAGAAATTTTTCCACCAAGTGTTTGTTGAGTGACTCATTGAATGACCTAATGAATCATCATTGGATAAAAGGTTCATTGCAATATCCAAAGTTCCAAACTTATATTCTTGGAGACGTTGCTTGAATAAAATTTATTAGACTTATGGAGTTTGTTTGAATATGTGCAAAGACTCAATAAGTATTCAATCCATATGATCTCAATCATGTCCCCTGAACATCTTCGAAGTACCATTAGACCTCCTCATCTGAAATTTTCCAAGAAAGCACTTTGAGATACAATCCAACCAAACCGAGCTGCTATGGAGAAAAACAACTAAAAGGTAGCCATATTTCCTGAAATAGTAAGAGTAATAATCAACTCCATGGTAGGAGAACCATCTCTGCGGGTAGTGGAAACACTTGTATCCTCATTATGCCCATCTATTCCCCTGTTTGAAAAATATTTTGTAAGAAGATGAGAAAAGTGTCCATGCTCTATTGTCCTTTAAGCCAATGCATGTGATTGTGTGACATATTTTTCCATCTCACCAAGCACCTCTTGTACATCCTATAATTTTGGGATTTCATCTACCGAAACATTAAATATTTCAGTATCCTACACATTAGTGGATATTCCCTCCATAATTAGGTCATCTAGATTGACCGGAGAAAGGACAACATCCCTATGGGAATGGAATCCCCAATGCATCCTAAATGGTGGAGTCTCCTCCACACATTCTTCTAAGTTGATTGTAAAAGAGTTGACTAGCCTATACTTGACCACCCAATGCATAGGAAAATCAATTGTCCATGTTTTGCATTTGACACAAGACATTTCTCCTTAGAGAAATTTACAACAACACTAGAAATATCTATTAATTGACAAGTAGATAAGAGATTTTTATGCAAGTTAGGAACATACCTAACATTCCTTACTAATAGTGTTTGAGCATTATTCATCACAATGCATACATCTCATATCCCCTCTACTACAAGTGACTTCCATAAGCTAATACAATCGAATCAAAACAATATGTAATTGTAGTAAATTATACATATTAGTCCCTTGATGTGAAAAATGTATGGATGCGTCAAATTCAATAATCCAACAATTGGTAGCATTGTCATTCGAGCATGATGTTGTAAGACAATAAAGAGCATGTTCTTCCTCAAAATCTTGTTCATTTGCAATGTTTGCCACATTTGCCTCATCATGTGGATTTTTGCTATGTTGGGAAAGATCATCTTTGTCACTTTCGATAATACTTTTTGAGATGCCAAATCTTATGAAAGTAATGCCATTTAACCTGGTTTTGGAAGATTCATCGGTGTCATTTTCACTTCCCCTTTGATTAAGTAGTCAATGATCTCTAATTTTCCAAAAATAGACTAAAGTGTTTGGTTTTGTATCCATTCCTTTGTAGCTCGTAAGCTAGGAAAAATGCACTACTAACAAGGAAGTAAAATACTAACAACAATACCTCCTCCTTTGCGTTTCGTAGTAGCAAACCTCGAATGGGCTATGAAACATGGATTTATCCCCTATTGCGTGATATGTAGGTGTTTTTCTCAAAGACGGCGCAAGACCTTCCTATAAACAATGATCCAATTACTTTGCACTAAATGGGTAAAAAGATTATGGATTTTGGGTGCTTGAAGATGAGGCTATTTAGGCATTAGGACGAGGTGGAAGGATGTTTTTGCTCAAACGATGCAAGAACTTAGGCAGGACATTCAAGCTTATTCTCCGTGTTTTAGAGGGGAGGGTAAGGTTGTATTTATAGCTGGGAAGTGATTAATTTATAGTAATTTAAGTAATTATGGTTTGAAAATGTGAGCAAGATTAGGTGAGTGGGACCAAGAAAAATGGGTGAATATTTGATTTTGGATTTTTAATTCATAAGTGGAGGATTTTAGGTGAGTGGGGACCATGAAGAGTGGGTGAGGATTTGATTTTGAATTTTTAATTCAATAGTAGAAAAAAATGGAGAATAATGACATGTGGTAAGGATTAGGTTATTTTTAGATTTGAAATAAATAACTAATCAAATTATATTTGATTAATTCAAGTGTATTTTGTGGGAAACGAGGTAGGGGAATTAATTAATTTAAGAAAGATGTAAAATTAGGGTGTCTACATTTGCCCCTCTTTGGAAGGGTACTATGAAAGTAGTGTCCTTCCAAAGAAAGAAGACAAGATGGGGAAGAATTCAATTTACTTTTTCTAAGCAAAAAAATAGAGCGAATGTTTTTGGGAAGAATAGAAGGTGGTGAGTGATGGATGTCATGGTATCCTCCAAGACAAAAATGTCATGAGAAGATGTGATTATGGATAGATGTGATGATGCCCCCTCGAGAGGGCTGATGAGAATGGAATATAGGACGAGCTCTTGAAAAGAGGAGATACTGAGTCTGCGAGAGAAGAGGATGATAATGGATTGGAAGATATTGGAAATGACCATACGACGCTTGAAATGGAGAAAGGATTCAATCGGCCTTGAATGCTAGGTGTGAGGGTGTGTGGGAAGATGAAATGGGAAAGAGAAAAGGGAATGGATATGATTGGGGGTTGATTATGAGAAGAGTAAGAAAGGTGAAGAGTAATGGAGATAGGGAGGGACAAAAAAGGAATGAAAGAGGTAGAAAATAATAAGAGAGAGGGATGATAGGGGAAGAAGGGAATGATGAAGGAAAAACAAGGAGAAGACATGAAAATGACAGAGTAGAGGGTGAAGTTATGAAATAGAGAGATGTGCCAAATGAAGGAAGCAACAAAGATAATAAAGAGGGATGCATGAAAGCGAAAGAAATGATAGAGCTGAGAAAAGCAAGAAATGGGGAAGGATAAATAAGAAGGAGAAGACGAGGTGGGAGTAGGGGTAAAATCGACGAAAAATTGAAAGAGGAAGAAAGAAGAAGTAGAATGGATAAAAAAGGAACTATGAGGGGCAAGGAAAGTGTGAAAAAGAGTAGAGAAAAGATGGGACAACATTGAAGAACTAGGTTATCGATGGGGAAGTAAGGAGGAAACGTGATGTAAAAAGGGGAAGAAGACGATACAGAGGAAGTGAAATAAGATGAGGGGTGGGAGAGAGAAGAGGATAACAGAGAAAATGATGTAGAAGGAAGGGAATACAAAATGGGGATAATAAGTGTAAAGTGAATAGTATGAGGAATGTAAAGAGAAGAAAGAGGGGAGGAATGACATAGATTGGAAAATATGCGGAGATGCATGAAATGAGGATACTAGGATTACGAGAAAATAGACAAAGGATGTATGATGAAGATAGTAAAAATATTTAAGAGGGCGAAGGGAAGATGGAGAGATGGGGAAGAAGCAACAAGAAATGGTGGGAGTGGGGGAAAAGAATAGGAGAGAAAAGAGAATGGAGGATAGAAGAGGCAATGCCAATGGGGGGACGTTAGGGAAAATCCACTAACAATGAGTGGTGAGGAAAGGTGAGAGAAAAAATGAAGAAAAGAAGAAAGGTAAAAAGGATTGGAAAGGGTAAAGCTAACGAAGGGATGTTAGGGAAAGCCCACTAACAATGAGTGGTGGGCTTAGAGAAAGGAAGGAATGAAGGGAAAATCTAGAAGGTCCAAGGGAGTGAACGAGGTCGTGCGGAATGAGGATTGATGATTTTTAGGGAAAGTCCACTAACAATTATTAGCGTGGGAATAGAAGATGATGATGAAAGAATGATAGAGGAATGTTAACAACAATGGTGAACAAGTGTGTGGGTAGAAATGTGGGAGAATTTGAGAAGATGAAGTGGAAAGAGTAAATAAAATGGGAGGGATGAGTTGGGACTAGGTGAAAGCGAGGAGAGGATGTGGAAGATGAGGACAAATGAGGTGAGGATGAAGAAACAAGACATGAAAATAATGGGAAGAAACAATATAAAGGATGATGGATCAAGAAGGGGAAAATGGGGAAAAGAATGTGATTATAGGCGGAAGATATTAGACGTATGTTGTGAGATGATAGGTGGAGAAAGGACAATGGTAGGAGGAAAATGGGTTTAGTAGGAGAGACTAGGTGGAAGAAGCGATAAAAAAGTGAGCGAAGAATGAGGAGAGGGAAAATTTCAAAATGACTAGTTTAGCATGGGGAGGACCTAATGTAAGACGTCAATGCGACAAAAGTGGTTAAGTAATATTTCCAAGCGAGCAACATTGGAGATGACAAGTGGGCAAGCGAGAAGTGGTGTTTGCGAGAATGGAAGAGGAGGTGAAAGGATGTGATGATGAGGAATTTCGAGAAAAAGTGAAGGGTGAAGGATGTGTAGTGATGGGGAAAGGCAAGAAGATAGATCATCCTTAAGAGGGAATCTTAAGTGAGATCACCATGCCGTGCGAGTGGTTAAGTAAGATTTCCAAGCAGAGGATGGTGATAGCGGTGGTAAAAATATGTGATGATGGGGAATGAAGAGAAAATATGGATGGTGAGAATGTAGAGTGATGGGCGAGTGCAAGATGACATGGCATGCTTAAGAGAGACTCTTAAGTAAGATTATCATGCTGCTTGGAGTGGTTTCGTAAGATCGCCAAACCGACAGGATGATATGCAAGGAGAAAGACAAAATTGTATTAGGTACATGGGTGGAATGGTTGGTTGAAGAAGATGATCACAACGAGAGGTAGGAGAAATAAGATGGGGGAAATATGATGGGATGGGGGAAGGCCATAGGGCAGATCAACCTTAAGAGGAATTCTTAAGTAAGATTGCCATGCGACCGGAATGGTTAAGTAAGATCACCAAGCTGAAGAAGAAGAAGAATGATGATAGAGTTGGTGGGAATAAGGTATGACAAAATGGACTGAAGGGGAACCCTCAAGTGAATTTTTCATACTATGAGAGCGTGTAAGTAGGATGACCAGGCATAAGACGGATTTGGGGAAGGATGAGAAAAGAGTGAGTGATGTATGCACGAGTGGAAAAAGATACGAGATGAGGTGATAACAAAGAAGAAAGGAAACAAAGGAGTGTAACATGAATGGATGAAGGAATATATGTAGTGGAGGGCGAGAGCGTGAGGGGAATCCTTAATGGGATGCCCGCATGGTGAGAGTAATGATGAGAGAATGAGAAACATAAGAGGTGGAATGGGAAGATGTGTGTGGTGGTGATTGTTGTTTTATGCGAGGAGGTGGTGGATAAGATTCTATAGCGGACGGATCTTAGGGAGAGGGTAAACCTCCACCGAGGATCCCATATAGAAGGGGTTATTAAGTAATATTTTCAAACGGGAAAAAGAGTGAAAGGAAAGAATACAAATGGGTGAGAGGGGACAAGAATGGTGAGAAGGGTAATATGGGGATAAGTGATGGAGGAGTAGAAATGAGGACCGAGGATGAATGGATCAAATACGGGGTGATCATAGTGGGAGAGGAGGAGTCTGGCCGGATAGTGAATGCTACTTAAGAAAGATCTTCAAGTAGGATTCACAAATTGCAACGGTGATCAAGTAGGATTCCCAAACCGGGAGATGTATTAGTACTGAGTGAATGGAGGGGGTGTAAAGTAAGATGTTGATCATGCGAAAGATACTTACGTGACGAAAAACATCTTAATTTTAATATAGCACATAACAGGATGCATCGTGATATAAAAGATCAGGATGACTAGACTATAATATGCGTGATAGCATAAACATGGGAAATCAATAAGGTTTGATGCCCCAATATGATATGAAAGTGGAAGAAAGCATAGACAGAGGCCATCAAGAAAGTATGATGCCCCAGTATGATATGTAATCAGATAACATAAGTATATTAGAGAGAACACTAGGATACATAAAATCAAGATGCCCCCTCTAATATATCAAGATACAAGAAATTAATTTATAATTTATAATTAATAATGTAACACAAGAACTAGTAAACATGTCCCTAACATGTTCCACAGTGAGGATTGATCAGATGTGCCCCCAAGCAGGGGTACAAGGACAAAAAAAGATTGGGTCATTGTCCTCAAACAAGGAAACAATGAGAGCCAGATTTTTGCAAGGCGAGGATTCACGTGAGGAGAAGTGGTTTGAATTTGGTAGTCATAAGGTGATTGGATCATTTGTTGGGGATAATAGTTCAAAGGATGAATTGTGTTGATTATGTTAGAGTTTTTACGATTTTGTGGAGTTTACAAATTTTTTTATTTTTGTTTATTATATATTTTTTGTTTGGAGTTTTGGAGATTTTCCAATGTTTTTGGATTTTTAATTGTTTATAATGTTTTTAGATTTTTGACGATTTTCAAATGTTTTTGGATTTTAGATTTTTTCTAATGTTTTTAGATTTTTGATGATTTTTGAATGTTTTTAGATTTTTGACGATTGTCGAGCGTTTTAGATTTTGACGATAATCGAATGTTTTGGATTTTGAATTTTTACACATTGTTGGTGAATTTATGAACCGAACGCAAACTTATTTTGAGAGGTGATAAACTAGGATATTTTCTGTATGTACCATGTTCCTCATGCTCTGAATAACACAAAAAACTTCATTCCATTGGAAGGATATGTTGGTGATGATATGATGAAAAGAAGTCTAGCTTCATTCTTAATTCCACACAACTAGTAAGATGCGAGGGCTCATCACCGAGAATCAAGAAGGACGCAAAGAGGTAGATAATGAATATAGAAACAAATTCTAACAACAATCCCTTTAAGAAATTGTGACTCAATTCTTCTTAACATTATTGAACCGGTTTCAAGAAGGGATTTCACTCGATGAATCACATGCTAGACTTACACAATTATGTGTCCTCTTGATTGGTAGGATATGAGGTTAAGGGATAGTTCTCTCTTCACTAAGGCATCTAAATTACTTATTTGGGGATTCTATAATTACAAGCCTTTGTAAGATTTTGTATTCTTGAAATGATTCCCTATGCCTTGCCCCATGCTACAAGTGAGAAGCAAGGGCTCATCACCAAAGGAAAAACATAGGTGAATAAATTCGTGTTTTGTTTTGTTTTTTTGAATGTTTTTAATTTTTAAAAAAAAAATTGAATGTTTTTGCAATATTTTTATGTTTTTATGAGAATAACCCTCTACACTTTTCCCCATGCCAATTGTAAGAGGCAAGGGTTTACCACCGAAGATAAGACGTAGACGCAGTAAGGGCACTTTACTCCCTTCCTAGTCTTACGCTACTAGTAAGAAGTGTGGGCTCAACACCAAAGACTATGAAGGACGAAAGATGTGACAATAAATTATTCATAATTTATTGAATTGATGGAATTTTACAATAGTGCTTTGTATTTGGGAAGGAACGTCTGCCTTTTTAATATCGGCCCCACACAACTAGTAGGATGTGAGGGTTCAACACCGAAGACTAAGATGGACGATCAAACGAACCGGGTAAAGAACTTTAGAGCTTTTTTATGAAAGAGAGAATGTCTTTGAAGGGAATATATCACCATTAGTAAGCTTCTGGTATGACCATAAAAGTGATTGAAAATAGAATATATTATAAGAAGTATGATACTCACAAGACTTAATAGGATCTATATTAACACATGTCTCATGATGATGAATATGAAGATATGATTGTAATAATGAGAATATCTGCCAATGAAATGAATGATTTTAAATTATTCGAGAGATTAGTAAGACAGAAGGAACAATGTACACGTCATTGTTTCCTGAAATAGTGAACGCCTCAAGGATAAAATTTCTTTAAATGAACTGCATTCATTGGTTCATCAAGTTCTTGACCATCTTCAATGGCCAACTTATAGGCTCCATAGCCAAATTTAGTTGTAATTACATAGGGTCCTAACCAATTAGGCTAAAATTTTCCTTGTTTTTCTCACTCTTTAGTGGTATTCTTTTGATTTTCTTTTAAAACGAGGTCACCAATTTCAAATTATCTGGGTCTTACCTTTTTATGATAACTGTGTTGTAGTCGGTTTTGATAGACTTGAAGATGATTGAGAGCATTAAGTCATTTTTCATCGAGAAGCTCAAGCTCTTAAAGCCGTGACTGTCGGTATTCATCCTCATTAGTTACATCTTTAAGGGAGATTCTCAAGGATGGGAGTTCTATCTCAATAGGTAAAATGTCTTCATAACCATAAATGAGGGAAAATGGGGTGGCTCCGGTAGGTGTGCGCTAAGATGTATGGTAAGCCCAAAGAGCGCAATAAATTTGAGTATGCTTAATTGCGTCCATGGGTGTTGACGATTTTTTCCATGATAGATTTTAAAGTCTTTTTGGTTCTTTCTTTGCTTGTTTACCACGAGGGTAGTATGGAGTGGACCACTTAAGTTTGATGCGAAAACGTTTGTCTAGGTCTTTTACATCCTAGTTTTTAAATGATTTTCCATTATTTGCGACCAGAGCGGATGGAATACCAAATCGATAGATGAGATTATTAAAAATGAATTTCAATATTTGGCTACCGGTAACATAGGTGAGAGGCATAACTTCCACCAATTTAGTGAAATAATCGGTAGTTGTAATGATGAACTTATGTCCATCAGACGATGTTGGTATGATTTTACCAGTGAGGTCAAGTCCCCATTGAGAAAAGGGCCATGGTGTGGTTATCGATTACAATGCTTGGGAAGGTGCATAAATAAGATTTCCATGCTTTTGACATGCTTTACTTTGTTTGACAAAATGGCATGTGTGACTTTCCATGGTGGGCTAATAATATCCAACTTACAGGATTTTCTTGGCTAAGACTATACCGTTCATGTGCGCTCCATAGATACCATAATGGACTTCAATTAGGACACTTGAGGCTTCTTCCGATTAAGACATCGGAGCGAGGTGTGCCATCATATCCTTGTTTATAAAGATTTTCTACTAAAATGGTGTAATGAGAGACACGTTTTGCTAAAGCACGTTTATGCATTGGTTTCATGTGGGCAGGAAATGTTTTATCACGAATGAAGGTATAAATATCATGGTACCAAGGGTTATTTGGACCCATGTTTTCGCATGCCATTGTGTTTTCGGGAAGATTATAGGCGAGGCATTAAGAGATGTTCTATGAAAAAATGTGCATGGGGTTGACTAGATGCGATTTCTAATAGGGATCCAATGGTTGCCATAACGTCGGTAGATTTATTACAAATTTTGGGGATTTGATCAAAGATAATTAATCAAAAATAGCTTCGAAGACCATCCACCATGCACTTATATGGGATAATTTTTTCATCCTTGACTTGGTATTCATCAATAACTTATTTGATGATAAGTAAAGAATCACCAAATATAACTAATTCTATAAGATTCCAAGATATAGCTAGTTTTAATTCTGTGATTAGAGCTTCATATTCTATGATATTGTTGGTACATGGGAATGTTAATCAAAATGATTTGGGGATAACATGTCTGCTTTAGGTGTGATAAGAAAAATACCAGCCCCTGAGCCATAGAGATTACAAGATCCATCAAAAAATAGAGTCCAAATTGGTGTAGTGTCTATGTGTAGAAGATCTTCATCAGGAAAAGAAAAGTGAAGTGATTATGTGCCAGGAAGGGGTGCCTCGGCAAGTTGGTCTGCAAGGATTTTCCTTTAATTTCCTTCTACGGAACAAACTCGACATCAAATTCACTAAGTAGTATGACCCAACTAGACATTCTTCTTGTGAGAATGGGTTGAGACAAGAGATACTTGAGAGGATCAATCTTGGTGATCAACTTAGTTGTGTGATTGAGCAAGTAATGACGTAACTTATGGAATGCAAAGGAGACCGCTAAGCATACTTTTTCGATTTGGGAATAACATAATTCATGCTCAATAAGTGTTCGAGTAAGGTAATATACAACTTTTTCTTTTACTTGATCATTATGTTGTGCTAATAGAGCTCCTATGGCATGTTCAGTGGCAAATGTATAAAGCAACATGGGTTTATCGGAAACTGGTGACATAAGAACAGGTGGGCTAGAGAGGTATTCTTTTAACTTAGCAAAAGATTCTTAGCAATCGTGGTTCCAGTGAAATTTTGCATCTTTCTTGAGTAACTGGTTGAAGTGATGGCACTTATTAGCCAACTATGATATGAAACGCCGAATAGATTGTATTTTTCCTTGAAGCGTGTAATGCTTATAGTTTTGAGGAGGAGACATTTATATGATGGCTTTGACTTTTGAAGGATCCACTTATATGCCTCTTCGTGAAATAATAAACCCCAACAATTTACTAGAGGTCACCCCGAACACACATTTATTTAGGTTAAGACAACCTTATACTCACATAATCTATCGAAAATACGTCTCAAAACACCAATGCCCTATTCATGTTTTTGATTTTACTAATATATCATCAACATAATCTTCCATGATATCATGTAACATATCATGGAAGATGACAATCATTGCTCATTGATAGGTGGCACCGACATTTTTCAAGTGAAAGGCATGACCTTATAACGAAGGTGCCCCATGGTGTAGTAAATGTCATTTTATGTTGATCCCCTTTAGCAATACGTATCTGATTGTAACCAAAAATCCATTCATTAAGGAGAGCATTTCATAGTCTGTCGTAGAATCAACAATCATGTCTATATTTGGCAAGGGAAAGTCATCTTTGGGACAAGCCTTGTTAATGTCTCGAAAGTTTGTGCATATCCTAATGCTAGGGGTTTTCTTGGCTATGGGAACTATGTTAGATATCCATGCCAAATAATCAATAGGTTAGATAAAGTCGGCTTCCAAGAGTTTCTCGAGTTCGGCTTTGACAAACAATGCAACTTGGGGATACATTTTGCGTAGTTTTTGTTTTACAGATTTACATTCGGATGCACCACAAGGTGGTGTACTACAAGAGATGGATCTAGGCCTAACATGTCCTTATATGTCCATGCAAAGATATCTTGGAATTCAATAAGGAGTGTTGTGAATTCCATGCATTCTTGGTCAAACAGACTAATGCCAAGTTGTAAAATTTTTGGTTATTCGGTGGTTCCAATGTTTATGTCTTTGGTTTCTTCTACAAGCATTTTAGATGTATCTTTTCGGAGAATGATGCTAATGGTTGATGTAGGTCATTGGTGTTGGGTGATTTGGGGAGTTGGTACAAGATTTTTGTGTGTGATGTTGAGACTTTTTATTGACATGTTTGTTTGATAGGGTGGCGATGAGATTTTGACTATGGGAAATTTTATGTTTGTGTTTTTGATCCAAATTTTCCAAAGGTGAAGGATCTGAATATTTTATTTCTTCACCAAAATAGGTCGATTCATCTAGATTGATTTTGAATCCTTTTCTATGGTCGTAAGTAGGGATTTGATCGCGAGTTCTAAGAAATTCTTCGATGACTTCATCATTTTGGAACATGTCCATGGCCACATGATGTGGTTGGCCATGTTTTATGAGAGTGGGATGCGTAGGATCAAAATTGATGACATTAATAGATAAGTGTTCAAAATAAAGATGTGTTTCAGCAAGGACCTCGAAAAGGCTACGTGGAGACCTGGTGTCATCGTTATCACTTGAAATTATTATGGGAGAAGCATAAAACACCTTGAGACCCAAACCATTTTTACCGTGATGTTGTGTGTAATTGATTGGGTCTAAACGAACTTTTTCATTTGGATCGAGTCCTTTACCCTTCCATCGCATGTTTTTCATTATTCGATGAACTTTGGTAAATTAAGGGGACTCATAACAAGGAGCAAAGTTGTCATTATATAACCAAGATCCTGAACAACTTGGAATATGTTCGTTGTCAAGATAATTGATTTTTTTCCAATCTAACTACCCCATTCGGTAAGTGGGATGGATTCTCAGATGTGGAGCGTTGGGTTTGTCGTAGTTGTGTAGGGATTTGTTGATGTAAAGGAGTCTTCCATCTTTTGAAATTGGTATTCACCGCATCTTTTGTCAATGATTTTAAATGTTTGGGATAGGAGACCAACAAGTACCTCATGTGGTGGGGATGTCAATTTGGTAGTTCTAAAAGATGAAGAGAATGGGTTATAAGAAGAAGGGGGTGGATTGGAGGATGAAGTTTGGTTATTCACAGGAGAAGGTATCTTAATAGAAGAGGTGTGATTGGATGAAGAAAGTGGACTAGGTAAGGAAGAAGATGGTGTGGTGGAAGAATAATTGTTGCTAGAAGAATAAGCTTGATTAGTGGAAGAAGATGATTGATTAGTGGGAGGAGGAATGGTTGAAGATTATTGATTAGCGGAAGAGAATGGATTGGAAAGTGTGGTTTGGTTAGGAGATGATGGTTTTAGATCATTCTTAGGGAGTGTATCCAGATTGATTCATGTTTAGTTAGGGATTACGCAAGGTGGAGCGTAATTATCTATCGATGGACAATAGTGATCATGTCGATACCGTCCTTCGAGGAATCTACAATACTCAAAGGGTTGAGGATCCGCACGTAACGTAAATTCCTTGTCCAAATGAGAAAATTTAATACATTGGTGGAACATTGATAGGATGACTTTCATGGCATGAATCCATGGTCGACGAAGAGAATGTTATATGCAACTTCTACATCCACCACATGACATACCATTTCTAAGGTGATGGGTCAAACTTGGAGAGGCAACGTGATTGTGCTTTCGAATTTCTTTTCGTTATTATCATACCCACGAATGGTTATGATATTGTTTTGTAAATCATTTTCGATGTAACATAGACAACGTAAAAGTTTTATGTAGCAAATATTCAATGCAGATCCATTGTCGATTAATATGCGCTTGATCTTACGACGAGTTATATAACCCTTGACGTATAAAAATAATTATTAGTGATGTTGGGATTAAGAAGGTGTTAGGTTATGGAGCATGTTTTCATGTGAGAAAGTGTTGAAGACTGTACACTAAGAGTACTATACACTTTCCACAGTTGTCTTGCCGAGGTTCGAGGTCGGGTGGGCCGGACCCAGTGGGGGTCCAGGAGGCACATTCCCGAGAATTTGTTTTTGGCCTTAAAACGTGCTTGGTATACCGAAACGTGTTTTTCTCATATAGGCGGGATTTTTGACCCATAGGTTTATGAGACGGTTTTGGCCCATGGTTTTGATACCCACGGTTTTGTAAAATTACTTAAGCAATGCTACTTATATGGTTTTATGCATATGGTAGGTATGATGTAACATTGCGAGATGTGTTTTGAATTTGCGTGTGAATCTGTAGAGAGTTTGTTGAGCATAGCTCCAAACAGATCTGGTATTGTATTGAGAGAGTTGTGGCTTGTAATAAAATTTGAGCAAGTGATTCTTGGTGGATTTAGCCCAAATTGTGTAAACCACATTAAATATTGTCTTTTTGTGTTGTGTTATTTTATTCTCGCAATTTTATTTGAGATCTATAATATTTTATGCATATTAGTTTCTCTTTGCAATTCTATTAAGGATTATTCTGCATATTTTATCCCTTATTTCCTAACAATTGGTATTAGAGCCTGGTTTGGTTTGCTTTGAAGTGTTGAATCGCAGGGAAAAATTTATCTTGAGTGGGAGCTATGGTAGATGATGGAAGATATAGGGTTGATAAATTCAACAGGCAGAATTTTCAGTCTTTGGAAGATGCAAATGGAAGATTACGTTTATCGAAAGGATATTTATATTTCGATGTCTAAGAAGGTGAACAAACCCTCGAGCATTACGGATGCGGAATGGGGTTTCTTAGATAGGAAGGCACTTGGGACAATCCAGTAGTGTCTTGCATCTTTGGTATTATTTAATGTTTCAAAAGAAAATACTACAAAAAAACTAATGGATGCATTAGGAAAGTTGTATGAAAAACCCTCTTCTCTTATAAGATATTTTTAATGAAATTTTTTTAATATGAAGATGTATGAGAATGGTTCATGAGTGAGATCATCTAAATGATTTTAATACGGTTGTAAATATGCTAGCTTTGGTTATAATAGAATTTGATGAAGAAGTTAGGGATTTATTAGTTACGTGCTCTTTACGAGAGTTGGAATAGCCGATAATGGCGGTAAGCACCTCGGTTCCAGCTAACTCAAAGTTGAAGTTAGAGGATGTTGTAGGGGTGATTCTAAGCAAGCAAATGCGAAGAAAAAAATCTAGTGAATCTTCTACTTTAGGGAATGCTTTGAAAGTGGAAACTAGAGGGAGACATGAGAATAGAGGAATTCATGGAAAATCAAAGGATCAGCAAAGTTAAAATCTAAAAGTAAGATAGTATCTTTGTACTGTGGAAAGTCTGGGCATACAAAGAAGGACTGTTGGGAGCTTCGGGACAAGAAGAAACAACAGGAAGAAAATAATGAGGTAAATGTGGTAACGGGTAATGTATGTCAAGATGCTTTGATTATTTCTTTGCACAATATTACTAAATCTTGGGTTTTAGATTCAGGGGCTTCTTTCCATGTTACTCCACATAGGCATTATTTTGTTGATTATGTTCAAGGAGATTTTGGGCATGTTTTTCTTGGTGATGATGAGCCTTGCAGCATAGTTGGAAAAGGTTACATTCGAGTTAATTTATATAGAATGAGAATACTTGGCTATTGAAGGATATCAGACATGTGCCTACATTAAGATGAAATTTGATATCGGCAGGGTAGTTGAGAAGTGATGGTTGTACTGTGATATTTACAACAAACTCTTGAAAGGTTACCAAGGGTGCTCTTGTGGTGGCAAAGGGTAAGAAGGTTTGGAACCTTGTATCTAACCACTTATAGCACTAATGTTTGTAATCTTGTGGCTTCAGAAGTAGATACAACATTGTGGCACTATAGGCTCGGTCATATGAGCCATAAGGGCATGGAGATCATAAAGAAGGATTTTCCCGGATATACAGAAACAGGTTTGGAGTTCTGTGAGGACTGCATATATGGGAAACAGAAGCGAGTAAGGTTTCTCAAGGTTGGACCTACAAAGAAAGAGAGTAAGTTAGAGTTGGTGCATTCTGATGTGTGGGGGCCGACTCAGGTATCATCTCTTGGGGTTCAAGTTATTATGTTACTTTTATTGATGATGCGCAAGGAAAGTTTGGGTTTATTATATTAGAAAAAATCGATGTATTTGAAAATTTTGTTAAATGAGAAGCCTTGGTAGAGAATGAAACGGGTCTTAAGCTAAAATGTCTCAGTCGAGATAATGGAGGAGAGTATTGCAACAATGAATTTGATGATTACTATTATAAGAATGGAATCCGCAGGCAAAAGACAGATTCTAGGAACTCCGCAATAAATGAGGTGTCAGAAAGGATGAACAAAACAATAATGGAATGTGTTAAGAGCATGAGGTTACATACAGGACTGCCTCTTTCTTTTTGGGCAGAAGCGGTGAGCACAGCTGTGTACTTGATAAACAAAGGACCCTCAAGTACCTTGGATGGAGGCATACCTGAGGAGGCTTGGTATGGTAAGAAAGTTGATTATTCATTTATTAGAGTCTTTGGATGTGAGGTGTTTGTCCATATAGACAAGGATGATAGGACCAAGCTAGAGGCTAAATAAGAAAAATGTACTTTCATTGGTTATGGTGGTGATGAATTTAGATATAAATGTTGGATTATTCAGGACAAGAAAATCATTCGTTCTAGGGATGTGGTTTTAATGAGAAAGTCATATATAAGCAACAATTACGGGGAAAATAAGGAAGAATCTAAGAAAGAATATGCATTAGTAGAGGATCTTCTGGATGTGAAAGTGACACATGAATCGGTTCATGAACCTCCTCAACAGAACCCCAAACTCCTATATTGAGGACGTCTTCTAGGGTAAGAAGAGAACACCGAACGTTTTTCTCATTCACTTTATTACTTATTACTCAATGATAGTGGAGAGCCAGAGAGCTTTGATGAAGCAATGCAAGTAGATGTCAGGAAGAAGTGGGAACAAGCCATGGATGAGGAGCATCAGGCTCTCATGGAGAACAAGACATGTGATTTGGTAAAGTTACACGAAGGAAAAAGAGCATTACTGAGAACAAGTGGGTGTTCGAGTCAAATAGGAAGGAGGCAAGAAAAGATACTGAGGCCCAGGTTGGTGGTCAAGGGTTTGCACGAAAAAAATGTATAGATTTTGATGACATTTTTTCTCCTGTAGTAAAAATGACTTCTATTAGAAGCTGTTACTAGGAATAGTTGCAATGAGAAGACTTGCACTTAGATCAACTTGATGTGATGACCGCATTTCTCCATGGTGATTTGGAGGAGGAACTATATATGCAGCAACCAAAGGGCTATGAGGTCAAAGGTAAAGAGAAGATGGTGTGCAAAAAGAAGACCTTGTATGGCTTGAAACAAGCTCCACGTCAATGGTATAAGAAATTTGATAGCTTCATGATGGAGTAAAGTTATATTAGATGTCATTCGACCATTGCATGTATCTGAAAAGAAATTTGAGGATGACAATTATATTATCCTTTGCCTATATGTGGATGACATGTTGGTTGCGAGGTAAAAATATGTAGGAAATAAAAGTACTCGAAGAAGAAGCTAAGTGAATCTTTTGCTTTATGAAAGATTTGGGAGCAGCCAAACAAATCCTTGGTATGCGGATATCTCGGGATAGGAATGAACGAAAGCTGAATTTATCTCGGAAGAGTACATTAAGAGAGGTCTTAGAGAGGTTCAATATGCGGGATGGTAAACCAGTTGGGACTTCTTTGGCAGGCCATTTCAAGTTACCAAAGGAGCAATGTCCTAAGACAGAGCAAGAGAGAAACTAGATGTCCAAGGTACCTTACTCATCAGCGGTTGGTAGTTTGATGTATGCCATGGTGTGCACCAGGCATGATATTGCCCATGCAGTGGGAGTTATGAGTAGATTTATGAGTGACCCAGGCAGAGATCACTGACAGGAAGTAAAGTGGATCCTTCGGTATTTGAGAGGGACCATGGGGACAATTTTGTACTACAATGGATCAGACACCACTTTGTGTGGTTATATAGATTTAGATATGGTTGGAGATATAGACAACATGAGGAGCACGACAGGTTATGTTTACACTATAGGTGGGACAACAATGAGCTAGATTTCACGCCTAAAGAAGTCGGTGGCTTTGTCAACCACAGAGGCTAAGTATGTTGTTGCCATAGAGGAAAACAAAGAAATTATTTAGTTGCATCAATTACTTGAGGAGTTAGGGCATAAGCGGGAGGAAGGAAAGCTACATAGTGATAGTCGAGTGTTATACACCTAGCTAAGAACTCGCTTTCCACTATATGTGCGAAGCATATACGGTTAAGGTACCATTTCATCAAGACAACTTTGGAGGAAGAGAAGTTGAAGTTGGAGAAGATTCATACTAGTCGAAATCTTGCAGACATGATGACCAAGGTTGTCACAAGGGAAAATTTGAAGCTGTGTTTAGCTTTGGTTGGTCTTCACGAAACTAGTGAAGGGTTGAGAAGCTTGCTCGGAGGAAAAATAGTCTCAGTGGGAGATTGTTAGGTTGTGGAGCTTGTTTTCATGTGAGAAAGTGTTGAAGACTGCATACACTAAGAGTATTGTACAATTTGCATAGTTGTCTCGCCGGGGTTTAGGGCAAGGCGGGCCCGAACGGGGTCTAGGGCACTGACCCACGAGAATATTTTTGGCCTTAAAATGTGCCCAATATCTTGGGAAACGTGTTTTTCTCATATGGATGGGATTTTTGACCCTTAGGTTTATGGGACAGATTTTGGCCCATGGTTTTGATACCCATAGTTTTGTAAAAGCTGCTTAAGCGGTTATGCTGCTTATATGGTTTTATACATATGGTAGGTATGATGTAACATTACAGATGTGTTTTGAATTTGGGTGTGAATTATGTAGAGTTTGTTGAGCATAGCTCTAAGTAGATGTAGGTATTGTATTGAGAGAGAGATGACTTGTAATAAAATATGAGCAAGTGATTCTTGGTGGAGGTAGCCCAAATTGTGTGAATCACATTAAATACTTTGTCTCTTTGTGTTGTGTTATTTTATTACGTAATTTTATTTGAGATTTGTAATATTTTTTGCATATTAGTTTCTACTGTTGCGATTTTGTGGGGGATTATTCTGCATATTTTATCCCTTATTTCCTAACAGAAGGTCAGTGGGACCAAAGGATAAAATAGGATTGGGGACCATAAGATGTGTAATTAAAGCCCGAAATTATTGTGAATTGATGTCCTCAAGGACACGAGCGTTATTCAATGTTTACATAAGGATGTGTTGTAGTGCGGGAGAAGAATTAAGTAATTCCATGATGGAAATTTGTGCTTAGTCTTCTCCAGATTCGGGAGATGAAGTGGTAGATTTTTTTACTATAGGGACCCACATTTTTTTCTGTCTTGTGGTGATCGTATAATCGGTTTTGATCTTTATACTTGCCACTAAGTACTAGTCATAATCTATGGTCAAGATGACCGAATCATACTCAACATTGCTTGATGATTGACCCTTATCTTTTGAATTATTATTGTGGTTAGGGAAGGGATTTTTGAACATGTGAAGTTTTTCATTAAGTTTTTGTCTCAAAAGTATTTTCAACTTCTATGTCTCCATGTTTAATCAAGTCTTGGACGTAATGATGGAGTTACATGCATCGATCTGTAGAGTGCCCTTTTATGCGATGGTAATCACAATATTCATTGTCCTTATACCAATTTGGTTTGGGTTGTCCTTATTCGAAGGGTTTGATAATGGGATATGTAATCATGTTGGCATTTTCCAAGTGACGAAAGACACTAGATAGGATTTCTTCGAGAGGAGTGAACTGTCTTCACTAGTCCCGAGAAGGAACTTCCTTTCTAGGGATTATGATTGGTTGTTTGGATTTTAATGTGTTGATGAGATTGTTTTGAATGTTTTAGACATGGTGGGAATCAGTAACGCCATCGTTGACTATATTTTGATTACGGTTAAAGAATTTGGATTTGTCCTAGTTCTGAGGGGCATCTCGATAAGGTTGGTCCCTAAAGGGTGCTTTAAGTAAGCCCTTAGAAATGAGGGTTTTTCTAATTTGTGTTCCCTTTTCAATGAATTCTTCAAAACTATTTAGACAATGCATTTGCATGTGGAATGATAATTCGGTGTTAAGATTAGGAACAAAAATGCTAACTAATTGTCTCTTGGGTATTAAGGAGGGAAATTTATTGCAATTCCTTGCCATCGTTGTAAAAAGGAGGCAAAGTTTTCGTTGGGCCTTTGTCTAGTGTTACAGAGATCAAGCATGGTTATTTCTGATTTTAAGTTGTAGGAAAAATGTTTGACGAATTTTTTCGATAAGTCTGTGAATGTCGTGATCGACCCTTTGGGAAGATGGAAAAACCAGTCTAAAGTCTGTCCTCCTAAACTTTGGGGAATAATCGTAAAAAGATATGTGTCACGATAGGAAACTTCCTGACATTGTATGTAAAATTCCTTGACATGTTCATGAGGGTCACCTTTGCTTTTGTATTTATCAAATTTTGGGATTTCAAAGGATGACGAAATGATAAGCGTGATATCTCCATATCAAATGGATAAGGACACAATTCTTCAAAGTGGAATTGTTTTGACTATTTTTGTAGTCCCTGAATGGTGTCTTTCATATGTTTCTATTCTTGTGTGAATGGAGAGGCAGGGGATGGGTTATCAAGAAAGTCGTGAGTATTGGGGTCTGAATTTGAGTCGTTTAACCTTTCACTCGCGATTGCTTCCTCAAGTTTCTTTGTTAAGTCTTGGATTTTAGTGAATAACTTGTCGGCCGAAGAGCTATTTGGATTGTTTGGTATTTCATTGTGATAACTTGATTCACCATTGTCAATAAGTTTGTTTAAATTTTTAGTCCCGAAGTCGGGGTAATTTTTCTCCCATGGCTAGGATGCATAATAGATATTCGTTTTTGTTTTGTTCGATCACCATATTTACTTGTTATTGTTCTTCATTGGTGAGTTCTGGTTGCACTACTTCTTCATTGTCATTCTCATGATTGTGACTACATGTGAATACCATGATGAGATAGGTGGGTGCTTGATTAAGCTGTAAAAATTGGGTAGGAACTTTGAGCAAACGTGATTTAAATGAGAATTTGATTGCTTTGGATTTAGCTTGAATAAGCTCGTGACGACTAATAAGGAAAGTAACTTAAATAAGTTATCTCAATATGATTTTGATATAACTCAAAACGAGTTAATAGGAAATTTGTTTCACGTTGTATAGATTTGGCTTGAATAAGCTTCGGATTGTTGACGGGGAGAGTAACCCAAACAAGTTAATCTCAATACGGTTGTGATATAACTCAAAATGAGTTATGAAAGAATTTATGTTGGCTGTGATTTAGATAAACACGATGGTTGAAAAAATAATGAGTGAACTCAAACAAGTCACCCAATATTAGTTTGATATAGCTTGAAATGAGCTATGAAGGATGTTTTGACAATTGATTTATATAGGGAGTGAATGCTCATCACTTAATATCAATTGGATATAGCCAAAGATAAGCTATGACGGATGTATTGTTGGATGAAACAAACTAATGAAATCGGTGTGATATTTTTGTCTGCGTTGTTGGATTGTTTGGATGTTTTCACTTGGTATTGAATTGGTTGAGAAATAATTTTTTTGGAACACAACTAGGGTTTGAAATTTTACAATGAACACATTGATATCAACCAAGTTTTATGATAAAACAATGCTAAACTATTTTATTTACAAACAACAAGCAATCATGTGGATCAAATTGTTTTGACTCAGGAGGTAAATTCTTTAAGAATGATCATTGTTTCATGCAATCATACAAGTATGTTGTGGAATAATGAATGCAGGATCTTATCACTCCAAAAAGATGTGTCCTTTCATATACCCTAGTCCTAATATACCTAATTCTATATGGGGAAAAAATTGGTACGGGGAACCCTTAGAGCACTTGAGGAAACTTACCAATTCTTACTTACCTACTTTAGAGTGAATTACCACGTCCAAAAAAAGTTTTGTAAAAGGTGGAAGGTGATGAGGGGATGAATGTGTATGGTATCCTTATAACTCCCCAAAGATTTACAGGGGACTATATCCGGGGTTTGTTGTTACAATAATTTAGGTGTGACTCGCATGCGCCACATAACAACATTACCTATAAATGAATATTAAGGGCGAGATAAATATCGAACGTTGTGTTGAGACTAGGTCTCAAAGTGTAATGCAGATGTAAATGCTATTGGTGCGTGGTAGTCAAGTCCATGTCACCAGTGTAGCTTTGGTGGTGATGAAATCCACCTCTACTACGTGCAAAAATAAAATGATGATGTGATTATACGCAGGGTTCTTTCCAACTTGAAATAAATCACTAGCAAAAAATAATTACATACCTGAGCGTGCTAATTTTTTTTTTTGGTTTCAGCAATTTTCTTTTGAATGGTGGTAGTTTTGCGGGATATTTTTGTTTTTGTTTTTGACAATATTCGAGCGACGCGGTCCTACAGAAAACAAATTAGTAGTTATCCTGCAGATAAAATGTTAGGAAGAAAAACAATCGTGGCTATTTTTTATTTTCTAGATTGCTCAAAAGCACAGGAAAAGAGCATACACAACCAATGACCGAACAAATAACAATAGTGCGACGAAATAAAATTTATTAAGACGATAGCTAGAAATATAAAATAATAAGGAAAAATGAATCCTGCGAATGTTAGAAATAGAAAGCGAACAATCGCAATTGTTTCGATTTTCCGCACAAGCTTCATGGCGCGAGAAAAGAGAATACACGAGATACAATTGGATCTTTTTTAATAAGTATTGCAATTAATCATGATTGCGAAATAGTAATAATGATTATCTTCACAAAGAAAAGAAAAACAACGAAAGAAGAGCGTTAAAAACGTTACCAGAAGTGTCATCATGGAAAATTGGAATGTAAGGCAAAAAAATTGTTTTACGGAGCCCGGGTGGCCTCCAATGTGTAAAAGACGATGGGGAATGTGGACCTAATAAGTGTGGCGAGAGAGGTGTGAATAGGTCTTGTATTGTCGAAAAAGGTCCTACAAGAAAATGATGAGTAGTTTGTACCTCCGTAACGCATTGTATGATTGAATATTTCCATTGTGATCCATAAGTATCTGGATCAGGTGATAGATGTCCCTTTCTTTAAACACCAAGTGCCGAGGAGATCAAAGACATGACGATCATTGTAGGTTCATTGGTACTATAACCTGCAGATGCACCACAAGACACCACACAACAAAAACACTACCCACAACGTGAAGGTTAACCAAAGAAGGCCATAAGGCACGGAAAAAGAGATAATAATGAACAAGAATAAACAAAGAATAGATAAAACCACTAATTAGGAAAGTAATGGTAACGAGATCAAAAGTAATTGGGCATGCCAAAATGTAAGCTAGGAAAAATGTAAGCTAGGAAAAATGCACTACTAACAAGGAAGTAAAATACTAACAACAATACCTCCTCCTTCGCGTTAGTAGCAGAAACCTCGTAATGGGCTAGGAAACATGGATTTAGCCCCGATCGTGGTATGTAGGTGTTTTTCTCAAAGACAGAGCAATGCCTTCCTACAATAATAATCCACTTACTTTACACCAAATGGGTAAAAAGATTATGGATTTGGGGTGCTTCAAGATGAGGCTATTTGAGCATTAGGACGAGGTGGAAGGATGTTCTTTGCTCAAAGGATGCAAGAACTTAGACAGCCATTTAAGCTTATTCTTCGTGTGTTAAAGGGGAGGGGTAACGCTTGTATTTATAGCTTGGGAAGTAATTAAATTATATTAATTTAAGTAATCATGGTTTGAAAATGTGGGAAAGATTAGGTGAGTAGGGACCACGAAGAATGGGTGAGGATTTGATTTTGAATTTTTAATTCATAAGTGGAGGATTTTAGGTGAGTGGGGACCACGAAGAGTGGGTGAGGATTTGATTTTGAATTTTTAATTCAATAGTATAAAAACATGGAGAATAATGACATGTGGTAAGGATTAGGTTATTTTTAGATTTGAAATGGATAATTAATCAAATTATATTTGATTAATTCAAGTGTATTTTTGTGGGAAATGAGGTAGGGGAATTAATTGATTTAGAACATATGTGAAATTAGGGTGTCTAAAGTAACAAATAGAAATGTACTTTATCAAAAGCCGAGGTCCAAATTTCAACCATCAAATGTAAGGCTTCCACAAATGAAGCATATGAAATTGTTCAAAACCAATGCCACCAAATCATTATCATCCACCTTTTTATTAATGGAGGTGAGTTTGTCTCAAAGATCTTTCATCCAAAGTAGGAGTTCTGATAAGGACCCATTCTGTTAATCCCTTGCTGAAACCAAAAGATTCTTCAAGTATAATACCCAATTGTTCTCTGATGTCATGCATTTTTCCTTCAAACTGGTCCAAGAAAGACCCACAAAATCACCTTCACATGTTCAAGTATGCTTTTTCCCCATTCATTCATGATGATGCCCTCATGTTGTGTATCTTCCCATTATCACTAGTTATCTCGATTCTTAGACTAGTACACTATCTTGCAACAACATAGTGTCATATCATTTGAGCAACTCACCAACTTACTCCTTGATCACTTTTTGGTTAATGTTTCTAGGTGTACCACTCTATTTTATTTGCACAACTTAAAATGATTTGATGATGAACCTCTCATCGGTTATGTGTCATGTTGAGATTAGTTGTCTTGCATGAACTCATTTTTTCATTCCTCAATTGGAATTGACATAGCTATTCACCAAAATTTTTACGAAACACATCTCACATACCTTAAAAATACAAAAAAATGGTATTTTGAGGAAGCCATACAAATGGTGAAACAAATAGACCACGTTCACATTAGTAGAATAAGGTAAAATTCTATGAGAAGAATATTTTTTCTAAATTTCCTCAAAAGACTCCACAAGTCAATCAAGTGGTTATTCAATCTTCGACAAATCAAAACACGTCATCAAAATACTTCTAAGAACAATCTACTTCTCCTAATAACCCTAATTACAATTTGATCAAAAAGCACTTTGTGCGATCCCTTTGAAACATGTCAACAATACATTGCATTAATTGATCCTCTCCTCAACATACTTGAAAAATATTTAAACACATAATTAACCACAATTCCTCCCATTTTATATAAGGATCATAACACATGGAACCCTTATTGCGACAAAAATCCACCATAAAAAGTGCTTACAATAGGAATATAGGCCGCTCAACCGACAAGTTTTGTTAATCTGCGAAATGTCATCCAAGATCTCATTGACAAAGGTGTTATTCAAGTTGACAATGTCATGGGTCCTCAAAATGAAGAAATTGATGCATTTAAGAATCCCTTACCATCACACTCTTATACGGCCTTGCAAACCAAGCGAGCCATGACACATCATATTCTTCACACCAAGGTTTCATTGGCATGATCCGCATTTTCACGCATAAGAAAATGATAATCCTAAAAAAATTGACCTCTCAATCTGCATTTATGCAAACATCATCTTCTAATACAACTCCACACACACATTGGTCATAATCCTTTAAAATAATCTCATTAACCAACCCAAGAGAACCCCTGCCAAAATATGTCTATATGGTCTCATAGTGCAATCCTATAATCACCATACGACTCTTATTGAAGCTTTGAGATCTATTCAATCGTCCACTCAAAACCCTAATTCATTTTAAAATTTTGTGGGAAATCTTCGAACCTCCAATTCATCCCATTACATTTTATGACTATGAGATGAAATCAAAATTTCCCATCATGATGCATGGGGATTGATTCATGTGATCCACCCTTTTTCATAAATGTTAACATTGAGACAAAATCATTCAAAATGTGTCCTTATTGACAATGGATGGAGTATCAATATGATATCATTCGCAACCATTCGTTAATTAATATTTCATTATCTTATCTTTCATCATTTGTATTATAAGTAACATTCAACGACGCACCTTGCGCCACATCGGGCACCATTGTCTTGCCTTTTAAAGTTGGGTCCAAAGTGCTCCACACCCTCCTTTATGTCATTGAGGGAGAATTTCAATATAATAATTTTATTAGGATGTCCTTGGGTCCATGAAATAAATTATATCCCATAAACCCTTCATCAATGTCTTATATATCAACAGGATGGCATTTCTCATTGCATCCTTGGGGATCCCCATCCTTTTAAGTATTGTAACAATGTTACATTCTCATTTGATTAGGTTGTCCCTTCTACTTGATTCACAACAGTTGTTACATCTCCCACGGAAATATTTGACAAGTCAACCCATGTTCCTCCATCTTATCACATTCGCAATTCTTCTAATTAAATAAATCCATCCTTTGTGACTCATCTACCCATCTTCTTCTTCTCGATCGCCTAAATCGTCAAAGATATAAAATCCATCATCCTCATAATCTCACAAGAAACCATCCTTAACACTTATTGAGATGGTTATTCTTCCCTACACTTCTTCACCTCCATTATATTCGTCTCCATTAGATTCAAGTTCGCCCTTTTAGTAGAAATCTCATAACTAGCAATCCATAACAAGACCGTGGCAAGGCTCTTATGACTAATGAATCACACTCAATTGGAGTCATTGAATATAAAATCCCCTATGTTATTGTGTCATTTCCAAGGATACCAATAGCCAAATAAATGGAGCAACCATCTTCCATGATGTAGAGACTACAAGATATAATCAATCATTCACTAAGCCAAAAAGATTCAAGTCAACTCTTTCCACCCTTGCTCTGCCCTTGAGGACCAAATCAACCCAAAAAGGATTGGATCATGCATACACTAAAAATTCCCAACACAAGGTCTCAATTAGTCTTAAGCCCCTGGTTCAACAACTTCATTTACATCTAATAATCTCTTCTCATTGATTCCCAAATGCAATTACAATCCTCTTAGTTCAACTCACTAAATGACCAACCTCTAGTTCTCTAGCTCTCTTTCTCAAGAAGGTAATCTTGACCCTTTTTACCTTTTCAATCCTCCCTCACTCTTCATAAATCTATTCATCACTCAACATACATGCTAGACCACCATTCATAGGATCAACTTCCTTCAAGACTTCATATTTCAAAAATAAGCTTTATCTTGCCATTTGTGACTTGAGACAATGTGTTTAGAACATCTATGGAGGGTGACTTCAAGACTACTTAGAAGGAGTTGTAAACTATATTATCCCTCTTCTATAAATTCTAGGGTGTATGTCAAAACTTAGATTCTAACTCCCTTTGTAACTTCTTTTATCACACTTTTTGCAATTTTGCCTTAGGCAATCGTCACTAGTGCCTGCATACATGCCATTTTCCTTCACAACTCACTTTGTAGGGGTTCCAAGAGACTAACTTACATATTTGACTACCCATTAAGGATTTCTCTATGTTTGATAAGTTTCACAAATGAATGACAAGTACACACCATACCTCCTTTGTAAATGAGATTCTTCCTTTAGGCCTTTGACCGTGAATAACAACCCTACACCGAACTATCAAACATAACTTGAAAATTCACCCATGAATGATCAAAATTCCTCCTTCAAAGTTTGAGGACTTAGTAATAGTGGTTTCTTCAAATTTGTAGAGCTAAATTCAATGATTTGGTCCCTCAATTGACAAACCTTAGATAGAGTCCACTTTGTGTGTCACAAGACAAGCCCGAAAGGCTTAACTCACTATAAATTTTCCTAGGAATTGATTAAAAGCCTCTAAATTTTCATGAAGACGTATATTAAGGTTTGGCATGAGTTGCTCTTGCCCAGAGGGTTGTATTGATATGCAAATATATCTCTCGTGAATCTTTTTCTCTCTCTTACTCCTTTAGGGCGGGGTATGAAACCCTCAACCTCTAGCTTGATGGTATAACATTCCCCTTGTTCTTGCAGTCTTCAACAAGGACCTAGACACACTTCTACATTCATTTGACAAGAAACACTCCCCTTTGCTTAGACCTACTTGTAGGTACACACTATGATATCATGCACAATCGAGTTTTAGCTTCCCATTGACAAATCTTTGTCTCCAAGGTTTCTAAAGATATGGAACCTCTTTATAACAAAAATTTCCTTCTTATTTTGAGGATATATTTAAGTATGCATGTATGGTTACACTAATGAAGATCCTACACACTCAAAGGATCATAGTCAAGCCATGCGATCTCCAACATACCAAGTTCTTCAAACTTACCTAATGACAATCATTCCTATATCTTCTTTAACACATGGAAACTAATCACTAAATCACATTATACATGAAGTCAAAGACTCAATCCTTCTCTCGTAAGTACTCAAATTTGTTTTACACTAACACATAGTTACAATCCTCAAGATTCTATGCTTGCGAATGGATTTCATTAAACTCATCACCCTTTAAACACTTCACCCACCTCTGGACCACCCGTTTGTTAATAGAAGGCCCTGAAAATGTAAATGCAAAGCTCTTTATCCTTAATAATCGCTCTTGCACAATCCATTATCACACACATATCTTAATGAAACAATCAAGACTTTAAGAGACAGAGTATCGTCCTTACTCACTATACCCTCCACCGAAACATCTACCTTCCCGCACTAGCCATGTTAATAACACTTCTTTACGGTGATTACAATGAACAATGTAACTTACACAAGATCAATCCAAAGGAGGCAAAGTTAATGAGAAGACAAGTAGACAAAACACAATCTCTTATAATACCAAACAAAGCTATATTTTATTATTCACATGCTTCAAAACCAGGACTCCACCATCTACCTTCTCCTTCCCTCTTTGAGGAATGACTCTAGCCACTCTTTCCTCCTCTCATCCTCTCTTGAAAGATTAGATAACTTTTCATCTTCGAGTTCTCACCTTTTAATGTGATTCTCAAGAGAACCTAACCAACTTCCTATGACTCATCATACTCACACTTACCTTATGAAGTATTTTTAAAACTTGAAGCACTTCATTAACTCTAACTCACTCTAAGATTCATGCTCTAACCCTCACTCACCCCTTTACAAGCTTCTTGAACTCAATTTCATGTCTTATAATTTTGAATTCACTTTCTGAGGGAATTACCAAATTTGAAACTCATTATAGTTGACCACCTAGTATTCTCTCTTAGGACCTCTATGATTCTCCAATAACTCAAAATGAAGATAAGGACGCTTATCACTTGATGCTTATCATACCCGATGCTCTGCATCATTCCACCAAGCTTGTCGGGGTCTCTAGTCTCATTTAACATCCCTCCTAATAATATTGACTTCATGTACGGGGGACATGATATCGCTTCACCCCTCCTATCAACAATGCGTCCATTTCACAATCTAAATTCAATACTAACATATCTTATCTTTCTAATCTTTACTATGCAATGCATTGTTTATTTAAGCAAGGGTGAAAATTCTATGACTTGTGCAAATTTAAATAGTGTATTGCCAACCAAATACAACCCCTTATAAGCTATCTACTAAAATATCCAAATTGCACTATATCCACCTAGAAGAGGATATCAAAAATTCGATTGCCAAATTCACTTATATGAGTTTTTGTCCCAAGTGAAAAGAAATTTTCATTCATAAACACTCGTTCTTATCCACTCATTCATACTAGAAAACTCTCACATTTTCCTCGATGAAGCCACACACATCCAATTTTCGTATTTGTTTCATGAATTTTGGACCATGTTGGATTGGTCTTTGACTATCTAACCTTATATATGTCAACCATCAACCATAATGGCATAGATGATTCCATTAGTTCTCTGCCTACCGATAGCCTCATCATCATGCGCAATAATGTCACCATCTATCGGGTTGATAATTTTCCTATTGATTATTATCTTATGGATATGGATGTGTCCCTTGATTTATTCTCTTTAGAAGAAGCCATTCTATGCCACATATGCTTCATGGACAAGGAACCCTACAAATCATCCATGCCCTCAACTCAACTTAATGATAAAGCTTATTTTGGAGATATTAAGGACACTCCCCTCGACGAAATCGATGAGCTCCCATCTCTTGATAACCTCGATGATGTATCACATGTGCTTAACAAGGAAACCATCAAATTAAATATTGCGACCCCAAAATACAAAAATAATTGAAAGGTAACCATCTTTGTATAAACAATAGGAGTCACAATCAAATCCATGATAGGAAAAATAACCATTTCTGCGGTGATAGTGAAAACAATTGTATCCCCATGATGCTCATCTATTCCCCCATTTGTGAAAAAAACGTTTACAACAAGATGAGCAAAGTTTCCATGCTCTATTGTCCTTTGAGCTCTCAGTATGTGATTATACGACATGTTTTTCCATCTCGTCATGCACCTCTTGTGCATCCTGTAATTTGGGGATTTCATCTACCCACACATTATTTATTTTAGTCTCCTACGCAAAAGTGGGCATTCCCGACACAATTATTGTATGTAGGTTGATTGGAGAAGGGTCAACATTTCTATCGGGAACGGTATGCTCCAACACATCCTAAATGGTGGAGTCTCCCTCCACACTTGCTTCTAAGTTGATTGTAATATAGTCAACTAGCCTATATTGGCCACCATGCCCAATGCATAGGACAACTAACTGCTCATGTTTTACATCTAACAAAAGACATTTCTCCTTAGAGAAATTTACAACAACACTAGCAATCTCTATTAACTAACAAGCAGATAAGATATTTTTATGCAAGCTAGGAACATGCATAAAATTCCTTCGTAATAGTGTTTCGGCATTATTCATCACAATGCATACATCTCATATAACCACTTCGACATGTGACTTCCGTTAGCTAATACAATTGAATCAAGAAAATATGTAATTGTTGTAAACAATACATACCAGATCCCTTTGACATGAAATATGTATGGATGCATCACATCAATAATTCAACAATTGGTAGCATTATCATTCGAGCATGTTATAAGACAATAAAGAGCATTCTCTTCCTCAACATCTTGTTCATTTGCAATGTCTGCCACATTTTCTCATCATGTGGTTTTTTTCTTTGTTGGAAAAGATCATATTATCACTTTCAACAATCCTTTTCGAGATACCCAACCTTATGAAAGTAATGGCATTTTACCTAGTATTTGAAAGATTCAACAATGTCGATTTCACTTCACCTTTGATTGAGCAGTCAATACAATCTCCAATTGTCCAAAACTAGACTCAAGTGTCTGGTTTTGTCTTCATCCCTCTTGTAACAAATATGAACTTACTTTATCAAAAGTCAAGTTTTGACTTTCAACCATCAAATGTCAGGCTTCCACAAATGATTCATACGAAATCGTTCAAAACTAATGCAATCAAATCCTCGACATCTACCTCTTTATTAATGGATGTGAGCTTGTCTTAGAGTTTTTTCATCCAAAGTAGGTGTTGTGATAAGGACCCATCCTTTTGCCCCCTTGCTGAAAACAACAAATTCTTCAAGCATAACACCCAAATTTTCTTTGAAGTCATGTATTTGTCCTTCAAATTGGTCCATAGTTCACTAGTCATAGTGGCATTCCAGACCTCAGTATCAACTCATTAGATACTGACAAGTTCAACAACAAGGCCTCCTTATGACATTTGTCATATTATGCAAAATTTGCAATCGACCTTCCTTCCACGCCAAGTATTATTTTGTTGAAGTCTTTATATTCAACAATAGTCAAAATTCTATGATCACAGACATTATTATTTTGACCCATTAGTCTCTATGCTTCCGAAAGAACAAGGGTTTTAAATGTTTTCCATTTTTCACATTAATGACTTTCTAGCCTACAAAGTAATGTCGTGAAATGAAAATATAGTCTAAATTTTGAATAATTGAATTTTTGACCCACAAATTAATACAAAATCAAATCATAATCTTCTAAAATAATTCTAGAATAGCTATAGTAAAATCTAAGTTACAATTTCTTAGGTTAAATTTTGTGTCCTAGTAGTATGCGTATCTCAAAAATATGAATCTATTGTAGATTGCAACAAAAAGGAGTTGTTAATCATTTGTCACATCACATAGTCCAATAGGTAATCATGCTTGTCTTTAGTCGGGCTTAGACCCTCAAACTTGTTAAGGTTCACACACAAAAATACAATCTTTTCCATATTTTTTTGAATTTCTTCACTTTCTTCATGTCGTGCTCTAGATGACTTGTCTATTGGTTTAAGAACATTTTCCAGGACAACGTCATATCTTGACATGCATATGTCTACATTTGGCTTTTCAAATTCTGTAACTTCTTTGCATTTTTATGCCCTAATCACGTTTATTATTTTTTCACAATTTTTCTCTAGATAGTAATTGTAGTTTTATATGATTTTCCTTTGTTCAACTGTGTTTTTTCCCTCTGTGTGTTAATTGTAACTCTCAAAATACATCCTTACAAACAACCTCACGACCTTAATAATGGTGTTCACTGAGTTTCTCTTCCTTGATGACTTCCTCTTCAATCTATAGGTCTGCACAACCTCCACATACTTCTCTTCAACCTCCATAGTCTTTGTCCTCATTGACTATACTCTATACCAAGAGTTTCCTCAAACTATGCACACTTAGGGCTCTAATACCAATGTTAGAAGATGTGAATAGAGAAAATATTGAAGAGGAATTAGATTCTACTCCAAATGAATGTGTCCTTCATTTTATCATGTTGGGAGTAGTTAAAACGTAGTTGGAATAGTTATGTGTTAGTTCATAATTAATCACATTTAGAAAACTACCAACTAACATGTATGCGTATAAATATTATTTATATTCAATAAGGGATCCCTTGTACATGGGGGTCCTTGTCCTAGATTTAAATTTAGAGGAAGTTGTCTATAGTAGCACCCAAGTTGTGCCATGACATATGCATCTTGCTTTTGAGCTTATATCACTAGAACATAATCTATGTGAGTACATCATTAGCGAGTATCCTTTCCCCATCTTTAAGATTGTCTCTTTCCTCCATGATTGACATTAACATATGCCGGAGTTATGTGATCGATGTCATCTATATCTCTATGTCAAAGAGCACCCAATGTATGTTGTCATGTGTTATTCACAAGATCATAAGGGGGTACTTTGACATGCCTTATTGTGAACCCGCTCGATCATATGTAGAATTTCCTCCGGCATGTCTTAGGTCATTCTAGCAATCATGATCAAGACAGTGAAGGTTTAATCCCTCATTGTCAAGGCAAAATAAGAGTACATTAATTGGTTAATATCGTTACACATTAATTATAAATATTAAATTTAAATGTTTGACTTACTCCATTGGGTCTCATGGTTTCCAATATGTATCCCATGTCTCCCAAATCAAAGAAACCATGATAGATTCATCTCGCCACCCCCCCACCATAATGCTCTATGGGTCTCCCTCTCAAGTCTCATATGTGTAACCCTCATAGTATCTCTTTGAGTAACATGACCCTCCCTCGACCTTGGGTGGGAATAGTGGTGATGTGTAAACCTCAACCCACCATACCCTCTTGGCCTATGTAGCTCCTACATTTTCAATCCTTGGTCAAGATGCCTCTTATCCACGCTATTTTTAATTTGCACATGATCCTCAAAAATAGGTACCTTCTCGCTCCCCATCCTCGTGTCCAATGGCATATGAAAATGGTCAAGGTCAAACCTTGCATGAGCTTGAACTACATCAACACCCACTCATACTGAAACTACTAGTAGATGTCTATGTCCACAGTCATACCATCTAGTCTACATTGACTATATAACATCTTCAACCTAGTCGTGATGTATGTCAACTATGTCATGGCATCCTTAAGAGTATTTATAGTCTTCCTTTGGTCTAAGATATTGTTGTCTCGTCATCTTTTAAGTCTCTATGTTTTTGTCTCTAAGAGTTGTGTAGGGTTGTGAGCCTAGTTATTACTAGGAATTCAAATGCTTGACATTTCAAAAGCACAATGCGGCTCACAAAAATTGATAGAGGTCCCAATACAAATGGGTGAGCATGCAATGACCTAATAAGTACACATCACACCTTTCCTCCATCTCCTTACATATGTGATTTAGATTGCATGAGCAAGACATGCCCCTTGTGTCGACTGCCACAATGGAGCTTAGTAGTATACAAACGTACTAGGTGGCTATGGCGTGTCCCGTTGTAGGATCAATTTGAACTACAATCTCTCTTTGAAGGTATTCCAACTCTCTTGAGGTAATACTTATGCCATGAATTCATTTGCCCCCTAGGGTATCCTCATCAAAACATGTTCTCCCTTAACTAGAAGCTTAAACATGTGCCACACATCCTCTAAGGTGACAAACATCTCTCATGTAGGAAGTCAAAGGTGTAGGTGTCGATATTCCATCGATCCACCAAAGAAATGAACATGATACAATTGAAGCGCATCGCGAGAAGACACTATGGTCAAAGCCTATTGCATCTAAGTAATGCACATTAGGCCTCCTCCAACCCAAGTGATCAAATTGTCTTCAACACGACACCATGGTGCAACTCCTGCGCACATATAGTACCACTGCTTCACATTCAATCAAAATAAAATAAGAGTTTCTCGGTGGTGAAATGTGTTTTAGCGGGAATTGTTTTGCTACGTGTACAAAAATATCAAATTCAAAGTCTAGGCTTGGACCTTTCAGTCTTACTACTAAGACCATACAACTTTTGACTAAGATATTAACTTGTCCTCGCCAAGACCATACTTTGAGTTTTCCATGATTGTACAAACCTAAGGAAGAACACTCCCTTTATCGATCTACAATTGTGGTAAAAAATAGAAAATGCAAAAAAATAATCAATAAAATCACATTGAATGTGACTTATCCCTCCTAGGATCAATAATTAGTGTGGTAGTAGCCCTCACATGGTCTAATCAATGTGCAAAAATCATTCTTCGAGAGCCCATGCTAAAAGTTCTTCAAAGCTTTTGATTTGTAGAAGTAAAAGGTAAGAATAAGGTAACTTTTCTTTTCACTTTTCTTTGTATATAATAGCTAAAATACCCTAAAAAGTTTAATTCACTTAATTCATTTTGTTAAATTTTTCTTACATGTACATGTATAATACCATTGATGTGACACATTACCGTATGATGCCGAATGCTAGTATTTGATACGTGATTTCAATCTATGCATTATGATGCAATTTACAACTTATTTTCAACATGCAATGCTCTATTGCTTGCTAATGCACACTAATTTGATGACAAATTAAGTATGCATGAGGTTGATGTTACACATGACATCAATGGCATTTCCCAATAGGGGCAATCTTCTCATTTCTCAATATGCATGTTTTGCTAAGTTGTAACTCTACATTCATTTCTTAAGGATGACAACCATATTATGCATTTATCACTCTTGCTTTCATGATGATTTTCATGTCTCAATGTACACAACTAACTAATCCATTATGATATGAAATTGAGGGCGTGTGACCTCATGACTAAAAGGTTACAACGTCAATTCCCAATACTAGGTAACACAAAGGCTCAAATTAATTTTTGGATGTGGAGGCTCATCACTTAGAAACATACGGTTCCAACTCCACTCCACTTTTATCTCCTTCAACGATGTGATAGACCTATGGAACCTCTATTACATATTGACCACAAAGGTGTTTCATTTTGTGATTAGTATTTATTATTTTAAGGTCAACCATTTTTGTGCGGGAAAGATAACTACGATTTTGCAAGTTACGAGACTCAACATCTCGGTGCTCAAACACATATTTGTAGATATATCTACATAATTTTAATGGGCTCTACTTTGAAGTTTGTCATTGCACCATTTGCTTTATGTCTAACCATGCACCTCAAATTGTGGCAAAATCAAAACATTCAAAAATGGTCCCTTGGCATTAAGTTCGCATTGTTTTATATATGTTTTGTACATTTATCTATGTGATTGGTCCAAATTCGATGTTGATGAACCATTGCGGCAACTTCTAAAGCTTGAAACCCCTTTCGGGCATCACGGTGAAAACCATCACATCCACCTCATGAATATCACGTAATGTGTTAGGAATGTTCGTATATCTATCATGCCCATTAGCGGGTCTTGGTATGTTTTCTTGTGCCACCCTTTTAATTAGATGAGCCCATTTGTGACTTTCACCTTTACGGCTTACAACCATTGGGAAATGGTTATGCACACTAACTTCGACAATGTGTGTATTTAAGTCATCCATAAAAAGATGAGTGATTAGGTTCACCTAATCATGAAGCACAATATCTAATAATTAGCAATCATTCCTTTGTGAACACTAGGAGCATTTTACTAGTGTATTAACTTGCCATTTCTTCATGGTCTTTGAGGAGTCTAATAGATTAGAAAGATAAAGGGCCACCACTAACCCTATCTACACAGGCTCCAAACAAAATCCTTTTCCATTTTATATTCGCAAGACTTGATGATTGCATGAGGGCAATATTAGAAGTGCATAACTAAGGAAAAAAACAATAACATGTGAGCAAAATTGGAGAATTTTGTAGCAATTTGCATATCTT
The DNA here is from genome assembly GCA_018340775.1 of Taxus wallichiana var. yunnanensis. Taxonomy (NCBI): domain Eukaryota; kingdom Viridiplantae; phylum Streptophyta; class Pinopsida; order Cupressales; family Taxaceae; genus Taxus; species Taxus wallichiana. The sequence continues at coordinate 301,504,025 of CM031236.1, forward strand.
GAATAATATATTACAAATTTATTAGGGTTGTTTGCACGAGCTTGACATTGTTCTATGTTAGGTTCACGTGTGACGTGCACATGCGTAAATAATCATTTATTAATGTCAAAACATACACAAGTTTATTTGAATTTAGTTAATTTGTCATTATTTATAGTCTTTAAAGGTTTTATGGTGGTTAGTTTGATACATGACTATTTATATGAATGCACATACATATGCTTATGAGTGATTACAATATTGTACCTTTTTTCTACATTTTAGGGATTTAACACAAGTGACGGGTAGAGGATAATGGGATAAGATATTGATTGTAATATCAAGAATACTCTCAAAGATAACACACTCACTCTGTAGATTTATAAGACACGGAGAATCAATCAATTAGAATATTAATGGGATGGGAACTAGGCTAAGGTTGGCATGTAGGATGAAATATTAGTAATACTAGGAGGGAGTAATTATTAAAATTAATAATGACCAATTTTGAGTGTATACGATTGTATGCTCCATCGATTTCATATCATAACACACATTTATTGTTAATTGCTTTATTTGTATATTTAGACTATTGTTATAGATTTTTCTTTACCACTATCTTTGACTCGAATTACCATTGCCCGTGTTTTACTAGATAGTCACACCTCAAATTAAGAAAGGTCGTCTACCCTCACTATCTCTCTAAATAGAGATTGTACATGTAGGTCCCAAATTTTAAATCCATTACAACCTTTAATTATTTACCTCCTTTGCACACGGCCTTGCCTATAGCCCTAGACTAATTGTGGACTGTTAAATCTTTTATGTTGAATCAATGATCTTCTACCCTTTTCCTATTTAGAGGCTTCTTATATGTAGAAAACCATTTCTAGGCCTCGTACAATTGCTCACATTTTTTTGGCATCATTGTCATTTTATACTTTGATTCAATTTGTTTTATTTGATCTCAAACAACTCCTCATGTTTGCTAATCCGGATTTTTCTCTAGTTACGCACAAACTTTGCTCATGAATGCATACTTGAATATTAGATTTGAAATCCCTTGGGCTACACTTTGTGCTTTCTTCTCCATTTTCATGTTTATTGGCACCCCTCGGTTAAATCTTCGCTATTGATAACCAAGAGCTTGGCTTGCAATCTCTACTCTTGTTTTACATGTGTCCTAGATCATTTAGCTTGTTTGATATTGCCAAGTGATTGCCACAAGTGAATATATAATCCATGTGAACATTGCATGTACCATAGCATTCCATTTAAAACTAGACAAATATTGAGGTTGAGTATAACTGGCATTTTGATTCTCCGATCAATAAAAATGATGTAAAAGCTCAAAAGTATTTTGCCAATTAATCGAAACTCTTTGATTGTTTAGTTTGCACCCACTACTAAGATGTGAGTGAAGATTTGTTGTTTGCCTTTCTCTAGGTTGTTATTTTTACTTTGGTTCAGTTGCTTGTTATTTTTGAGGGGTGTTATTTTAAATATTTTAAAATTCTTAGTCTAATTTGGTGATGTCAGAAAGTTCACAATTGAGTTCTCCAACCATCATATGGTAAGTGGTCACACTTGCTTATTACACCCACCACTAGTGCCTCTGTAGCAGGTACGCACACATGGACCTTACCTTCACCCATTACTAGTGAATCTATAGCATGTACACATCGGACCTACCTAAATGGAAGTGGAATAATCACATTTATGTTTGGGTAGAGGAATTCCGACCATAAGAAACGCTTGCCACATTATAGCCCTACTCGGGACAGATTTTGTAGAAATTAGAAATTCTCAGCTTTTAAGTATCCCACTTTGCGATATGCTCATGTGCAAATGTAGAATTTTTAAATTTGCACATTATTAATCAATGAATAAATACAACTCACCCTTTCAAAATATAACTCCACATTACTAATATATGAAATTTTTGTGCTTGTACAAAGATGATTAAACCTCGTGAGCACAAAATATTCATAAATGTTTTCATCTACACACTATTCCAAAATAACAGACTAAACATAATGACGTAAGTACAACTTACATAGCATCAAGGCATCCGGGAATTTCTTTGTTAGAATAAAAATCACTGCTATTATACACTCAAAAACCAGAATCACCAATCTACTGCATTAAGTAGAAATACAAACAGAATATAATTACACGTCATGGGAACCAATAAGCACAGTTTTGTTGAACTTGCCAGCGGATGAAAACTTTATTTCTAATGTCTGTAAAGAATGCTACACAGTTTTCTTAAAATAATAAAAGAAATCATGAAAAGAGTAAAAACTAAGACCTCTATGGTTACAGCTCAGAGTTGCGATTTAACCGCTGTGCACCCAATTTCATGGGAGCAGTCTTACCAGAACGCCCTCTACCAGAGCCCGAGGAATGAAGATTTGTTGAATTGACTCTATTTCCAGACTCTGAAAGTGGCCTTGAATGTGCAGTTGTATTTGCAAAAAGAGGCCTTACTGTGGTGGATGGTGGAGGTGCAGCGATTGCAGCCCAAGGATCATCATCAGCAGCACGAGAGCCTGCTGCTGTTGCAGCAAGAGATTTGACATTGGTTGTGGGTGGAGGTGCAGCAATTGCAGACCAAGGATCTTCATCATCACTTAACTTGTGCACATCCTTTGCTGGTCTGCTCAGATGTCTTGAAGGCAAACTGTTTGCACCTACACAACATTCAAAAATGAAGGTAAAGAGAGGAAAAATCATTGCATAAAAGTTATACTACGTTCTTAAATTAGTATTCAATCATTTTACCTTGCAATCTAGTTTGTACCATGGGCTTTTGCTGTGCAGCATGTAGATTTACGAGAGCATTAGATGGTTTTTTCCTCCGTAACTTCTATATCATCCCACCCATCCTTGTCACTCTCCTCTTCTTGCACTCCGTTCTCATCAATATCTCCCCATCCATCTGTTGAGGTCGGAGATGGAGTACGATGATCAACATGTTCAGTTGCAGATGGAAGATGCATTTCTGGAGTCTCTGAAACATTTGAAGCTGCAAAAGTGTATAATCGGACAAAATATCAGTGTGTTGATGAAGAATAACAAATGATTGGATAATTCAGATTAAAATAAAGAGAAGCTAGCTGTTATGAAAAGGATTTAGAGTTCTTCCCAGCTCATTTTATGTCCTCTTGAGGATTAAGCCCTGGGCGCCCTAGGCAACTGCCTAAGGAGCAAGAATTCAGGGGCCATTTATTCTTTATATTTTTGTAATCGGCTGTTCCATATGAATATAAAAATTTATTTAGTATTGTTATATATTTAGGTTTAAATAGATAAAACACAACATTTTTGGATAGTATATTGTTAACATACTTAATCATATTCAATATTAAAAGAATTTTTATCATTATGATCAATTTGGTAGGAATTGTTAAGAGAAAGATTTCAAAGGTGAGAAATTATTTTTACCTACATCATGTTGCAGGTAATAATTTTATTCTGATTTATTCCATACATTTTTGTAAAAAAAATTAGTTATATCTTTCATGTTGTTATTTATTTATTTCTTCCACGCTTTTATTTGCTCATAGCATCTATATTATATTGGTAGGAATATATATAAAGGAAATATATATATATATATATATATATATATATATATATATATATCGAGATAATTAGTTATATATTTTTATATCCTTTCTATAAAATTCTCTTTCATTTGTATTTTTTTCTTGTGATTTTTTCAAAAAAAAAAAAAAAAAAATTGTTCATAATTTGTGTGATTTTATAAAAATGAATGAAGTTAATAAGTTAAGCGGTGTTTATTTTTACAAAACTCTAAATATAAAATTGAGTGGTGTTCGGTTATATACACTTCCTTAATAAAATAATATTTTTAACCTTAATTTTGTGTTGCTCAAACTTCCATTATATATATATATATATATATTTTTTTAATTGTAAGGGAGGCATTAGCTCCTAGTACTGCCTAGGGCGCACAAAACTCTTAATTCAGCACTGATAGGGTTCCAGAGCAGGTCCATAGACTTGATTTAAATTGATTAAAATGTATCTTCTCACCAAACACCAGAATGATGAGCGCTGAGCTGCTAAAAGAGATATATTGGATTGTTTAGACAAAATATCATAAACCCAAGGATTTACAACCAGAAAAGAAATATCAATGGAAGTGATTAACCAGGTGGTAATTTTGATGTTTGATGAAGAACCTGAATGGCTAAAGAGGCACTTCTGTATTTCTGAATTTCTCTTTTTATATTGTTTATTTTAATTATAAGCATTTCTTTAATTGCTTTTTTATTTTTAAATCACGAGTTATGGCACGTTCGTTCAAAGGGTATTAAAGAATACCTCCCCCGCCCCCGTTATTACGTTCCCATTTTTCTATGACTATTTTATTTACCCCTTTTTATTAATATATCATATTTCTCTCTCAATTTTTTTAATATGCATATTCTCTCAAAGATAGTTTGAAGCCATTCAAGACCTATTACCAATTACCTTATAAATGTTAAGCTTTAATCATTTATCAATAGTTCTTCAAATAATTAATATGGTGAAATAATATCACTTGTTTTGAAAAGCATACTCAATCTTAGTTTTCTACCATCTTATTATTTCTTGGTTAAGAATATCTTAATTGAGATTTCTTTATTCAAAAAGAGATTATAATTTAACTTTATGACCACACTTCTTAAATTGCAATTTTAAGGTATTTAGTTTTAAAAACTAGGGTTCAAATGTTTTAGTTTTATATTAAAATTAAACCCCCTTTCCTTTGGCCCACCTCTCTAACCTACCCCCAATACATGATTGAAGATATTAATAAATTAAACTCTTTCACCCCCTCATGTCTACCGGTATATTGACTTTACTTTTATTAATGTTAATTATCTCAATATGAACTCATGTGCTAGGATATTGCCTAGATAATGAACCCCTTGTGAGTTATGGCCACCAAAAACAGCCTTAACACAGGCTAGAAGTAGACCACAGAAATGCAACCATTTTGGCTGCTTCAGGTAATGGGTTTCTGTTGGCAAGAACTGCAACTGATGACCAAGCAATGTGCAGTCCATACGTCATAGAGAATCTGTTTATTGGCCCAAGAAACTGCATTGCTTGGGCCTAAGAAAGGCGCATTAGCAAAACTTTACAAACAGAATGAATTGCAGGTATGGAGTACATAAAAGAGAAGAATAGTGATCTCCTCAGCAAGCATGGAACAAGAAAGAGTAAATAGTGTTGAGTTCTACTGACTAAACAAGGCCCACAAACATCAAATGAAAAGATTGGTCCATATCTCAGATCCAATGGTTTTAACTTTTAAGAGAAGTCATTTTGGCTTAATAAGAAGAAAAGGCGATATTTATAAGATGTTGATGATCACAGTTGTTCATGGTGGTGGCCTGATGATCCTAGAAAATAACAATCGCTTGGTAGAAAAAGAATTTTCATCTTTGCAAAGCTTTGACATGACAGATTTAGGATCATTACACTATTATATGGCCATATGCTTGGCTACAGAAAGACAAGATTTATTTATTACAAAGTAAGAAGAATTAGAATTGCTCGAAAAGGTTGAAAGTTGAAAAATTACAATCCCTGTGAACACCCCTAAAGGCAGGCTTCAAACCTTTAAACGATGGTAAAATGGAAATTGTAACTAAAACAATGCACCTTAAATTTTTGAGAAGTATAGTTCACCTTACAACAACCATACTAGATATAAATTTTGCAATTGGTTTATTGTTGAAGATTTTAACTTGTTTGTACCGTGAGGGTTTGAATCTAGCAAAATGGGTGTTGAACATAGTTACCAAATCTGAACAAAATCCATCCGGATCCATATTTTTGGCCGGCTCAGATATGTTCAGTCCCGGTCAGCCCTGTTTTCTGTTTTTTAAATTATAAGTTTTTAGTGTATAAAATAATAAAATTAATGATTAACATTTCATTAATTATATATTTAGTTATATATAAATTGTTTAACTTTTTGTGAAATATGACTATGGTTATTTACATTATTAATTTTTTATTGCATTTGTCAAATATATATATATATATATATATATATATTTATATGTATGTACATATACATACATACATACATATATATATACATACATACATATATGTGTGTGTGTGTATATGTATATATACACATATACATACATATGTGTGTGTGTGTGTATCAGACCAAATTTTCTGAACTTTTTACCCTCTTAAACCGACCCAGATTTCTGGACTTGGTGACTATGGTATTGAGATGTATCAATGAGACTATGCAATATTGTTTTGTATATGAGACGAACTAAAATCTCAGGCCTACTGTTTCAAATATGCAGACTGAACAGCTGCTAGTGACAAGAAGCAGACATCAAGTCAGACTTCCAAACTTGAAAGTAAGAAATAATCCTCTATGGCACTTCATCAACAAGAGTGGAATAAAAAGGTAGCAGTTGGAGCAACAGCAGTTTAACTTTGCCAAATGCTTACTGGCTTCAAGTAACAAAAATGCAAGCAACGACCTTAAAGTGTGACGATAAAAGTACAGTAAGGATGAAAAATATATAGTTTTCTATTTGAGAATAAAACATATGGAAATTCAACAACACCGCATGAGGAAACAAGTGAGAGAGATGATTTATTGCAGAATACAAGATAAATTGCATATATTTTCACCTTGCCAATTCAACCATTGAAAGCCAGGACAATTTTGAATACCGTAGAAAATTGTTCGGAGTTGCATCTAATGAAATAAACATCGAAGACGGTGATATATAAATGTAATGTTGATTTTATAAGTTAATGTCCTAGAGGGTTAAATCAATGTCAGGATAAATAAAGGTTATGATGTAATAACATGCTAAGTTAAGAATGTAGTAGGACATAAGTAGAAGTAAGGTAATAATGATGCACTTAGTACCGAACGCATGGGTTAATTTCTTTCTCATATATTTGTATTAGTGATGGTAACTGCATCAATGAAAAGGATTGATATAAAAGCTTTATTCATTTACATTTCTAGCACATAATTTATAACAGAGACGAGCATTAGTATGAGGGTTTTATCTTTTTGTAGCATTGCCATGGCTCTATAGGCATAGGGCAGATTTTACAATGGATCATGAAGAGCAGGAAACCCTCGGTATGAGCAAACGACATTGTAGGTGATGATATCCTATTATAACATTAATACAGAAAATGATGGATGATTGCCTTTAAGTTGAAAATACTTGTACAACGATCCTTCATACAACTTAATACAAAGTCATTTGTGAAAAATTAATCATAAACTATGTTACCAGGGTTTGCTGCTCTCCTCCCATACCTTGTATGATACGTATCCGGTACGGATACATGTAGGTATGAGTATGGATATGCCAGGGTACATCCCGGTACGTTCTAGGTACCTTTCGACATACCCCGGCATATCCAAAGACTATCAGCAGGGTTGGACGGTGGGAGGGTCCAAAAATAGTTATTTTTTTAATTTTGACTTGGTCAATGACCAAAACCAAACCCTAACACTTAAATTAATAAAATATTAAACCCTAAACTTTTCAAAAAGCTATAAAAAGCACTCAACCATTCATTTGAAATGACACAAACAATTCATTGTTGGTTTTTGCAAGTGTATGAGCAAAGAGCCAAAGAGGAATTAAAAAGGAGACAAACATTGGAAGGAGGATTTGTTTGGAGGCAACTATTGCGAGGACGAGATTGTGGACAACCATTGCTTGTAAGGACTTCAAGTTTGTTTAGAGGTGTTGGTACCCAAATTGATTCTCCCTTAGGTGTTGAGCAGCATCACGGATCAAGCAGGATGCTTAGAGACAGACAAACCATAATATAAGTCGTTTTGTAACCGGGGATGAAATTCAGCTGACTCTTGTCACTTAGACGTTGGAAAAAATGGATAGCACCATATTAAGGGTTTGATCTACCCTCACTACTTTAGGTTGTGCCTTCAACCAGGGTGAGAGGACCCATTCTGTAACCTATATTTGATGAAGGAATATCAATAAATCTTTCTTTGCATAAGTTTTCAGGATCGACCTTGAGAAAATATGATCAATACACCAAAATCTAACTCTCACGAGTTGTCACTTCTAGAGAATGGAGATATTTTCTGGATAAGGTTCAAGTTACTAGAGACATTAATTGAAACCTGATTGTTTCTGCATATTTTGGCATTGGAATTTGTTCATTTATGGATACACAACACAAACAGGGGTAGTTCTTGTAAAATTCATTGTTTAAGGTGTTTTTGGTGGGAAGTTAAGCAAGACAAAGTTGATTATATCAGATGTTTGAGAACCTTTAACAAATACTGGAAAATTCACAAAATAGAATGCTTCGAGATAGCCAAAATATTCCTTCAACTAGAAGGTGTGTAACAATGGAAGCCCAGAGGTACACGATTTCATACATTCTTCAAGAATTCAACACAAAGGCTCATGTTAAAGACTCAATTAAACATTAGAAATCCCTGGTTCATCACGTCTAAGATACACTCATAGACTAACAAACAATCTTTGTCAACATAATGAAAGTAAAGTGATTTTAAATTGTTTATTTGCATTACAAGATGAAAGCTCTTCTCATAATGAAATTGCAAATGCCACAATACTAACACACGGATGAGATCTTGTGTGACTTACAGAGATTCTAACATAAGATTGCAACAGGAACAAGAAAGACTATTTGAAAACATTCTGAAATGAAGCAAACACAATAATTCCCATGATCAACACACATTAATTCAAGACTTATTAAATTCATCAACTGGGAAAGTTTCGTAACAATCTTAGAGCTCATCAATGGTTGTACACTTGCAACCAGCTTGACATGATTAAATTTAAAGGCACGGAAATAAACAGGTTTCTCAAACGGTTTCTCAAGAAGATGGTTTTCTCAAACTTTTTCATAAAGATTAAAAACCCCCTCTTTCTCATCGCTTTTACATGCTTTTATATGACCTTTTTCAATTCAAATCTCTTTTCCCCAAAAACAAGAATATTCGAGGAATACTTCTTTGTTACACATTCATTCTAAAAATGGTATTCTTATCCTTCATCTTGTATTGCCAGGTGTTCGAAACATGAGTCATTTTGACGGGCTCCACTTGTATCTGACTGGGATGTCCGGTTATTGTTTTTAACAGTTACTTGAACCGTCCCCCTTAGATCTTGATTAAGCAATCATCTCAAATGATCACTGAGCGTTTCCAGATGTTTGTTGACATGACACACACCTATGCTCATCTCTTGAAAACCTTCTCGGGCTCAGTGCACTTCACTTCTCGTCTTACTGACTTAAATGCTATACAGGATGTCTGTCAAATTGCCATGATTTACCAGTTCTGCTTGTTTATACTTTCCTTCAGTCTTTAAATTTCCCTTGTACAAACTGATCAAAATCCTTCTTACCTCAGGGGAAAGATTTTTCCAAATTGAAATGCGTGTCTCCTTTGGGCTATAAAACTCAGTACTTCCTTTGCAGTTATGTATTTCTTTCATAACTCTGAGTATAGAAGATTCTACCAGGAGAAATGGCAAAGACACTCGTGGCACATAGCCTGAAGGAGATTTCCTCGGAAGATTTGAATCAGATTTTCGACCTGAGTGGCCCGGATGAAGCTTTTGTTAGAGCCTTGTTCGAAGTGGAATGTGCAGGAGACACCAAAGGACCATTGACATATCAATGGGTCCGTATAGCACTTTTAACCAGGTTGATCAGAATCAATCCTGTGTTCGCCTCCTTCCAAGTCATGTATTTCCATCTTTTTAGATGGGAGCACATGAAAACGCCTAAGGATTTGAAAAGATACTGGTTTGAAAGGAGGCCTCAAGTCTGCAGACCAGTTTTCAATGTCCCTTTTTATGCAATGAAGAGTTTGTTTCAAAAGAAATGCCTAAGGAGTCGTACATATTATATGACAAAACCTCCATTGATACAGTGGCTGCCATCTCCAACAAAGTGAGTGAATTGGAGAAGAGGGTTCAATTCCTGGAAAAGAAACAGGAAGAAAATGCGCCCTTGCCATCATGTCCATTATCAGTACCGTCCTCGAGCAAGAGGAAGGGTGAAACACACACTCACTCTCCTGTCATCATCTCGGATGAAGAAGAGGACCAATCTATCTCTGCTCGTTGTTCGAGGGCTGCACTTTCTTCAGCTCGAGATAGCAGAGGGCGGTTTGCAACTTGGCTATCTGCGCGTTTGATGCATTGTGCCCCTCATTCTGAATGGGAACTTCGAGGTCCTCAACCAATTCCTTCTCCAAGGGAAAATCCGCCCTTTTCCAGGAAGTGGGAAACAAGAACTAGTTCAAAACCTCACATTTTACCCAGTCACCAACCTGTAGCATCTGCCCCTCTCAACACTTCAAACACCCCTCTTCAGAGAAATCCTAGCACGTCGACCCTTCACAAGGGAAAGGGGAAAACAACTTTCTTTTCAGGTGGTTTGGACCTCCTGGATTGGGTATCATCCCATCAAAATAAAGTCAAGCTTGAGGAGATTATGGGTCGCCCTAGGATGACCTTGGAGTCATTAATGGGTATGGGGATGTCCAGGGACCTGGCAGGGTCGATTATCTTTATACAAACAGCACGGGGCTCCGATGAGTTTGTACCTAGGAAGAACAAACTTTTGAATAGACTTCCCCTGCTGAGGGGAAGCTATGAAGTAGGATTAAAGGATGTTTGAGTACTATTCTCTTTCCACTGTTTTGACCTCTGATGTATGTACATCTCTTTTTGTCATGGGAAAGGGCCCCTATAGAACCCTGTCTTGTTTTTTGTTCAAATTGCAATCAATACAAGTATGTCAATAGTTCACATATCTTTTCCAAATGTATGTGAGATTTTAATCAAATCTATTATGAACTACATTTTTACTTTCAATTGAAACAAAGAAACAATAAAAATTCAAAGAGATAACTACATTTAATGTAGCAAAAACATCAATTCATAGTATCAGTTCAATGAAGTATGAAAAGAGAATATAAAATGAGGAAGAGAGTGTTCAAGCATGTTCTTCTTCTTTTGTATCTGTAGCCTCCTTCTCTTCATCCTTTTCCTCTGCATCATATCTTTTGAACAATTCATTCATTTCATCTTCATATCTCCTAGGTGGTGATGGAAAATCAATGTTTGTCTTGATACTACATCCAAACATTGAGCCATTTTCTCGCTTGTATTCCAATGGCCTTGCTTTCAACTCCTCAATCCTATTTTCAATTTTCATCATTTTTCCAATAGTGTCATAGGAGAAGTCATCTGCTGGATAATACTTTCAAATGAACTAAGTATGAAATCCGATTTTAAATCCCCATAACTCTTTTTAAATTTATCCACCACCGTGTCTTCTAGCCTTCTATAAAGTAAATCATCAACCCAAATCCTTCTTGACTTCAAGTTTTTTTTGATTTCTTTTAGGGTATCCAATCTGATCTTTGTCAGCTCTTCAAGAGCATACTGCTCCCTTTGTGTTCTATTGGTACAATGTCTTCCCGCTCAATTAATTCCTCGCGAGCCTTGTTATACGGTCAAGCTTGGAGAGAATTGCTTCTAAGTAAATGATCTCATTGTCACGCCTCTTCAATTACTCCATTAATTTCATCTAGGCGACTTTTGAGATCTTCATATCTTGTCCTTGCTTGATGATAACTTCTTTTCCCTTCTTAGTTAATCGCCCAACCCAGTGTGTTTCACTGCTTGACTTTTTTAACAACACTATTCAATTTGTCCATACCTTCAGGGTTGAAAACATGAATTTAAGGCTCTAACTTGCTCCTTAAGTTGTTTCTTTGTTATTCCATCCTCATCTACCTTTTGTAGAAGACTGCTTACAACTTCAGACACTCCTTGCTTTAGTTGTTCCCTTGATGATTTACCCAAGGGGATGACCTAAATACTGTAATCGTCATCAGTTATATCTTTTCTTGTCTTCCCCTCAAAAGGGGTTACTATTTCCAAAGTTCTTGCCCCGGATGAATCGATAAGGGTTCTTGTGATAGTTCTGGCTTTCTTTGGGGCTCTTATTGCCTTTGGAAAAGACAAGGTAGTGAGGTCAACTGCTTGTATAAGAGGGGTTGTTTCTTCACTTAACATTAATTTACTAATCAAACCCTTCCTCAAACCTGTTTCAACCTTTGTTTCTTGCAATCCTTGCTGGATTTTGTCAAGTACAACTATCATCTGCATGGATACTTCTTGCTCCTTTTGTGTCAATATTTATGTCTTCTCTAGGAGCACTTGTCTCAATCTGGACTACTGATTCCTCTAGATGCTTCTTCTCCTGCTCTGGTACTTTAGATTGATCATCCCTAACTTGATGTGCGTCCAACTTTAAAGGGGATTCTTTTGTTATTTCTCCAGTTGAAACTGTGGTGGCATGAATTTCTTCCCCTTCACCCTTTTGTATTGAAGTTTGGGCAATGGGCTCCTTTTCTCCCAAGACTGGCTGAGTTGCCAAGCTACTATCTTCTTTTCCAAATGATACCTTAGGCAATGTTATAGTAGGTTGTTCTACTAGAAATGAATCCACATTTCCCACTTGAAAGTTGTGGTTCTTCACCAACCCTAATTTCCTCATCATTGACTATATCTTGTGCCATTTTCAATCTTTCTTCAAAAGACACTTTTTCTTCTTGGTGAATGTCACCACTCTCAGTAACCTCAACAGAATGGGCACAACATTTTCTACCATCAACTCAGTATCAACACCCTTTTCTACCAATAGTTCTGGTTTACTTGATCCTGACAATAATTGTTTTGTGAAAGAGATTCCTGGGACTTGAACTTTTTCTTCACTAATGCATGCACATGAGTATCTCTTTCTAGTCCCTTATCTATGTGAACGTTACCTATTGGTGTCGAAATGGTTCTTCCATAGATAACTTAAGTGCATCCAACATAGATAATCCCTCATTAGCATCTACATCAATTACCTCAGTTTGTTCATTTGCAAATTCATGCCTTGTTTCAATTGGAGGTGTATTGACATCCTTAACAAGTAGAGCTTTAGGAATATTCATACCTGGAGTAACAAATTGACTGCCCACCGGATTGACGCAATATTCCCCTAGGGAAATGGGGTCTGAGTGCATCCCACTTCTTTCCTCATGAAAAATGAATGAGGGATTAAAGGAATTGATTATTAAAGGAATTGATTGCTCCATACTTGGCAATGATATATCCTGCTGATTCTGGATATTAATAGTTCTTTCCACCTCTGGGGGATCAATTACCCCATCTCTATGTTTGAATTTCTTTGGTGTATGGGCACCTACCCTTACCAGACCGATGGTGAGTAATCCTAGGCTTCTTTGGTGCCCGCTCAAACGTTATTAACTCTGGTGTTGCCCTCTTTTCATCTTTGTGCTGCCTAGGGCTGAATGTGACCACTTGCAATGGCTGCACTCATTAGCTTTTTAGTGTTATGTGGCTTTGGCACAACATTTGGGAGGGCCATATGTGATGCTAGACCTTTTCCCTTTGCATGGAGTGGCACTGCAGGAGTAATAGGGGCACCTTCCATGGATTTTAAGAGCATTTTTTCAGTTTTCTGCCTGAGGGCAGACATGGAAGTACCAGTCTCACTTGTGGTTGTTGTCCATTCATTGATAAGCCCAACAGTAGGCCTTCTAGGAGGGAAATAAAGGAGCTTTTCCTCCTAATGGGTCAAATTTATCAACACCCTCCCTTAGATGTGAGAGATCATCATCCAAGTTTCCCAGACTTCTGAAGTGATTTAGAATCTTTGTATTACAGTATTGATAGGTCAATGTTTATCTGGGTCAACCAAATCACCGTTCTCCTCATGACATCTGTTATCCTTATATAAGGATCATCGACTCCTCATCCCAATTTGGGGGAGCTATAGGTTGCCCTTCTACCTTCTGATCAATATAGAATTTACTCACCGTGTTTAAATCATCCACAACTCCTTCTGGGATGATTGCAACCTTGAGTCTACCACTTGTGATAAAGTCATCCTTGAAAAATCCCTCAACCGGACTTCTTCTTCGTCTCTGCAATTCATCTAGTAATCCTCAAAGTGAGGCTCATGCTCAAAAGTATTAGCAACATTGTTAAACACCCACCGAATGTCATAATTGGCCTAGCTACAAATGTCTCCATGGCCAAGCTCTTCATTTCTTCCCCAATCAATTTGGCCTTTATAATGGAAGGGCAAGAAAACCTTCCAATCTTGATAGGGAATTTGACATTTGTTTTGTGTCTCCCAGCAATTAATTTATGCACAGCACCAATTGCCTTGCCAACTCACATAAACACAACTTATCATCAACATACCTAGGCAGTTTAAAAGGTTTTCCCTCAAAACCACTAACCCTGATATAAGTGAACTTCTTGTACTGAATGAAATAACATCCATACTCCAAAATTACTTGCCTTGCATGCTCGGAAATTCTATAGTCCCCATTCTGGTTTGAATAGGAAGATGATTGGTGCAAGGAAAGCATCACTTACCAATCTGACATTTCCACTCAAGTTGGTCAACTGTAATTGGGGAAAATTTCATGCATTGGGCACTTTTTAACATCAGCTGTGGTGAAAATGCAGGGAAACACCTATGTGCTGCAACATTATAAACTAGATATGTCATCATATAAAACTCTAAATCTGTAGTATCCCCCATCGCAATCTTCGCTGCCAGAGTAATCATTTGATCATGAATTGCTTCTGAAACAAAATTGGCCCAACAAATATTTCCCTTTCTTTCAAGGATAATCCATATATAAGTGGTCATCCACTCTTTAAATTCGTTTGTAGTCTCTAAACCTACCATCCGACTCAAAAGCACAATGATATCCTCAACTTCTTCAACAAATTGAGCCCTAACCAACCTTTTGGGGATTTTAGCTGATGCCTTTCTCTCTGTAAGGAGCCACTTTGTGTTTATCATTTTTGCATAATCCTTCTTCTTTGCTTCATAATCCTCCAAGGCAAGTTTGATACCAATAGTAATGGGGTTTGCAATTATAGGTAATTTCATAATTACCCTTATGGCTGCCGGTGTTAATGTCAACACCACATCCCCACTCCCGTCTAATACTTCTCTCTTCTTAGAGTCATAATTCATCGCGCAATACCACACTAACTTTGGGCATTGGACAGAAAGTGGAATAGCACCCGCCAAGGCAATACAACTATCACGAATTGCCTTCAAGGATTCACTCATGTGGGCACTACTCAATTGTTGACGAAAATCATTCAAGTCGGCATTCATCAAGTCTGTATCTGTTATCCTGTCGAGGTCACTTGTGACCCCCGACATACCCAAGGAAGAAAATGGCATAGTCTTCATTCTAAAAACCCTAACTTTTCTTCAATGGATTTGCCAATGTAACAAACACAATTCACAGGAATTTCAAACTCTTACCAGTTTTTGTAGGTGCCCAAGCAATTCTGATTCAAAACAGCAACTTTCACACTTCTCTAGGTCTACAAATTGAGCTCTCCAATTACACTTTGCTGAAAAAAACGACAAGAAATCACCAAATTAGCAATAAAAGATGAATGCATTCGCATCCCACAAGGTCTTTTGTTTACATGGGAGCATTAATGGCAGCAAAAATAAAAGCATTGTATCATAGCCGTTAACTTTGCCCTTTTGCAACTTCGAATTTGAGCCATCCATGTGGAACATATTTTAACTGAAATGGACATGGGGATATTTTTCGCGTTTTGTACCACTCAAAGAAGTTGTGTTTTGGACATTTTGGCACACCCATCCACTCCTGGTAAAGGCCTGACACGTGGCTTTTCCTAGGCCTGACAATTTTACACTTTTTCAAAACAAAGCCAAAAATTCCAAAGTGCCTCTTGCCACCCGCCTCCCCGCTTTTGATAAAGGCCTACCACGTGGTTTTATCTGATCCCCAGCGGAGTCGCGGCTCATTTTGTGACTTAACTCCTTTTCAAAACGAGGCCAAAATTTCCCAAGTGCCCCTGGCGACCCGCCTTCCCGCTTTTGACTTAAAAATGACCACGTGTCCTTTTGCGGGCCTTAGGCACTCCTTTTCATTTTTATGCCTTTCGCCATAATGCCTCAAAACACAAAAAGGGTTCGCCTTCCCGCAACCACTCGATTTATGACAGTGTTCATCCTTGGGGTCAAAATAAGAAATTTGCTTCGCCGCTTCATATTGTTGAATAGCCAATTAGAAATTATCGAGCCACGGACCAACTTGGCTTTTTTACAAATGTAACAAAAGTGACAAGTTCACCAAATAGACCATTGTCATGCCGCGTCCAATTAAAGACGACCACGTGTCCACGGATGCTGGGACAAAAATAACAAAGAAGGCATGATCATGGAAAATAAAAGAATGGGAAAACCCATCATCTACGACCAAACAACCAACAGGGACGCACGGAAAGAGAAACTGCAACCGACACAGAGCTCAACGTGATTCATGCAAGAGAAGTGTTTAATGACAACTTGATAAATATAAAACTTCATGCATCCACACAGGAAGACAGAGATTATTTCAAACCACGCAGACTGAAAAAATTCTGGTCCAAAGGGGCGAGGTTAAAACCAAGCACCAAAAAGAGGAAGACATTGTTTTATTGTTCATTCAAAGAAGGATACGTTACGCTTGGAGGTAGCATTTGTTAGAATTCTATTGCAACAAGGATCTACATTTGGAGGCAGCATTGTTTTACTTGCTACCCTTGTCTACACTTACAAATATTTTTATTTAATTTAGCCTTCTATTTTTTATTTTTTACGTTTTTTTTAAAATTTATTTTGTTGCATTTTTTTAAAGTTTAGAGTTTAAACACATCCTAAATTTGTGTATGCTCTCACCTCGCACCTTTATGGTGATCTTGGTGATCAAAAACAAATTAGAATAGCACGGTTAAAAAAATTTAAATTAATAATAAGTAAATATTGTTATTTTTAATTTTTAAAGGCATTATTCAAAATTAATACTTTAACATTTATCATTTGATTTATGTAAAGGGAAAATGTTTTAATTTTTTTAACTTCCTAACTCTGTGTATGCTCTCACCTCGTGCCTATGGTGACCTTGGTGATCAAAAACATATTAGGATGACATCACTTAGAAAAATTTAAATTAATAATTAGCAAGTTGTTATTTTTATTTTATTTTTGAAATTTTATGTAAAGGCAAAATGTTTTTATTTTTTTAACTTCCTAACTTTGTGTATCCTCTCACCTCGCACCGTTATGGTGATCTTGGTGATCAAAAACAGATTAGGACGACATAATTTATTTATTTATGTAAAAGGCAAAATGTATTTTAATTTTTTTAACTTCCTAACTCTGTGTATGCTATCACTGCGCACTTTTTTGGTGATCTTGGTGATAAAAAAAAATTAGGATGACATCACTCAGAAATTAGTAAGCCATTATTTTTTAATTTATTACTTATATAAAGGCAAAATGTTTTTAATTTTTTAAGATCCTACATTTTTTTAACATCCTAACTCGTGTATGCTCTCACCTCGCGCCATTATGGTACTCATCCTTTCATTGAAACTCAAAGTCATCCACTTGATACCCCTTTTTAATGAAGAGAGTCAAGAGACCTCACGAAAAAGCCAGGAGCATTGGAAAAAACATTTAATAATGACAAGAGGGATATTGTTGATGAGGTGACTGCTCGATGCATTTATGCATGTGGGCTACCCTTTAATGTATTGAGGTCTCCATATTGGCAGCAGATGGTGAAGGCTATCAATGAAGCTCCACAAGGGTACAAATGCCCAAGTTATGAAAAGGTTCGAACCACACTCTTGGCAAAGGAAGTGGAACACATTCACACTTCTTTGCAGCCAATTAGAGATTCATGGAAGAATTCGGGGTTTCTAAAGGGGCAATGTTCTTAAAAGCCATTGACTGTGAAGGGCAAGTAAAAGATGCACAGTTTATTGCCGACATTTTGATAGAGGCTATTGAGTCGGTGGGCCCTCAGAATGTGGTCCAAGTCATCACGAACAATGCTAAAAACGTAAAGCAACAGGATTGATAATAGAGGGTAGATACAAGCACTAATTTTTGATCCCTTGTGTTGTCCACTTCCTTAATTTGATGCTACAAAAGATTGGGAAAATCCCATGGATTGAGCAAATTTACACCGAGGCAAATGATATTCATATGTTTATCACAAACCATCATATGTCACATGCCATATTCAAGAGATTCTCAAGGTTGGAGTGTTGAAGGTATCGAAACAAGATTTGCCTCTCACACACTTGTTTTGAGACAACTTGTGAAGGTGAAAGAGGCTTTAAACAGTATGGTGATCTGCAATGTTTGGACAATGTGGAGGCAGTCAAATACAAAGTAAGTTGCAAAGGTAAAAATCATTGGTCCTTAATGATGAGTGGTGAACCAAGGTTGAGTATTTGCTCAGTTTTACAGAGCCCATTCTCTCCATGATCGATCCGTAGATACTGCGATGCATTATGCGAGGGAGAGATATGATGCAATAGATTTTATGCTTGAACGTATGAGAGAGGTTATACAAACAAAAGAACAAGATCCAGAAGAGACCTTCTACAATGAGGTCAAGAATGTGGTCATAAAGAGGTGGAATAAAATGACCACCCCATTACATCTCCTTTACTTATGAACCGAACCCAAAGTATTATAACTCAAATACTTGGGCTACCTCACATCAACCATCATTCTCTAACTTCAAAGTTGCAAATGGAGCCGGGAAACATTTAGAAGATTTTTTCCCGATCCATTTATAACCAATGTGGTCCGAAACGAAATGGGCATGTTTGTAGCTTCAAAAGGCAACATGGGAGAGATTGAGGCTCTTTTCGACAAGTACACCATGAGCCCAACCAAATGGTGGTGTGTACATGGCCATGATGCCAAGTACTTACGACCTATTGCCATCAAAATTCTTTCACAGGTATAACATTTATAAATTTATAATCATTGAAAATTTTAAATTTTATTTAGTAGGATTTTTTTCGCACATTCTTAGTATGTTACTAATTTGAATTTTCTAACGAACTTTTTTGTAATAGGTGGCTAGTAATTTTTCCATAGAGCGGAATTGGAGTACTTATATCTTTATCCACTCAACTAAATGAAACAAGTTGGCATCTAATAAATCTGAGGATTTGGTATATGTGCATTCCAATTTCTGCCTCTTGTCACACAAGTCTGAGAACTATGTTAGAGGTCCTCACAAACTTTGGGATCTTCTTCCAGAGACCTCGGACTTGGATGCCTCCGCAGCCACTCTTGCCCAACTTTCAATATTTGATGGCGAAGATGACATTCAAGGGAGTTCACAAGGAGTGGAGCACAGAACTAATGAGAGTGGAGCTAGCACGAGCGGCATGCAAGAATTTGATTTTGAGGAAAGTCTAGATGATACATTCTAGATTTGTTTGTATTCATGTTGACATGATATTCGTACATTGTATCTATTGCAGTCACATTATAAATGAAATGTAAAATCTTAAGTATATTGAACGTTTTGACAGTGATCCCAAGATATATTTTCAAGTTTTGTTTGTATTCATGTTGACATGATATTCATATATCGTATTTAAGGCAGCCACATGATCAATGAAAATGTAAAGTCTTAAGTATATTGAATGTTTTGAACATTGATCCTTCTATAATTTTCAAGTTTTGTATTTCTTATGGACTAAAAAATGAGTAAAATGAGTATATGTATAATATATATATATATATATATATATATATAGGGTTAATCTACGCAGATACTTTGATTTTAAAAAACCCTTGGGTATGATATGTCTTGATACGACCGTGCATATATATGTACGGGCATATCCACATGGTCAATGAAAATGTAAAGTCTTAAGTATATTGAATGTTTTGAACATTGGCCCTTACTATAATTTTCAAGTTTTGTATTTCTTATGGACTAAAAATGAGTAAAATAAGTATATATATATATATATATATATATATATATATATATAGGGTTTGATACACAAATACTTGATTTTAAAAACCCTTGGGTACGATATGTTAGTTTTTTTAAATCGAATATGTACGGGCATATCCAAGACGTATCGTACCCAAGGCTTTTTTAAAATCGAAGTATCCGCGTATCGAACCCGTACCCATTTCCTAACAACATAGATCATAACTGTTATAAGGGACAGGGGGTTAGTTGTTTGGTGCCCTATGTTAATAGTTCCGCTATGCCTACATCAAGCCCCATCAAACAACCATCTTTTTATATTTAAGGATAATAGTATGTGCTAAAGCAAATAAATTAATTTAAGGCATTCAAATTATTTGAAAGGCCATTTTTAACATAAAATTTTAACCATAAATAAAATAACATTACTCCATAGCTTGTGGACCTACGTCCATGATAATATAAGAATACAAGGCTTTATTAAGTCACTATTAGTTATGTATTAATAAATGAACGGTTGTAACAACTTCAACCATTTGGTAACTATCTCTTGCATAATAAAATGACGGAAACACAATCTACACTTGTGTGCAACCCATTTTTTCTCCATTAGTATTAGAGCTTGGTGCTCAAAAAGGTTTGCAAATCCTGAATACAGAACTGCAAATCATGAATAGAAAGCTAAAACTAGGGCACGCGACAGAGAAGAACAAAGTCATAAAAGTTATGTTTGTTTAGAGCATAAAAGACTCTTTGAAATTTGCATGCAACAGAAAGAACAAAGTCACGACAGTTATGTTTGTTTAGGGCATATAGGATTGTTTGTAAATCACAAAAACAATCATTCAAAGATTGTTCAAAGGCACAAATATAGCTGTCAATCTGAATATTGCACATTTCATTCACGTTTTATTGCAGTCGCATGAATTTTAGAGAATTTCAGGGCATGAAGACATTAAGCGGGATATACACGAATTCCGAGTACTCAAAGCCAGTAAAATCATAATATATTCACAAGTTTTGAGCAGTCAGTGTCAAAAAATGCAAAACAGATTCATCCAAAGTGTAGGGCATGAGTTTCATCTGTTCATACCACTCAGCAAGTGCCTTTTGAGACTCTGAAATCCCATTCATACAAGTCAGCGGAGGGCATTTGAAGTTGCCTAGGGCACAGTCTAGGTATTTATCTACACTCCCATTTCTTTTAGGTTGTAAAAGAGTTCTCCTTGTTAATTTTTTTTTTTAGAATAGAAATTCCATTGGACAAATATTTGGGCTTCAACTTTCACACTTGGAAAGTTAAAATACAAATGCAATTGATGAATAAAAATGTGGGGAATAGTTAATGCTAAAGAGAAATCAGCTAAACATGCAATTAAATTACTGGATTCGCATAGCAGAGATGATAATGCCAAAGCCATTATTAGTCTTGCTCTCTCCAACTCTGGGTTACATCATGTAGACCTAGAAAAATCACCCGAGGAGATTTGGGATACTCTAAATAAATTATTTGGAGCAAAAGTTGTCTAGCCAAATAAGCAATCTGAGATCTCTACTTGGACAACTAGCAGAAGCTAATGCCACAATAGATGACGAGGATTCCAAAGCCATTTTGTTAAACAATGTTCTTATGAAATTCAACAATATCATTTTTACTCTTAGTCAACTACCTTCTCAAACTTTGGAAGATATGATTTCAGCTCTCTTAGCTAAAGAAAAGAGAACAATTGTAGGAGATACAGAAGATGATCCTCAACTTGAGATGACATAATACTCAAGAAAAAACCGTAGATCACATAAAGAAAAAGGGAAATTGAAGGTTAGTACTGCAGAAAACATGGAATTGTACCATTCGAGCCAACAATGTTCTCAAAGGAAAATTCAAAATGCATACCAAATGAAGTCAATGCAGCCAATGTTGAAGATTCATTAGAAGATGAAAATAATGAACAATGTACTTGATGAAGAATACATATTTTAATAAAGCCCCACTTTTAAGATAGGGAGGGATTTAAGGTAGACAAAGCTCAAGATGGATGGTTGCCCAGCTTAGTTCGGGAATATGTGGATCTTCGAATTATACCCTTATAAGGGTCATGAGACAACTTGATGGAGCATTGTTAATGCAGCTCAATATGGATGGTTGTCAAATAATTTGGGAGGTTCGTAATTCAAGAGTTTGAGGAGGTGGAATCGGGAACTCGGGAACTACAATTTTACGAGGGTCACAAGGCAATTTGGTGTTTTACCTGTCGAAGAATTGTTTTCAAAGAGAGGTTTTGAAGAATGCATAACTCTATTTAGTTCTGAGTTCTGATTTTTTAATCTTTTGTCCATATGTTTGTTTTTCTTTTTTGTAGTGAAATCCTTAAGAGGGGGTATAAGAATATAAGGCTTTATTAAGTTACTATTAGTTATGGATTAACTAAAGAAGAGTTGTAACAACTTCAACCATTTCGTAACTATCTCTTGCATAATAAAATGACAGACAAACAATCCACAATGTGTGCAATCTGCTTTTTCTTTATTCCTTCATTGTTCAAGTCTTCTAACAGACATTATTAAATATTTTTTGACATGTCTCGTATTAACTTACTTTTGTTCAGGAACTAGTTTTGAAAGTCACATTACATTCTATTAGAACTAATAGAACCCGCTAAAATATTTGGCCCCTCCCATAGATGTAATGAAAATCCATTCGAACGAATCGTGGAAAACTTCAAAATATATCTTTGTCATTGTTGCCAATTGATCTCAAGGATACACACAAGTCAAATTGACTGCACAAGTTCCAAAATTGCTTGCTTACGGAAGACCTCGTGGAGAGCTTTCCAATGCACTTTGAACGGGACAAAACAAACTTTGTATGCAAAAGTTGTAGCCCGCACAAGATTTGTGTCGATAAGTAAAAAGGAGCAGGATGCGTAGTGATGACAAGGCTTGTCATGTCGACACATGGCAAAGGGCGATTGGCAAAATTTAAGTTTAGTTTCATACTCCAATATTCGACATTCGAACGTGGGACCCGACCGCATTGTCACCACGCTTACACATCATTGAGTCGAGCCACCCCACCGCATGGTTGAGTCGAGTTGCATTCCAATGACCTCGTTGTAATGCCACATTTTCCAAGCGAGCCAACTCCCCACTTCACACAACTCGTTTCAACGTCAAGCCCAACGCCTTGAAGTCAAGCGCCTACCCAACCACCAAGTAGAGTGTGGGATAGTCCTTAAGACCAACAAATATGGGGGAGCAAATTTTATTTAAATCCCAAATGTCGGGTCGCATGATGAATGTGGGATATATATCCCATGCTAGGCCGACCAAGAAGGGGGCGTGAAAGCCTTAAAATTACTACATGGAAAATATAGTGCCTGGTCAACATGGGATTTAATCCCACCAACAAAGCAAGTGGAAAGCTTATTAAAATGTTGAGGATTGTTGGGATAATTTTTATACCTAAAACCTTAGAAAATTGCGTGAAGACCTCATTAAGGCTATTGTTTGGTTAATCTTAACCCCCATGTAAATGTGGGGATATAAAACAAAAGGATAAATAAGTTATCCTTATAATTCAGGCCCAAACACTATATAAGGGTTTGTATGGGTATTTTCAAAACACCCAAACAATTAAGCTTGGAGATTTGGACACGCAACACCAAAGCCCCTCAATCTGCCCAAGCCAACCAAGCTAGGAGGGAGCTTGTGGAGTAGAAGTGGGAAATTGATTCTCAATTGTTCCAAGCCATTTGAATTTGGGCTTGAGAGTTTTGTATAAGCTTAATGGAAAGCCTAACTTAGTGATCTAGGCTTATTATTCATTGTGAAAGCTTAATTGATTAAGCTTATTATTGTTTTCGGCGGAGCCCTTTTGAAAAATATGAGAGGCCATGAGAGCCCATTGTAAGAATAACATTATTGTCGCAGCAGGGTCGGTGAGAACGCATTCTAACGACACTATCGTCGTAGAGGCCGTGAGAGCCCGTTGTAGCGACATTATCGTCAAAGAGTCCATGAGAGCCCATTGTAGAATAACATTATTGTCGAAGAGGCCATGAGAGCCCATTAAGGAGGACATTGTTGTCCGAGACACCCGTGTATCTAAGTGAGTCACTTGTCAAGTTGACAGAGCAATTGTCATCTTGTGTACCCACCCGTATTATGAAGCGAGAATGAGACATTAATGAAGAGGCCTTTGTAGCCGAATGCATGCATAGTCGCCATTGTCACCATTAATGTGATTTTTCTTACGACAACCAATAGTATCGGAGTGTAAATTGTCGTTATTGCATAGAGAAGATTTGTCGGTCGTGCCGAGGCTCGTAGTATAAAGCCGGGAGGACGCCGAGATTGACGAAACCCAAGCCCGAGTCGAGTAGCCTATAGCTAGTGCCGATTGCCGCCGAAGCTAGTGTCGTGAGTCATGAGCCAAAGCCGAAATGCCAGAAATAGAAGCTAGAGCCAAGTCGTTAGACGCTGCAAATTGAGAGCTCATTGATGTAAGATTTATTTTCTACATCATTTATATATCGGTTCATCATTGAACGAACCCGTAGACGTAGCCCAAAACAGGTGAACTCCGTTATCATCCTAGTGTTCATTTTTGTCATGATTTTGTGGTTTGATTCATGTTGTGTTTTGCAACATATTTTAACCATTTTAAACATTAATCACGGTAAATCTGGATAATTTTTAAGTATCTAGAGGAATGGGAAAATTGAGTCAATTTTCATTATACCCGTTTTCGAGATCATGTTGGTATCGAGTTGGTTTGGCTAGCGGGTCTCACTAACACCTTTTTGTGGAGAGTGGGATTCTTCAACCGCTTAGTTTGCGGTGTTAAGGGAAGCATGCCAACATAGGAAGAGAACTCAGAGGATCTAGATTGGTGGTCATTTCTCTAGATCCATACACCTTGCCCTTGGCGAAGCGAATGGTCATGTTTCCCAGTTGGAGTCTTGGTTGGTTCCGACAAAGAACTGGAGTGCGCGGGAAACACCAATCACAACCCATATATTGAGAGAATTTTGGCCTTGTATAAGGAGAACAAAGCAACCTTGCAGTTTCTTATCATGGGAAGGAGTAACTTGAAGGTTGAGAGCCAATTACGGAAATTTCCTAGAGACTAGATAGAGACATGCCACCTATCCAAAGGACCTACCCGAACAAGAGCATCCCGTAGCTTGGGTTGGTAAGAAAGTATTACTTTCCTAAATAGTATTTTAGCATGGCTATGTTTTGATTAGCATGTTTTTGCACCTCAAAATCATTTTTGGGGTTTCCATTGCTGAATAAGCCTAAGGGAAATTAACCTGTGTGTTTGAGCAAGTGGGGAGGTAGGCACTTGTTGAGAGTGAAATGTGGAGTGACCATCCGTGTTTTGCTTACCACTACTCATGTGAGCTTGGCAAGAAGGGTAAAGTGATGCTCCATCAAGAGGGTATGTCAAAGACGTTCTCCAAGTTCAACAACAGTAGAGACATGTTGATCGGAACCAAAGTGTTCTTCCAAGAGGAGACGAAGTGGCTAGAGATTAACACGAGGAGAGTGTCCATGGTAAGTAGCACTCAATTGGAGCATTGTTGTTTTGTGTGTTTATATGCACATTTTATAAAGACCCAATTTGGGCAACATTTGTAAATGCAATTGTTTTTACTATCCTTAGAAAGTTATATGTTGTACTAAATTGTAAGACCCCAAGTAGGGCAAATTGTAAAAGTGGTGGCCTGATATAACATTGCTTAGTATGCAATATATTTTTTTGCCCTTGTTGAGAAAATTGAATAGCAAGGAGAGTACGACAACATCTCAATAGGAGAGCGTCATTCTAGCCAACAAACATTGCAATGGCAAAAAACATTTGCCAAGTTAAAGACCAAGTCACCAAGTGTGCGACAAGGTCAATTGGCAGAGAAAAGAGGAGTTTGTGAAACTTCTTCATCACCTAGTTACAGACTCCAATTTGGGATATTTGGATTCCATAAAACTAAGAGACAAAATTTTGACTAGTGCATACCGAGACACAACCCCGTGTTGGGAGAAATAGCCAATTGATGATCGTGGAATCAAGGTGAGAAGTTCAAGTTACTTTTGTTGATATTTTTGCTCCCGAGTACTTAATGCGAGTAACAAAAAGAGGTTATGCTTAACAAAAGAGAGAGAGAGCCAAGAAAATGGAGTGGACTTTCAATAATTTTACGAGAATGAAGAATTTTGGTTGTCAAAAGCATTTCATGGGAGTGATCCGGAGGATACCCATATGTCAAATTGTCTCGCACAAGTTCTGAAATTACTTGCTTACGAAGAGCTCATCGAGAGCTTTCCAACACACTTTGAACAAGACAAAAGGGACTTTGTAGACGCAGAAGTTACGACTTCTGCGCAGATTTGCGTCAACAGCAAAAGGGGAGCAGGATGCGCAGTGATGACCAGGCTTGCCATGTCGAATGCAGATATGTCGACATGCGGCAAAGAGAGATTGGCAAAATTTGGGTTCTAGTTTCGGCCTCCAGTCTTTGACGGTTGAATGTGGGACCCAGTCACCATGTCACCACAATGACACATCATCGAGTCAAGCCACCCCACCGCATGGCCGAGTCAAGTTGCATTCCAATGAGCTCAATGTAATGCCACATTTTCCAAGCGAGCCAACTCCTCACTTCACACAACTCGTCCTAACCGCCGAGCCCAAAGCCCGAGGCAAGCACCTACGCAACCACCAAGTAGAGTGTGGGATGGTCCTTAAGACCAACGAATATGGGGAGCCTATTTTATTTAAACCCCAAATGTTGGGTCACGCGATGAATGTGGGATATATATCCCATGCTAGGGTGACCAAGAAGGGGGCGTGAAAGCCTTAAAAGGCTACATGGAGAATAGTGTGCTCGGTCAACATGGGATTTAATCCCACCAACTAAGCATGTGGAAAGCCTATTAAAAGGTTGCATGAGCATTGTTGGGATACTTTTATCCCTAAAACCTTGAAAAATGAACGAAATCCTCGTTAAGGCTATTGTTTGGTTAACCCACATAAATGTGGGGATATAAAACAAAAAGATAAATAATTTATCCTTCTAATTCGGGACCCAAACACTATAGAAGAGCCTCAGATGGGTATTTTCAAAACACCAAAGCACTTAAGCTTGGAGAGTTGGGTACTCAACACCGATGCCCCTTAACTCGCCCAAGCCAACCGAGCTAGGACGAGCTCATGGAGTAGAGATGGGAAGTTGATTACAAATTGTTTGAGCCATTTGAATTCGGGCTTGAGAGTTTTGTATAAGGTTAGTAGACAACCTAACTTGGTGATTTAGGCTTATTATTCACTTTGTGAAAATTTAATTGATTAAGCTTATTATCATTTTCGCCGAGAGCCCTTTTGTAAAAGATGAGAGGTTGAGAGAGCCCAATGTAACGAAATTATTATCGCAAAGGCCGTGAGAGCCCATCAGAACGACATTATCGTCCGCAAAGATCGTGATGCACCCACCGTAATGACATTAACGTCGAAGAGTTCGTGAGAGCCCATTGAACGACATTATTGTCGCAGGAGGTCGTGAGAGCCCATTATAAGAACGTTGTTTTCTCGAGACACCAAAGGTATCCAAACGAGTCGCTTGCGAGTTGATCGAGCAATCGTCACTTTATACCCACCCGTAGTACGGCAGTAGAAAAAGACATTGACAAAGAGGCTGTGTAGTCAAGTGTAGTATGCCATCATCACCATTAATATGATTATCTTCTTGCGACAACCTATAGTATTGGAGCAAAGACTGCTTTTATTACAAGGAGGAGATTTGTTGGTAGCACCAAGGGCCCTAACTACGGAGCCGGGAGGATGTCGGGATTGACAAAGGCCGAGCCAGAGCCGAGCAAAGCACGTACTCCAATGCCAATGCCGTGCTTAGCCAATGTTGTGAGTCACGAGCCGGCACCCAGCACCCAAGATAGCTTTGAGCTAGTAGTTAGAGCCCGATCATCGAGGCGTTGCGCACCGATAGTTGATTAATGTAATATTTATTTTCTACATCATTTATATATCGGTTTGTCATTGAAGCATGGCCCCGAACACGGCTCGAATCGAGTGAACTCCATATCATCCCCGTGTTCATTTTTGTCGTGATTTTGTGGTTTGATTCTGTTGTGTTTTTGCAACATATTTTAACCATTTTAAATATTAATCAAGTAAAATGGGATAAATTTAAGGCATCTAAAGGAACAGAAAGCTAAGTCAGTTTTCATTACACCCTCTTTTCGGATCACCAATAAGAGATGCAATCTTTTGTTTACTAACATTGAGGTTTACATTCCATCATTCATTGGGAGATGAATTGGTTTTTATAAGATGTTCAACAAAGGAAATCAATTAATTTTTTTGTGTAAGGCTCAAGTGGTGTTTTTGCAATACATCAAATTATGTTATATCATCTTTGGGATCTAGCTACATAGTTTTGTGTCAATCTGCGTTGATCTATATTTCACGAGCAGTGGTATCTCTCATGAGCAAGGAGGTCACCCATCCCAATACTTGACCATGGAGTTTCCCCCGAATCAGACCTACTTAGCTTGATACTCCATTTGCAAAACCTTCAACAAGTTTTGGGCCTTACGAACTATTAATTATGGAGCTCCCTAGCTCTTTCAATTTATACAAGTGTCTGCTATCCATCAAAATATGTGATGCTTTTTGGGATCCATCTGCATAGTGTCGAGTCGAACAACATTCCCCATATTTCACTAGTCCATAAGAACATATATCTACGTGCTGCTCACATGAGTAAAGTACCAAGACTACCGGAGAGCTCAGCCATCTTAGTACTACTCTGGCTCAAGTGCACTTAACCGTGGGATTTCCCTCACTTTATTTCCAATGCAATGAAATATTGTTAAAGTCAATGATGGAAAACATCTAAATATCTGTTAGCCAGTAAGAAAGGTGGTCTTTCGTTTAGTAACATGGATGTTTTTTTATATCTTTGTAATGCATTAGTTACACATTAACCAATGATCTGTTATAACTTATAAACTACCCCAACTATATTGAAACTTCTCCTAGCATAATAAAATCATGAACATGCACATATGTCAATGTGCCTTTGAGTTTCTCTTCAATATGTCTCTCTCATCTTCTAACATTGGCATCAAAGTCATTGGTGCTTGAAGAGCTTAAAGTTCAGGAAAGTCCTTGGAGTAGGCTACAAAAGATGAGGTCAAGACTGAGAAGATTTTGAGGTCATGCAGAACTATGGAGACCAAAATCAATGAACTGAAAGACTCCTAGCAAAGTTGTCATCCAGGAGAACAAGACCAGATCAACAGTCTAAGGAAGAAAATCACATGAGTATTGTGAAGACTACGAGATGGCGAAAAGACCAAATAAAAATCATGAAGACTAAGAAGTGACACTTCGTAATTGAAAACAAATGCACAACGGTTTGTGACTATAATAGAACAAATTCACCACCAGAATGTGAGGGCACGCAAAGTTTTTCCCAAAACATAAAAACATCTAGAAAATCATCCAAATGAAGGCATTTTCCAGGTATTTTTGAGATATAGAAGGTACAAAATTAATAGTGACAAACCCGAAGGAAAATTACGAACAACGAAGACACAAAATCACATTTTTGACAGTAGTCTAGGGCATGACAATCATAAAATTGACAATTGACAAAGGAAATACCAGCAAATCATGATTTTATAGTCGTTTAGGGCACAGGACAATTGTGGTACTAAATTAACAGTGACAGACCCAAAAGAAGATCATGAAAGAAGACAATTGAATTTATTATAGTCGTTTAGTGCACAACAGCCTTAAAATTCACAGTTGACAAATGAAAGACTAGAAAATCGTGACTTTATAGTTGTCTAGGGTGTTAGAAGACGTGAATAGAGAAATAATGAATAAGGATCAGAATGCACACATTGTATGTTGTCTGTCAATTTTTAGTATACAACAGATAGTTACAAAATGGTTCAAGTGGTTACAACCATCTATTAGTTAATACATAACTAATAGTGACTTAATAATAATTATAAGCCTTATATCCTTGCACAGGGCACGGGAGAGCTGTGCAAATCAGAATAGTCGTGATTTCCTTTTTTGTGGAATATATGTGATCTAAAGACACTTTTGTTGTGCAGCTAGGGAATGCAAATCCACATTTGTTCCTGGACTAGAAAGTATTGTGAGGTGATTTCTAGCCTGTGCAAACAAAAATAACTGCATTTAGAAGTAATTTGTTGTGTTTTACTTCATAGCTTTTTGTATTAGTGCTTGAATTGATTTGCAGGCCAGAAATTGAATATTGTGTTATAAATGGCCAATATTCACAATCTTGTTTTGTTGGAAGCGCAAAAGTTGACTGCCCAAAATTTCAATGTCTAGAGTCACAAAATTATGACGATCTCAGAGTGTCGGGACTGCGATAAAATCATTCTTGGCACTGAGGGAAGGCCTGAGGCAGATTTTGCAGACTATGACAAGCATCATAGGGAGGTCTACTTGTTGAAGTTGTCCGTGTCAGATGATCTGATACCTGAGATCCAAAATGCCACTAAGGAAAGTGTGCTATGGATCAGATTAAAGAACAACTATATGACTTCAAAGAAATGTCAAGTTTTGTACCTGAAGAATTTGTTTTTTTCAGCAAAGATGCATGAGGGTGGGTCCTTGTGAGAACACCTTTGGATGAAAGATCTTTGAGACCATTTCGATGTCATCACCAAAAAGGTGTGTGATGATGACCGGTTGCCCTTGCTCAACAATTTGACTCCCTCAAGAGTTTTTGTGGAAATATACATTTGATGGCTAAGAGTCGACTCTGACTTTTGATCAAGTAAGTTCCTATTTGTTGCAAAAGGAACGAAAACAAACATACTCACATGAGTCCAATTCTAGACGAATCGAGAGTGCATTTTCCGTTCAATTGAATGGGAAGTGAAAATGTAGCACTAAAGCATCATCTTCTAAATACCAAGTGAAGTGGTACTATTGTCATAAAGTTGGGTGTGTTAAAAAGGAATGCCAAAAGCGACACTATTCCCTTTCTCATAACAAAAAGTAAAAGGGATGAAAAAATGTAGCATTGAATTTGAATGGGAGTCGAGGAGGAGTATGCTCTCATGGCATCATGCCCAAATGAGACCTACCAAATGTCATTTCTTTGACTCCGGCACATACAAACACTTCACGTGTCAAAAGGACCGGTATGTAAACTTTCATGCAAATACAAGTTTTTCTAATTCAATTTCATTAGGTGATGGAAGATCACATGCAATAGAAGGGATAGGGGATATCTGCATCATATTGAATAATGTTGCAAAATTCATAGTCAGAAATGTTAGATATGTCCCTAAAATGAATAAGAATCTCTTATCTATTAGTTAATTAACTAAAAATTTCAACATTTCTGTAAACTTCTCTGGCAAGAAATGTAGGGTCGAATGTAAAATTGAACAAAAACATATCCCTAGGCATTGGGCAAGGTGGCTTGTATAGGCTTGTTGACCTTGCCACGATCAATTTACATGCATTGGTTGTGGAGGGTAATATGACCATTTTGTGGCATGAGATATTTGGACATCTCAACCTTCAATACCTAGCCAAACTCAATAGAGCCAACATGGTCCTTGGTTTGACAACTATTCAGGAAAAACATGATATGTGTGTAGAATCAATGGTTGGCTACAAAGCGGAAGCGAAGTGGAAGCGAAAGCCATTTTCGACTAAAGGTGCTTGGTAGGAAAAGAGTCTCTTAGATCTTGGCCGTGCAAACCACCTAGACTTCTCCGTGAAGGTATTTTATATTTTTGGTGAATGATTTCTCTAGGGTGATGTGGGTCTACTTCTTGAAATATAACTCTTAACTAAATTTCCTTCTATGAAAAGTTTAAGATGCTTTGGTGAAAAACAAGACAAGCAGACGGACTACAATCCGATAATGGGGCTGAACTCACTTCAAAGCAATTCAAGGATTACTACAACAAGGAAGGTATTCATTGTCAATTGACCCCCTCAGATATGGCCCATGATAGAATGGAGTGTGGTTGAGAGGTAAGATAAAATGATTATGGAGATGGCTTGGTGCATGATGCATAACGAGGTGTGTTGTCCAAGTACTAAGGAAAGTAGCAAATTCCGTGGTACATATCCTTAATCGATTCCTTACTGTAAAGCTTAGGGACTTAAAATAAATTAAAATAAGAGAAAATCGATTTGCACATGTAAATTTAAAAATAAAAATAAAAATATATTTTTATGTGCAAATAAAAATAAAAGAGAAATTTGATTTTACCTTGGGATAATAATTATTTATTTTAAAGGTAAATTAAGTGACTAAGCAAGTCGCATTTTTCTGGGAATTATTTAATGTTTGTTATTTAAAATAAATCGATTTCTTCTAAGCATGGGTCGATCCATATGGGCCCCATTTAATTTAATTTCCCCATGCATTTAATATTTGTTTTGAGTGTGTTCTCCAGCAAATTTTAAATAAAGATTCCCTCCTAGATTTTGGCGCCAAAAATGGAGGAGCCTTGAGATTGAGCAATGAAAAGATATAAAAGAAGATGATGGGCACTCCTTTTTGCATGTTGACGGTTTATCAAACTTATCTTCATGCTTGAAGAGGGATGTATGCCCACTAATGATCTAAAACAAAAGGTGTTCTTCAACACCACCTTTGAGTGAAGTGTGTATGCCCTTGAGAGCTTGAATTGATAAGTTATTTGCATTTCTATTCAATTTAAGTGAAGTCGCCATTATTGTGAGAGTTTGTGAGGTTATTTGGAGAGTTTTTGGGCCACTATTTGATCAATAAATTCTGAAAATTGCTGTTGGTTTTGTCATGATACAAATCAACTTGTGGAGGGAGATTTATGGTGTTTTTGAGTGGTATTTTTGCAAAAATAAAATCTAAACAGTTTTTGTTCATTATTTTATTACAAATGCACTTGTTTTCATGATATTTGGAGCTGCTAACCTTGCTGGAGTTTATGCTAAATAAATCGACTGGGTTATGTGAATTTCCATCATATTTTGGAAGGGTTTGAAGTCTTTTTCAAATCTATAATTACAAATCTATTAATGCAGATATGAA
The DNA here is from genome assembly GCA_018340775.1 of Taxus wallichiana var. yunnanensis. Taxonomy (NCBI): domain Eukaryota; kingdom Viridiplantae; phylum Streptophyta; class Pinopsida; order Cupressales; family Taxaceae; genus Taxus; species Taxus wallichiana. The sequence continues at coordinate 301,537,040 of CM031236.1, forward strand.
AGTGATAATTTTGAGTGTGGAGAGGTGGATATTTATGCTGGAATCAATTTTATAATTTTCCCTAACCCTAACGACTTGAACTGCAGTTTCAGGGGCTATTTTGAGTGGGTTTTGGTGGGATAAAAATTCAAATTGTTAATTCATTGGAAAGTTCATAATTTTATCTTCCTTCTGCAATTTATTTCATTCAAAAAGGGTAAATATTGAGGGAGATATTAATTTTTGAAGTTTGCAGTCATTTTTAACATTTTCAATTTATTTTACTACTGCTGCAAATTATATGGTTAAAAAAGTGTTAATTCTGACTAGTAAGCCCATCTAAACCCTTATTTGGCTCACTCCAACCCCATTTGAGTTGTATTGAAGCCGACACCGAGTTAGTTGAGGTGAACCTAGAAGGGTTTCTCTTCTAAGTTTACTTCATTTGCAAGTAGTTTAATAAAATCTAATCAATATCCCACAAAGGGATATTACATTCAATGAGGTGTACATACACTTATCCCACTGAATCAAATTTGTTCCTCCACTATGAAGCACACATCCCTTCTCCAATAGGACAAGTCAAGTTGTACAAGGTGACATACGTTGTAATTTGATTACCTAGGCCTTGAACCCATCTCCGCAAGTCTTAAGACAAACCTTAAAATTTGTCCAACAAGGGCAAGGCTGAGAAGATGAATGTCGCTAGCATGCCTTGAACCCGAACTCATTGGAAACAGCAGACAGCCAAGTGCTCTAGCAGACCCAGACAATATCTTTCCTCTAATTACTTTCATATGGGCCAACGGTTCACAACTTACTATGGGTATAAACTCTCTCTCTCTCTCTCTCTCTCTCCATAAATATATAACCTCTATCCTTTGTTAACTTTCCAATGGGCCTGAGTTTACAGTTTATTGTGGGCATAAACAACCAGAAATCTGAGAAGTTACAAGGGAATGACTAGGCTTCAGGTTGCTCCCCACCCACATCCATTTGTCATTTTCTCTGACACATGCTCACTTATATTCAAACCAAAAAAATATCAACTACAAATTTTTCTTGACAACTTAGATTTCATGAAGAATATTTGCTACTTTGTGAATGGATGTTCTGAAATGTAAATTAATCTCATGCAGACAGTAGCTTATTGATGCACTAGCAGAAATTGTGTAGGATCTAAAGCATGATTTGATCTCGGTAAAATGAACTCAGCGTGATCGATGCCAAATTCAACTAGAATATTTCTCAGCTTCAGAAGAGATGCAGACTCTTACAATGACAATTTCTGAGTTGTTACCCTATTTACTAACTTCACAAAATTACAGATCATGGGCATTTTATGAATCCATTCTCAAAATTCATATTATTGTACTTCCTTTGCACATGCTGTCATCTAGTTTGTTATATTACTAACCACCCCCTCTAAAGATGTTTTCCAATCTGCTGAGTTGAGCAGCAAATCCTACAACTGGAAATGATAACTACTCATATTTCTATAATTGAATTAGAGTGTAAAATACAAGAGACCCAACATGAAAGGAAATAAAGAAAATAACATTTCTACACCAAGCCACCATGCAGAAAACACTTGGAAGGGCATAAAGAATACCTGGGATATTAGAAGATAAGTTAGGAGGAACTGATGAAGCTACAATAGAATTGGAAGACAAAATTGTAGTTTGTTCAGAGCCCTTCCCCTTTAGTGTCAAAGAACTCATGGCCCAACTGCATTCAAAATTTAAATAAGAAAAAAATGAGAAATTCTAATACACATAGCCAGCTAGGTTTCAATGGAGATCTTAGATAAACAACACGTTGAATACAAAAAGGAAAACATTCTAATGATATTCCAAGTCTGCCTGCACAAAAATTAAGAGATAAGTAGGTACAATCTCTTCCTACCATACAGAAATGTTATGGACATAATACCTGCAGATCTATCATGATATCCCGTAATTGTCAAGAATCTATACACATTTCAAGCTCAATAATTTTGAGCAGATGTAGCAAAACCCATAAAAACTAATTATCAACAGTTATAATATATTAAGGCACACGAATTATTTTTAAAATGGGGTCTTTATTTTGTTTTTCCATTTGAGTACCCATCAAAGAAAGGCCAGGATAGATATTTACTAATTGCAATAGGGTATTAAACTGAATGGGTTGAAGCAAAAGCAATACAAGATAATTATGCCATAGACACCACAAATTTATTTACAAACATATAATTACTCGATTTGGATCACACTTTAGAAATTAAATGATTGAGCAGATTTAGCAGTTTTAAAAATAACACAATTGTTTCCTATTGCCCAAGAGCCAATGGGTATGTGGAATCTATGAATAAAATAGCTATATAACAAGTGGAATTGAGCTTAGAAATTATCTGCAGCGTTATGGGCATCTCGCACAACATATATAATATAAAGCAACTACAGAATTTACACACTTTCAATTGATGTACGGTCAAGAAGTAATGGTACCAACCAAACTATTTGTTCCTGATATAAGAGTAGCAGTTTAATATTGACTACACACTTACAGTTTCAAAAAAAAAGTATGATAAAGCTTTAGATGAAAGGAGATTACTAGGACAATGATCTATTGGAGTTGAGAAACATGGAAGAAAACGTTGGCACAATTGCCATTTGGAAAAAAAAACAGAACCAAGAATTTTGGTATTATAAAAACACAGTTACCTGAATCTCAGGGACGATGGGACAGAGTTTCCCAAACGGCAAAAGCTTTCCCAAAATTTGGGGTCAATAGGGGCAGGGGCACGGCTATTAAAACCACAGTATGCCTATTCAGCGAGTACTCACCAAAAACCTGCTCAGGCGAATAATTGCCTGTATAACTCGCCACTCGGCATTGCCGAATATTGACAAATACTCGCCGAGAATATTAGGCAAATATTCACCAATATTCGGCGAGTCCAAGCCTTAAACTCACTCACATGCGGGTTTAACGTGGAAAACGAGGGTTAAACACTGAATTGTGTCTTTTAAAAGGCAACACACTCCCTCACTTATAATCACACAGGCATTGAGCATCCTTTGCATGAGTTAACGGGATTTTATATTAAATTCGAAGAGCAAATCTGAAGAATTTCATTTGGAGGTAAGTTTTTTTTTACTACTTTATGTTTGGAATTATTGTTAGTGCTCGCATGGTTAACGTTAGTATGTTACATTGTCATGAGATATATTGTAGGAGATCAAGTGCGTGCGTGCGTGTAATCTTTGATATTGAACATTAACAAAGATTTATGAATGTAAATCTTTCACCAACTTTATACTTTTCAAGAATATAAATTCATTCTATATTATTTATGTATTCAACTATGATTTCCAATTTTGAATGCATTCCATTCAATTTAACTGATTTTAATTGTTATTAACTTATTTATGTTTGTTTATCATCATTAATGAAAAAAATGCCGAAACGTATTGTTTTGAAATTTTGAATGTTATTCTTTAATTTTATTTGAATTTATTCTTATTCATAGGGTTTACAATTACAAATTTACAATTATGGTTACATAGGGTTATAAAGCCAATTTTTAATTTTTAATTTTTAAATGGTTTTTTAATGTTGTTTTTAATTAAATTTACAATTTTTTAATTTTTAAAACAGTTTTATAAAGTTGTTTTTAATTAAATTTATGGGTTTTAAATTTTTTAAACATACATTGTGCTGCAGATTAAAACTTAGCAATGGCATTTGGGTCAAGCATCGGTTTGGCATCGAGCTCAAAATCACTAAAGCAGTACCATTCCCACTAATGTTTGCACCATTGCTTGGAAGAATGATGTATGTGACGTGGTTCGGGGACCGTAGTTTGCAATTTCTAGGGAAAACATTTTTGGAGGCATCAATCGCCTAAGGTATCATCTTGCATGTATTGTTTTCCGCAACATTGTGGTATGTCCCAATGTTACAAAAGAGGCAAAACGAGAGCTAAAAGCAAAGCTAGAGGAGAAGAAACTAGAGAGAGAAAAGGTCCAAGCAGCCATTAGAAATGGAATGACATTAGGGATCGTGAGGATGATACGGCAATGATTGTGAGCTCTACTTGTGGTCCACGCATACATAGGGGAAGAGGCACATCTGCTTCATCGAGTTCAAGCAAAGGGATACATTGTTTTTTTGTACCAAGAAACATATTTGACGCACAACCTTTAACGCAACGCATAAAGCTGGAACAAGGATGTGCACAAGGAAGTAGATAAGGCATGTGTGAATTTTTGGTACAACAACCTTCCCTTCAATGTGGCGAAGAGCCTATACTTGGAGTACTTGGTGATAGTGTTGACAGTTGCAGGGGAAAGGGTACAAGACACCCTTTTAGAAAGGCTCGAGTGGGAAATTGCTCAAAGGTGCAATTGCAGATGTAACAACAATCCTAGAAGATTAAAAGAAGCATAGAAATAAATATGAATGCACCATTCTTTCATATGGGAGGAAAGATAGAAGGAATCGCACCCTTGTTATTTTTTTAACCGCTTCAAATGGTGAGATGGTACTTTTGAAGTCAATTGATGCCTCTAAGATAGTAAAAATATTTAAAAATGAGCCTTATGTTAGAGGAGCTTGTCTTAGAGGTGAATATCCGAATGTTATGCAAGTTGTCACAGTCAATGCATCAACATATGTGGTGGTTGGGAGACTACTACAAGAGAGGCTTCCATGACTCACTGGACCACTTATACAGCTCATTTCCTTGACCTTTTTTTGGAGGACATGCAAAATTGATTGGGTGAAGACGGTTATAGAAGATGCAAGAAATATAACCAAGTACAGATAATCACCCTTGGGTTCTCAACTTGATGAGAGAACACATCAAGGGGAGAGAGCATGTGCATGTCGATGTCACAAGCTTTACAACTAACTTCTTGACGTTGCAAAGTATTTCTAGTTTGTTGTCATCATTGAAGCAAATGTTTGTGAGTCAAGCATTGTCAAACTCACAATATTCAAAGAAAGTCAATGGAGAGAGGACTGCAAAGATATTTTTTGATGATTTCTTTGCAAAGAGAACTATAAAGATCATTAAGGTAACTTCAAACTTCAATTTAAATTTCAAGTCGATTCTTTTATTTTAATTTGTTAAATGTATTGTTATTTATTTTATTTGTAAGTTTGTAACTTTAAAGTTTAATTTGTTTGTAGGTGTTAGAGCCGTTAGTGAGGGTTTTGCACTTGGTCGACGACAAGCAAAACTAAATGGGATACATTTATGAGGCCATGGATAGGGCCAAAGACACCATCCAAAACTATTATATAGAGGATATCACCAAATTTGGCCCCTTTTGGGAGATAATTGATCAAAGATGGAACAATCAACTCCACCAACCCATTCATGCAATGGGGTACTACCTCAACCCCAAGTTTTTCTTCTCTGATAGTTTCACAGATGTTAACGGGAGGTTATGGAGGGCCTCTCAACATGCATTGAGAGGATGACACCAGAGGTTGAGGTGAGGGACCTCATTATTTTAGAGTTGCAGAATTACAAACATGCTAAGGGGGTGTCCTTTTTTCGGCATTAGCTATCCGAGGAAGAACCACCGAGCCACCAGTAACAAAACTAGAATGTTTACATATATGTTACAAATTAAAATTTAGTAATTACTTATAAACGTTTAGAATATGTGGAGAGAGAAAGAATAAAATGTATAAAGAGTAACCGAAATGCACACATTATTCATTGTCCCCATTCTTGTATTATGAGAGAGATGGTTACAAAATGGTTGAAGTGGTTACAATTGTTTATTAGTCAACAATTAACTAATATTCACATAACGTTATTTATAAGCCTATATTCTAATATAAACTTTTGGTTATCTTGTTTGTAGGTTCTTCGTGGTAGGATTGGAGAGGAAATACCCCACATCTTCAAAAGCTAGCCCTCCGAATTTTATTTCAACCTTGTAGCGCTTTTGGATGTGAGTGCAAATGAAATTTGAATGAGTCCATTCATATGAAGAAGTGCAACAAGTTGACTCAAAAACGCCTCAATGACTTGGTTTTGTGCAATACAATCTTCGGCTTCACACAAGAAAGATGGAGGCCACATCACACGAGCTTATTGATTTGGATGATATAGATCCATACAACGATTAGACTAGGTAAAAAGTGGAAATCCCCGCATTTACAGAGGATGAGATTGTTGCTTTTGAGAGGGAATCTATGGAGGGAAAAACACAAGCAAGAGATATTGAATTAGATGACATCTTTGGAGGTGATGTTGAACATGCAGCAAAGGAGCCACCGCCATCTATTACTTGGGTAGAGCCGCAATTGGAGCCTTCCAAGAGGAGCAAACAGCCGAACCGTGTGGGGACTAGTAGAGGTAATAGACCCTCTCCCCAATATGTCTCTTGAACGAGGAAGAGGAAAATGTAAATTATTATAAACGGTAACTTACATAGATATGCATTTTATGATCATAATTTTCAATGACAATCATCATCAATTCATAACAATAATTAGTTGGTCAGTATTCACATGATGATGTGATTTGGTATTGTATTTGTATTCAACTCTAATAGAAAACACTTCCCCAACATTTTAAAGACTCGTTTAATACATTTTCAACTATATTTTGCTTAAAATTTATGTTTTTTTATAGTAATTTGTCGAATACCCGAATATTTGCCAAGTCTAAAATTTTGGGTCTGCTGAATATGAGAATGCAAACTATGATTAAAACAATATATAAATATTAATATTTAAATATTTTAACTTTTTCCAATGAAATTTAGGGATTTAAAGTGTATTTAATGTATTTTAGGTACTTTCAATATTATAATTTAAAGTTCTTAGCAAACTTAACAACTTTTTAAAAGTAAAAACACCATAAAACTTTTGAAAGACATTTTAAAAATAGGAACGTCCCTTCCAAGTCCCCGAAACATTCGGGACGTCACCAAAATCTAGAGGACGCATCCCTACGTAATACTCAAAAAAATTGGAAAATAAATCAAGGGCCACAAACTTATATTTATTTTCAAAAACCCTATAATATACATTAAAGGCATCAAAATTCCAAATAGACCATTCCGTATGAAAAAGAATTGAATTTTATTGAAATTGAACAAATTCTGGGAGGGGATTCATTCATGAGTGAATATACTGAATATTTGCCAATGAGAAAAACAAATATACTATGATAACGAAAACATACTTTAATTCAGTAACAAACAAGAATGTCTTCCGACCCACCACAACATACACAAAGTTAATAATGAGATATAATATCTCCGATAGGAGAAATTTATAGAACTTTTCACCAACTAATAGAGTCGGGACATTTTCCAACCAACGAATTCAAACCCCTATAATAAGCTTTTGTCGCCAAGCGGTGAAAACTCATGTTAGCCAACACCAAGATTTTGCAACAAAACTCCATTGACCACAAATAGGAATAACATCATTAAATGAATTGGAAAACAAGCTCAAAGGAATATAGGGGTATTTAACATTTTCCTACAAAGCATGAACTAAAAAAGGATGTGACCATTTTCCAATCAAGAACGTGAGAATAAAATACCGTGTTGACAAACCCAAAGTTTATTATCAACACCATGACAAATGACTTCATCAATCGACAAATATTGCACATGCCTACCTCACAAACGTGATCCTAATGGATCATTATAAGAGATTAATCTATCACATGCAAATATATATGTGTGGGCCGACCTAAGGCACACTTATCATTAATATTTACATTCATTAGTTAGTGATTAAATAAGTGTGGATGAAGGGTTGTGACCCTTCGTAGTTAGGTCTATATATATGGATGAGCATGGCTCTCCCAAATCATCAATTTGTGAATTATATTCTTGCTATATGCTTTTGGGAGGTTGCCCCCTCGAAGTGGCTCATTTATACAATCAATATTCTTCTGTTCTTGCTCTTATATTGAAGTAATTTCATTACAAGTGTTATCAAAGCATCAATTTCAGCAACTATTGGTTTTTTCGTTATATCCCACTCACGGCCGTGCATTTCTCAAAAATCTTTTACCAAGGCCGAGAACAAGAAAATAAAGGTTCAATAAAAGTTCGTAGTTTTTTTCGTTGTTTTGAGAGATTTATTGCAATTGTATTATTTTTCATAAAATTGCTCTCTAGACTGCATTTTTCAGCATTTATCATATTTATTTATATTTTTGGAATGCTCTTTAAATTTCATTTAGGCCCATTCTTTAAATTTTTATATTTTATGTAATGTCCCTATTTTTGAAGACCCTTAGCCTATCATTCCCCGTGGGCTTTAGGGATGTTGCAAAGGGAAAATTATATTAAATAATTTTATAATATTGCCTGGAGAGTGATTTTAATCATTTGACATTATAAAACAATATTTATTTAATTATTTAATATTTATGGAGCAAGTAATTATTTAATTAAATTCCCAAAATGCAAATTAAAAAGGGGAATTAATTAAATAATATTTATGTGGCTTTTAAATATTAAAATCACCCTTTTAAAAAGGGGACGCCACACCTAGGGAGAATAAACTGCTTTTATTTAATATTTTCCCTCTCCTAGGGATTTCGAATTTTGTGCCTCCTTGCTTATAAAAAGAGTGTTAGGATCATTGTTAGACTCATGTTATGATGATATTTATTTTATGCTCCATGCTTGGAGTTGGGATGTATGCCCATTGATGCTCTCTCTCTCTCTTGCGTGGGAAGTTAGTGAGCTGGTTTTGATCAATTTCAGATTTGCCATTGTTGCTCGAGTTATTTCAGTTTTGGCGCCAAGTTTAGAGTGTGAAAATCATTTGATATTGCTCCTTTGAATCATTCTATTATTGTTGCAAATATTCTTACCATAGCGACTTGGGTTAGTGATGATTTGATTATGTTTTGATGCCATAAATGATAGATCTGCAATCTGCCATGTGTTATTGATTATTTCAGAGCAAGGGGATAATATTTTTGGTGTCTTTGGAGACTAGAAGAGAGTTGGAAATTATTTAATTAATTTCCTCTAACCCTAACGACTTGAAATCAATTTTCTCGGGGCTATTTTGGCTAGGTTTTATTGCTCGTAAAAAATTCAGATTGATAGCTCTTTGGAAAGCCCTTAATTTATAGAACAATCTGCTATTTATTTGGTGAAGAAATATGGGATATTGAAGGAGTCATGCATTTTGAATATTTCAATTGTCTGCAGCCTTTCTAGGTATGGTAAATTAATATTTATTTCAGATCTGCAGTTTGGGGGTTGATTTAATATTTCATATGATTGTAGAAATTAAGAGGAATAAGGATAAATTGATTTCATAATTTTTGGAGGCATTTTGGTGCCCTAAAAGTGCTGGGCGACCTACTTTTTAGATCAAAATTAGGGTTTCGGTTGGCTGTACAAAATCTGATTTTTGCATATTGTTCATCATATTTTCATGGTCCATTATCCAAAATTTCAGCTCATTTGGACTTCCCTAGCCAAAGATATGAATTTTTAAAGTTTGCAGCAGTTAGGGTTTGAAAATTAATTATTTTCAGCTGTGTGATCAGATTTGTATTAATTCCTAACTTATCCTAGAAGGGGATATTACAATGGTATCAGAGCAACCTTCTTCCATCCTTGTGGGTTTGTTTGCAGAGTACATCATGGAGCTTGCTAGTGATGGAGGTTTGAGGGCCAAGCTATATAAGTTTGGGAAAAGGCTCAAAAAGCCTTCATTTTTGAAGAGTGTATTGTTCAACATTCTTGAAGAGTTAGTGAGTTGTTTATGCTTGATAGAAAAATCAAATTATGGTTCTGTCTTCAATTTTAGACTCCTTGGTGATGTAGTTGGCTAGGCACGAATTGTTGGATCATGAAGATGGGGAAATAAGAATTATGGTCATCACTTGCATTAGTGAAGTTATGCAGATTGCAGCCCCAAACTTGCCGTATAGTGATGCCATCATGGAAGACATCTTCGAGGTCATGGTGGGAAGTTTCCAAGGCCTTTGGGACCTTGCAAGCCCTTGCTTTGGTAAGAGGGTTAGTATTTTAAACACTATGGCAAAGGTGAGATCTTGTGTGATAATGATGGACATAAAATGTAATGATCTTGTTTCTCACATGTTTGAAGTGTTCCTTGATGTTGTACACGATGATCACACTCAAGAGGTATTGGTTCCCATGCAAACCATTATGTTTTTAGTGTTAAATGAATATGAGAACCCCCACCACAGTTGCTATCACTACTTGGGGAAGGATTGAGTCAAGAGGCATCACGTGCTACTCATACACTTGCCAAGGGTGTTCTAGAGCAATATTCAAGCAAAGTAAAAACTATGATTCTCCAAGGTATGAGCTCTCTTGTTTCTAATGATACAAAAGATTGGCATCTAATGATTACATGGGTTTGAATATGTGCTAGAAGAAATCAGATTTAACTCAAGAGGAAGTGAAGGAAGGAGAGCCATTAGATAGGGGTAAAAATTCATTGTTGATGAGAGAGGTTTCTTTGCTTTCATTTGATCACATGCATGTTGATAGAATGGTTATGAGAGAGGAGCCCATGGAAAGAAAGAAATCTGATTTGCAAGCTTGCATGGACAAACAAAATGAAGGTAGCCAAGAGGTAATCCATGGTCATTCTTTTGTTGTTACTAATGCTACTTGGATTGGCAATGAATGCAAGGATTGGGGGATGAATGATAGGAAAGAAAAAGAGACATTTCCGAGCGCTCTAGACCATTCTCAGCTTGCTGGTCCGTATGGTACTGTTGTACATATGCAGCAAAAAATAGTGAAGGAGGAGCAGCCAAGGTTACTATTGAGTGATCAAACACAAGCTTCAAAGGGGCAGCCAAGGGTAGACCTCAATATGGCCCTAAAGGGGTCTATTTCACCATATCTCCCTCCACATAAAAGGCAACCACTTAACAACTACATTGAGGTAATAAATTATTCCAAGTTTGATTTGGCTAGTACTAATGATGAAGTTGTTGATGAGCATGTGCATGATAAAAAGGAAAAATCAGATTTGAAGGAAAGCATTCACCTCCATCATGAGCCATTTGAAGGACAAGAAGGGAGTATGAGTCTCATGGTTACTCCAAGTCATTTCCTCAATGACACAAGCATTGGTGAGAGAAACAGGGGGTTTAGATGAAGAAAATAATAGGGGAAAGAGTGTTGTCCTAAACTCAGAAATTCTGAGTTTTGTAGATGTTGGGGGCAGCCCAAGGTATGATTTTTCATATTTATTTCCTTCTTATATGTTGAGCTTTGATGAATATGAGTATGAGCATGTTAGATGGATGGATAAGAGGTATTTTGGTCATACTATTGTTGATGTTTTTTCTCCTAACACTTGGGTGCATAAGTGTCAACATGGCAAAAGGAAAGGGATGCCTAAGACTCCTTCTACAAATGAAAATCATGACAGTAAGCTTGCTGGCTTGTGTATAACAGCAGTCATTAGGGAGCAAATAAGCGTGTTTTCTCTTCTAGAATCAAGTTCCAAGGAAGCTCCATGCACATGTCAAGTAAAGGTACATAATTACAAGGTGAGAAGTGATGTTTTATGGTGCGAAAATGTAATGAGCAGCCCCAACCATGATATTTTAGATTTATTTTCTTTATCCATAAAGAAGGTACATGGGCACAATCAAAGGTTTGAAGTTCCTTGGGTTTACGGTGATATGGTTTATGGATGCATGAATTATGGTTTCTCTTTTTATATGCATGGTGCAACAAAAATAGTGAAATGTCATCCCTCTACGTGGCATAGAGAAGTAAATAACAAGTTGTTTGTATTTACTAGTGCTCATAAGATGATTTAGATGGACATTCTATTGTTCTCACACCTTAATAAAATTCAGTTTTTGATTGTTGAGGTCATACGAGGAAGGTACGAGCATCATCTATTCATGTTTGAGTTTGCATCCAAGAGGAATGTGCATACTTAACATTCACACTGCTGTAATGTACATTTTTGGTTTGTTTGAGGACATGTTAACATGCTTACAAGAGGATTTAGTCACATGGTACGCTGATTTTCAGTTTGGAGCATCATTGGTACATGTCACAGGTTCTTCTTTTGACCATTTAGCACTCATTTTACTATTGTTGTGTACATGGAGATGCCATTGATGACAATAAACACTATTTCCGAGGGTTGGCACAATTATGAATGTTCTCCGAAAGGAGACAAGGCAAAAGCCAACTATTTCGCCAACTGAGTTTCCCACTTGTTGCTACAAAACAGTTGGTATTAAAGTATTGGGAGTACTATTGCACAAAAATACTCATTACAATCCAACTATTTGCAAAAAAAAATTGTTATCATCTCCTTGGGGAAGATGGCATACGACCCATTGTTCAGTTGAGGACGGTTGATATTAGTGGAGGCTGGCCATAGCTGGAAAAGAGTCTTCTATTCATAGAAAATAAAAGTAGGTAAGTAACTCATCTCAAAGGTCAAGCCATGAAAGAGGAGCCAACATCATCTCATTCTTCCAACTTTGACGAAGAAGACTCCTACTGAGGTGCAATACAGCCAAATTATGATCCAAATGGAAGAGTATGAGGCATTCTGGTATGACTGTAAATGCATTGAGATTATCAAGAAAGAAGAGGATAACTCCGTCAAAGACTAATGGAAGAAGTCAGTTAAGCAGAGTTCTTTTGAACCTTCCACGCCACACTTTCCTTAGCCTCCAAAATTCACATGTCACAAGGTCAGAATCCAAACATGATGAAAAGCATGCACATAAATTTAAAAGTGTTGTTGACATAAAGTACAAGGAGGCAACCACTTCAAGGATGAATTTGGGATCTAAAGACAAACTACATATGATCATGCAAGATGACAACTGGGACCCACCACTCAAGGCTGCAATATTCAATATTTTGATGGGCTTCAAAGATGACTTTGCATGGGCATACAAAGACTTGAAGAGGGTGCCACCAGAGCTATGTATACATAGAATTACACTCATACCTACAGCGCATCACACTCAGACAAAACCATACCAAATGAAAAGAAATTTTGCCACCGATGTCCAGGTGGAAATGAATTTAATGATGGATGCAGTTATTTTCTTTAGGGTAGAGACAGTGAATGGGTCTCGTAGATTGTAAAGTTTGATGAATTGAGACAAATCAGAATCTGCTTTGACTTCAAAATTTTGAATGCAATAACTATAAATTGCTCATTCCAGTTCCATTTACAACCTCCATTCTTGAAGAAGTGGCGGAACACAAGTTATACACTTTTATAAACAACTTTTCTAGGTATAACCAGATCAACACAGCCAACGGAGATATGATGAGAAATAGAATGTCATTTGGAATCTACAATGCCCAACTACATATCAAAATATCATCCAACATATGTTTGGCAAAAGGTGAACCATGAATTTTACGGCCTCCTTGGACGATTGATCCACTACAGCAACTTGGGATCACATTTGTAGGCCCTTACCAAGTAGACGAAGCGTTTTTGGGCAGCCAAGTTATCACTAAACCTAAGGAGGTGTCAATTCATGGTTCCAAAAAGTAAGTTTCGAGAGCAATTTAAAGTTTTGCTGAAGACAAATCCTGACAAAATCAAGGACAAGATGGTGATGGAAGCTTGGAAGGATGTCACAGAGGTGAAATCTTTATTGGAACATGTCGGTTATTAACAGCACTTCATAAATAAGACAATGCATTTAAGGTGTTTAAGGTATGTCTCATCATCTCACCAACTTTGGCATGTCCGTACAAGAACAAGGAGTTTCATGTCCACATGGACGCATCAAAGTATGCGATTGGCTCACCTTAGCACAAGTAGGAGCTTATTGACCATTGTCTAGTACATAAAAGAAATATAGCACAACAAAGTGTGAGGATCTTAGGATGGTCCACACTGTCCAAAAATTTCATCATTAAATGTTGGCAACTTCATTTGATTTCATTATGGATTACCAAGAATTGTTGTACCAAGTGAACAAGCCCATCATTCAAGGATGAGTAAGCAATTGGTTGGAGTTGCTAAAATAAATCAGTATGAAGATCACTGTCCAACCCAACAAAAGAGATGTCATTGTCAACCAATTGTCAAGGATTAAGTTATATGAGACATCTAACAGCATAGAGGATTTCCCAAACGCGCGCCTATTCAGTATTGTTGTTCTGCCCTCATGGTACAAGAATACCGGTTACTACCCATCAATAGTTTCATTTCCTAAGGACATGCAACTAGGTAAGCACGAAAAACTATCACTAAAGGCTATGGAACATCCCAAATGATACGTGGGCTTGCATACAAGATGGGGTCAGACCAAGTGTTTAGGCAATGTGTTATGAGAGAAGTATGACACATACTTCAAGCAGCACATAAAGGTTTTTCTGGAAGCCATGTGGAACACGATGCTACTACAAAAAAAGTTTTCTTGGCAAAAATTGGAAGAAATATATATTGTTACAAGTATCAAATGCTAGGCACATTTTTATGTTCAAAATATAAGTAATGTATGAAATGTACACAAATAATCAAGGAAAATATAGTATTTAGTATTTACTACTCAAGCATGTTTAATTTGGAAAGTATAACAACACCGTTCATTTTTTGAAATATTGGCAAACATTTTTTCAAAATTTTGTTGATTGGTAAATACTGATTTTGGAAATATAGGAAAAAATTAGCAAAATGGTGAAAAGTAGCCCTTAAAAATACCTTGTTAAGAAATGGAAATGCATCATGGATGTTCACAAAAGTTGGGTAGTGGGAGCCACTAGCACATTTCACATATTCATCTGTATGACTGGCCAAATCATTGCTCCGATTAAGGGAGAGGTGTACCATTGGGGAGAGTTGTCTATCAAAATACATAGGCAATTTCTCTGCTTAAAGCATAATGGGATCTATATAGATCAGAATGTTGTAGGACTTTTCCTTAATGTGGTATTTTCCCGTGATACACTTGGTGAAGAGATAAGCCAAGTGCAAATTGTTAATCTCGTGGCCTACAATTTTCACATGGAGACATGTTGGTTTACCCTTGAGTGAGTTGAGATATACAAAAGAAGATAGAAAAGCAAGTTTGGAAACAAAAAGAAGAAAACAACTGAGATGATGAAATGACATCAAATGAAGAGAAAAGCATGAACAAAATGTATGAGGAAAGAGATTATAATGCTGAAAACGACGAGGAGGAGACAATGATAACAAGCCCACACCCTCCTTTTCCCAAGCAAAAATGACAAACCTCGGGTATACCTTGACAAGGGTCTCGATGTCGATGCGCATGGTTGTCCACTTTTGAAGCCTCTCCGCACGAAGACCTCCCTAATAGTCAAGAGTAATTTCAGTGGCTAATCTTTGCCATTTAGCTAAAAGTAGGTTTTTGCCCTCTTGAAATAGCAAATCAAATCAACATATGCATTGGCCCATTAGCCAAATTTTATTCCATTCGGTAGACAACTGATTTTGGTTTGAGGCACTTAAGAACGCCTTGCTTTGGCATTCTTTGACACACTTTGACTATTGACACATATTTGCATGTTTTATCACATGTTTCCCCTTATACTACCATTACATTGTCTTGATCACTTTTATCTACTAGCTCCAATCACTCGTAGATCATTTTCAATTTATACGTAAACATCATTAATCGTACACATATATTTCTCCATTTACAGTCATTCATTTTTCTACCCTTGCCCATGCCAAAACTATCCTTTTCATGGGCAACAATCGATTTTCAAACATGGGCACTTTCATTTGGTTGGCCTAGCTTTCATTGTCAAGTCAATTTGCAGGGAATTAACTAAGCATCACCTATATATGTAAGTGACCCTAAAGGTCATTATCATCCTATGACATTCTAAAATATCTTATCACCACCTTAGAGATTTTGCGTTGTTACATTAGATCACAATATTCTAATACCATAACCCTAAACCGATGACGCAAGAAAACACAATCTAAAAAATTACAAATGAATAGACCATCCCAAAATACTACCATCGGCCCTAGATAGTATTGTTTGCTCACTATCTTCCCAAACCGAGCTTCAAGGAGTGAAAGTTGCACGATCCATCGATGACACTCTTCCAAGCCGATTTTAGCATTTTTTACCTTTGTGCGGTCATCCTTCAAGTAGAAGTAGGTTGAGTCTTTCCATTGTTCATTGTTTAGCAATACTCAAGACTTTCACTCTTTAGATTGTTTGAATTTACCATGATTTAGGTTTAGTTTGTTGTACTTAATTGTCTATATTTTTGTAAGTAAATTTTCAAGTTTTAATTATTTTAGGCCTTTATGTTCAAAATAGTTAAAACAAACATATTTTTTTGATTCCTACTTCTAATGCCTCTATAGGATATGATAGGGCCTACTTTCGAACATGGTTCTTATGCATTTTGGGTCCCCATCACTCCGAACTCAAAGGGAACGTGTATTAGTTCATTTGAATAACCACTTATAGTCTTCTTATATGTACATATAAACACACATTTTTACACTAAAAGGGAGTGTTTTTAAGTTATGGCATTAAATTACTAGGGATGTGATTTAAGTGAAATCCCCACACATGACCAACTTCAAAAGAATATTAGAGTAAAAGAAATTATAGAGCAATTGTTTGATCATATAAAATGAGTAAAATCCCTAAGAAAAGTGGAAGGATATTTCCTCAAACTTCCATACATTCAATCTCATTCCTTTGTCTTCTACAAACCCTAAATTGAGCGTAGAACTATACATGCTTATGAATTCTTCAAAACACTTGCATCCCCTACTTTGGGTCATTTGTACACATAAGAAGGAATGGAGAAAAGTGAAGAGGGGAGAGAATTTACTCGCATTCATGGCCTTCACTCCCAATCCCACATTTATCTCCGTGGGTAAAACCATGGACTTAGTCTTCTCAATTTCCTCACATTTTCTCTCATTTTTTTCCAATGTTTCTTCTTGATTGATATGTTTTATTTTCAACTTGCAACTCTTTCTATTCTCTTGGTTGTTTTATTTGTTTTGCGGGATAAGATTTAGCAAGAAGGAAGATGTGTGGGAGGAGTTTGAATACCCTCCCTTTTTCTCTTTATTTTATAGCCTTATTTTTGTACAAAACAAATTTGATAACCCTTCGTTATTATATTTTTTCTTTTAATAATTTTTAGAAAAAAGAATGGCGAGGCTTCGAACTCCTCCCCTACTCTCTAACCACTCCCTTTGAGCGTTTTTATTTTTTTGTTTGTTTTAGAGAACAATTGGGTATCGCCTTGGTCGCCCCCAAACAAAACACACGGTGTGGAGGGCTCAACATTATTGGCCCTAGCTCCCTAACCTACAACCCATGGGGGATTTCGATTATATCGCCTCTCTCCTCACACACTCATTGTCAACATGGTCATGTCTTGTCGACTCCTCACCGCTAGTGGTACCCCTAACTTACCTCTCACTTGGATAGTGCCTTGCCCCATCCATGTTTTCGTGGCCCCGAAAGACACCGTACATGGTCTCATCGCTTTCAAACATAGTGAGTCTACACACTAATTCATGTGATTTTATTTTATTTTTTATTAGACTTAAGACTTTGAAAAAGAAACCTACCTTCATTTAACCATTATATATAATTTTTAATAAGAATTTTAAAACTATATTTACATATATGCAATATATATATATACACTTTTAACATGTACCAATGACCATGTCTAAACTAAGTTACCGATTCAGTCCATTTTGGGTTTGGTTTCAAAAAACCCGATTCATCAAGACGATGCTTTTTCCTTGCCTTGGATATAGCTTGGGTTCGGTCCTATAAATAAATAAATAAATATATATGTGTGTGTGTAGAAATTATAGCCTTATAAGTAGAAAATTAGTGAGCCCAACGACATAGTGTGCATATAGAAATTCTATCCTAATAAATAGGAAATTATATTTTTAATGTTTCACTTAATTTTTAGGGCTTGAAAAGTGTTTTACTATATTTTATTGTTACTTCATGTTTATTTTCAGGTAAAAATTAAAAAAATGCCTCGAGTTATTAATGGGTTTTGCCCAGTTCGCCTTGGGAAATTCAGATTTGTCTTAATTCTCGCTCTAATTCACCCTAGGTAATTTGCATCTATTCGGGTTCTTTTGCATCGGGTTCACACTAGGCAATCGGGATTCCATTGGTTTCTTCTGCCCTGGTAGTTTCGATTCGTCTAGGTTTTTTTATAGAAGAAACCAAATGAATTTGCACTACCCAGAGCGAATCCAAGAGGAACCAATGAAGAACTCGACCTATACCCCAGATGTGTCGACACAGAGTCATGCAACATACCTAGGAGAATTGATATCTTAGTGTATAAACTTATATACATATATTTTTAAATTGCACAAAATATAGTTACACCTACTCACAAATTATAACAATATATAGTAAAAGAAATAGGAAACCCTATAAAATATAAAATAGATAAGCATATTATGCATTAATATGTTGTTCGATATATATAAATATACATATAGATTTGAAACCGTAATATAAAAAAGGGTCTGCACACGCGCGCATGCACTCACTGTAGATATATGTCATAGTTACCTAAGGGTTGGGGACAGAGAACAACAACACAAAGGGGTTTCTAGGAAGGAAAACAATTACCCATATTTTGGGGACAACTAATAAAATAATATTTTAGTATTTTAACTTTATTCGATAAAACTTGGGGTTTAAAATTTACTTTAACGTTTTTTAGGATCTTTGGGCTTAGGGTTTCATGCTTTTGGTAAAAATAACAATTTTTTTAGTAGTGTCAAAAATAAAATAAAATAATTAAAAATTTGGCATACACCCTCTAAGCCCCTATGTCCCTAAAAATTTGGGACATCCAAAACATATCCAAAATATAGGGGACATATCCCCACAAAACACCGATATAGATAGATCGGCAATAATATTACTCAAAACTTAATTCAACCCCTAAATAAGACACTACAAAAAAACGCTTGAAATTCCTCCAACCAATTAAATTTTCCTTTGAAATAGAACAATATTAATTACTAAAGTTAGCAACACCTACTCCTATGAATATCAACAACAATAATCCTACCATATGGCTAATTCTAATGAAATTTCTTAGATAGATAAAGCTTATGAATGCAATAGATAAAGCAATACAAATATCATGAGCAAAACAAAAGCAACAACTCACAATAATAAGAACAGAATAGAGGACATCCACCTAATTATGATTGAGAGTAGAACAAATACTAGAATTATATGACCAAGCCACTTTGAGGGAGCTACCTCCACACCACAAACTTACAATAAGAACAAAACACATGATATACAATTCAATACTAACCACTACCTCCTATATATACCCTACTAAGGTCATGGATACTCCATAGGCCCATCCTACTACCACTACAAAGATATAGATATTATTATATGACTAAGTAAAAGGTTATTCTAGCAGGGTTGGACACACAGTCCCAAAAGCACTATAGGTTAGGGTAGTCGCATGTCCTTCCACTTCAAACAAACGTTGCACTATGGTTGGATACTTTTGTAGGAACACTTCATCCTCCCATGGCATATCCTCACTAACTAGATAATTCCACTTGATTAGATACTCCGTAATCACCATTGTGCTGAACCTCTTAGTGTGTGTCTAGAGGATTTCCTTAGGTTCCAAAATGCTTTTACCCTCCTAATCAAGCTTCGATAACTTTGTCTAGGTTGAAAAATCTTCAAGCGCCTTCTTGCTTGAAGAAATGTAGAGCATATGTATTTTTGTTAATAGAGGTAACTTCAATTTTTATGCTACATTGTCAACCTTCTCGCAAGATCTGCTAAGAGCCATAAAATTTAGGTGAAATTTTGGTATCCTTCTTCTCGTTGTTTCGAGGGCATTTGCTTATACGGTTGTAATCACACAAAACCCAATCTCCTACTTCAAAATGTCTTTCAATGTGGTGTTAGTAAAGCTTGCAGGCTTCATTCACTTCTACATGTTGCCAACTTCTCTCGAGACTAGAGAGTGCCTCACCGGTGTTGAAAGTGTTCTCTAATTGCACAAATGTTTGGTTGTACCTTGAAGTTAAGGTTATTGATGGTGAATGGTACCCATACCATACCAAAAATAGAGACATTTTGGCCAAGGTATGGAAAAATTGTTGTGCCAACCATTCAACCATTGAACCCATCCCTCACATTTATCTAAAGAAACACAACGGAGATAACCCTCAAACACTTGATGACCACCTTAACTTTCCCATTAGATTGGTGATGATATGACGAGCTACGAGCTACTTGAATACCCAAACATAGGAAGAACTCCGTCTAAAAATAAATGGTAAATATAGGATCACAATCACGTACTTATGATCTTCGGAGTCCTAAGTAACTTTTGAACTATATCCATAAAATTTGTTATTACTTGTACTTACTTCATTAACATATGTGACAAAGCACAAAAATAAGCATATTTGGTGAGTCTATCCACGACAATCATGATGGCATTTTTCCCCTCAAACTTGGGCAAACTTGAGATGGAATCCATGGAAACATCCTCCCACCATCAAGCTAGGAATAGATAGAGGTTGGAAAATACCTAGGGTCTTAATTGCCTCACCCTTATTTTACCGACACAACATGCATTCGATTGCAAATTTCTTGACTTTCCCCTCGAGCCCTTCCCAAAAAAAAATCTTGTTTGATTCTATGACAAGTTTTCAAGAACCCCGAGTTCCCACCTACTAGAGATGCACAGAGTTTCACAAGAACCTTATACTTAAGGGTTGAATTCTTACACAAATACAACCTATCCTTATACCATAGAGTATCCCCTTTCCACACAAATTTTTCCGACATGCTCGATCTTGTTGGAGCTTCTAAATGAGATTTTTATATCTATGCCATTCTACCATTTTGATTTTTCCTCAATCACTCAATCTACTTATAATATCGACATACGGCGCACAAGAGTACCTTTAAGGACTACATTCCCTTTCCTTTCATATAGATGACCTCGAGTTGTCCCAACATGTTTGTGGCCCGCTTTTGTTATTCTTCTAATGACAACTTATGTTCCACGTATGTTAGACTATCGTGATATGTCTTCACCTTATATCAATGTTACGTGGGGACGCGTCCCCTAGATTTTGCTGACGTCCCGAATGTTTCGAGGACTTGGCGACTTGGAGGGGACATCCCCGATTTTTAAAAAATCTTTCAAAAGTTTTCTTATGTTTTTACTTTTAAAAGATATTATTTTTACCAAGAAAATCAAATTATAATCTTGAAAGTACCCAAAATACATTAAATCCCTAAATGTCATTGAAAAAGTTAAAATATTGAAATATTAATTTTAATGTATCATTTTAAAAGTCGTCAGCCCCGTCCCCAAAATTTGGGAGTTTTTGCCGTCCCGAAAACCCCATCCCTCTGTACCCCCGTCCTTGAGACTTAGGTAACTATGCCTTATATTTGTCTTTCCATAAAATATGATCTCGCATTATTTGCCTACATTAAGGACGGTCATCATTTCCTTCTCGAAAACATGCTTCAGCATATTCTTACCTTGAGCCAGCAACTCTCAAATGCAATGGATTATTCCTCGTGCATGAATACGTCCCCCCTACCATACCCTAAAGCATCACATTCAACAATAAAGGTTTTGAAAAAAAATAAAGTAGCTAGAACCGATGTGGCACACATGGCCTTCTTCAACTTCTCAAATGCACAGGTGGCTGCCTCATTCCAGTGGAAGGAGTCATTCTATAAGACCGAGTGGTGTTTCTATGTTATTGTAATTATTTACAAATCAATAAGAGTAACATGTGAGCGTTAAGAAGCCCCTATAGGTTCGAGGGTTCTATGTGATTTCCACTCTAATCATGGTCTTGATCTTATGACGGTCCAACTTGATGCCTTCGTAATATAATGTGACCCAAGTACTCCACCTCCTCAACTCCAAATGCACACTTGGAAGGCTTAGCATAAAGCTGATGTTGTTCAAGAGCTTCTAAAACCTGATTCACATGATGCAAAATGTTCCTCCTATATTTTGTTGTATATTAAAATGTCATCAAAAGACACCAAAACAAAATATAGTGTTCATCAAACTTTTAAATGTAGATGGTGCATTTGTAAGGCCAAAAGGTATTGCCGGAAATTCATAGTGACCCCCATGGATTTTAAAATTTGTCTTATGTATATATATCCTCATCTTTGATTATGATAAGACAATAACTTGAGTAAAGATCACGTTTAGTAATACGCGGCAACATGTAGCACATCTAGAAAATCGTCTATTATAGGAATTGGGAGCTTATCTTTGATGGCTAACTTGTTGAATTCTTTGAAGTCAAGACAAATGCGTCGTTTCATATTTCTTACACACATCACCACTCGGATAGAATAAGCACTCTAACTGTTCTAGATAATATCAACATCCAAAGATCTCCCGTACCATCTTTTCAATCTCACTCTTTTGTATATATGACTACCTATAAGGTATGATATTCGATAGTTGGATCCTTAGTGAAAGTTAAATGGCATGATCTTGATCATATTTGGAATCAAAAGCACGAAAACGCCCTGGGGTCACGTTTACGTGGCGAAAAACATTTCAAACAGAAACGGAAATGAAACGTGGTGGAAACGTGCCAGACGTTTCCACCGCTTTTTTAAAGTTTAAAACATCAAAACTTTTTAAAAACAAAAAAGTTGCATTTAATAACCCTAACCCTAATCTACCTACCTAGACTTTGGCAAAGACACTTCCTAAAGCTATATAATGATGAGTCATGACTCTTTAGAAGTTCAAATTTCAATGAATACAAAATATTTTGAGTGCTTTATCAATTATCACTTATGGTCTACAATTATAAAATGGATATTATCCATATATATCAGACGGACGCTTCCGATAACGCTTCATATCCAAGGTTTTTTGAAAATTGTCGTTTCCACATTTTGTATTCATTTTCGTTTCCATTTCCATGCAACATAGCATTTGGGCAAGAATCTTCTTGCACGTCTCCGAAAACTACTAAGTGCCCATTGAAAATCTTCAGTAGGTCTAGCGGTGTAGGCACCTTTGATGTTGTTCTTCTATTGATAAGAGTTGTGCCACAAACGTAGTTCAGATTTCCTACCAAATAAATGAAAATGTATCAACAACTCCTAGAAATTTATTTCAATAGTTCCAAAGGTAGTGAGTCATCGGACTCCCAATACAATGTCTACTCCACCCATTAAAATGGAAAATATGGGACAATCTAGCCAATAGTTTCCCATCGTGATTTTAATACTTTGGCATTTCCTTTAACAAGTGAATGCACCCCATCTGCAATCATGATCTACAATCCCGGAGTTAGATAAACAATACTATTTAGGTGCACCAACTAATTGTTGATAAATTTGAAAGTACTTAAGTCGATCAATACTCTCACCCTCTATTAATTCAGAAAACCACTACCTAGAATGTTTAAGGGTCTTGATGCCTAAAACGCATGACAAAAAATAGTTGGTTAGGAATCTCCTAATTTCGCATCTAGCTCATCTATTAGAATATGCAGAGAGAGAAAAAATAAAGAAAGATTAGAATGTACAAAGAACAGATGAGGAGAAGATGGAATGCTCACATTATCAGTGTGTGTCCGTCACTTATCCTGTGAAAGACGGTTAAGCAAAGTGGTTGAAGCGGTTTTAACCGTTTAATAGTTAATATTTAATTACTATTAACTAAATGCTAAGTCTGAGCCATATATTCTAATACCCCCTCTTAATGCATACACTATAGAAAATACAAACCGAACATTGAAGTAATACAACCAAACAAGACTGCGCATTCTTCGAAGCTTGTCCCTTTGAAGACAAAGTGCTTTGACTAGGTAGAACTCCATCAAGCTATCTCCCTAGCCTCATAAAGGTGTAGTTCCCGAGCTGAATTCTTGAGTTCCTAGATTTCGCCTCCCCAATCTCTTGAATTACAAAATCTCCCGAATTTTTAGACAACCATCCATACTTGAGTTACCGCCACAACGCTCCATCAAGTTGTCTCATAACCATCGTAAGAGTAAATTCCCGAGATCGACAGACTCCTAAACTATCTGGATAGCCATCCATGTCAAGTTTTACCTACACTAGATTCCTTCATGTCTTCAAAGTGTTGCGATTCTTTTAAAATACACATTCTCTATCGAAGTTCATCAATTTCAGCATCCAATGGATTTTCAACAATGACTTCATTTGATTTTTCTTGGAATTTTCCCTTCATCTTTTTCCTCGCGATCTTATCCATCTCTTGAAAAATATTTCTTTCAATAACTTGATAATATAAACTTTCTTCACAATTCTTTATCATTGGCTCCAAGAGTAACATCTTTGGCTTGTCACAAAATTCAAGATTCACAGTCCAGTCATTCCCGTGCCCTTGATATTTAAAAATGCAACTAGATAACATGTCCTCACTGTTTCTGCGACTGTATTTTCCTAGTTAACTGTATATTTTCCTTTTACAACTGTATATGTATTTTGCCCTTGTTTTGACTTATCACAATCTAAAACTCTCTATATTTTACTTGTATGTTTGCCCTTTTTTGACTGTATATGTATTTTTCCCTTGTTTCAACTTATCACAATCTGAAACTCTCTATTTTTGCCTTGATTTTGTACTATTTAAATGTAATGTCCCCAAAAGGACATTTTTCAACCCCAAATGGAATTCCTAAAAATCCAAACAAAAATACAAGTGGTAGAGAAATATACATAAATAAACAAGTGCAGATCTGAATTTATGCCAAAAATGGTGACTCGCATGAAGGAAGGAGAATACTCAAAACTAAACTAAAATAACCCTTTTATTGTAAAAACAGATCAGCTGATTTTATATTGCCAAATACACGAAGAAAGTACCAGATTTGACCTCGAATGAAGGCTGATTTATTTATTAAAAATCTGCAAGTTGCTCCTTCAGACATACAGCTGTAAACATCAATTTCTTGAGCCAAAAATCACACCAAGTGGCTGATTTGATTTCTAAAAATCCGAAGTAGGAACAACAACCCATATCTGAATTTTATTAGCTTCAAAACACTCCAAACCAGCTCTTTCTATGGGTCGCTCCACCAAGAACACTGCTGGAAATAAAGGGGAATCACAGTGACAATATTCTCCTTCAAACCCTTGTTCGGATCTGCAACATTCAACCCTCAAACACTGCTGATCTTCAATGGAAAACACAACTAAATCCTTGGTCTGCAATGGAAACCCCTGAATGGAGAATCCTCTCAAAAGAAAGAAGAGTTTTCGTTCCTCTTTCTCTAATTCCTCAAGAGGGTTTTCGCCTTTGAAGTTTATTTGCAAAGCTTACAAAGCTCAGACAAAAATCAATTTTTTTATAAAATAAGAGAGATGCTTTTCAAAGCCAAGTCCACTTGCTTTTATAAGCAATCTTGGCTTAGTAGCCACCCACAACCACCAATCACATACTTTTGCCCGCATTTAATTCTTTTTGGCTTTGTCTCATCCCCAACATGGGTCGCATTTTCTCCTAGGGAGAAATAACAAATATAAAGTGACTTCCCTTTTTCTTATTTTATTTTATCACTTTATCTTTTCTTTTCTTCTTTTTTTTTTTTTATGTCAATAAATTAATATAATTGATTTTTTAAAGTTATGCACTTTATAATACTTTATTAAGACTACGCTTCCCCTTTTAATCACACCTTAGCCGTCGGGAAACAAAATTGGGTTAATGGTCTTCGACTTGTTATTTTAGGAAGAGGGACATTTCATTAAATCAGTTGTTTATTCTCCTAATTCGTGACTGAAAATGACTGAGCTTTGTGCCCTACCGCAAGGTTTGCATCTGGTAATGACTAAGATTCATGTCCTAGCAAGTATTATCTTCAGATCGCTGGTATATCTGATATATTTGCAACTGTTATTAATGGCAGGACTGTTGTTAATGGCGGAAATGACGTCTTTGGTTGTATTTCGTCCAAAACAACGTGACTAGGCTTTCAAAATGTGCTTTTTTCCTTCTGATCAGTAAAAGGCCCTTGTGATGACTGTAAACTCGAATTGTGCCCTAACAGGACTGACTTGAACTTCTTCCCTTCTCTTTCTCCTTGCTTGCCCACTCTGATACCAATGTTAGAATATGCGGAGAGAGAAAGAATAAAGAAATATTAGAATGTACAAAGAATGGATGAAGAGAAACCAAAATGCACACATTATCATTGTGTGTCCGTCATTTTATTATGTGAAAGATGGTTACAAAGTTGTCTAAGTGGTTTCAACCGTTTATTAATCAATATTTAACTAATATTAACTTAATGCTAATTAGAAGCCATATATTAAGCCTTATATTCTAATATCATCAACAAACTCCAATACTAGTTCTTCATCCTCTTCTTCTTCATCGGGACCTTAAATGTAGAACTTCTTTCTGCACATATGTCATCAACTTTATTTTCTATCAAAGTTAAGATATAACCCTTTTTCCCTTTTCTCTTCAATTTGATGAGGAACTAATCTAGTAAGGTGAGGAATGACAATGCTTAAGTTCTTTGATCTCTTACGCTCGTGAATTCTTGCCTTTTGTTGGCCAATGCTCTTCCCTATGTGCCATGACAAGACTCCACTAGAATAAGCAGATTACACATGTACCGCATGTTGGATGTGATCGTTGAACTCGCCAAGAAACAAGTCATTCAAGTTACCATCCATGATCATTTCCATTAGAAGGAGTAGGTTCTACAATTGTTGAATATAATCCTTGACCTATCTTGTTTTCCGCAGTTTTACTAACTAGGTAAAGTAACTCTCCATCACAATATTGTTATATTGTGTTTGCAATTCATCAAAGCAAAAACTGACCAAGTGACACAAGAGCCTCCTTTTGAGCACACACCCATCGATACCAAAAGAATTGCTCATGTTTCAAATACAAGGATATCATTATAACTTTCCATCCACCTAGGATATGTGTACATCAAAAAAATTCTCCATTTGATTAATCCAAGAGACCGAATCCTTCCCATCGAACTTACGCACTTCCACTTTTGGTAGGATGTTCCAAGGCCCCAAATTGGAACCAACCATGGGATGATTTTGCACCATATTTGAAATTGGACTAGGCTAGCTAGAAAATTCAGTTTAGTATGTTGCGCATTGGTGAATTGTGGTTGGTTTTGTGGATTCTTATGCATGACCACCAGCTGATTGAGTTCTTATGCTAGCTTATACGGTTGTTGATTGATGTTCTCCAAGTCTACTTTTCTAGTCATTTCATAATGCATGTTTTGCAAATCGTCATAAAGTTGGCTCACCCCGCCATCTACCAAAGAAACCCCATATTAGAAGTTCCATTGAAGCTTGTTTATGACTCCAGCTCTTCTTTGTTATGAGTTTTTCCCGAAGTGACTAAATTGTTGCCTCAGGCTCTAGTTTGCAATCCTACCATGTAAAGAATTTAGGGTTCACGGTTTAGGATTCGGCATTTACGGTGAAATAGGGATCGAAATAGGGGTATTAAAGGTCATACGGTTGCAATTATGTTACCGAGATGAATCCAACGATTGTTATACTACACAAGGTTACAAAATCTTAAAGTACTTGAAAAACACGAAAAATTAGGGTTGACAGAGGCTTATAATGTTGCAATCATCTCATCAAGACAAATCCAATGATTGCTTGATTGTGCAAGGGTGCGAAAAACTTCCAAAATTATTTTGGCAATATATATGTACTTCAATTTGCCTAGCAAAGACAAAAACCTACTTGATAGAACGAACACTGATCCAGGCCGAAAAATATTACAAGAGAAAAAAGTAGAATTCCCCATAATAGAGATTTTTGCCACCTTTACCACCCAAATGCAACACATAAATCTCGCCAAAATCGAACCTCTAATACCAGCAGAATAAAATTACTAAGATAGATAAAGCATAATCAATGCAATAGATTGCAATTGAAATATCACAACTAGAACAATAAAGCAACAACTCACAATAATATGTGCGGAATAGAGCAAATCCATACAATTATGGTTGAGGGACGAGCGTAATCATCGGAACTATATGATTGAGCCACTTCGAGGGGGAAAACTCCACAACCTTACAATAAGAATATAATTCACAATATATGATTCAATACTAATTGCTACCTCATATATATATATATATATATATATATATATATATATATATATATATATGATCCTACTACTAATATCAAAATATAGAAATTATCATACACCTAAGGAAAAGGTTATGTCATGGCGAATGCCACATACATACTATAGGTTAAGGGTGTAACACTAATGAATTTTGGAAATGGTTTCTTCCTTATTGTTGTCATTTTTGGACATGGCTTCTTTCATATTATTGTCATCTTTAGAAATGGTGTCTAATTTTAATTTTAATTTATTATAGAATATTTCTAATCAAAAACTATGGTTTTTTGTTCTATTATTGTCTTTGGTCTGCTTATTCTCTCCTTATTTACATTTACTTTTCATAGTTGCCACGACATGCGATAATTGAATGCACAAGGAATTGTGCCAATCGACTCCAAAATAATTTGCACTTGTTCTATGTGCATACAAATTACATGTGTGGTGTTGATCAACTCAAGAAAGAAAATTTACTCAATCGACTTGTCACAAAATTGTATCTTTCTTTGAATATTACATTTAGTTCGCCAAATATTTGTAAGTTTCTTTGAAAGACTCAATGGAATCGCCAATCAATTTACATTGATATGGCAATTTTGCCAAATTAGCCAATGGAATTATGCATGTCATTTAGGATAAGCCAGGATAGTAAATAAATTTTTGAAGCTTTGCTCTTAAATTTATCTCTCTCAATAGTCCCAAGGCCCTCCATGAAATAAGACACATTAGATCCACAATCTATGACCTTACCAAAGGACCGAGTGCCAACTCAGCAATCAATAGTACCAATGCAGTTGCACGAGTAAGTAAGATTACTAACACATGATCATACATAGGTGGATGATTAATGGGTCATTGCATGAGGGTGAGAAATCCAAGTTAAGGATGATGGGAATTGTAATGTCCCTTTTTGGGGACTCTCAAGAAACTATGCAAAGCTGAGAATAAACAACACTTTTCAGATTTTTAGCAGGCTGTTAGTGACTGAAATAAACATGTAGAAACCCTTACTAGCTGCCAGCAAACCTTCTCCTAGGGCAGAAACCTCTTTGGAGACTTCAAGCTCACTTTTGAGCCTTAAAACACTGCTAAAAATGTTATTAGATTGTCTCCAAAATTATTATAAATTATCCGCAATCATTTCATGCAAGAAAATTGATTTTTGTAAGCTTGGAAGTAAGAGATCTGATTTTTAGTTGAAACCCTCAGACTGCAGAAATTAATTAATTATTCCAGAACTGTAACTAACTTCCACGAGCTTGGAAAAATAGCAAAACACCACCAAAATTAATGAAACTTCAAAACTTGGCCTTTAAAAATATGAAGAATATTATTCCAACCTCATAATCATGAAATTATTGCAAGGCAGTACTAAAATGCTCCCCTAGGTGGGTCGCTCCACTTAGAACAACCAATAAACATGCAAAAATACTCCACAAAGTAGGTTGTTTCACCTCAAAATAGGCAATTATGCATGCACATCAAGAAATAGGAAAATATCCTTCAATTGTTGGCCAAATAACACCTTAGGGAAATTCATCTAGGGTTAAAAATAAGATTACAGCAGCAAAAGATCCCTCAAGGGGCAGAGACTCCCATGTTGAAGTCTTCCCTAGACTTTAAGTCCCTCTAGTGGAGCACTTGGCTTCCCAATAGAAATACATAATGAAATAAAAGAAAACATCAAGATATCATCAGAAACGTTCCTCATGCTCCATTCCTTAATCCCATGAGGAAGTAATGGGATAAGGTCTTCAAAATGTTGGTCTTCAAGAAGGGACGTGACAGGAATTGAGATGACTCATCATATGAATGTACTTCATCGGGGGTCTGAATGCATCACAATTATCAAGGATTATGCCCAATCCAAATTTCTGCAAATATTTTTGCCTCAACACCGCACTATTGGATATTGCTAATTTTGTGAAGGCCTTAGATTCAGCATATGGAAAAATCACACGACTCTAATTATGGATGAGGCGACATGAATACACATGTTGTGGAGGAGGATTTCCAAAGGCAATTCACCCAAATATATGTGATTTAAGGGTGCTAGTGATGTAAATATCCAAGATGAATCAATGGTGGCTCATAAAGAAAAGGCATGAAGCTATATAAATAGTTAAGTATTGCACACAACAAGAACTGAAAGCTGGTCATCATCAAAATAGACAAATTAAGGAGGCACAAGCACTTCACCCCGAGGTAAAGCGGGTCAAGATTGCTACAATAGGATTTTTAAGGTCCTAGTCGATTGGAGCATCGACAAGATCAACATAACCTTCTGCACAAGATCCTTCACAATTAGGGGTGTCTTCCTCATCACACCTTCCCCCTCATAGTTCTTTTGTTATTGCATTTGAGTCTATGTTTGACAAGGACATTGATTGGTTAATACAGGGATAAATCTAGTAAATTAATTGTAATCAGTTTCTATGGTCGAACTTAGTTTTGCATATTGCATGCCAACGCTTGTAATGTAATTAGTTGTTTTTTGGTTAGTGTGGTTGGCACCTTGAAAGTTATGGTCTATCTAACACATTCCATTGTTGATTAACCTATATGTAGAACTATGAAGGTCAGGGAAGGGAGCTCTCATATTGTCCAATTCTCCTTGTGTCATAGCAAGTTTATGTACATTGATTTATATCAAGAAGTGCAATCTTGGTATGTTCTTTATTGATATAATCAAATGATCAATGGATATTACATGAAATTTGTAAATTGATGTTGGAATATCAGGATTCATATTTCAAAAAAATCCATTATAGTGTCCCCTTAGTTTGTCTTTTTGCATTTTCTCTTGAAGTAATTCACCTGAAATTTAACATGTAAATTTCCAAATATAGGCTTATGGAGTTTAGTCCCCAAAGACAGACTAACAATGTCGAGGTTCCTACAAGAGGTCTACAATTAAATAAGGTGAGACTTTCAATAGTCAATGCCTAGCCATAGTATTGAAACTTATTTTGGGTGGAGGTTTATGGTTGTAATCTACTAATTGTAGATGACTAGCCATTATTAGGATTATCATTTGTATCAAGGTATTTGTCTATTTAGGAGCTATCTACGTTATGGGACAATTGTATGTGCTATATATTTATAACAAGAAAGAAGAATGAATGAAAAATTACAGTAATGTTCATAAATAGGTCAATAGGACTCAAAATATGTATTCGGATACAAAAAGAACGGTATTAGGGTAAAAAGTCCCTAGGTTATGAAACTTAATTAAACACTAAGCACCAGCATTGAAGAAATATAACCATATCAAGAAGGGTAAGCCAAAAACAGTCAAACCCTTAATCATAAGGACTAACTAAAAATATAAAGTGTCCCACGACGGAAGGGCCCTTCTATAAGCATGGAGCATATGAATATAAAAGTAGCAAGGTTCCCTCCAAGATAACTAACAACATCATTATCTATCACATCAAAAAGGCCAATGTAAGATCTAACAATGCATCATAGTGAAATGTCTTGTTCAAGTTGGACAACCCTAGGAAGAAGTTTGGCAGTCCTACAAGAACCTCCCCTAACATCCACGGATGAAGAACCTCTAAAGATAGAGAAGAAAACAAGCATTAATGCATGAGAAATCAAGCAACAATATTATGTTTCAACTGCATATTGTAGAAATTCTAGGGTGTAGCTTTAGTCAATACAAGAAGAGAAAAATGCTTTCACCATAAGGATGCCTCATAAGAAGTATGGGACTATTTTAAGAGGTTTACATTCCTAAATTTCATAAATTTGGACTTTATCATGTTTCTAAGAGAGTGTTGATTTATAAGAGACACAAATCAGCCTAGATTTGTTTACTTATAAACAATAATTTGTTATTTTGTGTCATGATATACTAATAATAGTTCAAGATGCAGGAAAAAATCATAAGGCCAAGTGTTCAAAATCAGGCTATGATAGATAATATCTTGATAAAACTAGGAGAGGTCAACTCAACCAATCAAAGTGAGTTCACCCATATAAATGGCATATTTTTTTACCCATGCATACAAGTTTACCTAGATATAGGTATCTATATGTGTTTTCCTTTGATACATTAGGTTTTATATTTCCATTTGAAATTCCCACAAATTGTGTTCTGCCCAAATTATTTCTCTTATGTGGAAAGTATTAGCAGTTTTAGAAATGGAAGGAACCTACATTTAAGGAATGCAACCTACTCCCTAAGATGCATACAAAAGATATTGATCTCGATGAGCGCTCAAAGCAAGACTGACATGAATGTTCAAGATGAGTATTGAGATCATAGCAACAATCAAAGTCAGATTTCTAAAAAGTCACGTTTTAGAAAGCCCTGAAATCTATTTTTACTACTTTTCAACGAGTTTTAGTACTTCGCATTTTTGATGGTCTTCGGAGAATTTTTGTGTTTTTGATTGTACAATGATAGCCATAGTTACCAGGTTCGAAATCTGGATTTGTTAGAGAGGGCAAAAAATTCCGACAACCAGAATTCTTGAAAAAGTTCGAAAAATCGGTATGAAATATATTAGAGTTGAATTTTATAAATATGAAAATTTGACAAATACAATGAAAAATTTAATAATGTAATGTAAAATGTTATATTTTTTAATATATAAGGTTGATAGTTGACTACTTTTTCCAGAAAACTACAAAATTAAAAAAAAATCCCTAAATTAGGGCCGACTCGGAAAGAATTTATCTCGGGTCGGTTGAAAAATCTAGGTCGGGCTGGATTTTGTGCAGATCCGGCCGGATTTGGTAACTATGATGATAGCCAAGTGTTATAGTCATAGCAGATTTTTTGAGTTTGTTCCATCATCTTTCCAATGGATCTGCGGTAAGCAAATTGGGTTAACACTAGAAGATTGAAGATATGACCCCAACAAGGAGCACTAAACAAAAATAATAATAATATATTTATTTTTGGATTTTGTCCTTATTTGCCCATTTAAATTCACCCCAATGTGGATGCATGTTGTTTCCATGTAGGATGACCTTTTCGGTTCACATTCGAGCCCCTCATTTACTATTCCTTAAAAACTTCCATCATCTACATTTTTGGCTATAAAAAGATGGTGGCAAATGTAAACATAAGTTTCGCTAGTTGAAAGTTTTTGTAGGCATAAGTTGCAGGTTGCAAGTTTGAAGACATACATCTCTCCTATAGAGTTTTCCATTTGTATACATCTTAATTTGCAGAGAGTTGTGAGGCATACATCTCTCCTATAAAGTTTGTCATTTTGCGTAGAATCTCGATTGCAAAGATATTCAGCACACCTCTCTTAAAGGTGTTTGCCAATTTGTATACATATTCAATAAATTTGTTTTATTTCTACGATTACGGATCTATTTTTGCAATACAATTTTGTTTTAATCCTCGCAATACAATTTTTTAATTATGCAATACAGCTTATTCAATTATTCATTATGAATGTATTACCATAACACATTAAATGCCATTGTTAGTGTGTTGTCCATTGAATTCCAAAAATAATTCAAATCGGTGGTATTTGAGTAGTAGAACGAATTTTTCAAAATTTTGCATGTTTTGAAAAAGATGGGAAAATCTAGCCGAGAGAGAAGAGGGCCCAATTCGAGATGCAAAGCCATTTATAGCATTCTCGAATGAGCACAAATCACTCCTTGTAGAAAACTAATTTCTAAGCTAAGTAGCTGATACGTTTTGGATACAGGAGTAGGTAAGGAGTATCGATACGCGGCTACGGCAAAAAAAAATGGCCCCGAATATGACGTTGATACGGCAAAGACAAAAAAATATAAAAATTAAAAAATATATAAATTTCAGCCTTCTAAATAGGAATCAAGTTATTAACCACATATTATGCATATGAAAGACAAGATAAAAGACAAGATAAGTAGATAACTTATAAGTTATAAGCTAAATAAGTGAATAACCACAACAAACAAGCTAGGATACCGATAAAACTTAGAAACTTAAAAGCTTAAAAGTTAAACACTTAAATCAAACACAATGTGAATGTCATGATATATTAATTTCAATCTATTACACCAAATCAATCATGATCAAAGTTCAAACTATCTTTCAATATTCATCATATTCCTCTTCAAAAAGAGGATCAAGATCAGTTGCATCATTAGCATTAGGTGGTTAATTAGAACCACATGGACTCGAACCACTCCCACTAGGGCCACTTTGCGCCTGCACCCCCTTGTGCATGTGGGTCTTACGAGCCAAAGAACTCTCGTCATCATCTAATGGCGGTGGGAAATGGAAGCATCCAAGTCAACTATCTCTAGAATGGCTTCCACGACTATGTTAATGGCTTTCGTGAATGGCTTCCATGATCGTGTTAATGGCTTCGACGATTTCGTGATTTGTGAATGGCTTCCACGGTGTGTTAATGGCTTCCATGATTTCGTGATTCGTTTTTAGTGATTCGTAGCTTTGGTTTTTCATGAATCGAGGGCACGTTTTTCTGGTGCAACACCCTGGGTGTTTCGTGGGTACTGAATCATGGGTGTTCCTCTCTTACACGTTTTTCTGATTCTCTGTGAATCGTGGGAAGGGTTTTCTGGTCTCTAGTTTTTTTTTGCAGAATCAAAAGCAAATTTTTTTGGTGTTTCGAGGGCACAATTTCTTGATATTTCGTGATTCGTAGATTGTCCATCTGTACACAAGGCCACGTTTCTTCGTGGCTACAGGTCTGTAGCTCGAGGTAGTGGGTCGTGTTTGTGGCTAAGTAATGCAAAGTTGGGATTGTAACCTTGCAGTGAGACAAAAATTACTGCTAGTTTTGATCGATTATGTTATCTGATTGTCCACTAATCCTCTCTCCTCTTCAAGTTATTTTTCCCATAGTGTCGGCAAACATGGCCCCCAAATCTCCTACTCGGCAGGGGCACGATTGGGAACCCCCTTGGCAATACTCCCAATTGCACAGTTGATATCTTAATGGAACTTCTCAACCGTATCCAAAAAATTGAAACGCAAATTAACAACTTCGAGTGAGGTATGTGCACTTATTAACAGGGGTTGCAGATGTTGAATCGAGAGAATGCTATCTTGAAAGAGAAACTAGCCAACAACACCAATAATACCAACCCTCTTAATGATACCTTACACGCTGAAATTGTTAACCTTCGGTCCCAACAATAGGAGATCGAAATAACTAGGCTTCCTTAAAACTTGAAATGGAATCATTGACCAAGGTTGTTTGTCGTAAAACCAATGTCCCTCCACCTTTAGCTATAGTTGAGGTCGTTGTGCAGGCCAAATTAATTGAGGAACGCACTAAACGTGACAGGGAGTTAAACCTCAAAGTGAGGGGCGTCCCACCCACCATTCCTACGAAGGAGCCATTGGTGGTTGGTAACTC
The DNA here is from genome assembly GCA_018340775.1 of Taxus wallichiana var. yunnanensis. Lineage (NCBI taxonomy): Eukaryota > Viridiplantae > Streptophyta > Pinopsida > Cupressales > Taxaceae > Taxus > Taxus wallichiana. The sequence goes on from CM031236.1 coordinate 301,572,504, forward strand.
CTTTCTCACGAATACTTTGGGGATCTCTGACATTACACTAGAGAAAGCCTGGGTCGGCTATGATTCCACCCTTTTCATCCGTTTCAGAACGCATCTGACAGGTTGACAGATGCCCTCAGGGCTAAGAGGTGTCTTCTCTCTCGCCCAGACAAGGTCTTCCTTGATGAGGATCTCACCAGGACACAGGTTGGAGAGCTCAAACGCTCTAGGGAGCAGGTCATGGCAGCAAGGAAGGCAAGTAAATGGGCGGTCATTAGGAACCTCTCGGGTTGTTATTAGGGATTCGCCTCCCCCCGGTTGGGAGCCCCAACAGGGTGTTTCCAAATGATGGGTCAGGCAGAGAGGGGTCGGGGTCTGACTATCAGATGTTGGAATGGTAATGGCTCACTTTGGTCTTCCCTAGTCTTATGACAGATGCCCTTGGGGCTGCTGATATGCTTTTCATCACAGAGACACACAAGAGCCCAGTTCGACCTCTCCTGGGTATTGCGGGCTTCCTTTGGTTTTCTGCTTGCAGACAGGAGACTCGGGATTTGGGGGTGTATGGGGTTCTAGTGGGGTCGCCTTGTCTTTATAGGGACTCCCTCCAGGATAGGATCTCGGTGGTTGGCACCGATGTGTCTTCCAGGTACATGTGGATTCATATAGGAGCGGTCGCTCGAGGTTCTAGGGATTTGTATATTGTTGTCTATTACTTTCCTCCTGCCTCCTCTCTCGTATGCCATTCACTATGGCCTGGGTTGTGACCCCTTCTTTGACTTATACGATAGTATTAGTCAATACTTTGCATGACCGTTCTAAGGATACATTTTGCACAAAGAGTATTGACTCAAAAGCAGTGGGTTTGCATAGGATTTCCGATGATACAAATGGTCCTTTCACAGCCTATGGATGGTTCCTTCTCCAGCTCGAGGAATCACAGGGGATGGTGATCCTTAACAGGATTGAATGCTTTTTGGATTCACGCTTCTTCAACTGCCACCCCCATGGTGGTGGCACTAGTGTTGTAGATTATATCCTTGCCAACCCGGATGTCTCTCCTCTTTTTGTTCCTTCTCCGTTTTCCCCATTCCCCTCCAACCACGTTGTCCTATCCTTCTGTCTCGACACCAACCCTCCTCCCATCACCACCCCTCCTCTTCGCTATCCCCCTCGTAATTCCTTTCAGTTTGATAAAAGGAGTTACGACACTTTCTCACTCACATCTCGTGACCTTCTCCCCTCGAGAATCACTTCTCCAACCTTGTGAGTGTGGAAGCTAAGTACACATGCCTATCCTCTCGCTGTGGAAAGCCACTCTACTATCCTTTCCCAACTCCACCACTCATCCCTCAGCCTTTTAGACTCCAAAATTGTGTCCTATGAACCAATGGTATGATTTAGAGTGCAAATCCCTTCACCGTCACCTTCGTCATGCCTTTACCCATGCTCTTCCCTCCTTCCCCACTCTTAGGACTGCCTACCGGTGCCTTCTTCGCCGTAAGAAGCGATCCTTCATTTCCCACCGCAGGCATACCCTTTCTACCTCCCTCCGGTCTAATCCCCGGTCTTTTTGGCGTACTGTCTTTCCCCACCACCCCCTCCTCCATGGTGATCGATCCTACCTCCATATTCTCCCACACCTCTACCCTTTATGATATCCCGGGCAGCAGTCTATCCAAATTGGAAATCCTCCTCCCGGTAATCTTTTCACATACAAGAATATCAAAGAGGCAATCAGGTCCTTGAACAGTGGCAAGGTGGCTGATGAAGAGGGCTTCCAGGTTGAATTCTTCAAGCAGGGTTCTGAGGTAATTGGTGTTTATTTGACTGATCTCTTCAACCAGGTGGTCCGCCGAGGTTTCCCACCTACTTGGTCTCATCATGTCATTCACCCGATCTACAAAGCGGGAACGACTTCCGATCCGAATAACTACAGGACTATTATGGTGGGCCACTCTTTCTCCAAACTCTATGCCACGGTCCTCCACAGGTTGTTGTCTGATGATTTGGAGCAGAGACAGCTCAGAGCTAGAGGTCAGGCTGGTTTTCGACCTGGGTATCACACTATTGACCACATCTTCACCCTTCGGGCTATTATTGAGGAGGCCCGCCACCGCTCTTCGAAGGTCTACTACTGCTTTGTGGACTTTCGAAAAGCCTTTGACTCAGTACCTCGCATGGCTCTCTTCCAGAGGCTTAGGGACATCGGTATTTCTGAGATTCTTATTGTTGCCATCATGCGTCTCTATGAGTCTGTCCTTGGTCGCCTCCGAACTGTTCTCGGGATGTCGGACTTCATCAGGAGTACCATTGGGGTTAAACAGGGTTGCCCCTATCCCCTACTCTCTTTGGTATCTACATTGATGAATTAGAATCTTTTCTTCGAGATCATATTCAGGAAGGGAATGGGTGCCTTCTTCACCATGTTTTGATTTCTATTGTCCTGTTCTTTGATGATATTGTTTTACTTGCCTCTTCTCCTGAGGGGTTTCAGAGACAACTTGACACACTTGCTCTATTTTGTGATCTCCAACATTTGACTGTCAATCTTGGTAAGACCAAGGTCATGGTCTTTAATGGGTTGAAGACTTCTCACCTCCATTTCTTTTCAGGGGACAGGAGGTTGAAATCACCAATACATATACTTATGTGGGTGTCTAGTTCTCGTGGACCTAGATTTAGTATGAGGTATGCCCTTTAGTGCGTGTGAACAAAGGTTATGGGTCTCTTGCCATCCTTGAGCGACAATGTTTCTAACACCACTTTCAAGACATTTCCCTAAGATGTCTCTCATGCTCTCTCACATCCGACCCATTGTTCTCTATGGGTCTGTTGTTTGGGGGCCCTCCCTTTTAGCTACGGATTGCGCGTCAATCGAGAGAGTGCAGACTCTCCTCCTTCGTCGCTTCATCAAATGCAAGCAGACGGCTCCTCGCTTGATTATTTTAGCCGACTCGGCGCCGGTCCTTTTTCATCTGGAGATAGTCTTTGACATTTCGTCCTTCATCCACCGCGTCGAGGTTTGGGGATTTCTCTCGATGAGTGGAATAGGTACCCATATCTTGCTTATTGTTCCTCTAATAGTATTGCTCGGGATATGGGTCGTTGTTGGTTCCCGATACTTCGGCTTTATTAGATTCTCGTGGTATTCAAATTGATCATCTTCCCCCTTTCATTATTCCCTGAATGCTCCCAAATCACCTTCTACCTACCAAGAGGTCTTTGAATAGGTCCATCAAAGAGGATATCTACAGTGCTTTATTCAGACTACTTGGGTGAACCCCCATGGTGGCTTGCATCCTAAGATGGCCTTTTATGCAGAGCATTTTCTTGAGATCAATGACGGACTCATCACCCACCCCCAGTACACCTTTCGCCATTAGATGCATGCCCTCTGCATACCCCTAGGTCAATTTCGGGTGGGCTCCCACAGATTGCGTTGTGAGACGGATCATCATATTGACCACGATGACAGACTTTGCAAGCTCTGTAGCCTCCAGGAGGTTGAGACTGAGGACCATTTCATCTTCCGCTGCCCCATATACTATGAGATCAAGGGCGATTTATCATTGCCTCTTCGCAGGGGGTTCGAGACCCTCCCGCTTTTCTTCGAGATATATTGATTGCGGTGTCTTGCCCTCTATATCCAAGAGTCTCTGTGAGCTCCAAGACCGATTCTTCACCCACCTCCGCGGGTCATTCCCACGAGACGGATTACATCTTTCTTGTTGGTTCTACCTGCAGTGGGTGGTACCAAAGAGCAGAGCCACTCTGATCCTGTTACAGGGCATAGATCAGTTTGTTCCTGGCTAGACCACAACTCCCCCAAAGTGGCCACCAACCGGCTCGGCAGCATACACGTCTCAGAGGGCAATCCAGATCTACTCGCCTCCCTGGTTGTCGTTCTAGTCTTAGATCTCTCGGGGGAGGGGGCCCTTGCCCCCTCTTCGAGGAGCCATTCCATCAGTAGCTACTTCTTGTCAACTTTGAATGTTAGGAGGGATGTGACTACCATTTCGAGTAGACATCTCCTTATCAGTCCCCTCCTTCATTCTCTTCTCTTCTTTCCTTCCCCATCTGTTTCATTGCCCCGATCTATGGGGGTTTTGTTTTTTGGGGTTTTTGCTTGTTCTTCTCTTATTCTTTCTTCTGTTCTCGAACTCGTTTTGAGTCTTCCCAGCTTGCACTTTGTATATTGTTTGGACTGCAATCCCATTGATCTACTTACGTAGTCATTCGTTGGACATTAATATATTTATCTTTATCCTATCTTATCTAGATCAATATCCCAATGTTTTGTTGACCCTTCCTTGTACTCACGGTTGTTTGTGGGATAAAAAGCGCAAGTTGGAATGTATGTATACCAAATCTTCAGCCTTTTTAGCCCCCAACTTGTTGCGCTTCTGTGAGTGGATGAAGCTATATGTACTCCAAACAGGTTGTGCTCGAAAGGAAGATGAACTTGCGCAACCTATTGAGGAACCACAACGTTAATGCAAAGTTCAAACTTAAATTTTTAAAAACTAAAAGTTCCAACAACAAAAGGAAAGAGATTAAAAAAACTTACCCGTGTCGGGACTTTCATTGCAAGAGGCCGAAGTAAACCGATACATTACCATGGAGGTACCACCACATATGAGCATCCATCTTGTATTTTCTTCGAAGAGCGAGAAGGCTATGACCTGTTTCTGCTATGAAATTGCCAAACTCTATCATAACCATGTCTTGGGCCTCAGGATCAGGGAAAAGCCTAGACAATGCCGCCCTATATCTCTCACTGACTTCCACATCCTTGTATGGTACTACCCTCCCTCGCAAGGAAAGGATCTTTGTGTTGTAGAATCTAGAAGTCAATGCAAAAGCAAATAGATGTAACGGGGTGGTCATTTTGTTCCATCGCTCAATGAGGATTGATTGCACTTCTTTGAAAAACGTTTCCTCGAGATCTTGTTCTTTTGCATTTATGATGGCTTTTATCTTCTCAATCATTGAGTCGGTACCATCATATATCTTTCCCGGACATGGCTGATCCATGTCAATAAAGTGAATCATGCTCAAAATGGGTTTGGAAAAACTCAACAAATATTCCACTCAATCCCACCAAGTGTCATCTAAAATCATGCTCTTCACTTTTGGGCCCATTCAATGTTTGATTGCCTCATACGGCCCAAAGGTTGGAGGTTACCATCTTGTTGAGTGTCTCACACACCTTCACAAGTCGTCTCAAGACGATCATGTGTGATGCAAACCGAGTCTCAAAGAACCTAATATAATAAGAAAGAGAAACAAAAAATTAAAATTAAAAAGATAATTGAATTCCCTTACCTTCAACAGCTCCAATCGAGAATGATCTACAAATGCCCTACGATTGGTGATGGTTGGTGACAAACATTTGGATCTCTTCAACCTCTGCATACACTTGTTGGATCCACTCTATTTTGTTGACCATCTTTTTAGCATTAAATTTAGTGAATGCACGACACATGGTGGCCAAAAATATGCCCATACCTTGCCTCAACTAGCATCCCCGCGGCTTTGCAATTATTGGCGTTGTCCATTATGACTTGAACAACATTTTGAGGCCCCACACCAATGGATTCGAAGAAAATGTTTGCGATGAATTAGGCATCCTTCACTTGCCCCTCACAATCAACCGCTCTAAAAACATTGCCCCTTTAGGGCATATTGCAACCACATTGATCAAAGGGCGGTTTCTTGCATCTTTCCATCCATTAGAAACGATGGACACACTTGTTTTGGCCCATGAGTCTCTAATTGGTTGCAAGGAGGTTTCCACATATTTTTTGTTTATCCAATAGGGTGGTGTGGATCTTCTCATAGCCTAGTGATTTGTACCCTTTTGGGGCCTCATTGATGGCTTTCACCATCTCATGCCAATAAAGTGACCTCAACATTAAATGAAAGTCTATTTGCATACACACATCTTGCAATGTGTTCATCTGCAATTTCCTTGCTCTCATTTTGAAAGGCCTTTTCCAATGGCCCTTTTGTCTTACTTTTCTTTCGTGAATGGGGTGCATCCTCATCATCCATGGAGGTAGGAGCCACAAATGGATGTGGCATGGCCACAATTGGGGATCCACTACTTGATGGGGCAACCTGAGGCCTCGATGATCGAGGTGAACTTCCTATTTTGGCCAATGCATGAAACGCTTTCATAACCAAAGTTGCCTCTGCATCTTCTTGCTCTTTGATATATGCCAAAACTTTTGCTTTTGGCACCCCAACATTATTCTTCCCCTTGCATATTCCTATACCGCTACCCATTATTGCACACAAGTGGCTTTTCATCCGATCTGTAAGAGCCTTTGAATACCGATTCACAATCGTTGCATTTCCAAACAAAACAACCACCACCGGAAGTTGTTCAAGTATTGTTACATGCCTCCATAATGGCGAATTTGGGTCGAATTCCTTGACCAAAGATTGCCCAGAAGAAGTAGAACTTGTTGCCATTGTAGAAGTACCTATAAGGTTCAAAACCAACAAGATAAGAAAAGAAAACAATGACATGTATTGAAAATTTCAAAAATTAAATAGAAAAAACGGTTTACATATAAAAATTTCAATTGGGAAAAAAAATAGTGAACATAAGCAAAAAAATGAAGTGTGTGAAAGATTAAATAACAAAACCAAAAAAAGAGAAACAAACTTAGAAATTAAATAAAAACTTACCTTCACTTAATAAACCACAAATCCTCCTCCTTTGCAGCTCCTCACACTCCAAGCTTAGGAAAATAATTGCAATCTTTTTTGTTAAAGTATCAAACCCTAGACAAGCAAAATGAAATTTTAGAGAGCCAAAGATGAAATGAGGAAGGAGAGGTAAGTTTCTTTGCTTTATGTTTTGTTCTATTGTTTGTAGTTAGCTTTTAGGGTTTAAATTAAAAGAATATTATATTTTTATTACTATATAGCTTTAAAAACGTGTTAAAAAAACTAAAAAAAGGCATTTTTAGGGGGATACGCCGTGGGAGCGAGCAGGGTATGACAGTACCCCGGATACCAAGGCATACCTGGACGTATCGGGGTACCCGTCGTACCTGCCCACTCCCACGGGGTATCCCACCCCTGTACCTATTCCGTGCGTGACGTACCTACTCCTAGCCCCTATCGTATCAATATCATAGTTTAAGGGAAGATAACTCGCGGTCGCACCAATCTAAACATAATCATGGAGCGGATGATGAATATGCAGAAAAATTTGTCCCGTTGTGGAAGGATTGCTCCAAGAAGAGGCGAGATGCAATGAAGTTATGCACAATCTATAGAATTGACTTGGAGAAAAAGAAGCATTTTGTGAAGAAATTAGACAAGACCTGGCCATCTTACAAGCTAAATTTGAAGAGATGAGAGGAAACAAGAAAAGTGTTGCGGATGCACTGACACAAACCGAGGAAAGTATGGCATGTTTTTCTTGTTCTACACATTTTGGTAATTCTCCGCATATGATGGGCAGTTTTGAAAAACACACGAAAGGGATTTGTTTCAAGTTGTTAAATAAAATGGGGTATAATGGACAAGGCCTTGGAAAAGATGGACAAAGAATTCAAGAACCTCTCAAAGTGGAAAAGAGACCCAAGAATTTTGGTCTCGGGTACACTAGGGAATCATCTCAACCCACTATGGGTCCCACATTCATTAATGCAAACATACACCAAGAGCACTTTGCTCAACATTGGTGTGAACCTTCTATTCATACATATGGTAGGTATTTGATTCATCACCTCATTTGCAGTCATTGTGGCAGAAAGGTTATAATTTTGATCATTGCTGGAATCTCCATCCGTGTGATATTTGTTGAAAGTGCAACCATGGCAGTTTGACATCTTGGTTTTTAATATCCCTAAACCGAGGTCTCCTAAAAAAGTAAGCAGGAATTTCGGGTGGGCCACCCCACTCAAGTGGAAGGAAATCACTTCAGCACTCCAAACTTCCTATGTACATTAGAGGTCAATCCTACAAGCAATGGGGCCCATTGCTTCTCAAGGAAGGGCGAATGATATGGATAAGTGCTCGAGCAAGACTGACCCATGTCAACATTCGGAAAAGGATGTATGAAATTCAATTTTTAGAAGGTACCAGAATCTATTTTTAGCACTGAATGACCGAGATGAGTATTGAGAGCAATAGCAGCAATCAAAACCGGATTTCTACAAAGTATATTTTTAGAAAGTCCTAAAATCTAGTTTTAGCAACTTTTCAACAGCTTTTGGTATTTTGCATTTTTAGAGGTCTTCGGAGAATTTGTGTGCTTCAAACTATACAATGATGGCCAAACTGCTATGGACATGGCAACTGTTTTCGAGTTCGTTCCGTCATCTTCCAACATATCCTACAGTTAGCAAATCGGGTTGATGGGATAGGAGATATGACCTTAACAAGGAGCACTACAAAAATAGTAATATACTATAATTATTATTTTTGGATTTTGTCCTTTTTTGCCCATTCGAATTCACCCCAAGGTGGATGCATGTCATCTCCATGTAGGATGACCTTTCAGATTCCCATTTGGAACCCTTCATTTACTATTCCTAGCAACCTTCCATCTTTTACATTGTTTGGCTATAAAGAAGATGGTTTCGAATAGAAACATAAGTTTTGCAAGTTGAAAGTTTTTGTAGGCATAAGTTGCAGGTTGCAGGTTCCCACCTTTTGAAGCATACAGATCTCTTATAGAGTTTGTCAATTGTAGACATCTTCATTTTCAGAGGATTGTGAGGCATACATCTCTCCTACAAAGTTTGCCATTTTGCATACATTCTCGATTGCAAAGATATTCGGCATACATCTCTCCTATAGAGTTTCCCAATTTGTATACATATTCAATAAAGGTATTTTATTTCTACAATTACAGATCTATTTCTGCAATACAATTATGTTTTAATTCTAAAATACAATTATTCAACTATACAGTTTCAATTATTCATTATGAGTCTATTGCCATAACACATTAAACACCACCGTTAGTGTGTTGTCCACCAAATTCCAAAATAATTCAGATCAGATATCACCAATTTTGAGTTAGTGCTTGTCTAGTCCCCCATATACATAACTACTATAAACAGCTGAGATCAGAAGAAGGCTTGCTTACATTCATATCCATGACAAAAATAATCGAGCTTTTGAAGTTTCTATTTCGAAATTATTTTTCATTGATCAAGAATGAAGTTAAGGAAAAATGGATAAGCCTGCTAATTCTAGCAAGTCCAATCTAAAGATGGTAATCTAATGTTGAAGAAGCGTGGCTCAGTAAAACCCATGCAATGAGGAGCATAAAGATTACAAGAAAATCTGACAGTCATTTACTATCCACAAATCTTAAGAAAGCCATTCTGAATTTATAGCTTTCTGTATCACTGTACATGCAATGTAACTTCTCAAGAAAAATTTCAGAAGTATTTCCTCTGATATGTTACATATTCTATTTCCATTTGAGAATCCCGAAATTCAGGTCATGTTGAACCTTTCTTCTTAGCAGACAGTACTAGTAGTTCTAGAAAAGGCAGGATACCACATTTTAGGAATGCATTCGACTTCCTAAGATGCATAAATGAGATGTCACCAATTTTGAACTATTGCTCGTCTAGTCCCACATACACACAACTACCATGAACAGTAGAGATGAAACAAAGGCTTGCTCACATTCATATCCATGACAAAAATAATCAAGCCCAGTGATTTTCTATTTCAGAATAATTTGCCATTGGTCAATAATGAAGTTCACAGAAAATGGACAACTTCGCTAATTCTAGCAATCAAGAGCATACATAGAAATAGAAAAAATGACCATCATTTACTATTCACACATAATCAGAAAGCCATTCTAATAAGATAGCATCCTGTACCAACTTTATGTCCAATGGAATGTAGCCAAGATAAATATCATTTCAAACTCTTGGCAGCTCACCTTCATCAATGAAAATGCATTATAAAGATACAGCTTTCTTTATTTCTTCTCTTAAGATTCTGGATACATGGAGAGACACTTACCCAAGCAAGCTTCCACTGCCAACTGCTGGTGATACTCCGTCGCCTGTACTCGAATCTCCATTATTTAGCTGGTAGGGAAAAAAACAAAGGTGTCATATAGAGAAAACTACTATGAACTGCAAATAAACGAGCAAAGGCATACGAGTTACAGAAGTGAAAGTAAGGAAGATAACATTTCTATCATATGTGCACATTAAATCAACGTACTTTTTCCAACCTTGTAATTGACATGTATGTAAATGCGCTAAATCTACATATTCATCTTTTTGAACACTCCAACAAATTGTAATGTTTTAAGCAGAACATAACACAAGGATAGTTATTTCATATTGTTATAACTTATAACAACACTGATAATTTAATAACAGAGACAAAACCAGTTAGTTTAGTACTTAGCAAGGAATGCATAAAGTGATAGCAAAGACAGTCTTTCTATCTTCCCAGCTAGATGTTGAATTTCAATCTTTTAGAAATAAAAAGTTCGACAAAGTCAATCACCAATGGGCAGCTTTGTTTCTGCTATAGCTACAGAAGAAAGGAGAAAGATGAATTGCAGTTAGCCTAAAATAGAACAAATAGAAAGAAGTGGATCCATGGGAAATTGTCTTGTGTCTAGTCTTGTATTACAGAGGTCTTTCTATCTTACCAGCTAGATGTTAAATTTCAATCTTTAAGAACTAAAACAGCCAACAAAATCAATCACCTACAGGCAAGTTTGTTTCTGCTATAGCTACAGAAGAAAGGAGAAAGATAAATTAGCATTAGCCTAAAACAGAACAAATAGAAAGAAGGGGATCCAAGGAAAACTGTCTTGTGTCTAGTCTTATATTACAGCCCAGTAAAAACAAATCTGAAATCAACACTGAAAATAGGGAAAACGACAATAAATGGTAGGAACCATCTAATCTAACTCTTAAATAAAGCAGATCTCCAATCATCTCAATGAATGGTGGCAATCATTGGTTATATACCTTTAAACAAGATCAATCATGAAGAAATCAAGTTACATGCATGTCATAACACCATGTTTAGCCTAAGTTGCATACAAATAGAAGTACCAATATGGGTACTGGCATTTAATACGAATAAAAAAACACTTCAAAACAAAAAGAATTAGCCTGAAGCCCCAAATATGAACAGACAGCTGAGGAGTATGTCGCAGAAAAGAGGTGTTAAGCCTCTCTTTCTGATAGGTAACTCTTTCTAGAAATGAAAATGGCCTGGTACTATCCTGTTTTGAAAGGGGGAGAAATGGCATGGGAACAAAGAGCTGATTCTGCTTGTTCTGTCCTGTTCTGATTTGCCTGAAATGTTTCTCAAGAAACCACATTTTTCAAGGCCATTTCTGTTGGAATACGTGAACAAGGAAGAATAAAGAAGGTAGAGTGCACACTTTGGAGATTGTTTCGGTCATTTTATTATGCAAAAAATAGTTACAATGCGGTTGATGGTTACAACCGAATATTAGTTAACGTGTAACTAAAACTAGTTAACTGATGTCTTATATTTTAATACCTCCTCTTAAGGCATACCCTACGAAAGCAAAAAAATGAACATTCTAACAAAACTAGAACTACGTAATCTTCAAAGGATTTCACTTTGAAAGCAGTGTTTTGACTAGGTACGGCTCCATCAAATTGCTTCGTGACCTTCGTAAAGGCATAGCTCTGAGCTAAATTCTCGAGTTCCCGGATTCTAGTTCCCCGAACTCCCGAGTCACAGATCTCCCAAATTATTTGACAACCATCCATGTTGAGCCATCCACAAGCTCCATCAAGTTGTCTCATGACCCTTGTGAGGGTATAATTCCCAAGATCCACAGTCTCCCGAACTATCTAAGCAACCATCCATACCGAGCTTCATCTACCTTGTATCCTTTCTTGCCTTCAAAGTTTGGAGCATCTTTATATTATGTATTCGTCACTATCCTCACTACCTTCAGCATCTGGTGGGTCTTCAACCATGGCTATATTGGCTGCATTTGATATGCCTTTACCCTTGAGCACATCATTGGCTCAAACACAACAATCCCAAGCCGTGTGACCTTTTTTCTTGCAATAATGACTTTCAATCTCTTGTTTATCTTTATCTAATCATCTACAAAAATTGTTGGTCCTGGAATAAAATGCACTTTCTCGTTAAGGATCACCTTCGCATCTTCTGCAATAGTTCGCTTTTCTTTAGCTTGAAGAGCTGCAATCATATCATCTAGAGATTGAAATTGAATTTGACTGAGGATAAAAACTACATTGTTGTATTTTGAAGACAAATTGTTTAATAAAATAGCTTTAGCATCCTCATCCTCTATCGCAGCTTTGACTTCTACTAGTTGTCTAATCAAGGACCTCAGATTGATGATGTGGCTCAACATAAAGACTCCATCCATTTTGCACCTATATAATTGAATTTTACGAAAAATTTGGCATTACCTACTTTCTCTCCAAATAATTTATTTAGAGCGTCCCCAAATTTCCTTGGATGATTTTTCTAAGTCTACATCATGGAGCTCAAAGTCGTAGAGAGCAAGGCCAATAATAGCTTTCACTCTGTCATCTATGATATGCCAATCAAACAATTTATATGGATCAGTGGGTGTTTTCTCTTTCTCGTTTACTATGCCCCACAAATATTTATTCATACGTTGCATTGGTATTTTCATTTTCCATGTATGAAAAATAAGACCGAATATTTTTCTACTAGAATTTCCATTTAATAAAATAAAATAAATATGACTGTGTATTTACCGAAAAGAGTAAATAGAGAATAAAATACCAATTCCAAGTGTGCACTTTGTTGCAACTGTGATGTGCATTCTTCCGTGCCCTAGTATTGGAAGAATACAACCGAAATTGTGCCCTAGTTCAGCAACAATAGATAGGCTTTTCGTGCCCTTTGAAATCCAAAAATCACGACTGAAGAACAATACAAAAACACGATTGTAGCCCTTGATTTTGTATTCACCTGAAACTTTGTTTTTATCCTAAAATTCATGACTGCCTAAAACTTTGCTTTTCTCCTAAAATTCACGACTATTTTGGTTGTTCTTTGAAGTCATTCCTATTGGCTAGATTTTATGCACAACATAAAACCTAAGAAGTCATGAGATAAATCTCCCTCATTTAATGGTGAGGCTCCGTGTAAGATGTTTATCAATTTTGCAAGGGGGAATCCTAATAACTACTTTAAAATTCCCATTCGTGAACCACAATCTGGACAATTTCGCAACAAGTAAGCGGTTGTGTTGGGATTATTTCCGAAGCGGGAAACGTAGTAAGGAAAGAAGAAAGGAAGATATGTTGAATTCACCAATAGTTATCAACATAGCTACCAAATCTGGGTGAATCGCACAAAATCCGGTCGGATCCGATTTTTTTAGCCAACCCGATAAATTCGGTTTGGGTCGGCCCTAATTTAGGGAAAAAAATATTTTTATTTTTTAAAATTTTATGTAGTTTTTGGAAAAAATAGTCAACTATCAACCTTATATATTAAAAATATAACATTTTACATTACATTATTAAAGTTTTTCATTGTATTTGTCAAATTTTCATATTTGTAAAATTCAACTCATATATTTTGGACCGGATTTTTCCGAACCTTTTCAAGAATTCCAAATTTTCGGATTTTTTTGCCCTCCTAAATGGATCTGGATTTCCGGACCTAGTAACTATGGTTATCGAGTTGGTCTCATACACACAAATTAAATAAACAGAAAAAAATCACAACATTCAAAGGTGAGGAAGGAAATAGCTTCTAACCTAGATCTAAGATAACACAAAGTTTATCTAAAACCTCTGAAAAGAAGCAACCAACAAATCACTACAAATACAAAGTTCTCCATAAGTTCACCTTTTATTCAATCCCCAAGCTTTCACATCAATCGCATCAAGGGTTCCAATACGAAGTCCGAAAACTCTAGAATGCTCTATTTACAAAAGTCTTTGCTAAACAAGTTCTAATCCTTTAACCCGTAGGCTCTTCCTCTATTTATAGTGCATAAAGGGCAATTACAAATAGGAACCTTCTATGAATTCCCGCATGTGGAAGCCATAAAGGAAATAGTTAGCAATCGTCCTCCTAGAATTCCTCTTCACATGACATGCATGATTTACAACTGAAAATAGAACCTTCTATTCTGCATGTTTGCCACCTATTTCCAAGTAATTGACTTCTTCCAATAACTTGAAGTAATGGCTTTTAAACCAATCACTTAAGTTTTACAATTCAATTGATTACTCAATTACTTTGTCGGAGAAAATAAGAGAAAGAAGAAGAAAGAGGAGAAGAAATTATTCCAGCTGCAACACTCTCCGTTTTGTTCTTCTTCCACACTCTGCATGCTGATCCAACATGCATTGTACTTTTGCTTCATCTACTTTAGCAATGAATGATATGAACGATAGCTTGTCTTGAACCTAAGAAACTCTTTCTCCCACATGGTTGACTCTTTTCCTTTGATTCTCACCAAATTGGATCTGGCATCATCGTAGATTTTTACCAACTTCTTCACCTGAATCTATTTCCTCTGAGCAGCTGACTGTGATTAGCTTACAGGTGTTGCCTCTGACCTGTCTTCCCCTTTTATCCTTGAAGCTTTTACGCTTTTCTCAAGTATGTGCACTTGTGAAATGTTTGCCATAAACAATTCAGACAAAACTCATCACACTTTTATTTTTAATTGCATATGAGTAGTTTTGAATTCTGGAAAGCACTCCGGTGAAGGAAAATATAAGTAAACCCAATGTGGTCTTCAACTAGAAGATTTGGAGCACATGCACAAGCTCTTAAAAGCTTAACTGGGCGACTTTGCATGCATTTTTAGAGTATTTTCCATGGGCTGCGTTGAAAATTAGAGAGAGCAGTAGTGAATTTTGAAATGGAAAGGCAGTTATTATTCATGCCAAACTTTGAATACTTTTGATTTGAATTGCACAAGGCTGCATTGATTTTCACTTAAAAGACTTGCGTGAAAATCAAAGGTGGAGGGCAGCTAACATTTCCACAATTTGCATTAAAACATTTAGCCTTGACTCTTTAAAATTGCGTGAAACTTCAGGTAGGAAGGCAGCGTGGAAAATATGAAGGAAAGGCAGCTAATGTTCATGCTTCAACTTTGCAAACTCCTAATACTTGCGTGAAAAGTATGAAGGAAGGGCAGCGTGAAAAATAAGACATGGAGGCAGCTAAAGCAACGACTTCCTTAAGTGAGTTTGCTTTAAAATTGCGTGGAAAACAATAAGTCAAGGTAGCGTTGAAATTAGACATGAAGGGCAGCTCTAAAAATCACGATTTTCACTTAAACTTGACTCTTTAAAATTTGCGTGAAAAATCAAGTGGAAGGGCAGCTTGGATTTGCGACTTGCATGGGCTTTGTCTCCTTAAAGTTTCGTGAAAATACATAAGTGAAGGCAGCGTGAAAGTGGGACATGGAAGGCAGCTTGCAAAATTCACAATTGGTGCTTATGTTTTGCGTGGAAAGTGCAAAGGAAGGGCAGCTTCAAATTCAACGACTTGCACAAGGAATTGCTCTAACTTTTGCATGGAAATTCATAAGTGAAGGCAGCGTGAAAGTGAGACATGGAAGGCAGCTTTGAATATTCACGATTGACACTTGCAAATTCCCTTTAATACCTGCGTGGAAACATGAAGAGGAAGGCAGCAAAAACAACGACTTACACAAGCAAATTTCTTTTAATAATTGCGTGAAAACCCCTCAGTTAAGGCAGCGTGGAAACTAGATGTGGAAGGCAGCTCATATTCACGACTTGCACAAAAGAATTACTTTTAAAGTTGCGTGAATTTCGAAGGATGTAGGCAGGTTTGAAAAACCACGACTTGCTCCTAAAAGCCATGATTTGGATTAAAGAAAACTTCTGAATATTTGCGGAGATTCATTTAATTGCAGTTGGCAGACAAGTCGATTTGCAATAGAATCAATGGAGAGCTCTTCAAAATCCTAGTCATAGGAAGAAAGACAAGGCTAGGGGAATTGCCAGAAATATTACGGAGAAAAACCAAAACCAAACACAAGATATAAATAAAACTGAAATACCTGACAGAAGTTACGAGCAATTGCTCGAAAAAATTCTCTAATTAGCTAGTCTGCAAAAACTCTCCCCCGGGTGAATGTTTTGCGGTAATAATAATGGGGTGAAGTGCTTTATATAACCCAAATTTCTTAGTTTTAGCTCAACCTATTTTTAAAAGAATTTTATTTATTTAATATAAAAATAAATAAAACGCTTTCAGACAAAGTCTAGCGAAGGAATTGAGTGAGCTTCAGCATGTGGGTATTTGGCGAATGTGGCTCTATGACTTCCTGGAGATACCTTAAAGCAACGCAAGCAACCGCAGGCAAAACAAAACACAAAAACATGACCCGTTACTTAAAAAGAACGAAAAATTTAAAAGGGGTAGTCCCAGATTTCAAGGTGAAATCTTGGGGACACCAGCCTTCCCTCCTTGCAACCAAAAGAGGTTTGTTTATTTTCACTATTGACTTTCTTCTAAAATCCTTCGTGACTGTAAGAGTTTATTTTGTGGTTGTATAAATGTTGCAAAATCGTGCTATTTCGTGGCTGTTAACACTCTTGTATATCCACAACTACCTTCTGTATATTTGTGTGGCATTTATGATTAAATTCGTGGCTATTTGAATGCTTGAATCCTGCACGCAAAAATGCCCTTCGAAAATATGTGAAAAATGTGCCCTAATAATAAAACTCATGGTTTTATAATAAAACTCATGATTTGGCAGTTTACATCTTTCCTCTCCTTGAAAACGTACTTGCAGCTCGCTCTGATACCAATGTTGGAATACGTGAACAAGGAAGAATAAAGAAGGCGGATTGCACACTTTGGAGATTGTGTGTCTGTCATTTTATTATGCAAAAGATAGTTACAATGCGGTTGATGGTTACAACCGAATATTAGTTAACGTGTAACTAATAACTAATTAACTAAAGCCTTATATTCTAATAATTTCTGTCCTGCAAGAAATGGCCCACAAAGATTAAAACAAACATTAATAACTATTAATTAAAAAAAATGCAAAATGGTGAAGCCCTCCACCAAAACACTATTTCCCCCTTTTGTGGTCATTTTTCTGCTGCTGCCCCCATTTGAAGCTGGAGATAAAGACAACCTGCTAGAGGCTGTAGCCTGATTTCTGCATGTAGGAGCCTGATTTTCTGATGTAACAGTGAAAGAGCAAGTTGGAATGCTTTGCACCGGGATAGCTATGGAGTTTGTAGCTGATTTCTGCATTATTGTGGCATAAAGTCAAACTTCAGATATGCAATTATCATCAGCAGCTGAAAATAGAAAGATCTCAACCAAAGAGTTGCTCGCACATTCTCCTAATGCATACAATAGAGGTGTAGGTTAACAAATAGCAATGAAGGCTTGGTTATTCCTTCACTGCAAGTTTCAACAATCAAGCTCAGTGCACCTGTCAGATGGCATTTGCCGTTGCTGATGGGAAAAAGGAGAAGATTGAAATCTCTAACAAAATTACAAAATCCAATACAGCAGCCTTAAGAAAACCTTTATGCATTGTTCTTTAATATAATGCTACCATATTGGAAGACACAAGGGTTGGAATAAGACAATAGGACAATGCAGTGTGCAGATAAGTTGCATTATTTTTAAACCTGGGGCACTCCTACTACATCCATGTCCCTAGCCATGATCAAGTATCAATGAAAATGGAGGTAACAGTGTTGGAGCCACCATATGAAACCTATGCTCCACGTGGACGCATCCCCTGCCTTTTTAGGCTCGTCCCCGTACCGGACATTTCGGAAACTCAGGGCGGGTAGGAAACGTCCCCTACCCATCCCCAATCTGCTAAAAAAATCGGGAGGTCCCCGGGACGTCAAAATTGGAGCAAGGGATGTCTAGATGTCCCGGTATGGCCAGGGGACTTCTACAAGTCCCCTGCCGTGCCGGGACGTCCCCTACATCCTAGGAAAGGTAAAGTTAATTTATTTTTTAAAATACACATTTAATTATTAAAAAATGAATGTGCCCCCACACTCATTCCTAACTAACCTATACCTAAAATAACCTCTCTTACAACTAAAACAAAAAAAAGCTTGTTTTTGTCATTTCCCATCTTGTGAAGGAGAAGACAAAGAAAGAAAACAACAGAGAGAAGAAAAGAGAACAGTGAGAAGAAGGCAAGAGAGCAATATTCTACAGTGAATTCATTTAATAGTTTTGTATTGCTCATGCAATAACGTGTCTATGAATAGAGAACATACAATAATATGTTTTGGTGATAAACAAATTGTGGTATTATGTTGAATGGTTTGTTGTGCAGTAGAGGGTGTATAAACAGAGCATTGAGTAATATGTTTTCATGAAAAACGCGGGTATTTACCCAATTCTTTGAACTATGTGTATGAATACATAACGTAATGTGTTTTGGTGAAAAACATTGTGGTATCAATTCAAAGTTGTGGTGTGCAGCATAGGGTGTACAAACAAAGCGTAGAGTAATACTAATATGTTTTCCAAAAAAGACTGTTTTTGACTCAATGTTGTGAAAGGTGTGTGAGACTACAAAACATACAGTAAAATGTTTTGGTGAAAAAGAGTGTGTTATTCAATTCAATGTTGTGTTGTGCAACAAAGGTGTATGAACAGAGTATAAAGTAATATGTTTTGTTCTGAAAAACCCTATTATCATGACCACTCCAATATGCATGCTCAAAAGTGTGACAATGCATTTGCTAATTGTATGCTCGATGATGCATATGATTGCATTTGAATTGTTTTTGTGCAGGTGTTGTGTACTATATACTTTTTCTATGTTTAAGAGAGATTGTAGTGAGTACTTGAAACTTGCAGCCCTTGGGCATTTCATTATAATTACTATTGTAATTGAAACTTAAATCTAATGTGAAATCTCAATTCAGCTCCAATTTTATGTATTAAGGTTCTATAGTATGTGTGATGAATGCTTTATCAATGTTATCATATGAATATTTGAAATTTCCAATATTTTTATGTTTTCCCTTATTTTTTAATAGCCGTCCCCTTGCCGTCCCTAAAAAAGGTCTCCAAAAAAATCCATCCTGAAACATGTAACCCCGTCCGGAAACATGGTGGAACATAGTATGAAACAAAGGTCATATCATCTAAGTCCAGCCACAACCCACTCAAAGATAGAGGTTGTCTTATTACATGCGGGTAAGTTTGAACAAGAGAGTGATGGATGCAATGGGGGCATCCTCCATCCAAAAGCAAAATATTCGAGGCTTAAGTGAAGGCCGGGCCAAGAAAGGTCATTGTCGGACTTCATCCATTCGGTGTGTACACGGCACCGTATATACATTTCTTTTAGCATATTTCTTTTAGTTTCCCGACAAAACTCACTATGACTTTGGCTATGCACTTTGTGGGAAAATATATTTTTGAGTATTCTCACAATACTCCCAATAGACTGAATCTTGGCGAGGATAATATAGGTGAAGCCATCACATACCAATTCATTTGTATCTATATGTCATTCTTCAAATATGATGAAAGATAACTTTAAAGTTAAAAAGGCTCAAGGTTGTTAGTTTGCTGAAAAATACTTTCATAGGAAGAAGAATGTTGATCTCAAGAATGGCACACTAGGAAGCATTCCTATTTTTGGCGAAATATAGTTATGTACGGAGTAATAATATAAGATGATTTTATTAATGTCCAACAAATGACCACAAAAGTAAGTCAATGGGACTACAAAGTACAAAGCCAATGGACCCAAAGAAGAGGACCCAAATGGGTAGTCCAAAACACAGAGAGAAAAGAGAAGAAGAAAAGGAAGCGGAAGGGGCCACAACTATCGAGAAACCGAGAGAAGAAAAATAAGAGGATGACGGTGTGGGGGAGCGGAAGGAGCAACACTCCCAACAACATCACCCAACATTCAAGGCTGGTTGGAAGTAGCGCGATGCGCCGATGTCCAATAACTAAAAGCGTGAAATGTCTAGAAAGCCGATGTCCGAGAGAGAGACGGTGCTTTTGCGTAGGCTTGGCGGATCTGCCTATGTGGGGGGCCGAACGTGCTTGAGGCAAGGAGCCTCTGGTGTAGGAAGTGGAGTTCTGAGTCCTAATGAGATATGAGCCGGGAGTGCATACTCATGTCAAGATGTCGCTTGGTGCCCCTCTCCTGGGAGCACTTTGAAAAGAATGAAGTGATCCATCTAGTATCCATCTATCTCGGGAGGAGGTCGAAGGAGCACAGTCCCCAAAGCTTTGAGGGCCTCCTGGGATAAAGGGCAAGACATCTCGATCATACGATATGAAGAAAGTTGCGAAAGGAAGGACGCTCGACTTAATAGGCAATGGAATCTTCCCCTAATCTCGTAGTAAACAGGACACCAAAAAAATGAAATGTTCTTCAATTTCAACCTCCTAGAGAAAGTAAAGGAGGCAAGTCCACTCCGAGCGGTCTAACTAGTGGTCAATCTCCACACGAAGTCAATGTGAGCCCACAATGAACTGATCTAAAGAGATACGAAGGACCTGTAACCAATGTTGGGAGATATACATGGGTCTGATAATGAGCTCATCGCAGATCTCAAGAAAATGTGCAACGTAGAAGGACATCTTCAGACGCAACCCCCTCGGAGGGTTGGTCTAAGTGTGCTAGATGAACTGTCTGTAGATATCATCTTTGATAATTCTGTGAAGGTCCTATTGGTTCGGGAGGAGATGGGCAGGGGCATCCAAGGAGTAGCTGAAAGGTGGGAGGCGGTCTATCTGGATGCCAATGGATCCAAGGCGTGAAGCACAGGCATACCAAAGCAACAAGATCAACCACTATGATCTGAGAGGGCAATAGCTTCAGAAGAGCAATAGGCAAGGTAGATGTACCTGTTCCTGTCTATGGAAGAATCAGATAAACCTCGGATGCGGTGCAACATCAACACAAGGCTGAAGATAGTCTCCAATCTATAAGGGCAAGCCCCAAACTCAGCCAGAATAATGTTATGAGAAACGGTCTCTTTGAACCTAATGATACGCCTGAGCATGAGGATTTGAACACGCTCAGCGTAGCCCAATCCGAGTCCAAAAGGGAGGGACCCCAAATTTCCAAACCGTATATAACCGTGGGCCTAACCAGGGAGTCGGAGAGAGACATCTTGGAAAGGATGTCTTGAAAGTGATGGCGGAAGCACTGTCTCTCAAGAATCGCCAAAGAACCATACCCCTTATTAACTTGGAGGTTGGAGAGCAAGACAGAGGCTAAAACATGGTCCAGAGAACAAAATCCCCAAGTATGTGTAAGAACAAGTGATCTCAATCTCCTCTCCCGAAAAGAAAAAGTGGTAGTCCGAATCCTTGAGACAAATTGAAACCATAACTTTGGTTTTCCCAAGGTTCACTGTCAATTGCCTGTGATCACAAAAGAGCGCTAAGGCATCCGATTGCCTCTAGAGTCCCTCTGCAAAGAAAGTAAGGAGAACTATGTCATCAGTAAAAAGGAGAATGTAGATCAGAACATGGTGTAGAAGACAACCATCCCCCTCCTGAATGTGATCCCTAAGAAAATCCTCAAGCTCATTGATGTAGATACTAAATAGGGTAGGAGAGAGGGCGACCATGTTGACTCCAATAGTGCTCCTGATGAAGTCAGACATGCCAGACCAAAGTGCGAAGGACACTCTTTAGACACTTAATGCCATGTAGGATAAGATAGCCTTTATGACACCCTTATGTAGAACGCCCATTAGAAAGGAGCTATCAAAGGCTGCAAAGCGCCTGAGCTCAAGAAAGGAACACGAATAATGCGTGATTACGCATTGAATCACATTTGGGGAACAAAATGAAGAATCTTCTAGAGCCTTTTCAAGAGTAACAACCGGATCAGCTAGGCAACAACCGCACAAAAAGACCAAGTAGCCGATACGTTTTGGTAATACAAACGTGGAAGAATTTTGAGACACTTAATGCCATGCAGATGAGATAGCCTTTATGACACCCTTACGCAAAACACCCATTAGGAAGGAGCTATGCAGAGCTGCAAAGCACATGGAGCTCAAGAAAGGAACACACAGATAATCTGTGATTAAGCATTGAATCACATATGGGAAACAAAATGAAGAATCTTCTAGAGCCTTTTAGAAGAGTAAAGAACTAGATTAGCTAGGCAACAATGACTACATAAAAAGACTAAGTAGCCGATACGGTTACAGTGCACGTACAGAATCTACGATAAAAAAATTGGCCCGAATCATACGAGACTAGATATGGCGATGCAACAAATATATAAAAATTAAAAAGTACATAAATTTCAACCTACTAAATAGGAATTAAGTTAATAACTACATATTATGCATATGAAAGACAAGATAAGTTATAAGTTATAAGCTAAATAACCACAAAAGGCAACTCATAATTTGTTAAAAGCTTAAAAGTTAAATTAAACACAATGCCATGATATATTGAATTCAATTTATTACACCATGATCAAAGTTCAAACCATCTTTCAATAATCATCATATTCCTCTTCATCAAGAGCATCAACATCAACATCATTATCACTACGTGGTTCATTAGAACCACATGGACTCAAACCACTCCCACTAGGACCACTACCAGTTGCACCCCCTTGTGCATGTAGGTCTCGCAGTCCTAAAGAAGTCTTCAATCCCTCATCATCTAGTGACAAGTGGGAAATGGAAGCATCCAAGTCAACTATCTCTAGATCAATATCCCAATGTTTTGTTGACCCTTCCTTGTATTCCAATGCTTATGGGATAGAAGGCGCAAGTTGGAATGTATATATACCAAATCTTCGACCTTTTTAGCCCCCAACTTGTTGCACTTCTATGAGTGGATGAAGGTATATGTACTCCAATTGCGTTCAGAGGAAGATGAACTTACAACCTATTGAGGCAAAGTCAATGCAAACTTAAACACTCAAACTTGAATTTTAAAAAACTAAAGTTACAACAAAAAAGGAAAGAGAATTAAAAAAAAACTTACCTATGCCAAGACCTTGATTGCAAGAGGTTGCAAGTACATTGATGTGTGACCATGCAAGCATCACCACATATGAGCATCTATCTTGTATTTGCTCCGAAAAAAGAAAAGGCTGACTTGTTTCCGCTATGAAATTGGCAAACTCTATCATAACCATGTCCTCGGCCTCAGGATCAAGGAAGAGCCTAGACAATGCCAACATATATCCCTCACTAACTTTTGCATCCCTGTATGGTGCCATCCTCCCTGACAAAGAAAGGATCTATGTGTTGTAGAATCTAGGAGTCAATGCAAAGGCAAGTAGATGTAGTGGGGTGGTCATTTTGTTCCACCACTCAATGAGGATTGATTGTACTTCTTTGAAAAATTCTCCTCGGGATCTTGTTCTTTTGCATTTATGGACTTTATCTTCTCAATCATTGAGTAGATACCATCATATATTTCTTCTGACATGGTTGATCCATGTCAATAAAGTGGATCATGCTCATAATGGGCTTAGTAAAACTCAACAAATATTCTACTTGATCCCACCAAGTGTCATCTCATTGCCTTCACTTTTTGAGCTCGTACATGAGTGTTTGATTGCCTTCATACAACTCATAGGTTGCGAAGTTACCAACTTGTTAAGTGCCTCTCACACCTTCACAAGTCATCTCAAGACAATTGTGTGTGATGTGAATCAAGTCTCAACAACCTAATAAGAAATGAGAAACAAATATTTTAAAAAAATAGAACTTTTGAATGTTATATTTTAAAAATAAAAACTTACATTATTTATAAATAAAAGAAAGGTGACTTCCTTACCTTCGGCAGCTCCAAATGCGAGAAGGATCTAAAGATGTCTTGCAACTAGTGATGGTTGGTCACAAACATTTGAATCTCTTCACCCTCTACATACACTTGTTGAATCCACTTTATTTTATTGGCCATCTTTTTAGCATTAAATTGAGTGAATGGACAACACATGGTGTCCAAAAATATGCCCATACCTTGCCTCAACTAACATCCCCGTGGCTTTGCAATTCTTGGCATTGTCCATTATGACTTGGACAACATTTTGAGGCCCCACCGCCTCAATGGTTTTGAAGAGGATGTTGGCAATGAATTGGGCAACCTTCACTTACCCCTCATAATCAACTGCATTAAAAAAACTTGCCCCTTTAGGGCATATTTGGTGTCACTCATTTCACCACGAAATCTGCGACTACCCTATCGGAAATTTTTTCGTACTTTTAAAATAATGGGTCGTTTTGTGTTTTTATTGCCTGAAAGTTCCTGTATTGTGTCAAGATAATCCCAAAGAACCATATTAGCCTTTTTCGCCAAATACCCAGATGCCCAAAATTGTTTTATTCTATCGTCGGGATTTGTCTGCGGAAAATTTGTATTTAATTATTTTGAGCCCCGTATGAGGCTATTTGCGCTCTATTTTAACTCTATTATGAGCGAATATGTTATTATTCCTATGTGCCATAAGGGTTTTAACTTATTTTAAGTTTTGGGCTTTATTTGTAACTTTTGACAATTTTTCGTATTTTTGTGGTGTCTGTTTCGTTTTCTGTGAAATTTCTCTGGAGAAATTCCTTTACCGGGTAAGCCCGATTTTTGGCCTGGAGCAACTGGAAAACATATACGCACATTATGCCCGGAGGAAGTCATCGGAGGTCTGGATCACCGGAAAAAGCGAAGTCGTGCGCGGAAAAGCCCCTGCGGGGATGGGCGCATTTTTGGAAAACAAAGGATTTAAGGCTGCGATGAAAAATATAAGCCGCGGGCGGGTGGGAATTTTATACCTGCTGAAGGTACTTTTCCCGTGTTATAAAAGTCACTTAAGTCTGCAGTGGGAAAATAGAGGCTACAGGCGGGTGGGAATTTATTGCACTTGCGGGGTAAAAATTCTCATGATATAATAAAAGGAAAGTGACTTAAGTGAATCATGGGATTTTGGTGCTGCCGCTTGCGGGTAAATGATCCCATTATCAAAGTCAAATCACTTAAGTGGATCACGGGATTTTGGTGCTGCCTTTGCTGCGGGTAAAGAATCCCATTATGAAAAAATTCTTAAAAATAGAATTACATGTGCAAAAAAGTGTGCCCCCTTTGGTGAAAGAATAAAAGCCTTAAATTGATTATTTTAATTAATCTATTCTCTCAACAAGTGCGCCCAAGCTTGGAGGAAGTCAACAAGTCAAAGTTGAAATAAAAGAAAGGATTTAAAAGCATTAAAATTAATTTATTTAATGGCTGCCCTCTTCCTCTCAAAAGTGTGCCCCATTTGGGTATTATTTAATGTTTTTAAGGCATTAAAACATTAAATTAATTTCTATTTTCAGTGGCTATGGTCAAAACACACTTTTGACCATGTGAAGTGATTTTTGGAAAATTAAAGGATTTAATTTAATTTATGAGAAAAATATAAGCCGCAGCGGGGTGGGAATTTTATACCGCTTTGTAGTACTTTTTCCCGTGTTATAAAAGTCACTTAAGGCTAAAGTGGGAAAAATAGAGGCTACGAGGCGGTGGGAATTTATTGCACACTTGCAGTAAAAATTCTCATGATATAATAAAAGGAAAGTGACTTAAGTGAATCATGGGATTTTGGTGCACCTTGCGAGGTAAATGATCCCATTATCAAAGTCAAATCACTTAAGTGGATCACGGGATTTTGGTGCCTGCCTTGCAGGGTAAAGAATCCCATTATGAAAAAATTCTTAAAAATAGAATTACATGTGCAAAAAAGTGTGCCCCCTTTGGTGAGAGAATAAAAGCCTTAAATTGATTATTTTAATTAATCTATTCTCTCAAAAAGTGCGCCCAAGCTTGGAGGAAGTCAACAAGTCAAAGTTGAAATAAAAGAAAGGATTTAAAAGCATTAAAATTAATTTATTTAATGGTTGCCCTCTTCCTCTCAAAAAGTGTGCCCCATTTGGGTATTATTTAATGTTTTTTAAGGCATTAAAACATTAAATTAATTTCTATTTTCGTCATGGCTATGGTCAAAACACACTGTGAAGCTTAAGTGAAGTGATGTGTGAATGATTAAATTGGATTAATTTAATTTATTGGATAGCTGTCCTTAAACATGTTATTTTTAAAAAAGAAAAGCATGATTTTTAATTAATTAATTGCCTTTAATTGTTAGGGCAATTATTAATTATAGAATTGTGAAGGTTATATAAGCATGGGCAGCCATATGGGTGAATTATTCAAATCACAGGTGAAGAATTGCAGCCAAGTGGAAAAGTGCGCCCCCATTAAAGGAAGGATTTTGTTCAGACAAAGTGCTAACAAGGCTAAAAGCTTCCAGATTTGGCGCATGCTTTGGAGGAGGTTGATCTTTGTGCTGTATAATTGTTCACGGTGTTACGAGGGAGCTCGGTGTTGATTGAAAGGATTTATGCTCTCTTTATGTGCAAATTAAACACCATTTTTTGGGGCAGCAGGCTTGAAAAGTGCAGATTTTTACAATTTAAATTCACTATTCATGCTCCGGTGGCCATTTTTGTCTAAATAAATTGCAGGAATTCATTACAGTGCTTTCTGAAAAGAAAAGGAATTTTTATCAATGTCCAATACATTGCAAATATCCTCCGAATCTGAAGAATTGTCCAGATCTGCACCAGTATTGAAGAAATCCGGCCAAGTAAGGAGAAAAAGAATTATTCAGACGAAGATAGACAAAGCCATGGCGAAGGGAGATGAAAAAGAAAGCACGATGGAGTCATGCATTGCTTCCAAACTTGCAGACATAGGAGACACAGATCTAGGCCCGAAACCTCTTGCCAATTTGATTGATAGATCCAGAGCGGGAAAGACTTCACTCATGCGTGCGGTCAAAAGCAGTGGAATTATCCGAGCTGCAGCTTTTCCATGTACAGCCCAATTGCCAGAGTTCGTGATGGAGTGTGCTAGATCTTATCATCCTTCATCCAGATCAGTGCGTGATGCTTCGGGAAAGACAATAATTCGTTTGAGCAGAGTTCATCAATTATTGTTTGAAGATTCCAGTACGAAAGGTGGTGACTTCTATTAGCATTCAGGATGCTGACAGTAGGTGGGAGAAGCATAGAGTTGATTGTGTGAGCATCATGAATAGCCGGTACATGAAGAAGCCTAGATCTCCTTCAAAGTTCCCGAGAACTCTTCCACGGTCCAATTTGGTGCGGAAGGCGAGATGATGTCGTCAAATTGCTATGCGGGATGAATGGCGAAGCGAATGCCTACACTTTCCATACATGGATGTATGCTTTCATCGGGACCATTGAAATCAACAAGGTTGATTCTATAATCAATTGTCGGAAATTATTAGCGGCTGACATCGGTGAGCAACTTGGGCGTGAAGCGTACTTTCGGCTTCAAGATGACTTCATACTTGGTGTATGTTGCGGCTTCACAAGGTGTCTTTTCCAAGTCTGGATAGATGTGTTCTTTTCAGGACCCCATTTTCGAGTGCTTTACCCGCATGACTTCTTTTGCACCTACGGGCGAAAGACTTCAAAGTGATCAACGATGACTTCTTCTACGATTTCATCTGCAGGCTAGACAAAGACTTGAAGACCAACAGGGTAAGATAGGAAGCGTGGAAGCCGTGTCCAAGATTGGAAGTCTATTCATTCAATTTGTAGATTTCACATACCTCAGGGTTACGGGCTTTTCTGGAGAACCAATAAAGATGCCCAGGTATCCGAATGATAGATTGATCGCCATGGAGTTGAAGCGAGCAACTTGTGGAGTTACACGACCTTCGATCAGCGGCACAAGTCTACGGGCTTCTTCCCAATCAGCGTGGGATATATCACAGTGCATTAGCATTCACGAGCTCGAGGATGGAAGCGCAAATGTTATCCGAGTATGAGCGAGAGTTATTCCTGCACGGCTGAACTTCGATCCATTTGGAGTAGTCGAGAAGACAATCTCCCAAAGCCCGATGCGCACATGTGCCTTCGTTAGAAGATTTACGGATGAAGTGCGGAAGTGAGTACGAGGTTAGAAAGAGAGATTTCATTAGCATTTGTCAAAGAAAGCAAGTGTTCGACTTTGGACTAGCGAGATACTGCGGATCTTAAAGATGATAGGAATGTGGTACTTGACACTTACCATCAAATGGGAGGAGATAAAGCCATACTGCAGAAATAACATAGGAGGCTGCAACACAATTGAAGAAAGGTCGAGAGCTGTGTTGGTGAATACTTCAAACTGGTTGCTGTCGAAGGGATATTGCCTTGATGAAGCATTGATGAATCAAATCACGGGCAACTTCGGCTCGGAAATTCCCTCAAGCGAAAGCATGAAGGAGAAAGCAGCAGAAGGTCCGAGAAGTTGAAAGTACATAGAAGATCTCAAGAGAAAGAGAAGATCACTTCTACGACCATAGCTTTGACTCCGGCTTCTCCAGTACCAAAGACTACTTCACCAACTATTGCACCGCAGCAGCGGGACGTTTCCATGCCTTCATTGAATCCGGCGACATTCGTCTTCTCTCCTCAGCCACTTCGTTCATCACCCGTTCCAAGGAGATGTTGAAGCTGCAGATGGCAGAGTTTGAAAGAGCTTTGTCCTTGGATGATTCAGAGGATGGCAGCCATAACACTGTGGCACTTTCTGACGGAGAGGATGCAGAGCGGGAGATGGTGGTGCACTCAGCGACTTCTCACTCTCCGAGAAGTAACTTCTCGGAATGGTTGGCTTTGCAGTTGGTTCCAGAAGCGAGAATGGAGATGAACTTAGAGGAGCACGACTTGCAGCTACTCCAGGATCGAGCAGAAGAAACAGAAGGCCTAAAGTTGCTAAAGCAACTTCTAGGTTGATCATTGAGAATTCGGGAGAGAAGTTTCTTTGAGATATCAATTCCGGCAGAAGGAAAGATAGAGGAGGAGCTCACGGCGAAGATGTGACAATGACCAAAGTACCACTCGGTCAAGCCACCACTGAAAGATTGAAGCAGGACACGCAGGCATTGATAGACGTTTTATTCCTTAGGCTTGACGGTGAAAAGGCGGAGAAAGAAGAGCTGCGAAGCAAGTATCTCAATTATGTGAGATCATACCAAGGTTGTTAAACCTTCCATTCAAACCATTCGAGCGGTGAGTGATCATCTTATGCGGGAAATGGAGGACGCAAACAATCAAGTAAAGGCTATTGGCGAATGGAAGGATCGATTATTCGTCAAGCTTTTGTCAACTTGGGAAGTGCCAAATTACTTAAAGCTTATGAGCGAATCAGCAAGTCAACTAAAGCAACTGATGGAAAACGTAGAAGGCATGAATACAGTTGCAGAGAGTAACCTGAGTATTTTGGCCGAGATCAACAAGCTGCCGAGAGATGTATTGATTGCGGAATAAATTGTACCAGACGGATCAGTCGAGAAGGGAAGCATTAGAGTTTGCAGTATCTTTCCGCTTGGAAATCTGCAGAGTTTTGCTGAAGAGGATGCAGGCACTTGAGAGTAGAACATCAGATTTACCAGACAGTATCATTTCTTTCACTGAGGAAAGAGTGGACGGAGGTGTTACTTCATACGTGCGGATCGTTTCGACTAAGGTGCCTAATTCCCTGGAAGATTCTCTTCTGATGGTACAAAAGAGAATTGATAAAGCTACCAAGCCTTTCACGATGAATTCTATCGAGGCCGGTGGCGCTGCAGACAGAACATTGCGAGGTTTGGACCAAGTTTGGAAGAGGTGGAAGCGTGCGATAAAGTGTTGAATGAAGGGTTCTTGCAATTCGGGAGAAGAGAAGAAGGAGCGATGGCTAAAACAGATGGAAAGATGTTGAATTACATGTTCGAATAAGTATATCCGATATCGAAACAAGAAGAAGACATAAATGTTACAATTTGCGGCATGACTTCTTCTTCTTTTCTTTCTTCTTCTATTTTCTATGTTCCCGAATGAAATTGTAAAACTTCTAAGTTATTGGTTTTGCAACCATTACTTGAAGTCATGTGGAACCATTCTGTTAGTTAAGTGATACATGTGTCACTTAAGGAGAAGATAGTTGAGGATGATTGCCAAATGTCATCGTTACTTGTTGTTTATGTTTCAGTTCAGTTTAAGTTTTCCATTTGTACTTTCCCTCCTACATTCTATAAGTAGGAGAAGAACCTCCGGGTTAAGGATCGATCAGAATTTGTAAGCAGCAATCTTGAGTTCTAGACTTTGTGCTGAACTCCTGAGAGCAACTTGGAGCAAAGGAATACAAGGAGCTAGGTTTCGGAGAACTTTGTGTCACGGTGTACTGTGTTTCTTGCTTTGAATCTTAGATCTCTTGATAAACTTTGTGTTATTTTAGATCTAGATCTAGAGCTGCCTTTGTTTTATAATTCTGTGTGTTCATATCTATTAAGTTTCTTCTATGTGCATGTAATTAGCTCTGCTATCTACTAATTGGGATGCACATCTTCCCCATTTCTTCTCTGTATTTCCTTTACTTCTTTCTTCTATAACTTTCCTTTCTTAAACAGTACTTACTTTAACAAAAAACTTCTTAGTTATGGTTCATGAACTAAGTGGTTAAAGTAAAACCCACGATAGATAATAACACATTTTTATTGACAAATCGACACGGGAGCCTCACCAATTAAATGAGGAGATTTATCTCATGACTACGCCTAGGTTTGATGCTTTGCAGAAAATCTAGCCAACAATATCGCGACCACATTGATCAAAGGGCAATTTCTTGCATCTTTCCATTCATCGAAACGATGGAAACATGTTTTGGCCCATGAATCTTTAATTAGTTGCGAAAGAGGTTTCCACATATTTTATTTGTTTTACTAATAGTCTACAATCGGTATAGATCTTCTCATTGCACTGGCCCTTTGTACCCTTTTGGGGTCTCATTGATTGTTTTCACCATCTCTTGCCAATATGATGACCTCACACATTAAATGACAATCCATTCGTATACACATCTTGCGATGTGCTCCTCTGCAATATCCTTGTTCTCCTTTTGAAAGGCCTTTTCCAATGGTCCTTTTTTCTACTTCTCTTTCGTGAAAGAGGTGAATCCTCGTCATGCGCATAGAGGTAGCCGTCACAAATGGATGTGGCATGGTCACAATTGGAGAGCCAAGATCTTAGATGGCGAACAAGAGGCCTCGCTAATCAAGATGAACTTCCTTTTTGAACAATGGATGACCTGATTTCAAAAGAAAAGTTGTGTATCTTCTGTGTGCACCTCTATGTTATTTTTCCCTGCATGTTCTTATACCATGACCCGGTATTGCACACATGAGTGGCCTTTCACCCGACTATATGAACCTTTGAATACTATTTCACACTCATTGCATTTAAAAATAAAGCACCTGTAATGTCCCCAATGGACATTATTTAGCCCCTAGATGGATTTTAGGCAATCCCAACTTTAAATATGCAAAATTCAAACAAATTGCAGCCAAACAGAAATCTGATTTTTGCATAAAATTAAATCTAGGGCAGCGAATGGAAAATAATAGATAACTCCAAAAATACTTGCTCAAATCTCTTGAAATTTTAAATGGAGCTTGCTAATACAATAATAGATATTATAGAACTATTTTTAGAATTTTTCGAATAACAAAATGCTGCCAGAAATTTATAGTGTGCCTAAACAAACAGGACTGAAAACTTCTAAAATTAATATCTTTTGCTGAGAAGTCCAAATGAGCTGAAACTTTGGATCTTGGGCCACAAAAATATAAAGAATAATATTCTAAAAATAGTTTTCGCACAACAAACACGAAACCTAATTTTTCCTAAAAAGTAGGTCGCCCAAAGACATTTAGGGCATCAATTCAGCTCCAAAATTGACAAGCTAGGGTAGATCTCTCACTACCAAAGAATGCCTCTTAGCTAGGGATGGATCTCTCACCACCGAAGCTACGGTTCCCGTGGGATCTTACTCCACAAGTTGGATATTTGCAAACAGCAACAATTGACATGAAAGAATATGCATAAGCTACTGAAGCTTAAGACAAATCGAAAAATATCAAATGGTTATGCAATATCTTCCTCAAATCGACTTCTCCTTATAAAGGAAGAAGAGACCCAAACCAACCTCTACAATATCCAATTAGTTCACAAGGATTTTCCTATGCAAGCATTTAGTAGCTTTTGCATATACGCTTGGATTTTTTTAGCTTGTGGAGTAAGATCCCACTGAGGACCCTAACCGGTGGTGAGAGATCCATTCTTAGCTAGTAGGGCATTCTTCGGTGGTGAAAGATCCACCTAGTTTGTCATTATTGGAGTTGATTCAGGGCTGATTTGTTTGGGAATCAAAGTAGTTTGTTTTCTTAATTTTTGGAGCTGATTTGATGCCCTAAATGTGCTGGGCGACCTACTTTTTAAGGAAAAAGTAGGGTTTTGTGTTTGTTGTACGAAAACTAATTTTGGAATATTATTCTTCATATTTTTGTGGCCCAAGATCCAAAGTTTTAGCTCATTTGGACTTCTCTAACGAAAGATATGAATTTTTGAAGTTATGTTGCGATTTATTTTTAAATAATTTATTGCAGCCTTGTTTACATCTAAAATCTGCAATTTTATACATATTTGAGCTTTATAAATTAATGGTACTAGATTTGAGTGGAAAGATATAAATTTAGAGGTTGATTGGTGTGGGTTTTCCACTTAAACCAAGTCGCAATTTCCTTATTTAATTCAAATATGCGTGATATTTGTTTGGTATTTTGTCTACAAGTTTCATTTAAAGTTGGGATTGCCTAAAATTTGTTTAGGGGTAAAATAATGTGTTTGCATCTTCTTGTGCGCACCTCTATGTTATTTTTCCCCTTGCATGTTCTTATACCATGACCCGGTATTGCACACAAGTGGCCTTTCACCCGACTATATGAACCTTTGAATACTATTTCACACTCATTACATTTAAAAACAAAGCACCTTGTAATGTTCCCAATGGACATTATTTAGCCCCTAGACGGATTTTAGGCAATCCCAACTTTAAATATGCAAAATACAAACAAATTGCAGCCAAACAGAAATCTGATTTTTGCAGAAAATTAAATCTAGGGCAGCGAACAAAAATAATGGATAACTCCAAAAATACTTGCTCAAATCTCTTGAAATTTTAAATGGAGCTTGCTAATACAATAACAGATATTATAGAACTATTTTTAGAATTTTTCGAATAACAGAATGCTGCCAGAAATTTACAATGTGCCCTAAACAGCTGAAAACTTCTAAAATTAATATCTTTTGCTAGAGAAGTCCAAATGAGCTGAAACTTTGGATCTTGGGCCACAAAAATATGAAGAATAATATTCCAAAAATAGTTTTCGCACAACAAACACGAAACCCTAATTTTTCCCTAAAAAGTAGGTCGCCCAGCACATTTAGGGCATCAATTCAGCTCCAAAATTGACAAGCTAGGGTAGATCTCTCACTACCGAAGAATGCCCTACTAGCTAGGGATGGATCTCTCACCACCGAAGCTAGGGTTCCCATGGGATCTTACTCCACAAGCTGGATATTTGCAAACAACAGTTGCACATGAAAGAATATGCATAAGCTACAAGCTTAAGACACAAATTAGAAAATATCAAATGGTATGGAATATCTTTCCCTTCAAGTCGACTTCTCCTTATAAAGGAAGAAGAGACCCAAAACAACCTCTACAATATCCAATTAGTTCCCAAGGATTTTCCCTATGCAAGCATTTAATATTTTCCCATATTAAATGCTTTTTCCAACAACTTTTTCCCTCCTAATGCAAGTCGCATTTTTCTAGGGGAAATACATAGTAAAATGGGCATTTATCCTTTCTATGTTCCCATTCCCCCTTCTAAGGCAAGTCGCCTTTTCACCTAGGATGGATAACAATTTATATTTGGGCCTTTTCCATCCTTGATTTAATAATTATTAAGTCATATAAATTATTATAAGTGCTCTATATTTTTTTTTCTTTTATTAATGGCACTTTATAATAATTAAATATAACTTAAGCCACCCTTATATTTTTCCTTTGGCCGTCGGGTTGACAAAATAGGCCAAAGGTCTTCGAATGGGAAGGGGATATTACACACCCACCACCTAGAAGTTTCTCAAGTAGTGTGACATGCCTCCTCAATGGTGAATTTGGGTCAAATTCTTTGATCAAAGATTGCCCAAGAGAGGAACTTGTTGTCATTGTACTTCTTCCTACAAGTTTCAAACCAAATAGCATAAGCAAAGTAAACAAAGGTTAAAAATGAAACTTAAACCCTATGCCCTAGGGCATAGCATGTATTGAAAATTTCAAAGTTTAAAATGAAAAAACGGTTTAAAAATTAAAAATTTCAATTGGGAAATAATAAAACAATGAACATAAAAAGAAACATTAAGTGCATGAAAGATTAAAAAACAAAAATGAAAATCAAACTTGAAATTTAAATAATAAAACTTAAAACCTTACCTTCACTAAATAATCCACAAATCCTCCTCCTTTGAAGCTCCTTAATGACCTTCGCAGTAAATAGGCACTTGTACTAGCTTAAGAAAATGATTGCAATGCTTTTTGATGAAGTATAAAACCATATATAAGCAAAATGAAAGCTTAGAGAGGCAAGTATGTAATGAGGGAATGAGAGGTAAGTTTCTTTGCTTTTATGTTTTGTTTTTATGTTTTAATTTTGTTTTATTCATTCTATTTAACTTTTAGGGTTACAAATAATAAAAGGTTATGTTTTTTATAATTTTAAATGTATAAAAATGAGTGAAAAACAAAACCGATTTTGGGCCTAGGTACATACTCGAGAGCGGCCAGGGTATGGCCAAGACCCCCTAGATACATCTAGGTACGTTTTTCCTACCTGGGGGTCCCAACCATACCCTGGCCGCTCTCGGGCACGTCTCCGGGCCGTATCCATACCGGATATGTACCATACCAATACCAGGGCCTGCAGTACCGGCTACTTAGCAGAAAGGGAGGTCCACGAACCATTATAAGTAGACCCCTTGACATTGGGATAAGGAAGAGAGGGAGCTGATTCTAGAAAGACATATGGCTTGAAAGGAATTGGGATGGCGCCTTTTTGAGAAGACATAGACAAAAGTGTTGTGCAGAAGAAGAAGAGGATATTGATAGTTTAGGAAATGTTATGAGAGCTTACTCATGTTTCATCATGGAGTCTTATTTATTGACTTTTGTAAACACCATTGTATCTTAATCAATATATGACAACTAAATTGAGGACTTTTGTATATGTTTATATGTTGAATGTTTTGGTTAATACATGCAAAGATTAGAATGAATTAAGTCATGCGCACACTAATAATCTTCACACATCTTTCTCATAATGGATAGCTCGGTGATCTCTCATTGAGCCTCAGGTGGTCACTTGAGCCTTACAAGTAAGTGATATGATGGCACATGCATATTCTTATCTGTTGAGTTTGCACAAGACTAGGAGTAGATGACATTTAAATCCAACAAAAATGCAGCAGGAAAAAACAACAAAAACATATTTGAAAAGGACCTGTTGAATAAAACAACATATATCTAAGCTGCTAGCATTCTGGATTACAACATACAGTTTTCAGATTTTGAATGCAGCACAATGCCAGCATACATGACAAATATCTTATGAATGTAAAGGATTTTCATGAGATGACAACATGTGACAGGCATCAACACAATCAGTTTTGTTTAGCAGTCGGTGAAAGAGTGACAGTGTTTAGTCTACATTTACAACAAGCAAAGATCAGGAAAAGAGATTTACCAATAAGAACGGATCATTACAAGTTTACCTTTTGAGGCTGAACCGAAGAAAAATATTTTTAAAAATCATAGATAAAATAAATCTTCGCAAATCAGGTACTCTAGGGGAACAAATGCATAACTTATGAAACATGTCTGGCATCTGTCAGTTTGAAAGTATAGAAGGTAAGGATCACTAACTTGAATGTGACATCTAAAATTACACAATAGACATTGTCTGCCAACAGAATCACTGATTTAATATAAATCTTCTGCTAACTTCCAAACTAAAAAAATTAAATAAAGCAATAAAGATGGGTCAGAAACTGAAAGAGTGAAAGCACTGGCTCCGCAACAATTTGTTAGCTGGGAAATTAATGATGCACGTCAACAAAACCATCAGTGAACACTTTAGAAGATTAGAAGTCAAATGCTCTACAAAATAAGACAATAAATGAAATAGTTTAACAGCTTGATGCAAGCGGGAAAATCATCAACAAATTGATGGTATTGAGTACACACCTTCTCATGTTGCTGCTTCATAACTTGCAAAAACAGATCAATTGCTTCAAATGCTTTGGATCTCACGTCACTGTTCAAGTGAAAACAAATCATCACCAGCAATTCAGGGACAACAACTATGAAATTGTAATCAATGAAATCACCACAAGCATACCCACTTGTAGATGCAGAACAAAAATGAAACCATAGAGAAGAGAGCAGAAGCTTTTATAACTACAGAGATATTTTTTTGGAGCTATTTCTACCAACAAACATAGACCCAGAAAGCATGAATAAATTCATTAAGAGGAGATGGCACACAAACATTGTTAAAGACCTATGGAAACAACACAAAATATGTCTTCAGAAAAAGTATGTGCTTTGTGTGCCACCAGCTCCAAATTGAAACTGCTAATTCATTAAAGTTCCAAATCCTCTTGAGGTTTAGTCCTGTAACTTATCATAAATTTCTTTAAATCTAATTAAAACTTGTCCTTAAGCTAGTGCACTTCAGCTAAATTTTGAATTTTAATGTAATATACGGGCTCATAAAGAAATGTGTGCTT
The DNA here is from genome assembly GCA_018340775.1 of Taxus wallichiana var. yunnanensis. Classification (NCBI taxonomy): domain Eukaryota; kingdom Viridiplantae; phylum Streptophyta; class Pinopsida; order Cupressales; family Taxaceae; genus Taxus; species Taxus wallichiana. The sequence continues at coordinate 301,609,223 of CM031236.1, forward strand.
TTAACAAGACCAGTTCAAATGTTCTGCCTATATGATTTATTTTTATTTTTTGGCTAAAGGTATCTACGGTAAAGAGATTCTAGACTAGGAAAAACCATTTGCAAGATGCCAACTCCCAATTGGTTTTAACCAACCAAACTGGGTAAATAAAAACTTGGAAGTTAAAAAATCAAATTTGAGCATCTATTTTTCCACCAATAGGACAGTCTCCATTCTTTACCTCCAAGCATATTCCCACTTCTAGAAAGAAAGCAAGTTGCCTTTCATCATTTCTTTATCACAGTTTTTATCATTCTTCTTTGTTCGAGTCAATCATGCAAAAGGCACTACTGAATGCAGATAAAGAAATTTTTTCATGCCAACGAACCACTAGATCTGCATCTGTATTCCTTGTCCTCCTGATATTTAGGTATGAGATCTTCAATCTTTTGCTTCCATCCTAATTTACAAAATAATATTTTTTATTTCCATTCATTGTGCTTCCCTTTTTACTGCTACAATAATTAGCATTGAATCCCCTTCCACGTGAAATTTTTGCCTTCCTTTTCTCTTATCCAATCATATTCCTTCTAAGAGTGCCATGTTTCTGCCTTATTCTTTGTATCCAGTCCCAAATGGACTGAAGATATTAACATGTTGCCCATCATCATCTCTAAAGTTCCCTCCTGGTAATCATGGATTTTTTTGCAACTCCATGAACAATGGATTTAACCCAACCTCTAGGAGATTTCTTAAGTCTTTTTCAGCCTATTATCACTAAATCCATTATCGAGTATCTAAATCAGATTCCATCCTTTTATGAATTTCCTCATCTTATCCAAAACGATTATTTTGATCTAGGCTTCCAAGTATTGACCAATTCAAATATTGAAGCCTCTATTTTCCCACATTCTCCACACCAGATTTTCTTTCTCACCAAAAATACATGAGTTTCACTCCAGCCATAGATATCAAACAACAATGCCCGAACATAATGTCAAGTTGACCTTCAAAATCCCAGTCTGAACCTTTCTTGGCCGTATCAATATACACTCAATGATTCTAGGCCAGCCTATCCTACTTCCATTTTATTGAAGAATATGCCCCAAATCCCCATCCCATCTTATAATGCAGAAATAGATGATTAACATCTGTTTGGCTGCTCTTGCATTGGGAACATCTTGAAGGGCCATTGACTCCTATACAGGCTAGAGCATCATATATCAGTGCCTAACCTGAAAATGCTAACCTTAAAAGGAATTTACCTTAAAAAGTCCATGCTTCAGCTGCACATTCTTGATTAGAAATCACATTCCTTCCTCTTCAGCTTTTCAAAAGTTCTTTATATGCCTCTTTAACTGAAATATCTCTTGATTTGGTTTTCTACCATATAAATTGATTGCTCCCTCTAACATTGTTAGGGGGCTTATCTTTATAATAATTTTCAAACTATAATTTTGTCTCTATAAAAATTATGGGGCCATTCCAAATGCTTCCATTTCTTCTTCCTTCTAAAAAAAAATGAGATATTTTTTACGCCGCATCCTTCCCACATAATCATGTCACTGAACATTGATTAAGAATCCCGTTTACTTTCAAATGAGAGATGTTGTGGTCCATGGCCACCTTCAAACATTTAACAAGGACCGCCATTTCTGCTATATTATTTGTAGGTCATCTTGCACCATATCTCCAATATGATCTCTTATAATCCCACCAACCCCAGATATTCTGGATTTCCCTTTTAAGCGCCATCATAATTCAGCTTGAGGAAGCCAAATTCACGGGCATCTCGTTTTTCTTCAAGTCTTCTATTGCAGCCGGCATTCCCTTGTATCCCATTATTAGGAGAATTTCTCAAAAGATTCCATTTGATTAAAAAAATGTTTTTCAACGCCTCTAATTTTTTTTTCTTGGGAACAAAAATTTCATTGTAAAGGCCTCTTGAAAGGAAGAATTTAAGATTAGAATAAACCCTTCCCAACTCAGAATATGGTCTTTGTAAATTTTCCACTTTCTTTCCTTCTAAAGATTCCATATAATCAGCAAAGGAGTCATCTTCCACAATCCTTTATCTTTGTTCCACTTTTTTTCTTCCTAGCTTGAATGAAAAACCTGCAAATTCATTGTACAGATCCAGTGGTATGGCATCCTTTGGAAGAAGTACAAACAAACATCTAGAATTTCCATGAAAAGGAGCAATGTAAAAGGAGATGGTCTGGGTCTTCAAAATCTGAGCCGCACAAAACATAGCTTGAGGGCCCTTCAAACCAATCCTCCTTAATCCATCCCAAGTAAGAATTTTCCTTTTACTGCTAGCCACATAAGAGCATTTTCTTTTGGAAGACCAGATGAGGATCTCATTTTATCAAGTCTAATCAGGTTTCTTAAGATCCAGTAAAAATTTCAAATAATCTACTCTAACAATGTACCCTCCTAAATATTGAGAAGTCCATCTCAAATTAGCCTCCTCCCTCATATTAGAAATAGGCTGGGAAGGCAATAAACAGTGTAAAACACTAAAATCTGGCTTAATTCAATTCCTACTCCCCTAGGGTTTTCCCTTTCTCTTTCAAAACACCAACCAGTGGAAGAGTTCCAAACTTCCACCCAATAATCTTTTATCTTTGTGTCCCAACAGCTACCTAAGGATTCTTTTAGAGCACCACGGGAAGGATGAAGGTATAAAGAGCCCAACTATAAAGCACCCATCCCTCTAAAACTGTTCTGTTCTCACATTCTTCATTTCAAAAATAAAGATCCTGAAATCAAATTTCTGAATTTACCTAAACATTTATAGATATAAGAGCCTTTAATCCACCCATCTGAGGAAAACAGTCTTTCAGGAGCAACAGAATCAGTGTATTTATTTATTAGCATTATATTCCATGACAATTGCATTCTTTACAGATTTTCCAAGGAGTTTGGGCTCTGAAGGCAATATTTGCCAAACTTAGATTTCTAATTCCAACCTTTGTCCAGATTTAGGTTGGCATACCTATTCCCACTCCAAAAATGCAGCTTTCTTCAACTCATCATAACACTGCCAAAGAAAAAAATGCATGATATCTGTCAACCTTTTCTTGACACAATCCGGGGCCAAGTTATCAAACAATCATATTGGGTTCCCTAGGAAAACGGCCTGGCTAAGTTGGACTTTATAAGCCCGGAAAACCATTTCTCTTTCCAAGAAGCAAGCCTATTCTGAAAGTTTGTTATGAGACTTTCCCAGAATTCCATCTTAGATGTCACTTCAAAATTCAAATAGAGGGACATCAAGGTATTTACTAGGAAATGATCGGCCAAAATAACTCCAAGATTTGTGCAATTCTTTGTTGTCTTCAGGAGAGACATCTATGAAGAGTTAGCATGTTAACTCGAACCAGTTCGGTAAAGATCCAACATTATTTTAAAATCTCTAGCATCTGCGCTCTTAGTTTTGTTGGCAAAAACAATCATCTACAATCCACCCATGAGAAAAAGGGGATACACCATCAGTAATTCATATGCCTTCAATTCTCCCCAACTCAGCTTTTTTAAGGGCCCCACCCAGTGTTTCAGACATAATAATAAACAAGGTGGGCGAGACTGGATCATCCTACCCCTCTGACAGACCCATTTAAACTGACTCGCAATAGCAGATTTAACGGACTTGTCTATTTATCTGGGTTCACCAATCCCGACTATAGTAAGAAGACTCAGCAAGTACTCACCGAGTTGGTGAGTACTCGCCAAAGAAAACTACAAACGAATACTCGCTGAAAAAACTCTCCGAGTTTGGCGAGTTTTTACCGTTTTGGCGAGTAAATTCATATTAATTGGTAGTGATATTTTACAAGTAATAAAATTGCCCCTATTACAATACAATTGCCAACAAAATGAAAGACGACACTGCTTGCAACAATGTTTTCTTTCAACCCGAGGCTTGAATTTTCCTTTGGCTTGAGTTTATCTCTTAGGATTGAATTAATGCTTCACCATTCGTCCAAGATTATTGCAGTTAGTATCCTCCTTTCAGTGCTATTATTATGTTACAAATCTTTGTATTGAATCCTAGGCCAAAGCTCTTTCCTAGCTAGTCTTGTGGGATTCTCTAAATCTTATGGAAATTTATAAGTGTGTTTTTGTGGAATCTATTGCCTTCTCTAATGCAGTGCCTATATAGAATGTAATGATCTCGTAAGTGGTTGACTTTCCCATGTGGTAAAGCACGATATTTGAAAACCCGAGGTGAGATCCATTGAGTTATGTTGAAATTTCCTGTATGCAATAGTAAAAGCAAGTCTGCTGGAGTCATCAAAATCGTTCATACAAAAAACAAAAGCTCGTAATTTAGAAACTACCTCCCTGATACTATAACAATGTGGGTAAAAGTTATCAGCCGGCTGTTGTATTCGCATGATGATGCGATTTTGTATTGTATTTGTATTCAAATCTAATAGAAAACACTTCTCCAACATTTTATGGACTCATTTGATACATTTTGTAGCTATATTTTGCTTAAAATTTATGTTTTTAAAGAAATTTGCATATTTTTAAGTTGTCAAGTATTCCCGAGTATTCACCGAGTCTTGCAAAGTTTTTGCCGAGTCAATTTTTTTGGGTCTGCTAAGTATTCGCTGAGTACAAGTATGCAAACTATGTCCCGGACAATGAAGGTTACTTCTTCTCGCATAGAGACATGAAAGTGCTAAAATGTGGGCTGCTCAATATGATGCGGGGTCTCCACTCCAGCTTTAGAGGAACTGACTTAGATGATAAATGAAGTAATAGATTGGTTTTTAAGTATGTATAGATTGGAGCTGAAAATTAGATAGCCAAGACAAGACTAGCATAGGCTTAGAAATGGGAGGAAACAATGGAGTAGGCGGTGCTATGGCGGATTCAATATTGTGGACTTTCTCCATAACCATGGTGCTGGCAGCGCTAGAGGAGTATTAGTCAACAGCATCCAAAGTACAAGTAAATGTAGAAGAGCCGTAAGAAAAAGGATCCTCAAGAAGCACCTAAGCTATGATGAAGATAATGCTTCTTCATATCCTAAGTGATAATCTAGGGCATTGTCATGAGAATAAGAATACTCTTCCTCTTCATCATTCACCAAGATATGAGGTGTCATAAAATGCAATTCTTTATTTTCTTCACCTTCAATCTACCTCTTTCTTCGAAAGGAAGCTTCTAAGTAAAACTTGTTGGGGATAACCATTCCTCATAATCATCATGTATATGAAGGTTTTGTAATGCTAAGGCATCTGTTATTGATGCATTGATTTGCAATGAAGCTATATGTTTATCAATGGTTTGGGTCAAAATGTGTAATGTCCCCTTTTCTAAAATAAAATAATTAATAATATTTTAAGTTGGGCCCGATTTCTTAATTCTCCATTTTATGGGGCAACTTAATATTATTATTAATATGAAGGTATTTTTAATACTCATTTCTTTTGTCGGCAAAAAGGATAAAAAAAAATATCAAGGAGATGGAATTGGGAAAAGAAAAAAAAAAAAAAAAAAACAAACTTATATTTTTATAAAGAGATTGGTCTTTGGAGTGCATGCTTCAAGATAAAGGAGAAACATATCTCCCAAGGAGGTCGGTTCTCATGGGGATCATGTTTTAGAGATGTGGCACCACATATGAGCTATATAAAGGGTTCGCTTGGCTCATTTGTGCATCATCATCTTGTGAATTATATACTTCTCTTTTGGAAATTGGAGCATTGAGCTCTCATTTTCAGCCTTTGAGGACGAAAACCTTCATTGGATCCTATTGGAGACGAAACCCCTCAATAGTCACAACACTTAGGGTCAAAACCCTCATTTGTTGCATTGGTGGCTTCATTCGGGGAGTCACATTTGGGCTTCAAAATTCATAATTTCAAAACAGCAAGGGTTTCCATCAGTGCTAGGGCACAAATTCCAGCTAGGGCATGCCTTTTGGGGGAGGTGACATTCATTTCCAGCTTGATCTACCCATTTGGAGATTTCGGGATCACTTTTCACTGGGTTTCTGTGGTTGGAAAATTTTGATTCTAATTTTATTGGGTAGCTGCTATTTTGTGATCATTTTGAGCTGTCATTTGCATTTTTCCTCCAAGTATTTATGACGTAATGGAATTTTGAAGTTTCAGCTGTTTTTGAGCATTAATTAATTCCAGCAGTCTATAATTTATGGTTGAAACATTTATTTTGCATGACTTCATCAAGGGTTTCATGTTGTTGATGAATTTCTGAAAAATTGTGTGTCGAAAAGGCAAAAATCTGAATTTACCCTAGGTTGCTTAGGGTTTGGTGGACCTAAAACAGGTCACTGTCTTAGTCCTTACATAAAATCAGATTGTTGTCATAAAAATCAGATTCTCTACATGTGGTTGTCATCATTTCTGGCAATGTTCCATTAGGGTTTGGGGAAAATCCAAATTCCTCAAATTTGAGCCTGAAAGGGACATTAGAAAATGCCAAGTAATATCAGAGTTTGGCATGCATAGAAGGCCACCTCTCCAAAAAAAGCTTTTGAAAAATGCTCACATGGCAAAAATATTCACAACACCTTCATTTGCATTCAACAATAGTCCCAATCTAGACTGTTTCGGTACAGGTACAGGTACGACACGCTAAAACGAAAAAATTTTAAACACCTCCAGTACAGTATGTTGTGGGTACGTTATATATATAAAGAAGCATTTGCATACCTATTGAAATTTAATATTCATACAATCTATGTCACCAAGTTCGTATTCCTATTCATGTTTGGCGAGTATAAAATTCGAAACAAATTCAACACTTTCGGGGGAAAAAAATTCGTCAATACATTTGAGTTATAAAATATTTCAAATTTTAAAACCTATTTAAATCTAATACAATATTTTAAATTAAATATTAAAAAATCTAATTAAATTCCTTAAGCCTACAACCTATCTCAGTAAAAAAAATTAAAAGAAATATAAGCCTTTTAACTTTATTAATATTTTAATAAATTTAAAATATTAAAAAAAACTAAAATTATACCAATTTTAAACTTTATCAAAGTCTATAGTGAAAAATTTAAATTTATAAACATAAAAGCAAAAGGTAGCCACCGCAAGTAGACACATGATAAGTGAATAAAGACAAAAGTGAATGGAGACAAAAATCTTCCACCGCCAAATATACAGACTTATAAAAGACTAAATACTTATATTAAACCTTTGTGCTTCGAGTAACATTTCAGGAGTCTAAAAATTATATTATTGGCGGCGGAGCTCTGCAGACAGTTTTGTTTGTGAATCAGTTTTACAATTCTGAAAGATTTTTATGCAAGTTCCACACAGCTCCACACAGGGTGAAAGAGAGCATACAAAATCATTCATGGAACATGAAAACAGATTTTAAATAATTTGATAACTGAAAATGGAAGAACTTTGGGCTGGGTACGCTGCAGGTACGTAACTGCAGGCCCCTGGTACGTCCCAGGTGCGGAAATTCATACCCGGGACATACCAGGGGCCTGCAGGTACATGCCTGCAGCATACCCAACACGTACCCATACCCGTACCAGAAACGTATCAGGCCTGGTACAGGGGGTTCCAAGCGTTTCCGTATAGTCTAGGTCCCAATGCATACAGAAAATAGCTAAACAGCATCTGCAATTGGCAAAACAATACCAACTTATACTGAGAAACAAAAAGATGCACTAGAAGGAATGGTGCTACAATGACTTCAGTATAGCGAACTTCCTCCCCATCCGTATTCAAATCTAAGATGTAAGCAGAGGAGGAAGATCCTGAATGAACCAAGTCCCATAGGGGGTACCTTAAGTAAAAAGGTTCCTCTTCATCAATGACCAAGGTATGTGGTATCACAAAATGCAATTCTTTGTTTTCTTCATCTTCAATCTACCTCTTTCTTCTCAAAGGAAGTTTCTAACAAAAACTTGCTGGGGACAATCGCTCCTCATAATCATCAAGTATATGACGGTGTGGTAATGCCTATGCATCTTTTGTTTATGCATTTATTAGCAAGGAAGCTGTCTGTCTATCAATGATTTGGGCTAAAATGACATGTAATATCAGAGTTTGGCATGCATAGCAGGCCACCTCTCCAAAAAGTTTTTGAAAAATGCTCCTGTGACAATTATTCACTACACTTATCAGCTGCATTAAACAATAGGACCAATGCATGCAGAAAATAGATAAACTGCGTCTAAATTGGCAAAACAAAACCAACTTATACTGAGAAACAAAAAGAGGCACTGGAAGGGATGGTGCTACAGTGACTTCAGTATTGTGAACTTCCTCCTCAGCCATAGTATAATCCACAATGTAAGTAGAGGTGGAAAATCCTTAAGGAACCAACGACAGATGACCAAACCCATGACTACTAATTACAGTGAAATAAATACTTCTCCTAATTTTTTATCTAGAACTTAGGAGTCATTATCAATTATGACAATCATCTTCCTCTTCATTGGTCTCAAAGATAGATGTAATGTTGCTAGAATCGGCTTCAATCTCCCTATTCCTTCTCATAGGAAGCTTATAAGAAGATACTGTTGGAAACAGTTCCATGTCATCGTCATAAAGTATTTCAATGGCAAGGGATGCCTTGGCATTTTTGTTGATGCATTTGTTTGCAAGGGAGGTGCCTGTTCGGCCCATCTGGGGTAAACAATATGTAATTTTAGATTTCTTGTTCTATGGCTACCTCTGTCATCCACAGTAATTTCCTTGCATCCTTCATCAGCCTCAACCACCTTAAATCCACTAAGGATACTTTCCAGCCAATCACTACAGCGGAGGAATTTTCCCCGAAGTTTCCCTTGATCAAAGTTTCCCCAAATCTGAGTCAACAAAGGGTGTGTCCAGCATGTCTCAAAACTAGGTAAATAGTAAAATCAAATCCCTTTTTGGAGTCAATACATCTGCCTACCCTTTAAAGATGGGATAAGACGTCCTCTCTTCAAATTTTTCTATTTTATTGCATATGGTTAGCATTCCTTTAAGATATTTTAGTTCCATAGGTGATATCTATCACACCACTATGGGCATACAAATCCCTTGGATATTAACCCTATTACCATGCTCGTTTAGGCACACAAAGCTCTTCTGTAAGCAGTCCAACTTGATCCTGTGAGGCAGCAGCCAATCTAATTTGAGCACTACAACATTTTTATTTAGGGTGGCCATATACAGATCTAGTTAAAATTCGTCACTGTTTAATTGTAATTCACAATTATTAAGAGCTAAGTTGGCCACACATTTAGCAATTGATCCACATTCCAAATAACTTTTTAAGTTTTTAAGCCATAAATTTCTATGGTACTCATGGCAAAAAAGCTCTTGGCGCATGATATCTGGACAAAAGCTTCCTGTTAAGAAAGTAGTCCTATATCCTCATATGTGGTGGGACCCCAAAATGGATTTGATATAAGTACTCTACAATGACACTGAATTTCATTGGCCAACACAAAATTCTGAAAGTAATTCTTGAAGCAACAATATCAATCTACTTACTATTCCACAAATCAAAAGCTCATTTATGACATTGCAGATAAAAATTATCAACACAATACACTAAGGGGTTAACAAGCAGATAGAGTCAGAATCTTTGGATCTTTGGATCGCATAAACCATTCCAAACCATTTTATCTCTGATATACTATAAGTGACTTTTTCTCTTGACAATAGCCTGCCTGAAAAACAAATAGGATGATTCAACTTATATTTTCCTTCTTTTGCCAATGCTTACCCAATTGCAATATTTAAGTGTTGACATGTATGTATAATTCCTTAATCCACTGTAGATAGAAAAACATTCAAGGACTCAACAATCTCAGCTTCAATTGATCAGAACCATTTTGCTGCTCTTCATTCTGTCGGAACACTACATTTTCCTAAGCAGCATGTCTAGTTTGTAGCTAGATTTGCAAAGTTCTTCAGGAATCTTCTATAGTGCACCACATATCCTAAAAGGATTTAACACCAACGATGGCTTGATTGACATTCATGCTTACAACCACTCTGTTCTTCTGTGTTTGTCTTCAATCTGATTAGATATATGATATAACTGATCAGTTCTCCATATGGTACCATTATCCAACATTAACATGGATTCAATCAAAGGTCTGGCTTTCATATGCAACTTCATATATTCAGCGTGCTTGCAGGCAATCCCATCCATGAATATACCAATCCTCAAAGAACACTTTAAAAATTGCTTTCAACTCATCTTCCTCAGAGACAATAATTTGGTTGTATCTTAATAATCCACCGACAAACAATTAGATTTCGTGAAAAACAACTTTTCATAATGGACTCCATGCAAGGAATTGGGAATAGATGTTTGACCATTATAGCTATCATCCTTGTGTCTCAAGGAAGAGGGAAGAGGTCCAAGGTTTCAAGGAATGCAAAAAAATTCCCATACTTTGGGAACACTGCGGTTATGACTATTAAAATAACATATATATATATATATATATATATATGACTATTAAGATCTTTTAGCTTTATTCAATGCACTTTAGCAGTCTCAACTAGTTTTAAGCAGGGACGCATCCCCCAAAAAACAGGCATCCGGGATGTCGGGATGTTCAAGGGACAGGGAAACATCTCCGGCCCACATTTCCCATCTAGCAATATTTCAAGGGGAGCATCCCCAAAACCAGGAACATTTCCGGATGTCCCTGAAATGTCCCCTTTTCTTGGGGACATCCTCCTCACCCTCACCCTCCCCCAAAAAAAAACAAATTGTTAATATTTTTTTATTTTAAAGATTTAAATACTAGTTTTTCAATATAGCTATTTGGAAACCACAAATATGTATCTATTTCAAGGCACTTATCTTCAATTCATCACAGTTTTGCCTATTGAAGGGATCCACATTTATTACCAAATCAATCACCTTCTCTACAAATTTCCCTATCTGGTAATGGATGGCCTCAATCTAGCTACACCATTGCGTTGGGCTCAAATAAACTTGAAAATGAAATAAATTTGAGGACCTAATGTACTCTTGTAGGGTAAGATTGTTTTTGGAAGCCACTCATTTCTATTTGAATAAAAAGTCTGTATGTATAAATCTAATTAAAATTCACTCTAGAAGCTTCAATCACTTAACAAAGCCTATATGTATAATTTTATATGAAGAGAAAGGTTGTGTAAATGATAAAAGCAGTAAGTCATAGATCAAAATGTTTACGCATAACCCAACTATATTGTATTACAAAGACATAATAAGAATCAAGAGTGATAAATAAATAAATTTTCGAGCACAAATGTGGATAGTGGACTGTCACAGACTGTTATTCATCATTTTTAAAATGTTATTTGTATATTTTTAATATTTATAATTTTATTTATTATTTTAATAGCCGTTCCCCCACCGTCCCCAAAATTTGGAAAAAAATTGTCCCGAAACTCCGTCTCTGCATCCCGAGTCTTAGGTAACAATGCTTTCAACTTTATTTAAATCTTTTCAAGGATAGGATTCAATGCTTTCTTTAAATAACAGCATTTATTTTGTAAGGGGGCGGGAGATCTGTTTTAAAGTGAAAGCATCTGGAAAAATTGCAATAATAAAAAAGTGGGGAGGTCTCCTTCCCCCATCCACTCTATGTTTGAACGTCCAAGACATCATCTGGAGCCTTCGGGATGTGTCCCCACATATTTCTGGTTATAGAATTCAGACATTGAAAACAAGCACAGATCTTGATTTGAACTCTATCCTTCCTCCACCGCGATAGGAGATACCAGTCACCTATGCTCACCTTATAGATGATACCTGCATCCAACAACTTTCCAATTTTTTCTTGTACTCCTTAAATGTATACAGTTTATACTATCAGGTATCCTTCAAATCAACACTTCACCTAAAATGAGTGAAATGGTGGAACCTAGTGCGAAGATAAGGTAATATAACTTCATTCATAATATGTCCTTGCAAAAACGTTTTGAATTCCAAGAAGAACTCAATTTTTTTGCTTGCAACAATAATCCCAATTAGCTCCTACAGTGATCATTAGTGGATGACTTTATGTTATTACTTATTGGATGGATAATTCCATACTTCAAAAATAGTTATCAGCAATTAATCGGCACGCCAAATTTTGACTTGGAAATTGGGAATCAGCAATTTCTTGACATTAATCGGCAACTTTATCACTACTTTTAAAAACATTTAACTTTATAAAATAAACTTAAATTTAAGTGTAACACATTGTTAAATGACATGAAAAGTGAATGTATGTCTTGTCCCTAAATTCATTTGGGAGCTATAGAATGCTGATAGACTCCCGCACTGCTAAAGCTGGTTTATTATACATTATTAGCTAAGTAGCCGGTTCGGTACTAACTAGCCGATTTGGGTACGAATTACCTTAAAGCGGGTATGGCGATTTTTTTTTGCCTTGGGTACATCCTTACAAAAATAATATTAAAAATATAGAAACTATAACCTAATAAATCAGAAATTAGAGACATTAGCCATATAGTATGCATATAAAAAAACACACAAAAAAAGAAAATATTATCCAAACGCCAATCAAATATCTCAAATGTCATATGCAGATCATAATTAATTACATCAAAATAAATATTCACAGTCATCGTGCTCTTCATTGAGAGCATCAATATCAACATCATGCGGTGCACTAGAACCACAAGGTCTAGCACTCCCGCCAACTATACTATGCCTCCCAAGAGAGTCAATGTCAAACAATGAGTGGTGTGAAAGGGAAGAATTCAGGTCAACATCCTCAGGATTTATATCCCAATGCTTTGACAACCCCTCATTGTGCTCTAGATTCTTGTGGGAGATAAGTATACAAAGAGAAAAAGAGAGGATAGTTTTTGCTTGTATTTTGTGGTCTTTTATCTTTTTGTTTTTTGTGTTGAGTTACTTTTTAGGGTTAGAAATAGTTTTAAATTATATTTTATTTGTTTTTTAATCTTAACTTTTCAATGAAAAATTAAAACTCCTTTTTGGACATTGCGTACGTCCTAGATGCACAGGTACACCTGGGTGCATTTGCAGATGCACCTGGACGCACCCGTGCATCCAGGACGTACCTCGGGTGTACTTGTACTGTACTAGGTAAATACCCTGATGGGGTTCGTGCACTCAAGGCGGGGGTATTGACTACATAGATTATTAGTATCAAATAAGGTTATCAACTTATCACATAGATCCAAAACTTAAATCAGACATTTCTCTTTCTGCTGTAGAGTCTCAAATCTGAAAGTGATGGTATGAAACTGAAATTCTTCAACAAAACAAGGTTATGGAGCAATGCTGACTTTCCAAACACTTAGTCTTGAGACTTACACAAATAATGATTCATGAACAATGAAAATAAATTTAAATGATTGTGGTTTTGTAACCTGTTACTCCTGCAGGCTGTGCCGTTGTATTTCTTGAAGGAAAAACAAGATATATGAAACCCTCGCAGGTTTGAAACCCTAGCAAAATGCAGAGGCAAAAATTGCATAAATTTGCAGAGAAATCGCAGAAAATTGCCATGAAATGACCCTTTTTCCATCCGAACGTTTTATACTTTTCATGGCGATTGTCTAGGCAATTTTTGGCAATAAATGGAGAAATAAATTGCGAAAATTGGTGATTAATCACCTAATCATAAATTTTGATTTTCTTAACGATAAATCGTTTAGATCCTGCATCGCAATTTATCAGCAATAAACAACGATTTTTAAAACAAAGGTCTATTCAGAAGTTATTGGGATCATTTGCACAACTGATAAGTAACGAGGTTCATAAGTATAGATAGGGTTCAAAAGTTGTGTTTGAATTGATGGCAAGTTTAGATTTGAAATAGGACAGCTTCAATAACCGGTTTGATTCATTCATTATTTTAGCTTATAGGTTATGCCTTTTATGAATATGCCTTGACAAATTATTGTCAAATGTCTTTTGGCCTCAAGTTGGCCTCATAATTGCGTCTTTGCAAGGGATATACCTCACTTTTATAGTGCAGAGAGGAAATTTAGGTACATTTCCAAGATATCACTTTTATGATGCATGTCTTTGATGCAATCATTAGACCTACAATAATTTATGGTTATCAAGTTTGGGGCCCTAGTTTTCAATCTACCATCTCATCTCATATTCGGTGAGTCTAGACTCTCATGCTTCAACATTTGATTCGTAGCAAAAATGGAGGGTACCTTAACACATCATCTAAGTCAATTTTGTCACCCAACCCCTTCACCTTGATATCATCTTTGGGACCACTTCTTATATCAACAAACTAAGATCATTGGAGGACTCTACCTCAAGTGGGGAGAAGTACCATAATTCCCCCTTTGTTGGTATAGGACGATTCCTTACTTGTGTCCCATTGGGCATTGATGTTTTTAGTATGTCAAGAATAGGTTGCTGCTCAAATATTTTGGCATCTCTTTTGATCAGCTTCCTCCATTCACATGCTCCCCATCGATGCCCCTCTTCCGCTCTTTCCTAGAACATGGTCATCAACAAGGATATCTGAGACGATATATATCATAGTTCATTCAAAGCAATTAGACATCTTCTCTACAAATGATCAACTTTGAGGATGCCTTTCCATGTTGAGCATTTCCTACAAATTATATGCCCTCATCATTCAATCTAACTTTCGCTAACATCATCGGTCATGTAAGCGCAAAAATCTTGATAATGGCACGATGCTAACAAAAGGGGATAAATTACAAGCAAATGACTAAACCAAAATCTCACAAACATAGTGAACCACTAAGGATTATCATGTGATGGATGACCCAAAGGATAACAAATCAGCCTAAGATAAAGGCCAAAAAGCCTCAACTAGGATATATCTCATGGTTTCAACTTTCTAGGTTCGGATGGATGTAGGGTACCAAGCAAACTAGTATAAGCTACCAACTTTGTTTGGCAATAATGAAAGTAACATGCCTATAGCAATTAACCCTAATCTGATCTAGAAAAATTAACCTACCTAATCTTTCATTTTTCAATGAAAAAGAAAGAGTGGGGTTAGAGAATGAGAATTTTTAGACTTCACGATTCTCAAATCGTCACGCAATGGATACAACAAAATTCAAAACAACCCCAAGATGCAATTTAACATGAGACACAATAAATGATCA
Source organism: Taxus wallichiana var. yunnanensis (assembly GCA_018340775.1). NCBI lineage: Eukaryota > Viridiplantae > Streptophyta > Pinopsida > Cupressales > Taxaceae > Taxus > Taxus wallichiana. The sequence continues at coordinate 301,624,300 of CM031236.1, forward strand.
AAACCCTTGATGATGATATATCACAACAAAGGAAGGATTGTATTGGCTAAATATGAAGAACCCTCAAAAAAGCCCAATGGGATTATCAACATCATTAACCAAAATCCTACTATGTTACACCGAGTTTCCAAGATGGGGACGAGGAGACATGTTTCCGAGGCATATTTTTTGAGAGGCCATTTTTAGGGGACGACTATTAAAAAAAAAAGAGAGAATTTTAAAAATATAAGAATTTCAAATATTCAAACAATAACATTGATAAGGCATTCATCATATACATTATAAAACCTTAATACATACCACTAAAGCTGAATTGAGATTTCTCGTGAGTCGCCACACAAATTGACAAAATAAAAAATCCATTGCTTTCATTGTCAATGTGCATATATATTATATGAAAATTACAACAAAATACCCAAAGGCAATTGACGAAAAAAAATCCATTGCTTTCATTGTCAATGTGCATATACATTATATGAAAAGTACAAAAAAATGCCCAAAGGCAACAAGTTTAAACTATAAATAACAAATTCGTAGTTAATCTACCACTGCCCTTAATCAACATCTACTAACAGTGCATCAAAATCGGAGTCTGAATCTAAATCTGAGTCACTGACATTATGAGGGACTGCCTCATCTAATGGAATCCCAACGAATCCCTCGTGTGCCTCCTCCCCATCAGTTTTTTTTTAACAGTTGTAGGTTTAGGTTGGTGTAAAGAGGTGTGGGGGTTCTGGTGCCCCCTCCCATTCCTTTTTTCAATTTTGTGTTCTTTAATTAAAATAGTTTATTTTGAGGCTGCCATAGTCGTCCCTTGTGAAAAATTTCTATTAAGGAGACATTTCCTAAAAAAAATGAAGTTCAAGGACGATTAGGAGACATTTATGATCCATCCCTACGTCCCCAAAACATTTCCAATAGGAGATAGGGCTGAAAATGCATGAGACACGTTCGTGTGGTACACTAGAACCTTGGAGTTTGAAGGTTGTGTTTAAAGGCATTGACTAGATGCTTGGTGACCAAAACCTAACTAGTGGAGATAAGCAGACAAACCTAGGACAAAGAGGAAGAGTGAACAAAAGGAAAGGTACACTTGCAAGATACTACTCCTAAAGGTACAATGCCAGCAAGATGTTCATTCATCCCACAACTCACATCAATTGATCTATACCACGATGCACAGTATGTCGGTTTGCAGGCGTAGCAAAGACTATTGGATGACATCACAATCAAATGCTTTGGATCAACTTCTAATATCCTTTGGATCAAGGGGGGCTTGTTGGGTCATTTGATCTAAGAGGTTTTATTTTGTTAGTTAGTATTAATTAAATATATATGGGGCATGCATCTTGAAAGAGACAATTCCTTAGTAAATTTCATGTTAGTATTGGTAATAAATTAATGTTTAGCATTAATTTACTAATGTTAGTAGTTATTCAAGCATATAGTTAGTTGGGCCCATAAGTTGGTTGGGTCCCATAGGCAAACCACCCATGAAAGCTTATATATGCTTGAGAGCATTGTAAAAGAAATTAACAGAGATTGTTTTACCTTTAAACAAGCTTTCTCTCAAATTAATAAATAATATAATAGCTTTTTTTGTTATTTATCCTATGCAAATTTCTATCACCACATGACATGGTTTGAGGATTCCCACAGGGAAAGCTAAATGTGTGCCCACATCGATTACAAGTTGATAGTGACCACCATATTTCATGGGGCAACAAGATCTACAGTCTCTACCCTTCCACAAGGTGGAGATAAAGGAGTAATTATTTTCAAGTGTCTTATCTCCGAGAGATCCTCGAGATAACGTTTTGAATAGAGACTTGGGAGGTTCTTTATCTAATATATTTAGATACCCCAAGCAAATGTTGTTGTCCTTTTTCTTTGAAAGGTTTCAGTTATTAGATGCAAATCCTTAAAAGGTACCCCCAAAGTTGTCACAATGATTACTTCCTTCTTTCAGCCTATTACAATAATTGAAGGAGTCCACACCTACTAGATGCAGACGATTCACACACATATGGGGACATACCAAACATCTTAGCCCTCAATCCCATTTTGGGAAATGTAAATCCCCTTTGTTTTGGCCTTAAAAGCCTTCTCTTTGTCAACAAGCCAAGTCATGCGAGCACACACACATCACTAGTTTTTTTGTCTACTGCTGAAGTTTAATCAGCTATAGGTGTTAATAAAGGTTTTAGGGCAATATACGCAACTTCCTCCCATGAACTTTACCACATCCTACGATGGCCTTTTGGTGGTGATAAATGTTGATGATGTTGGTTCTTCAAGCCATAGCCTAGTGTCATACATATGCTACTTGCTAGTCTCACGGACTCTTGCTTTCATCTTCATCAACACCATGCTCCATTGAGGGTTCTTTCCTCAAAAGTATATTTGTAGACTAAATTTACCCTTTTATTATGTTTGGAATAACTTTTTCGTCATCGACACTAATATGAATTCTTTCTTTCCCCGTTGCAGATTATTGAGTGGTTTCAAGGTTATAGCTAAGCAAAGACGACAGATCATTCTCACATTTATGAGTTTGTTTGATCTCATTCTCATTGGCAATCTTATGGACAACACGCTTAATCGAGGTACTTAATGTGTTATGAAAGCAACAAATGATACTACAATGCAAATGAAAGCTTTATTGAAAATAAGTGTTAGTTACTTATGTTCCACAAGGACACCTCCCTACACCTTGGTCCCACGTCTCCCCATCCTATTATCATATTTACATATCCCCTTTTTTGCATCACCTCATCTTCACATCCCCTTCAAAAGGAGACTCAATGGAACATAGGTATTTGCAAAAGGTGGCAATCTCGAGAGAAGATGTTAAGATACAACACTAATTTTTACATCTAGACATAAATTACTTTAAAGCTATTTTTAGAAAGAAATGAAGTGTCTTAAAATAGATAATGAAATGATACACTCAAGAACATAAACATTAGGTGGTATGAGTTCCCAAGAAGTGAAGTGGATGTGTCATGAAGTGGGACTCATTAAAACACTATATTTCAGTTTCCAAAAAAAAAATGGGATACTCAATACATTTTGTATTTTGCAATTTTGAGGCACTTGGGAATGTTTTTAGAAAAATCTAACATCCCAAAGAGAAGAGTGACTTTGAGCTAATTCTAAGTCCTTCTAATGTATACTAAAATTTCAAATTCCAAGCCCTGGTAAAACCCTATGACCCCGACAAGGTGATTTTCTTATGGAGACTTTGTCCCGAACTAACACCAAAGTCATCCATCCTCGTTGGGACAGAATAAGCAACACTACTTCGGTACTTTTTCAAAAGAACATAAGAACTTATCAATGCATAAGTGATTCTCTTCCACTTGAGGGGAGTAATCCATCCAAAATTCATTTCTACTAATTGTGAAGACTTTTGGATATGAATGTTAGGGATCCAACATGTAGACCTGACTACACTTTGAGCATTATTCGTAAGGATGAAGAGTCAAATATTGACTAGATTCCATAGTGTACCCGATACCAAACTTCTTGGGGCCCATCTCTGCCTCAAGCTGCTTTTGAATTCCTTGACCATCTTTGCCAAGACCATGATTAGTGTATCACATTTTCTTTCACGGCTTGAAACCAAGTGTTACACAAGGATGCATCCCCTAGATTTTAGTGATGTCCTTGTAATGTCCCCAATGGACATTATTTTACCCCTAAACAGATTTTAGGCAATCCCAACTTTAAATATGCAAAATACAGACAAATTGCAGCCAAACAGAAATCTGATTTTTGCAGAAAATTAAATCTAGGGCAGCGAACAGAAAATAATGGATAACTCCAAAAATACTTGCTCAAATCTCTTGAAATTTTAAATGGAGCTTGCTAATACAATAACAGATATTATAGAACTATTTTTGGAATTTTTCGAATAACAAAATGCTGCCAGAAATTTACAGCGTGCCCTAAACAGCTGAAAACTTCTAAAATTAATATCTTTTGCTAGAGAAGTCCAAATGAGCTGAAACTTTGGATCTTGGGCCACAAAAATATGAAGAATAATATTCCAAAAATAGTTTTCGCACAGCAAACACGAAACCCTAATTTTGCCCTAAAAAGTAGGTCACCCAGCATATTTAGGGCATCAATTCAACTCCAAAATTGACAAGCTAGGGTAGATCTCTCACTACCGAAGAATGCCCTGCTAGCTAGGGATGGATCTCTCACCACCGAAGCTAGGGTTCCCATGGGATCTTACTCCACAAGCTGGATATTTGCAAACAGCAGTTGCACATGAAAGAATATGCATAAGCTACAAGCTTAAGACACAAATTAGAAAATATCAAATGGTATGGAATATCTTTCCTTCAAGTCGACTTCTCCTTATAAAGGAAGAAGAGACCCAAAACAACCTCTACAATATCCAATTAGTTCCCAAGGATTTTCCCTATGCAAGCATTTAATATTTTCCCATATTAAATGCTTTTTCCAACAACTTTTTCCTCCTAATGCAAGTCGCATTTTTCTAGGGAAATACATAGTAAAATGGGCATTTATCCTTTCTATGTTCCCATTCCCCCTTCTAAAGCAAGTCGCCTTTTCACCTAGGATGGATAACAATTTATATTTGGGCCTTTTCCATCCTTGATTTAATAATTATTAAGTCATATAAATTATTATAAGTGCTCTATATTTTTTTCTTTTATTAATGGCACTTTATAATAATTAAATATAACTTAAGCCACCCTTATATTTTTCCTTTGGCCGTCGGGTTGACAAAATAGGCCAAAGGTCTTCGAATGGGAAGGGGATATTACAGTCCGGACATCCCGAATGTTTTGGGGACTTAGGGACTCGAGAGGGGACACCCCCTATTTTCTTAAAACCTTTCAAAAGTTTTCTAGTGTTTTTAAAATGTTGTTATTTTAACCAAGAACATTAAACAATGATCTTGAAAGTACCTAAAATATATTAAACACGCTTTAACCCTAAATTTCATTGAATACAATTAAAATATTCAAATATTATTTTTATATATTATTTTAATAGCCAGCCCCCTGTCGTCCCCAAAATTTGGGAATTTTTGCCATCTCGAAACCCTATTCCCAACGCTTAGGTAACTATGCTTGAAACCAATCCCTTCGTTGAGTTTTTAAAAACTACCAAATGAATTTGAAGAATAATCAAGGCATTGGAATCAAAAGTGTTCACCATGTTCCCATTTGTTTCTGCTTAGGGCATCTATATTGAAGACTGATTTTTCTACGGTTCTTCATATTTTAACTGCAGACTTATTGACGTTTCTTCACTAGTAGCCATTTCATCATCAAGTTTCTGCATAGCTTGGTTGCATCTCTCTTTTGCTTGTTTAATCTTTCAATGATAAGGTTAGCCAAATGGGAAATATTATTCTGCTCTATTATTTGCTCTGTAAGAAGATTAATGTTACTCTGCAATCATTCTTTCCCATCCATTAGGTGACAATTTGCTTCAAAGAGTGACCGGTGCTCATTTTGGGGTGTCAAAAGAGGATTGTATCTTGGAATTGTTCTTTTTGGCACTCTTCCTACTCACCTTACTCATAGCAGCTATAAGATGCCTGCAAAATGTATTCAATCCCTGTTCTGATACCACTGATCTGGATTTGATTGGCAATCTACTGGACAGCACAAAATTGTTGAAACGTAAATGTGTTATAAGCACAAGCAACTAATTACAACAATTGTAGCATAGAGCTAATCATAGAATTGTAACTAAATGAACCACGAATGAATGAAGATAAAAATATACAAAGAGAACAATATCGGAATAAAGGAACTAATTATTTAATTGATTAAAGAGATGTGTAGCTATATGTGAGGAGAAGTAAGTTATTAGTTTATCTATGTTATTCCAAAAATAGCAATTTTCAAGAAGAGATGTGAAACTAGAATACACTATTTTTTTACATTTCGATGACAATTCCTTTGACCTAATTTTACTATTTTATTAAAATATGGTCAGTACCATCCTCATCTAGAATGAAAATCATGTTAATAAGCTAGTAAAAAGAATCAACTTAGAAAAGAAAAAAGAAAAATCTACAAACCTATATTTTTAATAGGGAATAAAGAATGTGAAACAATTTGTCTGAAAATATCAAAAACCATGTGACAAGTGCCCCCAAAAGATTAAAGAGGATTTGTGGCGAGGTCAAACTCATTAAAACAATATATTCTGATTCTCGATATATTCAACACATTTGTTGAATTTTGCATTTTTAGGGCCCTGCAGAACAATTTTCAGAAAATTCAATTCAAAAGCAAAGAGGAATGGCTTAGAGAAAATCCTAAGATCTCCAAAGCATATTATGGTTTTAGGTGACCATCTCATGTAGAGGTGCCCACCATAAGGTGATTCCATCCTGAACTACCACCTGGATCATTGGATTACATTTTTAACCTTAATGAAGTGTTCATTTAGCTTGTATGTATTAATTCAGAAAGAAAAAAGAAATAAATTATATTAATGTCTACAAATGACCAAAAGTAGGTCAATGGGACTCGAGAGTAAATCTAATTATGATAAAAGTTGGTAGGGTAAAACGACCCTAGGAAAAGGACTAACAAAACAAAACAAAAACAAAAGCACTGAAGATAAACAAGAAGGGTTAAACCCAAAGCAGTAAAACCCCAACCCATGTGGTTGAGGTGCCAAAACAAATAGCCATGTGGGGAGAGTAACAACCCCAAAGAGCATGGGCAGATGAAAAATCAGAGAAATCCTTTTGGCACACCCTGACACACAGATTTAGACATCGAAGGATATTAATATAAGTTCAATTCCAGTTTCAAATCAAATTCTTTGTTCAATATTTGACACTTGGCAGGTAGATATTTCGTCCTCTCTTATTCTTTTATAATTATTACATATACTGTTTCCATTGATTACCATAATTTGCACAAGACTTGTTTGTTTAACTGTAGATTTTAGTCAGCAAAAAAAACGTAAAATAGTATTCGACTCTTCTTGATCTCTGTAAAGCTCCAACTCCACTAAGTGTATAATCTCCAAGAACAGCATACATTAGAGTAAACTTCAATTATATAACCTTTCAGTCTAAATGAAGTTCCCTGTGCATGTTAAATTCAATTACCTGTCTGGGTCAACAGTAAGTACGACAACATTTGGTAAGATACGAGTTGCAACTTCAGAAGGATCATAATATGCACTAGTCGCACTTAAAGCCATCACTCCTGCAAGACAAAGGCATTATGAACCAAGAAATTTTAGATGCTTCAAACAAAGTCCCTACAATTTAAACATAAAGCACTCAAATTATGCACTCTCGCAACATAACATATGAAATTGACACTCCATGTTTTGATATTAAGAAAAATTAATATTGCACACCATTATACAATCATCAGTTACCAGTCTTTGATAGCACAATTCTCCTGTCACAAATTGTTTTCCATATAAAACCAAAGCTGTATCACTGAAGCATCTGATAAGATGCAACTCAGATCATTTACACAATGTTGGTCCCCTCTTAGCTATAGACTTTCATAAGCATTATTGCCTGTGAGACCTTTTATATTGAAAAGAATATATTTCCAGGCAATAATGTGAGCGTATATTCCACCTGTATTACTCTGTTTATTTATGAAAAGTGAATAGTCCAACATGCATTGAGCCATAGAGTGGCAGGGCCTAATAATTCAGGTAAGAACAGAAATTAGCTAATTGGCCACCATAAGCAACGAGAATACAACTCATCAAAGCAGTACTTTGAGTGAATTCAGACTATTTACTTTCCCTCGTTCCTATCTCAAAATCATGTCAGAAAGAACTGGCACACATTAAAAGGAACATTTTACAGATTAATATCGGAATAATTTGAATATGCTCTCATCTGTAGGAAAAAGATCACCAGACAGTTAGTAGCAGGGGCCCTTAACATCACAGACTTCTTATTACAATGTTGGGATGAAGTCACAACCACAAAGACATCTCGCACACATTCTGGACAGATAAACCATGGCAAAAGATGAAAGCTTCCGTGCTTCACAAGTAAATATAAGCAGCAGAGACCTGGGCTAAAAAATTATGGAATCGGCCATTCAAATGTGTGAATTGCCAAAGATCTGAAGAAGCAGTGAACTTTTATTTTTTCATTGTAATTTTTGATACTAAGATCTGGAAGAAATGCAGAGAATTTTGCCATCTAAAGAAAGAATTATTTAATAAATTCAGTGAGCTGCTTAATTCATGGCCAAAAATCTAAACAGAGTCTGTGTATATTAAGCTTGGTTGCCAAGTGGCGTTGTTAATAGAGCACAAAAAGTCAACCTTTATAGAGGAAACGACACTGCTAAAGATTACCATTAATGCCATCTCAGCACATAAGGTCAATGTTCCTTTTGCAAACGCTAATATTGATCATAATGCCAATGATCTAGCTGTGCCATTGGCATTACTAGGTGGCCCAACTTTAGCGAGGAAATTACAAAACCCCTTCTCATGAGAGTGTAATATCCCCTTCTCGATCGAAGACCCTTAGCCCATTCATGTTTTCCCGACGGCTAAGGGAGGAATACAAGGGAAACTTGTCATAATAAATTAATCATAAAGTGCATCTTAAAATATTATTATAAGCACTTTATATTAATTTATTAATGATAAAGTTAAAAAGAAAAAAAAAGATAAAGTGATAAAATAAAAAGAAATAAAATGATAAAGTCACTTTATTTTATTATTTTCCCCAAGGAAAATGGCAACCCATGTGAAGAGGGAAAAAGGGCCAAAGAAAAAATTAAATGCAGGCAAAAGTAGGTGATTGGTGGTTGGGGGTGGCTACTAAGCCAAGATTGCTTATAAAAGCAAGTCGACTTGGCTTTGTAAAGCATCTACTTCTATTTTCAAATTTTGCTTGTGCAAACTCTAGAGCTACATGTTTTGGGAGTTCTCTTGCTTGTGGACGCCAGATTATGCAGGATCCCTAGCTTCGGTGGTGAGAGATTCATTCCTAGCTAGTACAAAGATTCTTCGATGAGGGTTTGAGATCCATATCCCTAGCTTGTTGTCCCTATTTGGGGATATTTCATATTTCCAACCTTCTACATTCATATTTGTAGCAACAATTTTCTAGGGTTTTATCTACTCGGTTCCAGATTTGAGGAGCAGCTTTCAGGTGCCTCCCAACCATTGAAAAATTGTGCTTGAATATGCATTGGATAGATATTGGATTTATCCATCTTTTGAGCTATCATTTTTAACTAGATCCCAAGTATTTCCAGAGTTATTAATTTTGTAAGTTTCAGCTATATTTTCATCATTAAAAATTCAATTATCAGAATTTTGGAAATCTGATTGGATATTCTTGTTCTCTATATTTTTCTACATCTTTTGAAGCTTCTGGGTATTGTTGAAAGTGAATATTTTTGAAGATATAATTTTTTTTAGATTTTTGTACCTTGTTGTCCTAGAAAAATCAGAATTACAGTTTGCAGATTTTTAATTAATTTATGAGTTTTAGAGTGATATCCTAAAAGGGATATTTCAATGGTATCAGAGCCACCTTTCTTCTAGCCTGTTGGGTAGTGAATGAAGATCTCAATATGGATTTTATGAAGCAAATGTTCATCAACATGGTGAAACAACAAGAGACAACCAACCTCTACTTGAGCCAACTCACACAAAACATGAATCAGATCAGATCTGGGAATAATAGGGAAAAAGGTGAGAACAGTAATTCATGGCAAAAATCTCCCCATTCATCTAACAAGTCTTTTACTCTTCATGAGCCCTCTTTCTTATAAGATTCTAAAGAGTCATAAGTAGGGCAGCCAACAGAGGTGATTGATGAGGAGCATTGTTGGAAAAAATACCAATCTTTGAGTAAGGGTTTTCCATTTTCATATTATTGCAAGATGAAGATTGGTAGTAAGCCCAAGAGAGATCATCATATGCTGGTACTTGAATTACAAAGGCATTTGGGACAGCCAAAAACTACTTCAAACAATGAACAAAAGCACCAAATTTTGGGCAGCAAGGGGCAGCCCATTATATTGAGGTAGTTCCAAATGAAGAAGAAAAAGAAGAAGAACGCGTTAATTGAAAGGAAGTTGTTTTGCAAGGTATGAGGAATGGTACTCCTCAAGTTGTGTCATCCAAGAGTATGGAAGGTTCCTTCAAAAGAGAGTAGATCGCACGGGATGCGGATTATGTGGTAAGAGATACATCTTTTTTATTGCAGCAAGTGTTATCATGAAGATATTCAGCCCATGTTGAACAAGGATGCTAAGGATTTGGTACAACAAAGCCAAGATATCATGAACATAGTTAGCATACTCAGCGAGTACTCGCCAAAAATTCTGCCAAACAAGAAATCGCTGCAAACACACGCCATTTTTGACTCGCTGAGTTGTAGCAAGTATTCGCCGAGTTAACTCGGCAAGTACTCACCACAACTCGGTGAGTTCGTGCCTAAAATTCCTCAAACATTGTATATACGAGTAAATACATCTTTCACACTCAAAAATGTTGAAAATACATGGTTTTGCTCTTTTTAAAGCCCTGCACTACATCATTTTCACGCACACAATCATTTGAGCTTGCATTGCTTGTGTTGAGTAGATTTTGGAGCGAATTCGAAGAGAGAATTTGGAGAATTGCATTTGGAGGTGATTTTTTTTTTTAATTCTTTCAAGTTTTTTCAAATTTTGTGTATATTATTTATGTTTTATAGATTCATATTGTAATTCTAAATACATGTAATGTAAAATCGAATGCTTGTAATTTTTTATAGTCATTTGTAGCCAGAGGTATGTATTTTTTTTTACGCAAATTCGTTCTAAACTATTTAAATTTTATGTATACGTATTGTAATCAATTCATTGATTATGTTTTGTAATTTTAAATGTGTTCATTGTGATTGCGAAGCATTTTAAATTTTTAATACTCATTTGCAACCGTAGGTATATCATTTTTATTAAATTACGGTGAAATATGGTTATTCAGGCACGTTTTTTTTAATTTAATTAAGCTTACATTTTTATAATTTTTTAAATGTGCATTGTGTTGCAAATTAGAGGTTAACAATGGCATCGGACTCAGATCTGGTTAACATCACAAGCAAAGAACCGTTCTGCGAATGCCCATACCAAAGCTTGGAAGTATGGTGTACATGGAGTAGTTGCAAATTTTGTTGTTTGCAATTTCTGTGGCAGAACAATGTCTGGAGGTGTCAATCGTCTAAAGTATCACCTTGCATCTATTGTTTTCCGAGATGTTGTGGTTTGCCCCAATGTTACGGAAGAGGCAAAGCGAGAGATGAGAGCAGAGCTGGCAGAGCTAGAGGAGAAGAAACTAGAGAGGGAAAGGGTGCAGCAACCATAGCACAAGCTATTAGACCTGGGGCTGCAATGACAGAGGATTCAGAGGATGATGCGGCAACAATTGTGGGCTCTACTCGTGGTCCACGCATACAAACTGGAAGACCGGAAGAGGCACATCTTCATCGAGTTCGAGCAAAGGCATACAAAGTTTTTTTGTGGCAAGGAACACACCTGGAGCACAACCTTCATTGCAAGGTACAAGCTAGAACAAGGATATGCACGAGGAAGCAAATAAAGCATGTGCAAATTTCTGGTACAACAACCTTGCCATTCAATGTGGCAAAGAGCCCATACTAGGAGTACTTGGTGACAACGATTGACAATTGCAGGGAAAGGGTACAAGGCACCCTCTCCAAAAGATTTGAGTGGGAAATTGCTACAGGTGCAGTTGCAAATGCCACTACAATTCTAGAAGAGAAAAAGAAACAATGGAACAAATACGGATGCACCATTCTTTCAAATGGGTGGACGGATGGAAGGAACCGCAACCTCATTAATTTTTTAGCGGCTTCAAATGGTGAGATGGTGTTTTTGAAGTCTATTAATGCCTCTAACATAGTAAAAAATAAGAGAATTTGAGTGTTATGTTAGAGACAATTGTATTAGAGGTCAGTACGTAGAATGTTGTGCAAGTTGTCACACAGACAATGTAAGCAAAGATATGTGGCACCGAGACTACTGCAGGAGAGACATTCATCACTCTTTTGGACTCCTTGTAGCAAAGACATCATTGCTTTGACCTTCTTTTGGAGGACAATCAAAATTGATAGGGTGAGGCCGATTGTAGAAGATGCAAGAAATATAACAAAGTACATATACAATCACCCTTGTGTTCTCGAGCTTGATGAGAGAACACACAAAGGGGAAAGAGCTTGTTCGAGCGGTGTCGAAAGGTTTCAGAACCAACTTCTTGACGATGCAAAGTATTTCCAGTTTGTTGGCATCTTTGAAGCAAATGTTTGTGAGTCAAGCATGGCTAGACTCACAATATTCAAAGAAAGCGATGGAGAGAGGGTCAGCGAAAGATAGCTTTTGATGATATCTTCGCAAAGAAAGCTATAGAGATCATCAAGGTAATTTCAAACTTTGATTTATATTTCATTCCTTTATTTTAATTTGTTAAATTATAAATATATTGTTTTTACTTTTTAATTTATTTGTAAATTTGAAACCTTACATTTTAATTTGTGTGTAGGTGTCAAAGTCGGTGAGGGTTTTGCGTTTGATCGATGGGGAGCAAAACCCCATGGGGTATATTTATGAGGCCATGGATAGGGCCAAAGAGTCTATCCAAAACCATTACAGGGGGGGATATAGTCGATATGGTTCCTTTTGAGAGATTATTGATCGGAAGTGGAACAATCAACTCCACCAACCTATTCATGCAATGGGTACTACCTCAACCCCAAGCATTTCTTCTCCGACTGATTCACAAATGTGAACGGAGAGGTTATGGAGGGCCTTTCAACATGTATTGAGAGGATGATAGCAAATGTTGAGACGAGGGACCTCGTCATTTTAGAGCTATAAAATTACAAACGTGTTGCAAGGAGGCTCTTTTCTTCGGTGTTAGCTATTCAGGGAGAACCACACGCATACCCGTAATAAAAATTAGAATGTTTATCAAGTTACTTATTAATTACAGATTTGATTTTATTAATTACTTATAAACTTTTGATTATCTTGTTTGTAGGTTCTTGGTGGGAGGATTGGGGAGGGAATACCCTCATCTTCAAAAGTTAGCCCTTAGAATTCTATCTCAACCTTGTAGCGCTTCTGGATGTGAACGCAACTGGAGTTTGTTTGAGGCCATTCACACGAAGAAGCGCAACAAGTTGAGTCAAAAACAGCTCAATGACTTGGTTTTTGTGCAATACAATCTCCGGCTTCGCACAAGAAAAGTGGAGGCCACATCAAACGATCTTATTGATTTGGATGAGATAGATCCATACAACGAGTGGACTAGGCGAGAAGAGGAAATCCATGCGTTCACAGAGGACGAGATTGCTTCTTTTGAGAGGGAAGCTATGGAGGGAAAAGCACTAGCAGCTAGAGGAAATATTGAATTGGATGACATCTTTAGAAGTGATCTTCAATATGCAGCAGAGGAGCCACCAACATCTACTTCCAAGTTGGAGCCTTCTAAGAGTCACCTGTCTTCTAGGAGGAGCGAGGAGACGCAACCGAGTGTGGGGCCTAGTAGAGGCACTAGACCCTCTCCCCAATATTTCTCTAGAACGGGGAAGAGGAAAATGTAAATTGTAACTTATTGTATATTGTAACTTGCATAGATATGAAATTTATGATGATATTTTTCAATGTCAATCATAATAAATTCATATTACTTATCATTCGGTTGTTGTATTTGCATGATGACGTGATTTTGTATTGTATTTGTATTCAAATCTAATAGAAAACACTTCCCCAACATTTTATGGACTCATTTGATACATTTTGTGGTCATGTTGCTTAAAATTTATGTTTTTAAAGAAATTTACATATTTTTAAGTTGCCAAGTATTCCCGAGTATTCACCGAGTTTTGCCGAGTTTTTGCCAAGTCAATTTTTTTTTGGTCTACTGAGTATTTGCCAAGTCAATTTTTTTTTTTGGTCTACTGGAGTATTTGCCAAGTACGAGTATTTGAACTATGGTCATGAAGGAAAAGAAAACTGAAGATCTTGATGACATTGTAAGGTATGAAAAGAATGATGATATGTCATATTTATTGCTGCATATTCAGATTTATTTTCCTCATGAGAAGGATGATGAGTTAGAGGATCAAATCTATAATATAAAATATGTGATACCCTTGGTGCAAATTTGTGTGTATGATCATCATGAGAGCTATGTATTGTGGCAAAAGCTCTCTCACTTGACAGGTACAGGATCTCAAATCTTGGAGCACTATAGCATGTTTTGTCTCTTGCACATGGCTATTGGATATATGAATTATAATTGCTTGAGGGCAAGCAATTTGGGGAAGGGAGGATTGTAATATCCCCTTCTCAATCGAAGACCCTTAGCCCATTCATGTTTTCCCGACGGCTAAGGGAGGAATACAAGGGAAACTTGTCATAATAAATTAATCATAAAGTGCATCTTAAAATATTATTATAAGCACTTTATATTAATTTATTAATGATAAAGTTATAAAAAAAGATAAAGTGATAAAATAAAAAGAAATAAAATGATAAAGTCACTTTATTTTATTATTTTCCCCAAGGAAAATGGTGACCCATGTGAAGAGGGAAAAAGGGCCGAGAGAAAAAAAATTAAATGCGCACAAAAGTAGGTGATTGGTGGTCAGGTGGCTACTACGACAAGATTGCTTATAAAAGCAATTCAACTTGGCCTTGAAAGCATCTACTTCTATTTTCAAATTTTGCTTGTGCAAACTCTAGAGCTGCATGTTCTGGGAGTTCTCTTGCTTGCGGAGGTCAGATTTTTGTTAAGCTATCATTTGTAATCAGATCCCAAGTATTTCCAGAGTTATTAATTTTGTAAGTTTCAGCTATATTTTCATCATTAAAAATTCAATTATCAAAATTTCATAAATCTGATTGGATATTCTTTTTCTCTATATTTTTCTACATCTTTGAAGCTTCTGGGTATTGTTGAAAGTGAATATTTTTGAAGATATAAATTTTTTTAGATTTTTGTACCTTGCTGTCCTGGAAAAATCAGAATTACAGTTTGTAGATTTTTGATAAATTTTTGAGTTTTAAAGTGATATCCTAAAAGGAATATTTTATGGAGTGGGGCTCAAAAATTAAAATTTCAAATATAAAAGACCTAAAAACAAAAATAAAAAAGTCATGTTTATGCAACATGGTGGAAAATAAGTGATTTAGTTCCACGATATCTCGTTGGAATTCAAGACCTTCAATCAATTGCGACATCCTTTTGAAGGAGCAACTAAATCCGGATCTTGGGAAGGAGCATGTAAATATTTTCTAATCAATCAAAAATCTAACCAATTACAGAGCAGCCCGCTTTAAGCTCCAGCATAGATATGCAATGAAGCATCCAACAGCACTATTCTTTCTCGTGTCCAACACTATCATAAATTGCATCACACACTTTGAAGGCTGCAACAACCATTTTTCGTGATACTTGCACATCCGGGGCAAGAATTTAAAATTTTCTTCAAGTAGTTTACCAACACATGAGATTCAAAACGGGATAGAGTAGAGATCCCGCCCAATTCGAGAACCAGCAGGAATTTCAAAGGTTTACTAAGACTTTTTGCATGGTCACGGAAATCAATTGAACTCTCAATATGCAGGATACCCAAACATAGTGCTCCCATCCAATGATCCTCAAAAGTTTGAACTCTCTTTATCTCAACCTAGTGCAAAGTGCTTTCAGACAACCGTACATCTCGGCATTTTAATTGCAAGATTCCGAAATGGAATCATCAAGGGTGCCAATAATCCCTGCAGCAGCAAGTGATGGCCTATCTTCAAAGAAATGCTAGACCCGAGATCCTCAACCCAACAAAGGTGTTTTTATATGGTTCCACAGGGAAACATCAATGCAGTTCAAATTAACTTGATGAAGTTTCAGCCCTAAGCATTCATACAAGGTAAGTGTGCAATAAGAGGTAAGTGTGCTGTTAAGTTTTTTTTTGATAAAATGAGAGGCAAGTTAGCTTTTAGGGATTGTTCTAAGTTTTTGCAGAGCTTTTGGTTTTTTCACTTTTAGTGAAGCCAATGACTGAAAACTCAAATTGAAAAGCACCCAAAAAAAAATAAAGGGCAACATGTGTTCTTGTCCTGTGCATACACACTCGAATCAGCCCAGTGCAAAAGGCGTTTTCAGATATGCCCACATTCATCAATACAAACCATACCAAAACTGGTCCCCTCTGTTACCAAGAAACGCCTAGGGGCCCCCCGTTTCCGTTTCCGAAACGTTTCAGAAACGGAAACTCCTTCGAAACGTCCTAGTCTCCTAGAGATAAGTATACATGATAATAATGTTTAATTTCAATGAATGCAAAATATTTTGAGTGTTTTATCAATTATTCTTATCACTTATGGTGTATGGAGTACAATTTTAAAATGAGTACTATGCACACACACACACATATATATTTTAATAATATATTGTACAGACGTTTCCCGTAACGTTTCGTATCCAAGGTTTTTTGAAAATTGCCGCTTCGCTTTCGTACACGTTCTTTCCGCTTCCGTTCCGTTTCCGTTCCTCGACAATGAGCTGGTCCCTAAATGTGCAAATTATATTTCAGGACTTTTTGAGGTTTTTCGAGAGTTTTTAGTTTTTTATGCTTTTTAGTGTAGCCAATGGCTGAAAAAGCAAAGAAAAGCACTAAAACAAGTCGAGAAAGTGTTTTCGGCATGTGGGTAGGCCCCATTTAGCCTGTATGCCCCGGCCTTCCCATAAATGCCCACATTTGGTACAAGTTGTACCAGGCCTGGTCCCTAAAAATGTGAAACCCGGCTTCTTAGGTAAAAACCTAATTTCTAAGGGTACTGTATACACATCCCGTCTTAAACAGTCAAATTATTTTGATATTACATACATTTTTCCTTCAAGCAAGTTACAAGTAGGTCATGCATATGCAAACTCGTATAACACAAAAGACTACTTCGCAATTTTGTAGTTGTTAAATATATATTAATAGAGATATTTACTTTACCTATAAACTTTGGGAGCATTTAAAAACATGGAAGTGCTTGATGCCCTAATAAAAATGATTCGATAAATAAAAGAAGCATGAAATATTGTTTCACCCATTTACAAATATTATCATGGGAAAAATCCCTTCCACATATTTGCAACAACTAACTCTAAAACATTACCAAGAAACAACACATGCAATCGTATTGTGTTGTGAAAAAACACACTCCCATTCCCTTTTCGACAAAGGAATGGAGCTCCCTTTTATTCATCAGATGCTAAAAAACTTGGTTTTAAAAGCTCTTTGACGTGTTTGAAAGTTTCGGTTTTACATTTTGATTAAACTAAAGAGTTAACTTGGTTTATAACTTGTCTATATCTTTAAAGTTTAACTCTTTGATTCACTTTTGATTTGACCACCATTTGTGCTTTCACTGGTTTGATTTAATGTTTATTATGTTTGATTTGTGAAAAAGAATCAAAACCCAAAATTTAGACACTTTTTGGAGTCAAAACAGGCTTGAGACGTGCAAATGACGGTTTCCTTTGCATTTTCCATTATTTCCAAACCGTCAAATTTAACTTCATCGTTTAAAATATTTTGCAGGTTCAAAGTGGACACGTGGCTCATCTTATCGGTATCCAAAGAAGTTCATTAAAGCATCGCAAAATTCCTAAAGTCTCGAGCCCAAGATAACCATGTGGCACAAAGATTTCACCGAGATCCCTAAACTCAAAACCTCAATCAAGTATGTGTGTTCTCACTTGTGATCTTGAAGCATTCACAAAGCAAAGATCAAACAAGGCCGAGAACTCAAAAGTCCCAAGATCATGAGATCCCAAGACTTAGGGATCAAATCATATTCCTCCTCAAAACCACACACTCTCGGGAGTTTTCATGAAGAAGGATAAAAACAAAAGGAAAAGCCCGAGAACTCGAGAGTTCCAAGACTCGAGATTGGGCCACCTTAAAGCCACGCAGTCACGGGAATTCACAAAGAAAAGATCAATGCGACAAAGGCCAACCCCGAGAGACACGAAAGCATGAGCACTCACGTGGACCAATCCACATGCCCTTGGTTTCCAAAGGCACAAATCAAATCAAACAGAGTCACGCGGTCCCGAAAGTTTCACGAATTCAAGTCAAACAAAATCCTAAGTCCCGAAAAGCCCGAGAACCCAAAGACCCGAGCTCAAGGTGGGAGAAGCGACTAAGGCACAAGTTGAGAGTGGCATGTCATGGTCCCACGTGGACCAATGATGGTGATCTGCAGGTCCCAAGGATCAATCAAGGCAAGGTGAAAGATCCAAAGAGCCCAAGAAATGTGAGACACCAAATTATCGAGAGGTGAACACGTGGATAGGCTTAGATTTCAACTCCAAGATGAGTTGGCCCTGCTCAAAGTGAACACCGTGGATGAGGCATATCAATTTGCTTTGAAAGCAAAGGAAAAATTAAATAGGCGGGGCAAAGTGGTGAGCAAAAGGGGTGGCAACAATTTGAATAGAGGAAGAGGAAGTTCCTCAAACACCACAAAGGATGAAGAGCTAGAGGAAGGTAAGGAACCAAAGACTGATTTTGGTGGAAGAGGTGCTTTTAGAGGTCGAGGTAGAGGCCAACAAAGGTTTGGGTATTGGAGACCCTTGAAGTGTTTTACTTGTGGCGGACCTCATAAAGAAGTTGACTGTCCTAAAAACTCCAGAGTTGCCAATGGAGCCATGATGGCTCAGGAGGAGCCCCAAGTAGAAGAAATTGAAGCCGAGATTGGAGAGAACTTGATGCTTAATAGCAAGAGACCAAGAGGCCCTTAAAACGGATTGGGGAAGAAAGAGTGTGTTCCAGACAAAATGCAAGTGTAAAGACAAAGTGTGCAAGGTGATTGTAGATGGAGGATCTACTGATAATCTGGTAAGTACAGAAATGGTGCAAAAATTACAGCTTGCTTGCATTCCAAAATCAAATCCTTATAAGATTTCTTGGTTGAAAAAGGATCATAGTGTGCCTGTAAATCAACCTTGTCTTATTGATTTCAACATTGGTCCTTATGAAGACAATGTTATGTGAATGCTTGTCATTTGTTGTTGGGAAGGCCCTGGCAATATGACAGAAGAGTAATCCATCATGGGAAAGAGAACACTTATGAAGTACAACATGAAGGGAAGAAGCATCTTTTAAAACCATGGAAAGAGGAAGGGGCATCTGAAATATCTCTAGTATCAATGAGTTATAAAAAATTCTGCAAACAAACTAAAGGAGAAGTTTGTTATCTTTTATGCCCTAGAGAAGAAAAGAGACATGAAGAGAAACTCCCACAAGAAGTGCAGAAATTATTAGCAAAATATTCTGATGTTACCCCAACAGAATTACCAACAGGCTTGCCTCCTGCACGAGGCATTACCCACCATATTGATTTAGTGCCAGGATCAAAGCTTCCTAATCAAGCTGCATACAGGTTAGCTCCACAAGAGAATGAAGAAATGAGAAGGCAAATATCAGATTTGTTAGAGAAAGGGTTCATAAGGGAGAACATGAGTCCATGTGCCACCCCAACCCTACTATCAGCCATCAACAAGATCACAGTAAAGTACTGATATCCATTACCTAGAATGGATGACATATTAGATTGCTTGGCTGGTGCAAAAATCTTCTCCAAAATGGATTTGAGGAGTGGTTACCATCAAATCTGGATCCGAGAAGGAGATGAATGGAAGACAGCCTTTAAGACCAAGGATGGTTTGTATGAGTGGTTAGTGATGCCATTCAGAATGTCTAACGCCCTGCCACTTTTATGCGAACTATGAACCAGGTATTTAGACCTTACATTGGAAAAATTGTCATAGTTTATTTTGATGACATATTAAATTTTAGTAAAAGCCTGGAAGAGCGTTTGGAGCATTTAAAGAGTGTTCACATTAATATGTTGTATGAATGATATATCAAATCTTCGAGATAAATATATGAACACTAACCCTGGAAGCATGGCCTACTGTTATCATATAGGTGTACAATTAAATCTTTTAAAACAGTAATTTAATTAATACTAGTTTTGTTTTTAAAGTAATCTACCCATGAAGAAAATAGAAAAGAGACATGCAGCAAAAATTAAGTTGCATGCATTAGGATAAAGGCCCAAAGCCACAAAACATTAGAAAATACCAGTCATTATACAAAAGTTACAGCAAGAATAACTCAAATTCTTTATTTTGAAACCCAGCACCATTTATCAGAAAACAAAATAACAACATTCATTCAATCATGAAAGACTAAGATAGAAGTGAATTAACTCATACGGTTGAATATCAGATTGCCCACCTGCTGCCCGTGCTGGGGAAAAATTGTCACGAAGTGCACGGACAGTGAATGCATTTATCAAAACTCTCCTCCTTGTCTGCAAAATAGATTGAATAACTACGCAGGATTAGAATAACCATAGGCATAAGAACAAATGCATCTTGCTAAAGATTATTGAACTCGGAAATTTAAAAGACATTTCCTTCCAAGATTTTTTTGTCATGTTTTGGGGATGACCAATGTAGTTATTATAAAGCAGTTAATTTAATACTAGCTATGAAAAAATGTTCAACACATGGGACCCCAAATGTTTGTGAGTTCGGTGATTTCTGTAACAAGCTTTATTTAAATAAAGTTAAGATTTACAATTATAGGATAATATCTAATGTAAATCTATAATACACATTTAATTATAAGTTGGCTTTCATCAACACGTGAAATTATTTTGTCAATATGGTTTCAAGTCAACTAACCCCCTCATTTAGATAGCCCGCAATATTTCCAAGCAAAATTGTCGTGTTTGTTCTTATTGCTGGCTCCTCGTCCACCTGAGTGCAAGTTGCCACACAAAATAATCAATAATTGTCTTTATAGGAAAAAAGCTCACATATCTTGATTTATTGATACAATAAATTTAAGCCACTATGTTGCTTCCATATACCATATATTTTCAGATTTTATCAAAGATTAAAAAGACGAGGATTGTAGAATGCAGTAGCATCCTCCTCACAACTACAAAAAGGAAAAAGTCAAAGCATGAAAAAGTTTCCAAAATTATTTAAAACCCCAAAGCATTCATACCTGTAGCTTAGAAAGGTACTTTAACAAAGAGCCTGTGATGGTGCGTTGAGATAACTGCAATAATTCATTCTCAAAACATAAGAACGACCATTTACTGATACAGACATATATTTCCCTTCTAACATCTTGAGCATAACAATGTTTTATTCCTCAAAGCTTGAAATATTATAACGAGCAAACTAGTCAATGAAAAAATTAGCACACCAGCATTCACTCTGCAGGGCTTCAAAATTATCAGAGGCACCCAGAATGTGAATTACTACAAAAGCTAACACGACCAGGTGAATGCATAGCTACCACTACCAGTGCTGGAGAAACAATAGACAAAATCATGAAGAAATTGCAAATACAGACTCAATTAGTTGTTCATAAAAGAACTATTCACCAAGAAAACAGGCACATTTACGAAAATATAAATTACTCAAAATTCAGTTAGCAAAAGGGGATGATCACTAGGAGTTGAAAACTCAAATCACAACCTCTTCCATGCCACCACCTATTAAACACTATAGTCAAAAGAGACTATAAGTGAGAATCTAATGATTTTAGCTGAGTTAAGCTACAGCATCGTGACACCATATAAGGGTCAGTGAGAAGGCAAATGAGAAGCCAAATTGAATGGATATGACGGTATGATATCTGGGACAGATACAAAAGAAAATACAAAACATAATATACAATTTGGATGGAATAAAGCATGTATAACAGTAAATTAAAATAGATATACACAACTCCCTTAAAAAAATTCAAATTGAAACTAAAATTTCTCATTTAGAAACCCTCCGAATATGAGTACAAAGATGAGTGCTATGTGAGAAGGCGGATGTTTTTGCCTCTATTTGTAATGAATATCAGTAGTACATATCCATATCCATACTGGATAGCGATATACATGTATCTGGAAGGAAGAGGGAGCATATACAGTAACAGAGGATAAAGCATCTCCAAGTTTGTATGGTAAAAGGCAGTGACAAGAGAAGCATGTGAATACATGTTTCAGAGAATACAAGCCCAAAAACAAATACCCTGTTGCTTAACGAAAAATCCCTCTCCAATCTCTCATATATTTCAAAGTGCAAAAATGCAAGGTACACTTCTATGGGCATACCATCTCACACATCCACGAGTAACTAACCCAGTTCAGTGTGAGTTCTTCTACCACAAAATTGACAAGTGTATGAACATTGAACATATTTTAGCACAAATTGAGCTTTCCCATTTTCATGTCAAACTAAAACACAAGCAAGCAGGTAATTGTAACTTGATAACTTTATTGTAGTATTTATTTGACACATGGACGAAATGATTTGTGGAGAATGAAGATATATGAGACATCATTAAAGATAAGATTTTAATATTTCTGGGTAAGAAGATAGAGAATGGAACAGAAATTAAAGAATGTTTTTAAAAAGTGGAATACTGAGTAAGATGCCAGTCAAGATTGGCATGACAATGATCTGTCAGTTTTGGATGTTATAAGCAGCTCTGGTATCCTTCTTGTTTAGCTCTGGAATGCATATCTACTTACTTCCAAATAGTCCCCAGTTGGTGATTATAAGCTTCTTAATACCACAAGCATACTGTTTCTAAGGATGACTTGTTTGAAGATTTGTCAGGGATTTATCATAGAAATATGTAATAGCTATTTTGCAACTTTCTTCTCTAACATCATATCAAAATAAAATTAATGGATTAATGGCGGGCCTACCCCACTAATGTTTGTTTGTTATTTGTCTACTTTCCATTACAGAATTTCCTTGTAGGTCTACATCTCATCTCAGCAAATAATTCTCTTAAACAATGAATTTCAATCCAGAATGAGCATCCATAAGTTCCACGGAAGATAAAAATCAAACCATCAGCACAATAAAAAGGCATGCTATTTCAAATGCTCTTCAATGACTACAACAGAAATCGGGCTATTAAACAACCTTTAGCTTTTCAATACCTCTAACCTCATATTTTCACCCTTTTTAAACCCTGATGTAGTATACTTGTGATTAACATGCTTCAATTTTTGGTTGAGGGAAATATCCTCAGAGCCCACAGTAAATCATAGTGAGCTACACTTCCTGAATTAAATAATTCTCCTTCTATGAAATGATCATTTGAAAAAATAGCATATGGCCATTGGAATTCCTCAGTATATAGATCAAGTGAGTGTTTAATCCAGTATAGATGGCACAGCTACCTTGAATTTAACACCTCTTTATTTAAGCTCAACCATTTTTGTTTTCCCGGTGTCTTTCTACAAAAATGCATAGCCAACAAAATCACAAAATAGTAGCTGCGGGTTTACTGACCTTTGGGGCAAGAACCAGCATAGACTTCAGTGTAAGTTCCCGTAAAAAGGCCGAGGAATCTGAGAAACCTGTTACAACATGAGGGAAAACCTGGAAATCCAAACGTCCAGTTCAGACACCAAAGTGTACAACTAGAAATCAAATTAACTGTATGGAAAATAAGTGTTTCGCTTGCTGCATATGATCAGTAATAAACAAATGAAACTAATTGTCTTGCTATAAATGAGCGCATCCATCCATTCACCCCTTTCATACTTGCTCATCAACAATCTGAGCAGCTAAAGAAGCTCCATACTGATCAATGTGTTGCAGAAGACCAACTCGAATTGCTCTATCATTAGAGGCAAAAAGCTTAACAATAGTTGGCAGGACCTGCTCAGAAACACAGTAAAACACAACGTAAACACTTAACAGACATCTGGTAACAAAGATATCTTGATGCAAAGCGAATAGGATCTGTGGAGCCTGAACCAATATCCTCTCATCAGAATATTATAATTTACAACTGTACAAAACAACTTTAGAGCTCCTTCAAACTATCATTTATACATAAATCCTTTATGGTTTCCCAAAAGAGCAAACTAATACTGAATGTATCAAAAACCTTTGAACTGAACTCATCTTCCGATAGCCATGAACCCATTTTAAGTAAGGAGTTCAAAGCAGGAGCAGCTGCAGAACCAAATTCCAGGAAGATGCCAACATAGGAAGCAACTGCCACAGCCATAACAGAAGTAATCCATGTAAACAATGTTTATTTCTAGCACTTTCAATTGTTCCAACAATCAAAAGTAGTCAAAAAGAAGACTATGTGATGCACCACAAAATATGCATCAAACCTTCTTCAACACAATTTGACGTGGTAGCTGCTCTGCTAAATTTGGAAGCTTGCGAAAAAATGAATCCTTCTCCACACTGTCCTTTAAATTAAGAACCTCCATGAATTGGATCGTCTGAACTAACTTATTATGAAAATATTCTGCCAAGAAAACGTATATACAGCATATGTCAACTTTCAACTTAGGAACAACTATCTTGTGGAAATTAGCATTAAAATTAAATATATGTTATACCTTAATAAGTTTTGAAGTGAATTATACTGTTTTTTCAGAATGATGTTCTAAATAGACCCATTTCAACACAATTTTGTTGCTGTAGACATTGGAAACTGTCATAAATGCTATAAACCAGGCAACCAAATTGAGAAAAATACTTATATACAAATAAGCTTCACAAAAAGAATACGTGATAAGAATAAGAATAACAAAAGTTTCCCTCAAGGAAATCAAGCTCCTAGAACAAAAAATTAATCTTCATCAGTACTCGTTGCAGAAAATTATATATTAACATTTGCCTGTTTAAAAATATAGTATTTTGTTTGTGTCATTACAACTAAACAGGATAATAAATACTACCATTGTTTTTCTTTTCTGAGAACTCAACACCGTGGTGCCAGAATAGAAATGGGGCAAGATAGAAGATCAATAAGAATAAGATTCACAATAAAATTTCATGATAAGGATAAATATAAGAAATTTTCCTGAAGGAAATCAAGGTACTAGAACAAAATGTTAATCTCCATCGCACTTGTTGGAACAAATTAAACAATAGCCGTTAGCCTGTTCAAAAATATAATTTTTCATTTGAGTAATTAATATTTACAAGAAAAGAGGATTACAAATATTACTCTTTTATTTCTTTTCTAAAAACTCAATGCTGTGTGCCAGAATAGAAATGGGGCAAGGCAGTTTAATCTTGATGCAGTTGAATGCAGTCCATCCATAGTTCTACACCGGCCCACCCTGAAGAATATTTATTTTAAAACCACAGCAAAAAAAAAGGGAGTCTTGCAAACGAGACGGATTGCAGTGGCCTCTGGATATTTTCTCAGCCAATACATAAAGCGCAATGATCACAACCATACCACCTCAGGATACACTCAGAATTCAAATGGGAGCAAACATTGCCAAGAAACATTGAAAAGAAAAGGCAGTTGAATAACCTGGTTTCTGTAGTGAAATTTGATGCAAAAAGGTATAGAAAACTTATTATCCTGATTAATCACAACTTTGGGAATATCCTGATTATCCACAAAAAGAAATTAGAAGATTTCAATAATTTTTTGAATCAAATCATCCCAATTTTTTTGTTTTTATCAGATTTTCCTAGCTAACCCTTACAGAACCCTTGCTGTTCAGAATTTCTGTAACACCGGTAGAAATTCAAATAAAGAATTATTGTGTCATTTTGAAATCATGGCCAATATTCTTCCAATTAAATATCGGATAGTCTTAATGTTTCACAATCACCTACGAGAATGAATGTTTGGTCTAATCTAGGTGATTTCTAACATTCTAATACCATTAGGGTCTTCTCAGCACCCTCCCAAAATGAACTTTCCAAGATGATTCTTTCAACATCTTTTGCAAGGCTTTCCTTAGAAAGTTTAGATTGTGCCCATTCTTCACTTACCACAACTTTTCTCAGAGTTGTCCTCTCCTTCACCTCCCTTTGCAAAGTGATAAAATTAGATGCAAATCTTGTTTCAGTAGGAGAAAGAAGTTCACACTTTGTAAATGAGCGATACAAGCTCAAGGTCAAGCAGTTATTAACTAGACTGCACGGAAACGCCAAGTACCCCCTCGTACCAGGCCTGATACGTACCGAGTACTGGTACGCTGTGGGTACGTACCCACAGCATACCCACATGGTTTTTATTTTTTAAGTGCAAAAAAATAAATAAAACTTGAGGGCTTTGACTGGAATTGAACCTTGGAAAGTTCGTGTGAAATTCAATATTGCCACTAGGCTCCGAAGGGTCAAGAGAGATTAAAATGACTTCATTTGGATGACTTACTATTTGGGTGCTTTCTTGTTGCTCCTCATGGGTCCTTTATTCTTCAGTCAATTTGGAAGGCATGGGAACAAATGAAGCACTTCCTATCTTCTCTTCCTTTGACACTAGTTGCCAAGCCTACAAATCGATTTTGTCGAATCTAAATTATAATGACAAGATCCTTGCCTTGACAAGGGGCTGCTCTGCCCTCCTTTGGTTTGAGAAAGGAATTAGAATATATCATAACTTGTACAGATTTGGGAAATGGATGGAATGAACAGACCTTCAAGCTTTCTATAAGCTTCCTCAATATCAGTTCAGAATGTATACAATGCTCAAAAATGCTTTCACAGCTCCCTCTACTGGACTAATTATGGAGGATGAGAATGACTTTTGGGATACTATGAGGTGGCTCAAAGGGACCCTTCTCCAAGAGGCTACCTCCAAACAACTCTATGAAAAGATTGCCTTCTCCCCAAACCTTTCCCCAGGCCTTAACAATAAGTGGAATGTTTGTGAGCCCATTAGTAGATGGACTCATAGATTTAATGTTTTGTGGTCTTCATGTATTCAGTCAAAGAAATCTTGCTTTAGATGGCTTTCGATTCATAATAAGCTTGTTGTTGGCTTCTAATATTTTTATAGGTTGTTGAGACCATAAGCTTGCTGTTTTCATTAAATTTTTATATATATTTACATTTTTTTTTTTTTAAATATATTGTACGAACATACCAACAACGTATTGTACACGAGGATTTTTAAAAAAATCGTTTCAGCGTACTGTACCGTATCTGTATCCGTACCGCACAAATAATCTAGGTTATTAAGTATTAACTTGGAAATTTGTTATTAAGTATTAAGTAAACAACATTAGTTAACCACTCCAACTTTGTTAGATCTTCATGCAAAAGATCTAAAACATGAGTTGCACATGGGGTCCAAAATAGATGAGGAAACATGTCCATAAGAGGTTCACTTGTTGCTTTACAATTTGTTACATTATCTGTAATAACCTGGACTACATATTCTTCTCCAATTTCCAAAATGGCAGATTCAATGCATTTGAAAATGAAATCTACAATCTTTACCTCCTTGCTTGTATCAATTGATTTGATAAACATAGCACCTTTTGGACATTGTGTCAAAATGTTTAGGAGGGGCCTTCGCTTTGTATCAGACCACCCATCACTTAGTACAAGTGCAACTTGATTTTCTCCAATTCTTTTTTATTTTATCTAGTTTCCTAGATATTGATGACACCTCTTCTTTTAGCAAAGTATTTTTCAGGATTTCAAAAGACTTATGTGTCACCTTTCCCGAAATTTGCAATCCCCTCTACCAAGGCTTTTGTATGCAAATTTTGAACAACATTGAAGGGATGGCATTCGGATAAAAAAACCAACCCACCAATATATCAATCTCATGCTTTCCCGTGGCTTCGGGAGCAATTTCAATACCCCGAGACATCTCCTATGCACTTCTACTTTCTTTGGAAAATACTGATGAAGGATCTGAGCTACTAAAAGAGCCAGTTTGTGCCATACTACATTAGATTTTAGCCTTTTTGAAATTGTTGTTGCGAGTGTCTTCAATTTGTATTTGCTTTAAATTCAATCAACAAATTCTACATACTTCACTTGCTCTTTCGTTATTGGTAATGAACCCTTTTAAAGTCCCAATGATATTTGATTTACATAGAGCACATTTCAAATGTCTAGGATTGGCATCTCATTAGACAATGTATTTTATCTACAACGGACTTGCCATGGCATTGCTGATAAGTTACCTCCTTGCAGAAAAAATATAAATGTTTTAAATACATATTTTTAAATATATGTAAACGTTTAATCTTAATATATAATTAAATTAAATATTTTGCAAACTTTGTAAACTAATAAATATAAACACCAACTATTAAAAACTAAATAATAAACTATAAAAAGAAATAATAAACTTTCTTTGATTTTAATTTCATTATTTATGTTAAAAAAATTACTTGTAATATATAATAAAATTTAGGTAATTATATAATAAATAATAACAATAATAATAGTTAATACTTAAATTTATGTTTATAGCTAGATAATAAAATTTAGTTACTAAGATTATATATTAAATAACGTT
Source organism: Taxus wallichiana var. yunnanensis (assembly GCA_018340775.1). NCBI lineage: Eukaryota > Viridiplantae > Streptophyta > Pinopsida > Cupressales > Taxaceae > Taxus > Taxus wallichiana. The sequence goes on from CM031236.1 coordinate 301,652,663, forward strand.
AATAACTAAATATTATTATTTAGTTATTAATCATTAATATCATAAAAAATACAAAATAACATGACAAACTAAAAATAACTTTTTTGCATTAATTAAAAACTAAATAATAATATCTAATTACAAACTAAGTATTATTATTTTGTCATTATGTATTAATGTATTATATTATACACTAAAGTTTAAAAAAACTCATTTAAATAAAAACCCCTAATCCTTTACTAAATATTACTATTAGTTATTATTTATTAGAATATTATATAACACTAAAGTTGAAAATATTCATTTAAATTAAAAAACTAATCTTTTTCTTAAATATATACACTAAAATCTAAACCTAAAAATTAAAATTAAAATGCAAAGTTGCAAAGTTCAAACCACCTACCTCTTTGCATGCCAACCACTGCCTATGAGCACTATCAAGTCGTGCAATCTAGACCACCTCTACCACTGAGCACCTCGGACATCGGTGCCAAGCCTAACAAAGTCTCAAGGAGCACCGTCAAGCTAAAGCCTAAGTTGATGAACGTGAGAGATGTTTTGCTTTGAACTCCTTCAAACTCTACCTCACACCTTTGAAATTCAGACTCTACCTTGCCTCGAATGCTCTAAGTCTCTGCCTTGCTTGAATGCCTCCACCTCCTACGAATGCCTTAAATTTCTTTACTTTATTTTTTCTACTGCCTATTATCATTTTTATAAGTGTATATGATTAGGGTTGCACTTTAAAATTTTAGGGTTTCTGTATTAGGTTTTTTTGCTTTTTTTATTATTAAACTAGGGCAAACCGGATCGAATATATCCAGACACATCAAACAATCCGGCTCGGACCGGAGCTGGACCAGTTCCAGCCGAACCTGGTAACTATGTATTCTAGTGTGTGTTATGTTCAATATTCATGTTTCAATAATTTAGGATTGTTTAGGACTGCTCCTTATTAGCTATAAATTATTCATACTCTCTTATATGTTAGATTAGGTCCAAAATCATAGTTCCCATATTACAAATTATAATAATTAAGTATTATTAAAATTTAATACAGCTAGTTTTTTTTGTCTCTTGCATGCACTTTACAAAAGCAATATTCAAAATGTCATACAAAGCTCGTGATGATGAATAGGATCATATTTAATAAGCAACAACTTTATCATTTATTGTAAGACATTGAGATAAAACAAGTTTTCTATCTGAGGGCATTGTTGGAAGAGGAAAATGAAACATAAATGAAAAAGAACACATGCAGTATTAAACAAGACTTCCTGCCCAACAACTCAGAAATTTAACAAATCAGAAGTTAAAAAAATCCATACATCAATTCTGTATCTTCTTTAACATGTACCATATAGAAACTTGATCTATTTCCCAAATATGTTATTTATTTTTAGTCGCAGCCTAAATTAACCCCAAAAACAAAACAACAGAGCTCGACATACCACTACTCTCAATTAGTTTTGCAGCATTTAGCCTCCTCGATGGGGTCGAGCTCAAGAGCCTCTGATAGTCGGGAAGCAAATACTGAATTTGCAAAATCCAAAGAATTCAAAGTAAGAGATACATTCAACTAGACATAATTTATAGTTTATTTCTGAAGACAAACATAATAACTTTTCAATGTTTTAAACTAATCAAATAACAGATAAATTGTAATCAGATTTGTATACACAACAGTCGACAAAAATCTGATACAGGATTTCAAATTTTCAAGGCAAGCAATAATGTCCAACACAAAAATTGCTCGACTATAAAGCCTTTCTGCAACATGTCATTTATAATTTAGGCTTAACAAGACTACCTTTGGGATAGACCCTGTATTACTGAAGCTCCTCAGTTTTGGACAGCTTACTTGTCGAAAATAACTCAAAGATCAAGCAGCCTGCCAGATGAATATTTAGATCAAGAAGTTGAAATATTTCAGGTTAAACATCACATAAACATAGGAGATTTAACTATTAATCCTTCAAACCCATTTCCTTTGTAATTCAAAGATGCAATCCAATTCTAGTGTAGCAACTTCAAATTATACACATGTGAATCAATCAAAAGACGACAAAATGAGATGCCTCAAAGGTTATACATATTAGTTACTACTACACCAATCTCCAAACTTTAAAGCATTTTGTCAGATAGATGTGAAAGGACAGTGCTGGTGTTTCAAAGATTTCAATTTCTATAAAAATTATATAATAACACATTTAGATGTAATGAGATTCGTATAGAACCACCATTATCATGCAGAATGGTGATTTAAGCACCAAACCTTTTGAAGGAATATATTAAAGGATCTGATGGATGAGATGCATTACAACACTTATTCCACAGGCATAGACAATGTTTTACAACAGTATGACTCTCAATCAGAAATCATAAGAATCTTGCAACAGGAAAAAAGGATGCATAAATAGGTAATGTTACTAGAGCCAATCCACCCCAAGTAAATTTTCACAGTTGAGCATTGCACATTAATCTGTTTCAGGATTGATTAGCAAAATTATACCACAGATTTTTGTACATCATTGGAAAAAGTGTCAAATACTATCAGAGTACATACATAAACACCTCATCTGCACAAACAACATCGAGAAAATTAGCTATCCATTTGATTACCTAGATCAATACAAATGCAACAAGATCTCTATAGTTTGTAACTTTGTACGGACCACCACTTGCCAGGATATAAAACGAACCAAATGGCTGGCATTTTCAGTCTGCATAGTATATACGGTCAAGATGGTTCATAAACTCTTTCTTTTCACATCCCATAATATTTTATCAGAATTCTTCAACTATACAGTTAGGTGCCAATGATAATTAAATGAATGTAATATATCAATAATTTGAAAGCTTGAGCCTTGAGCCAAACAATCTGCCAATCTAGCAAAAATTTACATAATTATATATAAAATTAAGCTATGAAACTTTATGCAGACCTTTGAACTTTCCCTGCTACATAGATGAGCCCGATTTAAACTAAATACTCGTGCAATGAAAGCACCCATGTCAATTAGCTTCAATTTCTATTGGCTATGCTCATTTAATTGTGGATTGATCACTATGGAATCATGTACAAAATAATGTGGCACTGCAGCTGCTGATCACATGATAGAACTGTTACTATCGCATCACCAAAATGTATCCTAGAATGTAAAAACTGAATAAAAGGAACCTGTTATGAACAAGGGAACACAGTAGCCAGTGCAACAAGATAGATTACTTTAATAAACATGTTCACACAAGCAATCTTAGAGAAATCGACAATTGAATTTCTTGTACATATCTATTGAATTGCATAGAAAACAAGATATTTTATACTCAATGCTACAGCCCAAGATGGATACTGAGTGGAAAGGCCAGTGACTAAGATCACAATAGAGAGTAGTTGAATTCTCTATGAATGATTACAAAGAACTTTTGAATGATTACTAACAATCTTGGTCAGCAAGAGGGTAGAGTGTCTAAACAATAATACTTAATCAAACAAACACTACCTCATATATTGACGTAATTTCAACTAAAGCATCAGCAGGTTCTGAAGCCAAACCATTTTTCCAAAAGTAAGCTGGTATGAAAGAGATCAACACTCTCTATCGCCTCATTGGGAGGGCACATAACATATCTACCGTTGACCTCAAGGTGCATAAATTGCCTGGATGACCTGACTGTAGTCATTCCAGCAAATAAATGGCCTGGCCATCAATTTCCTAAACCTCCATAAGTCGATCGATTGGATAAATGACCTTCAACCGATTGGTTATTTGACAATTACCTTAATGTTCTCGCTGGTACCTGATCGATAACAAATGTGAGCTGCTTTGTTAATTCCAATGCCTAACATTTCGGTTATTTTAAGGCTTATTGAAATAGAATTCTAACCTTGCGTCAGAACCTACTGTCCAAGAGACAGTCTCAGGTAGACAGTTTCTATGGGGCGTAGGCCTCCCAAAAGGTAACGGAGGCGTGCAAAGGTTTCTATATATCTGTTTCTGAGGGCCTCTCTATATCTGTTTCTGAGGGAGGCTATGGTATGGACAACTATCCCCTATATAGATCACCCACCTATATTCGGCGAATAGCCACCCGCCAGAGGCAGAAACGCGAGCAGGCTCCCCCAATCTGAACTATGGCCGCCCCTATATATAGATCTCGCCCACCATATCTCATATCTGGGGCCTCACTTCACTATTGAGCGGGCCGGGCTGTGTCCCATATCTAACGAACATCAGGACTCTATCTATTACACCATTCTTTATGAAAATCCTAATAGGACGGAAAAAAAAATCAACTCATTGTAATATTATGGTATGATAAAGAACGGTGAAAGCGAGAATCCCTTGTCCTGATTTGATTCTTAGAATTACCCCAAAAAGGTATTAATAACAGAAATAACATTTTTGCTCTTTTGAATTACCTTCAAATTGATAGTTCAAGAATTCGAAAAATTAGATGGATGGATGGATGGTCTTTTCACATCTTGGCATCGTAGCCAATGTGAGTATGTAAAATTGACAAATCTAGCAGAGCTTCAGAACATTAAAAATATTTGTTGAGCTGAAAAACGTTTAACATCATCTAATTAGGCTTTCAAATTGCCAACACGAAATCAAAGAGCATAAATTCCTGTAATCAATATGTGAGATGGCAAGACTTCTTTCATGGAATTAAGCATCCAAAATCTCTAGTCTTTTCACTGTACACTAAACCATAAGGAATCACATATAATTTATTGATAGCAAGTTTTCTTCTTCAAGGAAATACATTAAAGCTTAAATAAATTTTCCCTAAACCTGGAATCAATAGAGTTAATAGATATTATTATATTATCGCATGGCTACCATGCATTATAATCCTAATCAAAGAGTAGGGGAATCTGCAACTACATTTACAGTAAAACTCCCTCCACAACACTACCTGAGTAGGAATTATGGTTGCCACAAATGTCCCACGAGAGTGCTTGCTCCTGTCGTCAATGCCATTCATGTCATAATCACCCCATAGACAGCAGATATTTGCTTGTAACTGCACTCAATACATCATAATCACATTGGTATATGATGTTTCTTTTTAATTATTTGAATCCTCTTCACAACTATAGGAATAGACAATGAGGTTCATGCAAAACAGCATAGGCTTGTCATTAATCCCTATCTAGGATTTCTCATCACCCAAGCAATTCCTTGTACCTATATATGCACACATAACTAGATACCATGGATTAACCATACGCAAAGCTTTCACGTATTCACAAGTTTATGTACGAATGTGAGATGCCAAGATTTTTTTCTGAAAGAATTTATTCGTAGCAATTATTTTTCTTCAAGGAAATCCTGTAAACAAAGTTTCCCCTATACCTGAAATCAATGAAGCTACATTGCAGGGAAACACCTCAGGATCCCCCATACCCGTGTCCAGACATATCCGGTAAAGTTACAATACATAAAATGCATGTCTGCCATGGCAGAAACGAAACACATATGGCTCTACCATGTTTGATATGTACCCAGGACAATCCTATCCCATTTCCAGCAGCACCAGGTGCCAAAAAAGTGAAAAGAATAATAAAGAATTTTAAAAAAACAATCAAAACCATAAAAAGCATAGCCCAAACTTGCTAAACGCACTTCCAAAGAGCTATAACATGGCCTATAACACACGATATGTCCATCAAAAATTATTTTGCAGTATTATTTTGGGCTATACAACATGAAGTTCGAAGTGTTTTATTTTTATAGACTATATGTATATACATATTGTTTATCATTGTTTGGGCATAGTTTCTTTCTTTCCTTCTATGGCTTATGCATTGCAAATGTGCATAAAACTAAATTGGTATCAGTTTTGAATAAGCTTCAAACATAGCCATTAAACATCTCAGAGGTATTAAGCATTTCTTTAATGTGGAAGGCTGACTATGGCACAAGTCTGGACCTGAGCTAAACCATAATTCGATACACTCTTCCATAAAGAGGTGAGAATGTGGCCATTTCACATACAGTTGTTTCATCAATTAGAAAGCCATCAGAAGAGAGGTATTAACATCAATAAAGATGCATATTTAATAGGAAATCCGCCTAGGAAGAAAAAAATAAATATCCGTGTACCAGACAAACTGAATAAGATAACACTGCAAGCAGTACTGATAGTCACCTTGCAAAATGTAATATTGCAACTTTGTATTTCCCAAAGTTGAGCAACACAAAATAACCTGAAGATGAAAAATAAGTATAACAAGTAGGAACAGAAAAAGGAAAGGAAATATTGTGTGCATCATTCTTGTGATGGTACATAACGTCCCCTAGATGTATGGAGAATGATCGACTCTCTCCAACATCTTTGGGAATCATATAGACCCTACTGTCTGTTGAGAAGTGTCAAACAGTCATAATGAGCCCCAGTCGAAAGTCTCATCATCACTACAAGCTAATGAAAGATTTACTATCCTCAATTTATTAATAGACTTTACTGTCAGTCAGAGAAGTGGATAACGTTTAATTTATGAATGGTCTTTATTGTTAGTTGAGAAGTGGAACACAGCTCATAATGACCACCAGTGCAAAGTCCCCTTTTCATCAGTACTAACTAATGAGGAATTTATTAGCCTTTTTTATGAATATTATATCTGAATTTTGAACCAATATTTTATTCATTCACCAAAAGATATTTATACAAGTCATCATTTGTCATGATCTTATTTTCTATGATGCAAACCCTTATCACTTTGCACTTATGCCTCAACCATCTTTATAATCGTAGGTGTTACAACAACCACCCAATAAACTAATTACCGAGTATATAAAAGAGCTCTCAAAATCAAAAAAGGAGCTCTATTCTCTTCCCAATAAAGTTTACTTCGATGCTGATCTCACTACAGCCTCAGAGCTAGTGTTGCATTGGTAGGTTCTAATGTCCATTCCATATAAATGTGGATGCTTGTTCAGAGGGGCCCACCTCCTGTCCGTGATGTCCTCATTGTAGTTTGTTACCCCCACATCAGCGCCCTTCATTGTGCACGTTGATGGGAAGCCATACCTTGACCTTTATACCTGAGTGGGTGATATTCTTTTGGGGGACTTCAATACCCATACAATGACCCACTGGACACCTATTCATGATCTTCACAAGATAAGTTAAGCTTTCAAGAGTAGGATCTTGAGGAGTTTCCTTTACAAAGAGAATCAACGGATCCGAATACTCCAGTCATCGCCTATGGAATGCTCCTCCTCTAGATAGGAGAATCATTGAGTCTTCACGTTCTCAACAGCATCCTTGTTTACCTGATTCTAGTAGATTCGCATGTTTTCCCCATGGGTAGGAGAGAATTTGGTGGATTATGTTCTCACTTGCAGATCTCTCATCCCCCACATCTAGGACCTCCTTATTTCTCATCAGCCCCCACTTACTAACCATGTTGTCTTCACTTTAACCACCAGGGCCTACATGTTGCTTCTCATTTCTATCCCCCACCGCCTCCCACCACAACCCCCAACAATAAGCACGCCGCAATCCATTTTGATGAGTGCACCATTGACTATGTCGTCGACTCTCCCAACTTACATCCAAATACTATTCCCCTCATTTCTCCACCACAAACTCCATATATGAGTTTTTACGTCATGCACTCTGGGACACAACCCTTGAATTTTTCCCTCACACTATGCTCTACTCTATCTCACCTTGTCCCAATGGGTCAAATCCTATGACCCATTGGTAAGATGACAAATGTAAATCCCTACATCGTAGGCCATGTTTTTTCCTATCCCATGACCCTCCATATCTACCACGGAAGAATCCGTGGAATAAAGGAATGAATAGTACAGGGACTTGGACAAATCGATGAAATTTAGTGTAGTGTGGCATCTTCTAAACTTTTGCAACACTAAGGAAGTTAGTCCTTTGCGATTCAAAAGTACAAGACCATTATGATTACGCATACATTTTCCAAACTTTATGCCTTGGTGTTAAATATGTATTTGTTAAAGAATGGGGAGCAAGGTGGATTTAAGGGGATTACCGAAAATTGACCACATCTTTATACTTTAAGCTATCGGTAAAGAGGCTCATCATCGTTGTCCAAAGTCTTTTGTTGTTTTATAGACTTCCAAAAATACTTTGACCTAGTTCCACGACACTACTCATCTAGAAGCTACATGATGTCGAAATTGGAGATTCTCTCATTGCCGCCACTCGGAGGCTCTATGAGACAGGTTGTCGAACAGTTTCACACTTCTTGAGGTCTTTCTAGCTTTGTGAAGAGTAACAGTGGGGTCCAAAGAAATATGCCCTCTCTCCAACCTTCTTCAACATTTACATCAATGAGCTAGAGGGTTTTCTTCAATGGCATACCCATGCAAATGATGATTCAATTTTCCACGATGTGGTGATACCATATTCCTTTTTATTGATGACATTGTTCTCCTCTCACTCTGTAGATGGTTTACAAAGACAACTTGATGCCCTTGTTCATTTATGCAAACTTCGTCAATTGGTGGTCAACCTTAGCAAAACTAAGGTCATGATATTCAACACCTCCAAACATTCTCTTTCCCAATTCCAATTCCTTTACAAAGGGGAACCTTTGGAGATCACATTGGCCTACACTTACTTGGGAATCTAGTTATCGGGAACATATTTTAGTATGGAGCCTTCCTCTCAATCACCATGCATTCATATCGACGTCTAGGATATCCATTCAAAGATGCGCCTCTTTGATTTTGTCATTAAGCCTCAATTTTATATGGATCGAAGTTTGGCGACATAGTCTACATTTCGATGATTGGGCTTGTATTGAGAGGGACCAAAATCTCATGATTTCGCATACGATCCGTTGCAAGTTGCAAACGGATCATTCCTCAATGCATCGTCCAAGTGGTTCACCCGGCTCTACACCTTGAGACTATCGAAGGGTTGCTTTCTAAATTCACATAATTGAAACCCGGGGAATTTGGCTATGAAATATCCCTTATTGGGATCTTACCACAAAAAATGACAAACACAGAAAATTGCAGCAATATACTAAATCTGATTTTTGCAGATTTTACACAGAAAAGTACAGCTAGGGCAGCGAACAGAAAAATGTGAATAACTCTTAAAATACCCGTCCAAAATACTTGAAATTTTAACTGGAACAAGATAATAATATGTAGAACACAAGGGAAATATTTTTGGAATTTTTCAGATAACAGAATGCTGCCAGAAATTTACAGCATGCCTAGAATAGCCGGAAAACTTCGAAAATTAATATCTTTTCGAATACAAATGCAATAAAGATGAAACTTTGGAAATAATATATATAAAAATAGTAGATAACTCTCCAACCTTCAGATCTGAAAAAGGACTGCTGGAAACCCTAGAAATTAGGGCTGCAAATTCCCAAACAAGTCGCCCCCCTTGGAAAACAGCCAAAACCCTTGTGAAACCCTCTCAGAGATGATGCCAATCCTTCTTCTATGGCTGCCGTAGGTCTGATCCGAAAACCGGCTGAAAATCTCCACAAAAACTCTCAACCCTTCAAACCCTAATTCTGCAAATCCTGAAAATACCTCTAGTAAACAGCCCCAAATCCACTCCAAATGACAAGCTAGGTAGATCTTTCACTACCGAAGAATGCCCCGCTAGCTAGGGTTGATCTTTCACCACCGAAGCTAGGGTTCCCGTGGGATCTTACTCCACAAGCTAAAAGTTGCAAACAGCAATGCACCATGAAAAGAAAATATGAGTGTATGTATGAATGATTATCCTTTCACCCCTCACCTCCTTTTATAACCTTTTCATGCCAAAGAAACCCTAAAACCACTCAAGGCGCACTTTCCCAAAAAGAGGGCCTTATTAAAAATAACTTTAAGTTGCTTTTCCCTTCCTAGGCGCCTAGGCCCATAAAGTAACCTCAATGAAGAAATATAACATTTAATGCCATGCATGTCCTCTCAAGTCGCCAAAAAGGTACTTTAAGTGGCCCCAATGATGAAACATAACATCTAGTCCCTTTTTAAAAGTGCTTTATGACCCAATAATAAAAATAATAATAACTGGACTAGATGCCCATACCCAATAGCAAAATAGTGTCCGTAACCCCTTGGGCATGACTAGGGTTAGGGCACGCATTGGCCCTTAGGCCATGGGCGAGGGAAAAGGGACATTACAGTCCTCCTTCCCAAAATTTGCTTGTCCCCAAGCAAATGCACTAGATGCCGTAGAATCTTTCTCCTCCCAAGTAGCATCCTCAAGAGGCAAACCCTTCCATCGCACCAAATATTCTCGTGATATCTCTGCTCCCGAGCTTCCTCTGCTCTCGACCTCAATAATAGAATCCGGTTCTAAAACCAGCTTCCCCTCCTCATCCAAAGGGTGGCAACTCTGTAGAAGGTACAATGTGCTGTCCTAAGGCCTTCTTAAGGCATGATACATGGAAGACATTATGTATCTTGCTGTGCTCTGGAAGATCCAACTCATATGCAACCGCACCCACTCGCCTGACTATCCTGTATGGACCATAAAACCGGGGCTTCAGCTTTTCCGCCCCCTTCTGCTTGAGTGATGACTGTCTGTACGGCTGTAGACGCAAGAACACCAAGTCTCCTGCCTCGAAGGACCTCTCTACCCTGTGTCGATCCGCATAAACCTTCTGCTGATTCTGCGCCTTCTGGAGATTCTCCTTAAGAGCTCGCAGGATATCTTGGTTCTCCTGTAACCAATCCCGAGCTTTGGGAGCTCGACTATCTGATAATACTAAATCAGCAAATGACATGGCATCGTATCCATACAAAGCTCTGAAAGGCGTCATGCCAATACTCATCTGATATGTGGTATCAGAAGAATACTCACCCATACGCAACCATCCGATCCATGCCTCGCCGATGTCCGGTCACATAACTCCGCAAATAGCCCTCTATCCATTTGTTGACAATCTCCGTCTGCCCGTCAGTCTGAGGGTGGTAGCTCGTGCTAGGAGTCAACTCGGTACCAGCAAGTCTGAAAATCTCCTGCCAAAAAGTGCTCATGAAGATCTTGTCCCTGTCGCTAATAATATTTTTAGGCAACCCATGTAGCCTAAAAATCCCTGTATAAAATACCTGAGCCACATCAGCTGCCTCATGCTTCTTGGGTAGAGAAAAGAAGTGCGCATACTTGGTCAATCGATCAACTACCACATAAATGCAATTGTGCCCATGCACCAGAGGGAGTCCTGTGATGAAGTCCATCGATATGCTCTCCCACTTTTGCTCAGGGATGGGAAGAGGTCAAGTAAACTCAGAAAAGAATGCTCTAATTTGGTTTCACGGCAAACCATACACTCTCTAACATGATTAAGGACATCATCCTTCATCCCTTCCAAGCGAATCTCTCCCCGATATACCCGTATGTTTTGAAATATCCGGGTGTCCAAATAGTGGTGTGTCATGTACTCGCACGAAGGATCTTGTCCTTCATCTTAGACCCCGTACAAGGAAAATCCGATCCTTATAAAAATGAGATCATCTACCACCCCAGACGGCCATCCTCGATAATACCATCCATGATCTCGCATGCAACCGATTCTTGAGTACTCAACCAAGATGTGAGCCTTCCAATCTGCTGAAATCTCGACATAGAACTCAACATAGTAAGTAAGGTAAGGCTTCCTAGATAAAGCATCAAAGAACAACATTATTCTTACCTCTAGTGTATTCTATATCAAAGTCATATGTTTGTACCTTGTTCACCCATCTCTCCGGCGGTCGCTGAGATCCTTCGTCCCAAAAAGAACCTCAAACTATCAGTGATCTCGTACGTACCACGAACCTCGCCGCCCACAAGGTATTGCTCGAATTTGGCCAAAGCATGCATGATGGCCAACATCTCCTTGTCATAGATTGAATACCCCCTCTCCACGGGGCTCACCTTCCGACTCTCGTAAGCAATGGGGTGCCTATCCCGCATAAGCACCGCTCCAATCCCCTCACCGATGCATCACACTCTGTAACAAATGGACGAGCAAAATCTGTAATGCCAAGACGGGCATGAGCTCATCACCTCCTCGAGATGATCAAAAGTCTGTCAGGCCGCTTCCGACTGCCGAAGGCTCCTTCTTGGTCAAGTCTGTCACAAGGGCCAATCGTGAGAAATTCTTCACGAACCTCCCGTAATAGTGCATAGTCCTAAGAATCCCCTCAAATGTGTCAACGTCCCGGTGGAGGCCAATCCAAAATTGCTCGTATCTTCACTGTCCACCTCGACTCCTCTCGCCAATCACATATCCCAAGTACAACAACTCACATGCCAAACTCACATTTAGAAGCCTTTGCGTGATATAGCAAATTAGCTCCTAAGATTCCCAATATCTCGTCAAGGTGGCGGATATGACTCTCCCAAGTCCCGCCAGTAAACCAATATATCATCAAAGAAGACTAAAACAAACTTCCGCAAGTGGCGGTCAACACGTGGTTCATGCAAGACTCGAATGTGGTCAGCATTAGACAAACCAAGGGCATCACTAAAACTCAAAATGTCCATAATGACATCTCGAAAGCGGTCTTATGCACATCCCGCTCCCTAACCTTGATCTCGGTGATATCCCGATCGCAAATCTATTTTAGAAAATAGATTGCTCCTCGTAGCTCATCTAAGAGCTCATCAATACGCGCACTCGGATATTTGTTCTTGATTGTCTTCTTATTCAATGCCCGATAATCAATGCACATCCGCATGGTCCCATCCTTCTTCTTCACCAATACTATCAAGAAGCGAAAGGACTAGAACTCGCCTAATGTGTCCCATGTCAATAAGCTCATGGATGGTCCTCTCAATCTCGCCCTTAAACCGTTTGGGGTGACGGTAAGGAGTAAGTAACCACCGGTCTAGTGTCCTCGAGCTCAATCACATGCTCAAATCCCTCTCGGCGGTACACCGTGGTGGTATGTCGCTAAAAACTCAGACCGTGCTTGTCCAATAGCCCCCGTATATCTACATGATACTGCTGTCCATCCTCCGAGTTCTCGTAGAAACCAAGCACCGTATCGCCCAATCAACCCCATCAGTGTCCGTGTGAATCCTCTCAATCCTCTTTGCTGAAACAACTCTGGGTGCTTCTGAAGATAAACCTCTTAAGGTTACATTCTTTCCCTCGGACTTGAACTTGAGTTCCATGGTCTGAAAGTTAGTCCGAAATTCTCCAAGAGAATGGAGCCACTGTACACCCAGCACAAGGTTGGTCTCTCCAATACCAACCACATAGAAGTCATCGGTGACTGTATGGTTACCCATGGTGATACTCAACTGCGGAACTCGCTGCATGCATCTCATGGACTCACCATTGGCTACCACTACATTGAAACCCTCAAAGTCTTCTGCCTGCAGTCCCCGCTTCTCTACCAAAGATGCATCAATGAAATTGTGGGTGGCCCCACTATCAATGAGCACTACAACTCTCTGGCCCTGTAATGTTCCCCTAACTCAATGCCTTGACTGGGTACTCGACAAAGTAAAGAATAGTCTCCCGGGAAAAGTCTCCTCCTCCTGTTCAATCCCTGCACTATCCAATGCCTCTTCATCTTCATCTTCTAACTCCTGATGGTACCGCTCCTCCTCGTTCTCACTCTCCTCAAAGACCTCTATGAATTGGGCCCTTCCTTTCCCTCTACAATCATGTCCTGGAACCCATGGTGTGCGGCAATCGAAACAGAGTTTCTTTCGCCTCAACTCCTCCCGGTCCTCTCTCGATACAAATGGTCTCCTCAGTGGTATCCCGCCCGGGTGGGGGCCCTTTGGGCAGAAACCCTCGGGCCAAGGAAAACCCTTAGCTGATTTCGAGGGGGAAACCTCGATTTTGGAGTGGACAACTCCAAATCTCGTGCTCGCCTAATCGCCTCGTAGGAGGAAGGCTCAAATGCCTTCACAAATCCTCGCTAAAGAGTCCGTCAAACTCGCTACATGAAGAGTGAAGTCAACCTCATCTCTCAAACATCGATACCATCACCGACAACCTCTCAAAATCTGCAATGTATCGATCCGCAGAACCCGTCTCGCCTCAAGTGGGTCAATTCCCAAGTGCCTATCTCGGGTCCCTCCTCCGTCAAACTCGCTCATCAATCTCTCGTAAAATCTGCATATGTAGTGATATGCATGTGCCCCCTGTGTGATCAATCCATGATGCCACCAAATCATGGGCATCTCCTCGAGGTGTAGGATAGCAAACTTAATTGCATCTTCTCGCGCATGGGATTCAAGTCGAAGTAAGTCTTCAACTTCTGAATCCAAGACTGGGCGGTACACTTCCTAGAGCCATCGAAGTGTGGAATAGAGATCTGTCCTAACCTCTTCTGAAACTCAGGTACCTGTGGCTGGTAATCTCTCCTAGGCCTGCTGCCAATCTTCATTTTGCAATACTCCTGAAATGGCATGTTGTCTCGGAAACCCTCGCTCAAAGTCCTAGATTCTCCCAAAGAAGATTCTTCATCCACAATGTCTCAAGGGTCAGTCTGTCTCGCGAAACTTCCGGATCCTTTAAGAATGAAGGCTCGTGGAGTCCCAATGGCCTGGTAGATGCATGAGGGGACCCTTGTCCCGAATGTCGACTCTCACTTCTATTACCATGTTGACCCATATTGCTGGCCTCTCCCTTCTCCGCATGAGTCTCGATCCTACCCTGTGCTAACCTCTCAGTAAGCTGGCTCAAATAGAGGTTGGTAGTCTCCTGCTGCTTCACCATGTTGGTGAACAGTTGTCTCATCAGATCTACTCCCATTTCTTCACTGTCTCTATCTCTGTCTCCCATCTTTCAACCCTAACAGGCTGGAGGAACAACCGCTCTGATACCACTGAAATATCCCTTATTGGGATCTTACCACAAAAAATGACAAACACAGAAAATTGCAGCAATATACTAAATCTGATTTTTGCAGATTTTACACAGAAAAGTACAGCTAGGGCAGCGAACAGAAAAATGTGAATAACTCTTAAAATACCCGTCCAAAATACTTGAAATTTTAACTGGAACAAGATAATAATATGTAGAACACAAGGGAAATATTTTTGGAATTTTTCAGATAACAGAATGCTGCCAGAAATTTACAGCATGCCTAGAATAGCCGGAAAACTTCGAAAATTAATATCTTTTCGAATACAAATGCAATAAAGATGAAACTTTGGAAATAATATATATAAAAATAGTAGATAACTCTCCAACCTTCAGATCTGAAAAAGGACTGCTGGAAACCCTAGAAATTAGGGCTGCAAATTCCCAAACAAGTCGCCCCCTTTGGAAAACAGCCAAAACCCTTGTGAAACCCTCTGTAGATGATGCCGAATCCTTCTTCTATGGCTGCCGTAGGTCTGATCCGAAAACCGGCTGAAAATCTCCACAAAAACTCTCAAAACCCTTCAAACCCTAATTCTGCAAATCCTGAAAATACCTCTCGTAAACAGCCCCAAATCCACTCCAAATGACAAGCTAGGGTAGATCTTTCACTACCGAAGAATGCCCTGCTAGCTAGGGTTGGATCTTTCACCACCGAAGCTAGGGTTCCCGTGGGATCTTACTCCACAAGCTAAAAGTTGCAAACAGCAACAGCACCATGAAAAGAAAATATGAGTGTATGTATGAATGATTATCCTTTCACCCCTCACCTCCTTTTATAACCTTTTCATGCCAAAGAAACCCTAAAACCACTCAAGGCGCACTTTCCCAAAAAGAGGGCCTTATTAAAAATAACTTGAAGTTGCTTTTCCCTTCCTAGGCGCCTAGGCCCATAAAGTAACCTCAATGAAGAAATATAACATTTAATGCCATGCATGTCCTCTCAAGTCGCCAAAAAGGTACTTTAAGTGGCCCCAATGATGAAACATAACATCTAGTCCCTTTTTAAAAGTACTTTATGACCCACCAATAAAAATAATAACGACTAGATGCCCATACCCAAAAGCAAAATAGTGTCCGTAACCCTCGGGCATGACTAGGGTTAGGGCACGCATTGCCCTTAGGCCATGGGCGAGGGAAAAGGGACATTACACCCTATTTATGATGAGATCTCTGGGAGATACCATTGACTTTATAGAGACTTTGGAAACTCTTTATCCACTTTCTTTCGGTACCAAGATCAACATGATGTCAGGCTTTTTCTTCTGGGAGGTTTTCACCCTTCAACGCAAGTCCCTTCAACCCCAAGGCTTCTCACTTCATTCTTTCATCCACTCGCAAATTTGGTGATGTTAAACACCCTTTCAATATAGTTGTTTCACACATTGAAGGGGGTGGAACAGTTAGGCGGCACTCACCTTTGCACGTGTTATTCCTAAGGTACCCTCGCACACTAGCTCTCGATGGCAAGAATTTGTGCCTACTAAATATCATTGATCTTCTCCTCGGAATCGTGGATATGGTGTTCATGATGTCTTCGTTGGGTGCCAAGGCAAACACACATTACAAGTTTCTTTGCTACTGACAGAAGCCTCTTCGATCTTGGATATTAGAAGGGATTTTAAGCTGGGATGATTTGTTTCCTCCTAAGGCTTCACTAACTTGGCCACCTTGGCCCTGCACAATCATCAAGAAACATTATCAAATCCTCAATTGGCCCTTTCACAATGATAGATGATGACACATTTGATTCCTCCAACCCGGCACGATCAAAGATGTTTGATGAGACTATCGTCCACACATTTCAACTTTCCACTTTCATTAATGCATGTTCTTGAAGGGTTCTTACTACGCACGCATGACTATTTTGTATTGTTACCCCTAACCACATAGGTTTGGGAATTTACAAAATTGGGTTTATCCCTTGTTTACTTTCAGTACTTTGCTTCTTTTCGAATTTAGTTAGTCGTTGTTCGTAAGTCCTTTTGCCCAGCACTTTCTATTGTAATTAGCTATATTGTTAAGTCCCATTGACCTAGTTTTGGTCATTTGTGGACATTGATTTAATATCTTTCTTTCCTCCCCATCCCCGCTTTCACCCTTTATTACATCATACTCCCAATAATGGGAGAGAATAAACTTTGCATGTGCACTTAAACATACACAGTCCAACACACTTACAAATAATCGATGAATGAGGCTTCACTCTTTAGTTTGCCAAAAACACCAAAACACATAGACTAGGACATACTCTATAGTCCATACGCACTTTTGTGAGAACAAGGACACACATAATTTGTCCACAATGGAACATTGTGTGTGAATAGGGACACACACAACCATTCACGAAAACAATAGTGGGACTAGGCCTCGACTTATATGAATAGGGACACGCTCAAAAATCCATAACAAAGCACTATATGCAAATAGGGATAATCTACTATTCACCAAACAAAATCGTGAGACTGGACTTCACTACGCTTCCTCTACGGGAAACGGCCTAGCTGAACAATATATGCAAATAGAGAGACTTTATTATTCATCAAACATAGTAGTGAGATTGGGCCTCACTATTCTTTTCGGGTGGGAACCAAACCTCGCTATTCTTTCTAGGTGGGAACCAGGCCTCCCTAAACAACAACACTGATCTCATATTTAGTCAGATTTCAACCTCATTGAGAAAACACTTTGTGTATTCTATTTACAAAGCCAAGTTTACTCTTCATATCAGTAAACAAATTCCTCCTCACTATCCTCACGAGGAGGATGTTCATCATGTGTAGCAGGACCACAATCGTTATCATCACCCTTCACTAATGATTACAATCTTCAGCTTCCGTATGTCTTACCAGATGTGAAAAGCTATATCATCATTTTTCTTGTCGATAGTTGTCATCTCCATGGGAAAGGGCTTCCCCCTCAATCAAAAAATGTTTGCAAGGGTGTCAAGCACCACCCATAATGCACCCATTTACAAAACTTTCCTTCTAGGTTCACAAAGGCAACTTTTTAATAAACCTTTTACAGGAAAGAAAACAATTAAATCTCAATTTTCATGAGCACTTACGCATAACCCACATGGTGGATGCTTTACAATGGTATTATGTTCATGTTAGCTAAATTTATCAAAAAAATCAGTCCCAAGAATGAGAAGATGAATTAGTTTGATCCATCTGTCTTATGTTGAAATATTTATTTAACTTTTAAGTTTAAATTATATGGACTTTTATAGAACTTCTGGCCTTAAATTTTGTAAGTTAAAGTTTATAAACTTCATGGAAACAACTGAAGCGCCATGCTTTGTTGCTGCTATAGTAGTGCCTGTGCTTTTCTATCACACCTTCCTTTTGCACTTTTCTGCTGCATCCACCCAAAACAAAACAATATAAAACAGCGACTTCGCCTCACACCTTTGAAGGCAGATCATGGCACAGACAAAATAACGTCTGCACTCTTTTACGTAAAATGCCTCTTCTTTACACTCACGCCACTCCAGAACAGAAACATCTTACACAATTTCAACTTTGATGTATGCACTTCAACTAATACTTTGGTTGACAAAAACTGATGGAAAAGCATTAAAACATGGTACTGAAGACAAAATATTCCAGTCTGATCTAATACCCTATTCTTGCTGACAAAACATTCCAGTTCACCCTACTCTTGCTAGACATCTCCTTTACGCACAACTATATCATTCCTTATACTCACGCCATGCTGCATATATATATTATATTATTTATTTTTGCTTCATGTATATGTCTCATGCTTTAAAAACCACCTGCAGCTAAACGAACTTTCTACCAATGTCATGATATTACCATGGCAATTTCAAAACTGACATAGAAATGTTTGTATCTCCACCCAGTAATTTCAGCAGCTGCGCTTCAAGATTAATGCCTATGCCACAAACCTTCCAGGTGCAGCTTTGTTTCCTTGCCACATTCTCCCTTGGCTCAATTCAGCCACCCAAACAGCCAAGAATACAGCTAAGATATGCTGTACCATTTTTTTTTCTTTGGCCTGCCTTCTCTAAATTCTTATCGCATAACAAACTCTCTCACAACAAACACAGAAAACTCTCTCAGGAATCACACAGCAAACAATGGCTACTCATTACAACTTCATACAAATTTATCAAGCTAGGCAATTATCATTTGGGGAAACAAATCAGTTGGACCTGCCCCTTGGCAATCAAACCATCCATTTACCTCCCATCACATATTCTTCTCTTTTGTCAACCTTACACTTCTTCACAAGTACAAGATCGATGATACCAAAATATGGAAATATTGTATCCGAATCAATATCTGATACATTCATCAAAATATATTTATATAAAGCTTAGTTTGTTATGATCCTATTTTCTTGGATAAAAACCCTTATAATATTGCACTTATCCCTCAATCATTACTATCTACGTGGGTGTTTCGTTTTGATCTGTTAAAAAGGGTTTGACATCCCATTCCCGATATATTGATCACCCAAAAACTTTTACATTTGCAGTAGCATTTTATACCTCACGTGTGAAACCTGGAATACCAAGATAGAACCAGATGCAACGTATGCCATCCAACTACAAACCCAAAATAAGAAACTATGCCATTTACATAAAACAGTTGCCTAAGACATTCAACTAGCTAGATTATTATAGATAATGAGCTAAGCTCCACAAACTGAGACAACAGAGAGCACTATCCCCCACAACAGTTACACACATAACACTAAAAAAGAGACAGATCAATACTGTATTAGACAAAGCGAGGAGAACCAGCAGTGCCGCCTCCAACAAAAGAGTAGGCCCCACCATGAGTGTTCATGAACCCATCCAAAGCTGACATCAAATCATGAGAGCCTCACCATTCGTATCAGTACCTTAGCAGCTTTCCCAGCCAACACCACAGCCTATTTCTCCATAAGGAAATGAGTAGGCAGAACAACGTGGTGAAGAGCAGCCAGATACACCACTGGGAAGGCCATCCCTGCATTCATCTGTCCAGACAAAAAAATTCTGAACCCTCTCCACCGCCTCCACTAGGACCAGCAACGGAAGTATGTCATTGATACCAGACCCTTAACTTCAGCCTTTGATGCCGGAAAATCAAGACAAACAATCAAATTAGTTACCTCCAGCGATTTGTCCAAACAATCACAGCGCTCCACATGGATGAACATCTCTGCAATTTGCTTGAACAAAGCACTTATCCAGGATAGATACAAAAGATTGGAGAGAAACATCTACGTGGGTGTAACAACCACCCAGCAAACTTTTTATTCAACCAAGTATATTAAATAAACTATGGTGAAATAAATACTAACAATAGACATAACTGCCAGTTAATAAGGCAAAAACGCTCATGACGACTGCCAGTGGAAAGTCCCCTTCTCATTCAACTAACTAGTGAAAATTTAGTATCCTTTATTTTTGAACAGCATCCCAAAAGGATGATTGGAAGTATAACCTCATTACTCGGGAAAAAAAATGTGAATAATCACAGACCAAGAATTTTCAGGTGATGTTTTATCACACAGCAGTCAAACCCAGGAATTAACAGGTCAAACTTGCAACTTTTTCAAAAACAAAAGCGTAATTCAAAAAATCACATACATAAAAACAAAAAATCACGATTTATTCAATAAAAATGTGGCAGTTTTTTCAGTTATAATAGGCTGCAAAAATGGAGTTTAAAACTTTGGTGATATTGAAAATTGAGATGTTATTTTTGCTTATTTACCGATATTTTCATCATAGTTATCATTTTCATATTTAATAAATGTCGTGTTTTCATATTGATGTTTACACACTATATTTGGCATGAAATAACAAAATCATTTTCTTTTCCTATATTTTATTTAATTTGTCATCCGTGTATAAGTCACAAGGTTCGAGTTCGCATTCATGTTCGACGAGGATAAAGTTCGGTTCAAGTTCGCCAAGGGATAAAGTTCGAGGAAAAAAACGTCTTTAAGTTCGAACAATTTTTTTCTATCATTTTTATTTTTTGAAAAAATGCATAAATATGTCAGAAGGACAGAGTGGAGAGAGCTTTATATCCACTACTTTTAGTCGGTATATATATATATATAAACATTTTTTAAAATAATGCAAAATTGCATCAAAAACTTCCCATGTAAAAGTAATGGATAAAGTTCGAGTTCATGTTCGACGAGAATAAAGTTCGGAAAATTCGAACTTTTTCGATAAAATTCGCCGAACCTTGTGACATAGCGTGTAATTGAAGAAGTTAAAAACAAAATCTTTTTTTGTGTTATGTTGTTGCCCTGTAAGTGGAATGCATGTAATGTCCCCTTTTCTAAAATAAAGTACCTAATAATATTTTAAGTTGGACCTCGTCAATTCTCCATTTTAGTAAAACCTTAACATTATAAAGGTATTTAAAAATTTAATACTCATATATTGTGTCTGCAAAAAGCATTAAGAAATAAGAAGAAAAACAAAAGGGAAATAGAAAAGCAACAGCTTATATTTTCATAATGAGGTCAGTCTTGTGGAAAACATATGTTGAAGATAAAGGAGAAATAACTCTCCCAAGGAGGTCAATCCTCCAACAAAGAGCATGCATTGAAGTTGGCACCACATAGAGGATATATAAGGAGATCATTTTGGCTTAAGAAGGGTATGCATCATTTTATCACTAATACTTTCTTGAAGTTGGAGTTTGTGTAGCTTCTTTTTCTTACCTTGAAAGATGAAACCCTTTCTTGGCCTTGTTTGAGGAAAAAACCCTCATTCATCTTGGGGTGATCTCACAAGGAGATCACAAGTGACCTACTAAGGAGTTTTTGTGCAATTCCTTCATTTCCATCCCTAGGCGACATGCTTGGGTATTGTGTTTGGTGCCTTCTAGGTCACATTTTGGCATTTTGAGTTGATGTAATTGTTCCTCTTAATTTTGGCATTTTGGCTGTACTTCTGCTGTCATTTAATTAATTACAGCTGTGGTTTATCTCTTCATTTCTTATTTGTTTTGGAGTGTATTGACTGGAAAAATATTTCCATGGTTGAATAAAATATTTGGAAGCATTCTATGTCATTTTCAGCTTGTGTTGCATGGGAATTGATGTCATTACAGTTCGGTGCCCGAGGAGAATAAATACTTAAATACTGGTTCGCAGCTGGGGTTTGTGTGGAATGATTGTTGGTTGTCTTCACAATTAAGTTGCTGTCATAAAAATTTCAGTTTCCTTCAAGTTGCTAATTGCATTTTTAGTTTGTTTCCATAAGGGTTTCAAGTAAATTACTATTGAATGTCATAAACATCGGGGTTCGTTGGTTGGGGTTTGATCCCAAACCCTTATCTTCAGTTTCAGCCCTAGAAAGGGACATTACAGTGGTATCGAGCTTTGATCCTCCCAGCCTAGAGGGTTTCATACTGAAAGAGTAGATAAATAGCAAACATACATTTTGATGATGTTAGGATTGAGCGGTTTGACCTAGGGCAAGAAAGATTGGCGAATAAGATGGCACAATTGATCCATGCCATGCAAAACCTAAATGGTGAAGGAAGCTCTTCAAAGGCAAGCAATAATATTCAGCCACTAAGAATCATGAGTGATTCTTCATCTAGGTCATTCCGGCCTACCTTACTCTCAAGAAGGAAGCCATTCTAGTCGTTGAAACACAATGTTAAGTGGGTCATAACATTGTGGACGGCTATGAGGAGTGTAGGGCCCTTCCAAAGAAGATTTGTGATGCCATTTCACTCCCTGAGTTCATAGGGCTGAAGAAAGGTAAAGTATGAATTGGACCAAGGTCTAAACCCCGAGCTATGCCCAAGGAAAATGGGAAAGATGTTCCAGCCCTAGAGGGAAAAAATCCCTCCATTATGATCAAGGAAGAAGAACAATTGAAGTTGTTGGGCATTGAGAAGGAGCAGCCCATGGAAGCCCTAGAAGTACCTATCACTCTTCCTAGGGATGAGCCATTGACTGATTTTTAGGACAGCAGTGTGAAGGGGCATGTGTTTGATGAAGAAACCATGGAGCATGAGCCCAAGAAAGAAGGAAATATGATACACCAAATTGTGGAGGGGAATTGACTAAAACCCAACTGCTGGATGATAATTTTGATGTTCAGCTTACAGGAATTTTCAAAACAGTGGTCAATAAGAGGCAAGTTGATGGTGTACATGACTTCGGCAAGGACCGTGAAGATGTTTCATGTGAGTGTCAACAAAATATGGTTGAAGCCAAAGGCAGAAAGAGCTTCACTTGTTGAATCTAAGAGAAGGAGAAGGTTGATCCTAACTCAGAAATTCTAAGTCACAAGGTCAGAAGTGGAGAAGATATCTCAATCATTCCTCATCCGGAAAAGGAAGGTGAACATGTTGAGGACAGCCTAAGGTATGATAGTAATGATCATATTTCAGATTTGTTAATTCCTCCTATGTCGCTGCAATATATTTCTTATCTTGATCAACGTGTTGAAATTGATGGGAAGATGAATGGTAAGCAAACTAGGTGTTATTTTTATAATCAAGATTGTATGAATCAGCTTGCTATGGTTTTATGGGACTCAAGTTACTTTCAAGATTGCCACTTTTGGATGTATGTGAAGGTTATGGATAATTCATCCACTGAAAATACAAATTCAGCTTCATGGAATATAAATTCAACTTGCTACAAGGTATGCAATAATTCAATTTTCATGAACCAAGGTGAAGTAATGTATTATGTCATTGTTCGGGATTGGTTCTCTAAAACATTCCTAGCAACAATGCCTATCGAGATATGGATTCAATGCAAGTTTTTTGGTGTAATTCATCCCTCTAACACAACTGTGATGAGTAAGGAAAATGTGAATCATGAACCCCAAATCATTGTGGAAGTTGTCTCGAATGTTGTGCCTGTTATGACCAACATGTTCAGCTGGTTCCACATTCTATTTGCAGCCACCAAGTGGATTGCGATCATAAGGAAGAGGTGCTCTTCTTCTAGTGACATTGACAAGGTAAGGGTTTCATGCGAAGTTGAAGATATCAAAGAGCGACAAACAGAGACACAGAGCGACACCGAAAGTTACTGGACTCTAGTTATCTCAAGGTCCAAAACGTATGGTTTGGTCAAGGCCGGATGGTATGGTCCTGAACTCTTTGTACGATCTTGCCGCAGCATTTATGCAGCTCCATGAATTGACTGTTTCAGATCTCAAACACTACCCTTGCCTAGATCAATCATCGACACATCCTAAATATGTTATGAACCAGCTAAGTGCCTCTTTCCATCTTGTTTGTGCTTCAAATTGTATGTGCTTAATTGTATGGTTGATTGCTATAAACTAAGGTTGCAAATCTAAGTGCTTTTGGTAGCGTAATCTTTGTTATATTACTACAAATAAAGCCTAATTAAATTGACCTGAAATTTAATTAAGGGTTAAACATCCCCTTTTGCAAGTTATAGTCAACAACAGTATATGGTTACTGTTATGAGACAATTAGGTTTCTAACCCAACATGTGTTGCTTGTCCAAAGTCTTGGGTACAAAATAAAATTAGTTATCCTAAACTTGGATGTTCCTTATTCCACTATTGTCTTAATCCCTTGGTCAACTGGTTAGGATTTATCATATAATATAGGGAATGTTCTTCCATGTTTTGCTTGTTATGAAAAAAATCCTGAAATTATTCAAGTTTTAGTTCTTTTCTTCCAAATCCCAACATCTGCACTTCCCAACAACTCAACTATTTCCTTCCTCAGGCTTAGATCCTCTAGAAAGGGAACTCGCAAAGATCATATTTTCCCCCTCCTAGAGCTACCTAGTTTTTAACAATCAAGAACAAAGTGGTGATGAAATGGAAAGAAAATGTTGATCAGGAATAGGTTGCTGCTATTTTAGGGAAGATAAGGGAGGACGGGATAAAGGTGTACAATAATTCATGTCGTGACATAGGACTTGGAGGAAATTATACTGCCTAAATGGAAATATTGCCCTTGCCATCACGTAGAAACCCAAGCATTTGATTCAGTAAATTCGTCACCTTGCCTTCCAAAAAGGTCACTAGGGAGAAAAGTGTAAAAGGGGTAAACATGAATGGAAGAACAAGTGTAACTGGGGCAGATAAACTAGGTATTCGATACAAGTACAGGGTCCAGTACGCCAATATAGCAATTGTTTTGGGGCTCGAGTATGGCCGTACAAAAAATATAAAATATTACAAAATAGGACTATAATAAACAAAATTAACCATATACTATGCATAGAGTAAACAAAATAAGCTAAATACCCACAAAACATATTGATAAGTCAATCCCAAATGTCATGATTTTCATTGGTCGACTTAGAGCTATTACATATCCAAATCTGTAGACTTCCCACCATTATAAACGTCTTCTCATTATAATTAGCAAGTTAAATTTATTACAAAATAAAATGCTCACAATTGTCATGTTGTTGCCTGCAAAACAGTGTCGGATAAAATATGTGTGCTTTTTGTTCCAGTGACAGATTATACAGAAAAGTCAACTCACACCAATTCACAGTCTCTTGATCAATATGTGTCCCAAATTCTTGAATTCGCTTTTTATTATCAATTTTTGTCACCTGGAAATAAAGTTTGTTAATCGTCACCCGTCATTGGTTTTGTTCTCCCTTGGCAGCCATGGTTAGAGTGTTTGTCTCAACATGGCACATACTGATTGAATCTACCAGCAAATAATTTAAAAATGTTCAAACATAAAAAAATGCATTAAAATTTTGATCCCAAGGGTCCCAGTACAAAACTGTACATAAGCCACACAGGTTTGTTACTTCGCACCCGTCATTGCTTCTGTTCTCCTTTCGCAGCCATGGGTAGAAAGTTTGGCTCAGCCTGGCACATGCTGATTGAATCTGTCAGTAAACAATATTAGAAATGTTCAAACATAAAAAAATGCATTAAAAGTTTGATGCCAACAGCCCCAGCACAAAACTGTACATATGCCAAGTGTCTTTTAGGGTTTAGTTTGTCTTTAATATCTTTTGAAGTCACTTTTGACTTTTTGGGGGCAATTTTTTTTAAAACAAGATAAAACCAATTTTCACTGTGAGTTAGCTGCGAAACACGCAAGATACAGCAGAATATACCAAGGTTTTGTCCAGGTATGTCCACATCGAGTATGTTTTGTCGTACCCTATGCATTTCCTCCACAAACCCACAAACATACCTGTTCCCAAAACATTTCGAACACGTATTTGCACCCTTGTACCCACAAACCTGGTAATGTAGCAGATAAACTTGCAATACTGATGATGACATGGAACGCCATAATCAGCTTCAGTACCAATTAAAACAGTAATGTTTATCCTTGGGACATCTTGTATTAACTTGGACTCTTGGTTATGAGATAGCAATGGCTCCTTCGTTGTTTTGGATTCCTCCAAAGCCTCCTTCTCCCCATAATTTGCCTCCTTATAAATCTCATCTGGCCTCCTGCTTTACATTCCTCTTCTGTTGAAATCTCAATTTCACAATCATACATCTTCTTTTCTTTCTTGCTGGAATATTTGTTACCTCTTCAAGCTCAGGCGAAATGAATGGCCCGATTTCTTCAGCTGTGTCCAACATGTAGGAGATTTTACAACAACATTAGTAGGTTGGGCACTGTTATCTCAAGTACTATAGATATTCTATGTTGTCAGGATACGGATACGGGTTCGCACACAGATGTGTCAATTTTAAAAACCCTTGGGTACGATACATCTTGGGTACATATGTACATATATAATAAAAAATTATATATATATGCTCATTTTACACATTTTTTAGTCCATAAGAAATACCAAACTTGAAAAAATAGTAGAATCAAGGTAAAAACATTCAAATGATTAAAATTTAACATTTTTCATTGATCATGTGACTTCCATACATATGATATATGAATATCATGTCAATATGAATACAAATAATCTAAAATATATCATGTAGATTTTCCTCGTAATCATATTCCAGCATGCCACACCGACTAGTTCCGCTCTTTGCTCCTTGTGAACTCCCTTGAATGTCATATTCGCCATCAAATGTTGAAAGTAAAGCCAGAGTGCCTGCAAAGGCATCCAAGTTTGTAGTCTCGGAAGAAAATCCCAATGTTTGTGAGGAGCTATGTTATAGTCCTCAAACTTGTGTGATAGGAGGCGCAAATTGGAATGCACATATACCAAATCCTCATCCTTTTGGATGTCAATTTGTTTCGTTTCGCAGAGTGGATAAAGGCATATATACTCCAATTCCGCTCTACGAAAGAATTACTAGCCACCTGTTACAAACAAAGTTTGCTGAAATTTTCAAATAAATAACTTACTAACAATGAACAAAATATATGTTAGTATTTAGTAACTTAGTAATTCAATGAAAATTTCAATAAATGTTATGTCTGTAAAGAATTTTGATCGCAATAGGTCGTAGGTAATTGGCATCACAACAATGTACATACTACCGTTTGATTGGGCTCAATATACAAATAATCTAGAATATATCATAGAGATTTCCCTCATAACCAAATTCTTGCATGCCACTTTGACTAGCTCTGCTTTCTACTCCTTATGAACTCTCTTGAATGTCATCTTCACCATCAAAGATTAAAAGTTGGGCAAGGGTGGTTGCGGAGGCATCGAAGTTTGTAGTCTCTCAAAGAATATCCCAAAGTTTGTGAGGACCACTACTATAGTCCTCAAGACTTGTGTGACAATAGACGCAAATTGGAATGCACATATACCAATTCCTCGGCTTTTTTGATGCCAACTTGTTTCGTTTAGCTAAGTGGATAAAGGCATATGTACTCCAATTCCACTTTGTGGAGGAATTACTAACCACCTGTTATAGAAAAAGTTTGTTGACAATTTCAAATTAATAACATATTAACAATGCACAAAATATATGTTAGTATTTAATAAGTTAGTAACTTAATAAAATTTTCAATAAATGTTATACCTATGAGAGAAATTTGATGGCGATAGGTCATAGATACTTGGCATCATGGCTATGTACATACCACCATTTGATTGGGCTCATGCTGTACTTGTTAAAGAGAGCCTCAACTTCGTCTATGCCTTCTAAAGTAACAAACATGCGCATTTTGTCACGAACACACACAAGTATGGATGGATCACAAAAAAGTCTTTTGAATGTTGTCCTGGATCCATTTGTAACTTTGAAGTCAAAGAATGGTGGTTGCCTGTTAGGTAGACCAAGTATTTCAGAGCTATAATACTTTGGATTAAATGCGTAGGCAAAGAGATGTAATGGTGCGGTCATTTTATTCCACCTCTTCATGACCACACTCTTGACTTCATTATAGAAAGTTTCTTCTGGATCTTACTTTTTTGTCTGTATGACCTCTTTCATATGTTCAAGCATGGAGTCTATTCCATCATAAATCTCTTTCATGCACATTGTATCAATATCTGCGTATGTCGATAATGGATAGAATGGGTGATATAAAGTTGAGAAAGTACACAACCTTGGCCCACCATTCATCATCAAGGACCAATGATTTTACCTTTGCAGCTTTCTTTGTGCTTGTCTACCTCCACACAATCCAAACATTGTTGATCACCATATTGCTTAAGGCCTCTTTTACCTTCACAAGTCATCTCAAAACGAGTATGTGAGAGGCAAATCTTCTCTGCAACCTTCAACAACTTCAACCTCGAGAATCTCTTGAATATGACCTGTGACATATGATGGTTTGTGATAAACATCTGAATGTCATTTGCCTTTGTATAAATTTGCTCGATCCACAAGATTTTCCCAATCTTTTGTAGCATCAAATTGAGGGAGTGGACAACACAAGGGGTCCAAAATATGTGCTCGTATTTGCCCTCTATAATTAATCTTGTTGCTCTACAATTTTTAGTGTTGTCTATGATGACTTGGACAACATTCTAGAGGCACACCAACTCAATAGCCTCTATCAAAATGTCAGCAATAAATTGTGCATCTTTGACTTCCCCTTCACAATCAATGGCTTTTAGGAACATTGTTCCTTTTGGGCATACTACAATAACATTTATGAGGGGTCTATTTCGAACATACTTCTATCCACCGTCTAAAATTATGGAACCCCTTAATCCTTTCATGAATCTCTAATTGGCTTCAAAGAAGTTTGAATGTGCTCCATTTTCTTTGCCAAGATTGTGGTTCGGACCTTTTCATAACATGGGTCAATGTACCCTTATGGAGCTTCATTGATAGCCTTCACATCTATTGCCAATATGGAGACCTCAATACATTGAAGGGCAGCCCACATGCATAAATGCATCGAGCAACCAACTCATCAACAATGTCCCTCTTGTCATTATTGAATGTTTTTTCCAATGCTCCTTTTGGCTTTTTTCGTGAGGTCTCTTCATCTAAAGGGGTATCAAGTGGGTGAGCATGAGTTTGACTTTGAGTTTGGATGAAAGGATGAGTAGAAAATGTAGGTGTGGGTGGTCTTGTTAAAGGCCTTCTTTGCAACAAAATTGTTCTAGACCTATTTCATTCAAATATATTTTCAGTCAACTACATGAGGATTTGTATTGAGCATAGCAACCATGACATATCCAAATATGACCCCCACCATCAATAAGGTAATCCACCACTGTCACATGTCTCCAAAGAGGAGAACTAAGATCATATTTTATAGGAACTGATGTGTTTTCAGAAGCTTGTTGGCCTTCTTGCACTCCACTTGAAGCGAACTTGATGTCATCCTAATATGTTTTTGATCACCAAGATCACCATAAAGGCACGAGGTGAGAGCATACATAGAGTTAGGATGTTTAAAAAAATATTTTGCCTTTACATAAATGATAAAGTGACAATATATACTAATCATTAATTTTCTATCCCAAAACTTGATGCCATCCTAATTTTGTTTTGATCACCATAGAGGCATGAGTTGAGAGGATACACGAGTTAGGACATTAAAAAAATATTTTGCCTTTACATAAATGATAAAATGACAAACAAGGTTACAAGAAGAGTCTAGGATGTTTAAAATTACACATCATTTTAAAATTTTAAAAAATATACAACAAAAACGATTTCTTTTAATTTTTTAACATAATGATAAATATTAAAAATTTAAAATCTAAGATTCTAAAATAAAGATCATGATCATGAATGATATGTGAATAATGTGTATTCACACATCATTCATAATCATGATTAAATGTAATAATGTAACATAAATAATAATAATGAAATGTGAAACGTAATAAAAAAAGGTTGAATCCAACGGGTAGTGGTGTAACAGTTCTTGGGTCTCCTAGTAATTGGGAGGTCCAAGGTTCAAATCTCGGCTCCATGTTAAGGCGGCCTACTACCGATGGTTTGGATACCTTGTTGATAGGGCACCACGATAATGTGGTTTAATCCGTGGGCTAGCTGAGAGCTTAAAACTTCCATCCTTAGATGGTTCCACGGCCGATGTGGGTGGTGATGCCACAATGGGCTAGGGCCCTCTCCTAGGTAATCTAATCAAAACAAAATAAAAAAGGTTTAATTAAATAAATAATACTTGTAAACAGCAAGGGAAACAAGTAACAAACAATGACCACCTCCAAATATAGATCCTCCTTGCATTGAAACTTAAACAATGGTTGCCTCTAAACATGACATCTCCTCCTTTGAATGATCAATAAAACAATGATTGTTTGAGCCTCTAAACAATGATTCTCTAAAAAAACTTCGACCTTACTGACCAATGACAACATCCAATCTCTTCCTCCTTGCAACTGCCTCCAAATAAATCCTCCTTCCAATGGCTGCCTCCTCAATTCCTCTTTGGCTCTTTGCTCTTACACTTGCAAAAACCAACAATGAATTGTTTGTGTGTTTTGGTAATGCTTGAGTGCCTTTTTATAGATTTTAGAGGAGTTTAGGTTTTTATTCATTTATGAGTTTGGGATTTGTTTTTTATGCATTGACTAAGTCAAAAAAATGTTTTAAAAGAAAAAAGCAACACCACACCTGTGGGTATGTCCTAGATACATACGGAGTGCGACTATGTACCTGGATGTACCTAGACATAGCCAAGACGTATCCGTACTTTACCCGAGACGGATTCATATCAAGTTTATCAAGGGGGTTCAAAGGGGTGGGGGCGTGCCCCATGCTTCCCGGAAATCTTTAAATCAACAACGTTTGTCAAGAATTATTCTAAAGGACTAATTCATTTTCCTTGAAAGTAAGTTTCCTAGCTATTATTGGACACTTAAATTGTACCCAATGAATATGGAACCAACCAAATAGCTTAATCATTCATGTGTAATACAACCTAAACACGCCCCCTTAAAATCTATGACTTCACATTTCTTACTTCGCTTATTGACATGTATTTTTGTGAAACAAGAAATCAATCACCATATAAAGATCTTCAACATAATTCTTCTATTCTAATACCATATATTTCTTTTCACTGCTCTTTTGGCCCCGACACCCCAAGTGATTTGTATAAATACCCTAGTCATATGAATCTTTACTTGGCTCCATAGAACATAATATCATAGTTACCTAAGACTGGGACGGGGGACGTCGGGACGGGGTTTCCAGGACGGCAAAAAATTCCCAGATTTTGGGGACGGCGAGGGACCGTTGGGGGCGGCTATTAAAATAATATATAAATATTAAAAATATACAATGGGTCCCCTAACCTTGGAAAAAAACATGAAAGGTTATAATTTCAGCACCATAGCCAATAATGTTACCAAAGGGCATGTAACATGCCAACATCTCTTTATCATGTCACTTACATGATTATATCCTCAAATTAAAAAAATAGCTTTTTGGAATAGTAGAGGCCATGCAAACTACATGAATAGCCATCCATAGACAAAACCGGCTAAGGTAACTGAAAAACACTAAAAAATTAAATACAAAGTTGGCCTCTAGAACATCCTAATATACCGGTAAAGCCTTCAATATCATACAAAAAGAAGCAGAAAAGACTTGCACAACAAAATTTTGAAACTAAAGAAATCCTTTAAAATATGCATATGAATTTATTGATCCTATTGCTATGTATAAGAAAGGCTTTAAAATGTAAAATAACAGCGACCTCTCGTTAGAATATCTTATTTTGGAACCTACATAAGACGGTAAAAATCTATTTCTTGGGAAGGTAAGTTTGCATGGGAAAAGGATTAGTTTTCATTTTCCTCTTTTCAAAGTCATAACCCTTTATGTTTTTATATTTTTTATTTTTTTGGGACTTCGAGACGTCTCCTAGCCGCGCCGGGGATTTCATGGCATCCCCATTGGAGTCCCCAAAGTCTCGAAGCACCAGGGCGTCTCCCGGGTGCATTCCCTAAAGTTAGGGGACGTCCCCTTCATTTTTGCATTTGAGGGTGCATGGGGGGGACGTTTCGTCTCCATCCCCAAGCACCCGAGACATCCCGGACATCCGGGACGGCTTGGGAATACGGGTGCGCGTCCCCGCATAACACTTTGCATAATATAGTCTTTCCCTGGCTCCTTAGAATTAAATAGTGGACATATCTTGATTCTTGATAATAACATTGTAGATAACTTTCGTCTCACAATATGCCTATATTACAAACAAATCGTACTAAATCCTTGGTCATCAATGAGTAACCAAAATAAAATGGTGCAATTGTAAGCCTACATGTCCAAAGGACTAGAGACGTGGAAAAGACAATTTATATTAGCATAATCTAGCGCATATATCTTTAATTGATTGAAACAATATAGGTATCCATCAATTGGCCTCTTATGGACCTTAATTTCTTACATATACAGGAACAACTCTTCATTTGTAGAAACTGTGATATACAAACTTATATGGTAGTACAAGATCTATATCATCCATTTGAGCCGTCACAATGAATTGGGGATTGGCTAGGAGCAGCTATGGAACAATGCCATACTTGTACTCTATTCTATTGCTTAGCTATTACTGCTACTGAATACAAAAGAATTATCTTGCAACAGATGTTTGGTGTTATGACTACTATGCTTCTCTAGTCTTTGATAAAGTTTGTTAATGTTAAGTATCGCCTTGTGCTCCAAAACCCTAAGAATTCCATCCATTAATGGAAGGGCAAAGATTGCATGCATATGAAGGTTTTCTTCAATGCTCATGTATGTATTTGGTTAAATATGCATGTTAGAAGAGAATTTATCAATTTCAATTTATTCTCAATCTCAGGTAAGTGTGATTAATGTATGAAGTGTACCTGCTACCAAAATAAATATGTCCATGGCAGACTGGTAGGTAATAAAGTTGTATATGGTCATAAAGGCATCATCCAAAGCTAGTAAATGGTGTCAAATGGGTGTGGAAGTACCCATTTAACTATGAAGTTTTAAAAGGTTTCAGGATTCACTCATCCTGCTCAACATGTAACTGTACCTTTCCTTCCTACCCTGATTGAGTCTTGCAAGATGGAATTATGGATCTTGCCAATATTACCAAAGCTATATCTATTTTTTCAGCTGCTTGATAACAGTATTGAGAAAACACTCTTTTATCACAGCAACAGGCAGAAATGCCTTTCACAGGAGGAATATTCAGCTCTTTGGACTGTCGATGATTTAAATCTTAATTGCATGACTCAATGATTGTAAGATGAATGCAAATCATTAAAAACTTAAAAGATTTGGCTTTGGACTGAACAATCTGCCAAGACAACAAAATTTTACAGTATATAGACAGGTAAGCAATGAAACTTGGCTTAGACCTATGAACTTTCACAATCACTTAGACAAGCCTGATGAACCTAATTCACCCTATTTATCTGTGCATTCAAAGCAAATGTGTCAATTAGGTTCAAGTGACACTGCCTATATTCTTTTCATTGTGAAATGATCAGCCAGGAATCATTTAGAAAAACTTGTAACAAATGTAGCTTCTGATCCTACAACAGAGCAACCCTTATAATCATGTCTCCAAACTGTATATTAGAGTATAGACACTGTGTAAAAGGAAAGCATGAAAATATTACTTCCTAAAATAAGCATGTTTGCAGAAGCAACCTTAGAGAAACTGACAATTGAATTTCTTTTACATATCTATCAAGTTTCGTAGAAAATGAGATCTTCTATACCATATGCTACAAGCCAATCGGCATATGAAAGTACTTAAGCGTACATGCATATGAATGTTTTCTTTGATGCACATGCAAGGACTTGATAAAATATGCTGGTTAGAAAAGATTTTACCACTTCCAATTTATTTTCGAAGTTCATAAGAAGTAGCATTAATTTATGAAGTGTACCCACTGCCAAAAGAAATATTTCCATGCCGGTCTACTAGTAAACTTAAGCAGGGTCATAAGGGCATCATCCAAAGATAGTAAATGGTGAGAAATGAGTAGGACCATAATTACCTATTTAACTTTGAAGTCACAAAAGGTTTTGAGATTCACTCATCTTGCTCTACAGATAACCGAACCTAGCCCTCTTACCCTCTCTTAAGCTTGCTAGATGGAATTACAGATCTTTCCAATATTTACAAAACTTACATCACTTTTTTCTAGCTAATCGATATTGATATTAAGAAATCACTTATTCGTCATAGCGGCAGGTAAAGGGTATTTAAATTTTAAAGGAGGAATCTTTGACGCTCTGGACCATTGGTACTTAAAATCTTCATTGCATACGCTCATTCTCAGCCGTGGCTCCAAAGATTTTTTTGTGGGAAGCTTGTGGGGACTTTATTTTTAAAAAGACGAGATTCTAACTAAAAGTTAAAAGTATATTTACAAAATGTTCTAACTAGGATGGTGAACCTAAAACAGGCACACCTTAAACATGTCATAATAGAGCACCATAAGCTACAAATAACAGTGCAAGAGGATAATCCATATCAGCTTTGAGTTTCTTCGTGTTGTGTGATTTCTAGCCTGTAGTAACTGATTTTGTAGTACGTGTAAAGGAAGATTAGATTTGCCAGTGACATACTCCTGTTTTTGCAAAGTGAGTTTTGTTCATTTGTAATATTTTAAATTTTTTCCCTGTTATGTACATGAACGTAGACACAAATTTGTGTGCACCCATACTTACACACACACACACACACACACACACACATATTGAGACGCAAAAAAACATACATTATTCTATCCACACCTCTCTACTGGCATAGGAAATTTTTAGGAATCCTCAACAATTATCTTGCACCCCCATAACATCAAACCAATTCTACTATGTAAAAATGCAAAAGAAAATTGATGAAAAGAAAGCCAATTTAAACAGTCGGTAACTCACCCAAGCCCCATGAATCCACTGCCCAAGGTGGTGACTTCCTAATTGTCATCCAATCATTCTTCAATAACTCCATTGGCTTATATTGTGCTCCAACAAGCCATTCAAATTGCTGCAAAATTGCACAAGGTTAGTCAACAATGCATTACACAGTAAAACCTAGTATTTCCTTACTAACAACCTAGGAAAAAGAGATGCAAGTATATTGATCTTTGCATTTATACGTATGGAACTATACAAAAATTTCAACCACACACCTTATTAAGCACAGAATCACTCGCTAACAATAATTATCCATTGACAAAAAATCTAATAGACAAATACCAAAAGGAAATACAAAAAGTAATAGCAATGGGGTACGGTACAAAAGCAATAGCCTCCAGTTTAAATTGAACCAATTTTTGTCTATTTGTTATTACTTAAGAAGTGTCATATGTTACAGAACCCAAAGAGTTGCAAGCTGATAGGAAATATGCCAGAAAAAGAAGATATCGGGTTAAAACATTTTAGTTGTGAGATATTACACTTTGATCTGGATCATATAAAACACGTAATTACTTTTGACCAAAACAGGGCAACCTCAAAAACAAGGCTAACAAGAATTAGTTACAATCAAGAACAACATCCCTAGAACTGAATCATAAGTAGGGAACACGAAAAAGTTCAGAGAAAAATATATCTTCCATGAAACAAATAACAACATACCAGCATGGGGCCTGTAGCAGCTTCGTTATTCCCATCAAATTCAGACAGCACGTCAAATGCATGAAGCTTCCAATCTAAAGTTGGTGTTACCACTACAGATTCCAAGCATACATTACCATGAACCTGTCAATACATTCAGTACAGCACTTGTGTCCATTAAGAGTTCCAATTCATTGTAAAAAGGTGCTCAAATGTCTATGCGAGAAGGTGCAGATAATGAATAATGTCCTTCTCCAATCATCAACCTTTATACACATGAATTTGGAAGATAGATTATGTTCTAATGTCATTTCATTCATTTTCAGAGGTTGAAACATTAAAACATGGATTTTTCACTTAATTGGGTGTTTTCATTTGACATCTAGTCTATGGAGTTCTCTTATATTCTTCTAATGTCGCATCCATTATTTATTGTAGTCTTGTGCACTTGAGTGCATAACTATAATTGGTAGAAAAACTTGAAGTAATTCCAGTCCAGATTCGCTGATTACAAATTACTCATTAGAAATCTCTTAAAATTAAATAACTACATATTGCCTTTCTAACTAAATTAGTATTGAACAGAATAAATATTCAGGCCACCTGTATTATTCAGAAAATTTCTTTAACATCCAAATTTTCAATTGAAAGCACTATTATACCTACAAGCCTCAGCAAAAACCAGGAAGCAAAACCATATAGGTGGCAACGCAAGTCTTTAAGAAACTTTCTAGTGGTTGTTTAGTCATATAAACTAAAACATACATAAAAGGCTTGATATAATACAAGAGGAAAGAAAACCATAGGATATTAAAAATTAATTGAGATTGGTGCACTCGAATCTCACAAGCAATGATTTATGAGAAGAAAAAAACAGTTGACCATGTAATGTAAGAGGTATGGTAAATAGTGTCACACTTAGGAGCTCCTTTGATAGAGTACAAAAGATCTAAACAGATGAAAAGTAATAATGATTATAATTTCATTACATATCAAAAACAATCCCAGAGTGTCGTAGGAAAAACTCACTTGGAAAACTGTAGCTATGCTAAGTTATTTGTCCTCTTGGCTGCTGACTTTCACTTGGTTTTGGGCCTTTGGAATCTATCTCATTTCTTGTATATTGACAATGGCTTTGTGAGACTTTCTCTTATGGCCAAAGAAGAGCAAACCAAAATGATCGTGAAAATTTCAGAAAAATAAGAAACCAACATAATTTCAAGCATACTTCTAGCAACCCCTTGACATGTAACAAACCATCTAGTTAAGACATTCCTTAGGATCTTTAGCATAGACACACCAAATGGAACGGAGATCATACACAGCAAAATATGGTCAAACCTGAAGAGGCAAATTAAAGTCCAAAACCTTGTCACGTTTTCAGGATAAAAGAGATGGGCGCGAGGGTGCGGGTGGTTGGGGGTTGAAGTTTATTTGGTCATTTTGCATTCTCAAAGTCTGATGTTAGGGCACAGAGAAAAAGTTTTTGGCATTTGCAAGTGATACTTTGAGTATCGCACACATCAACTTGCCTAGCGAAAGCCATCCTTCGGTACAGAACGCATATGTATTACACAGATCAAGTAAACTTTGATTGAGTATATACATTTCTAAAATAAAAATCAGAACTTGTAGTGCTTTCTCAGAATTTTTTATGTTTGAATCCTAACCAGGCTTTGAATGTAAAATAATCCTTCCACCCAGCCGTGGGCAGATGTATTGGAGTAATAAAACTTGCTGATCACGTGGCCTAGGTCATATTGAATTATCACTGGCCCCTCTTATGATATGTTTGGTCAAGGGAGTGTCTCCTCTTGGCCTCCTTTCATCGGTTGAGGGCTCAAGAACATAAATGCCCTGAAGTCAACCGAAGAATGGAGGTCGAGAAGACCAAGGGAGAGGCACTACCCTGACGATGAAGGGGGTGAGGGGGTATGCCTTTAGGCACGTGTGCTGGCATTAGGAGACCGAAGGGGAGAGCCTTTAGTCATGGACCAGCTACAATTTCTTCAATGGTAACTGCTGCTGGTTCTGGGACATTCCTAGTCCCTCAATTCATCCTATGGAGTCTACTCCATCATTGGCTAGCCGCTAAACAATCATTTGCTCACACCATTTTGGTGTTTGCTCCAACTGAAGCTACTGCATCATTAACATCGATGACTGCATATTTGATCCCATTTGTCTTTTGATCTGAAGGGTCATCCCTAGAATGGAAGGTCTTGGTTTATTTTCTTTCTAAGACTTAACTTTTAAAATGGCCCCACGGTTTATCTGTGTATTTTGGTCAGAGATTGAAGGCCTGAGGTAGAGTTGGAAAGCTTATAAATAGATTTTAGCAACTGGTAGTAACAGACAATAATTTTATACAGGGGAATAAGGATTTTAATTTAGGCATAGATGTTGCAGAAATCTGCCAGTGAATACACATGAGTATGCAGTGGTTCCCTGGGAGAAACGGGAGTTTGAAATAATACCAGGCTGTTGGGCAAGATCACTAACAGTGTGCATACCTGGTGGCTGCCCGCCATCAAAAAAAAAAATCGATGTGGTTGCAAGATTGATTTCCTTGATGTCAACTCAAGGGTTAACCACTAAGGGATGCCCTTTGTCAAAAGCAGCATATGACCTAGCAGTGACATGCCAAACATATAAATCATCTAACCCTGGTTCAAAGTGAATCCAAACTGCATCAAAGCCCATTGTAGAATCTTCATCTTTCCATCCCATTTCCATTAAGCTCTCACTTCATTTGATGAAAAATGGAGAAAATGTTTAATACCATTGGTTGCATGACTGTGTTTTTCCCTTTCTTTCTCCATTGTTTTAAACTCTTCAATCGTCATACCAGGAATGCTACCATCTTGTTGCAAAGGGATAGGAAATCATTTTGACGAGGTAAAGCTTTTGTAATAGGCACATCTATTGTGATGGTCATGTAGGAATGAGAGAGGTTTTAGTGGGAAAAAGAGACATTCGGGTTCCTAAAGGGAGGAATAACAAGGTCGCTATTACTGGGTCAATAGCTGAAGTGTGACATGAAAGGGAAGGATATCGAGAATGTTCGTGGACGGTCATGAAAGATAACAGATAAGAAATATAGCATGAAAGATAATGGGTAAGATAAGTGGCAATAGGCCTCTAATTGGATCCCACTAAGAGCAAAGACAAGTAGAAATATTGGAAGAATTTAAAGGAAAATTAGGAAGGGGTGGCAGTATTGTATGGATAGGATTGATGACTGTGATTAGACTAAATACGTTGGTAAACAACAAAGGTAAATGTGATGGAAAAATGTGAGGGAGAAAAATGTGGTAAAAATAATGATCTAGTACCTAGTGGACGAGGATATGTTTTGAAAAGAATGTTAATGAGTAACAGGTGAAGCTTGGTCAAAAGTTAAGGAGAAGACTTAGGGAAAGGGGATTTGAGCTCTAGGGGATAGAAAAGAAAAGGCAATTAGAGTGTACAATGAAAAAGGTGATTCTTATATACAGGGATCAACTTAATACAAAAAAAAGGGACTGCACAATAAGCTCAAATGGGTGTTGTTGAAGCCAATAAACATGGATATCGAGTGTGTAGAGTTCAAGACTTTGTTGTTGTGAGCCTTATCCTTCAGCTCATCCTTAACCACTTTATTCATTGAAATGTGGGAGCATGGTCATGGGACCAAGGGTTAGTGCTTGTGTTGTCAACCCTTTTGCAATCAGCTTTATTCATTAACCATTTGGCATTGCATTGCTGGTTTCTCTAAGGCAACCATGGTTTGCATCTGATTAGGGAGGTGAGTTTCACCTTTGATCAAGCTCCACCACCATTTTTGTAAAAAGGTCCACAACACTATTGTGATTCCTGCTTGTGTGCTTTGCATTTTTCCTAGAGCATGTACATTAAATCTACCATCCATGCTATAAAATATTTAATCTCTGGCAAAAGTATTTGACAAAAGTTGCAAAAATGTGATTTCGTAAATGTCATTCACCCCACTCGGAAAGAGGAACTCTCGGAGATAGTCAATGAAATGTCCTTCTAGTCTTCATCAGCACATGCTTTAGGGGCTCTTGTTCACCCTTCATTGCTATTTGTATTGATTTCATTACCACGTGTTAGTGGCACACTTTGCTTTATTTGTCTTATGTACTTTTGGTTGTTTTGCTTCTAGGATTTTATTTTCCTAGATCCCTTTATTGTTAATTGTTGTCTCATAGAGTCCCATTTACCTATTTTTGGTCATCTATGGACATTAATGTAATTTCTTTCTCACTAAATGAACTAAAGCGAGTTAACGACCTTTCCCCGGAAAGCTTCCTCTTTGATTTTATCAACTTTTCAATGTGACATAAAGATAGATGTCGTCACACTTTGGTCAATTATATAATGTCCAAAGAGTGGAATATTATAACACCCCATCATGATGTGAGTTTTATCCCACTTTGGCCATTTTTGCGCAACAACCCAATCATCATGGAATCATTTTAATAAATATCTTATTAATTTTTATGAGATTTCGTACTCGTGTTTGTGGTATTTTTACTCGCGTTTGTGGGATTTTTACTCACATATGTTTAAGTCATCTCAAGATGACCACCATGAGTAATTATTAACGCAATGACATTTTACCTCGTGTGAAAAGAAGTAGTTTTTTAAAAGTTGGCATGCAAAACAATTTGTCCCTAAATTGTAGTATTAAAATACTATATCTCATTAGGTGGATTTGGGCTTAATTGACCCCGTGTGCACACCACATTTGTACCTAAATTGTTGTAAATACTACTTTTGTCGCATTAGGTGCATTTTGGCTCAATTGACCTGTGTGCACACCAAATTGTACCAATCAATCAATCAATTTCAATGTAGTGCACAAACGCGGGGCCTAATGAGCCCAAATTCACATTAAATTGTCATAAAATGTGGATTTGGGCTCAATAGGCCCTATTTGCACACCACAATGAATTGATCAATTGATCGGTATAGTGTGTTGTGCAAATGGGTTCAATCAAGCCCTTTTCCACATTAGATTGTCGCATTAGGTGGATTAGGGTTTAATTGGTCTCGTTCACACACCACATTTAACCAATTGATCACAATTAGAAGCAAATGAAACCACACTTGGAGGAATCATCTCTCTCTAATTTTTGAATTGTTTGTAAATTTTCTAGCTTTTTTATATGTAATTTTTCCCGATTCCTTTAATTTTTTCATTATATTTTGCATTTCATTACAAAATTTCTGAGCCAAGTCCAAGAGATGCACAAGTGGTTACTCACATTATAGTTGTATTAGGGGATACTCCAAGATGTGTCTCCTCATCCACCCTTCGACACCTTCCCGTCATCCTTCTCCTTCTCCCTCCGAACAACCATCGAAACCTACTAGAACATCGATTGCCCCTAAATATTGACACTCCCTCTTGCCAATCATCACATTCGCCTACACTCCCCTTAGACGTGCCTAATTCATCCCCTTCTACAAACGCTATTAAAACATATTAACTACCATTTAATGAGCTATTAATTATCTATTAATTAATGTTTGGTTATGAACTTCCCAACTACAATGTAACTTCTTCTAGCATAATAAAAATAATACCCTATGTGTACTTTCCAATTTCTATACATTCTTTGTGTTCACGTCATCTAACATCAAAGCCACCATTCCAAGAAGTCCTAGGAGAAGGATACAAAGAGCGAGGTGCATAGTTCAAGGAAGCCATGGAAGGGTGTACAAACTGCTAGAGAAGATTTGAAAGGAAGAGTTTTGGTAAATCATTTTTCGTGATATTAAAAACATAATTTTCTAAATTGCATTTTTGAAGAAATGATGTACAAGGAAGATTGCTAAGGAAGTGAGTAAAGGGAAAACACAAAAGAGTGTGAAGAGCAGATTGACTCATGGTAACAGCACATTGACGCGTGTGCAACTGGATAAAGGTGAGACAAACACAGACATAAGGAGGTGGATGCAAGAAAGATAAGAAATGCTCGCACTAAGGCATATGAAACAAATTTTTATCGTGCAAGAGCAGACTTGAGGAAAATGTAGATCGAAGCTAGCGGAGTCAAAGAGTAGATCCTAGGGCATGGTTAAAGCAAAAGACACGAATTTTCAAATGAAATTGATGCAAGCAGACCTGAAAAAATACTTCCAATCTTTACCCAGACCAGTTACAAGTTGTGAGTGACCAAGAAATACAAGCAAAAGTAAAATCACAATTTTCAGTCATTTGGAGACATGTAGATCAGATCTACAAATCTACAAAAGAATCTATTAGCACTTTTGTGTAGAATTTCATGCCTTTGTACAAAAAGATGCAGAAATGATAGCCAAAA
The DNA here is from genome assembly GCA_018340775.1 of Taxus wallichiana var. yunnanensis. NCBI lineage: Eukaryota > Viridiplantae > Streptophyta > Pinopsida > Cupressales > Taxaceae > Taxus > Taxus wallichiana. The sequence continues at coordinate 301,694,703 of CM031236.1, forward strand.
ACACAATTTGTTTAAACGTTTTGACAAATTCAAGGTGATTCAAGGACCAGAATGGATCAAGGGCATACGAGGGTATTTTGCAAGTTTCAAACCCTGATTTGAGGTTGTGTAGTCCTGCATATGTTAGAATGGTGACATCTACGACACAAGAGGAGGCTTTGCAAAGCACAACAATACTTGTAATCATTGTTAGGTGATTATTATTTTGTGTTACTAAAATAATCCCAATTTGTAATAATGTGTAGAATCTATTTGTGCCTATAAGAGTTGTATGAGGTTTTACTTTGATTTGTTTTATTTGTGAATTAAACTTTGCATTTTTTTGTTGCATTTATTTGCAGGCTAGAGATCAAATTTTGTGTGAATAATGGCCAATATTCAAAACATTATGTCGGAAATGCAGAAGTTGACTGGTCAAAATTATACAGTCTAGAGCCACAGGATTTTGACAATCGCAGAGTATTGCAACTGTGATAAAATCATTATTGGCACTGAAGGAAGGTCTATTGTGGACTTTTAAAAACATCATAAGGAGGCATTGATGTTGTTGTTGTCCGTGTCAGATGATTTGACATCTGAGGTCTGGAACACCACTAAGGCAAGTGTCTACAGACCAATCTGAAGCACAAGTATTAGACTTCAGAGAAAAATTGACTTTTGTACCCGAATAACTTGTTTTCTGCAAGAATAATGGAGGGTGAGTCCCTCTTAGAGCATCTACGGATGAAAGATCTTTGAGACTAGCTTGGTGCCATCAATAAGAAGGTGGATAATGACAAATTGGTTGCGCTTGTCTTAAACAGTTTACCACCCTCCTACAAGACATTCGTGCAAGCCTTCCACTTAATGGTAGAAAGCTAGACCCTAATGTTTGATCAAGTTAGTACCTATTTGCTGCAAAAAAAAACACAAGCACACGCAAGCAATTGAGTCTTGTTCTAGCTAAACAAAGAGTGCACTGACTACTTAGTCAAAGGGGAAGTGGAAATGTCACCCTAGTGAATCTTCTAGATACCACATGAAATGTCATTAGTATCATAAGGTTGGACATATCAAAATGACAGTATGATCTCTCACACCACAACAAAAAGCCACGAGATGAGGCAAATGTAGCAGCAGTTGCAGATAAACATGATTCTGAAAAAGAATATGCTCTCACGGCATCATGCTCAATTGATATTGCTACCAAATGTTGGTTCATTAAATTCGCGCATCCAGACATTTTTCATGCCAAAAATATTGCTTTGTAACATTTACTGCCATTTATGATTCATATTTATTAGCACACAAGGAGTCACTCGTAGTAAAGGGGATAGGTGATATTTGTATCATGATGAATAATGTAAACGTCATTGTAAGGAATGTTAGGTATGTTCCTAGCATGCATAAGAATTTCCTGTTGATTAGTCAGTTAAAAGAAAATCCCAACAATATTGTAAACTTCTTTCGGAATCAATGTATTGTCTACGATATGAAATAGGAACGGACAATTGCCCTAGGCATTGGGCAAGGTGGCCATTATAGGCTTGTTCAACCTGCTACGATCAACTTAAATGCACTAGTTGTGGAGCAAACATTCACAATCAAGAATGTGTAAGAAGCTGAAATGCTTCATGTGTCGGTAGATAAAATGTCGTGATTACAGAATGCACAGGAGGTAAATGATGAGGTGGCAGGAAAAGTCACTCATGGTGAGATGGTAGGAACAACCACTCAATCAAAGGCATTGGCCTGAAGGTCAGTAGAGCATGCTCATTTTTCTCATCTTGTTGCAAAAGACTTTTCCTGACAGGCGGGAATAGATGAGGAGGTAGTTATTTCTCCTACTACTGCAAAGATTCTTATTTATACTGCTACAGTAATGGTTTTAACTCCTACAAATACTTAAAAAATGGTCACATTTCGGTTGCTTCTCTACATAGAAGCTCAGTTTGGTTTGCTGAATGGAGATTTGGACAAGGTCTACATGGTGTTGCCTGAAGATTTTCAAGTGCATGAAAGTGATCATCTGGGTTGCAAAATGATTGAGTCCTTGTATAGACTCAAGCAAATTCCACAAGCCTGGTATGTTACATTTGATTAGTATTTCCAAGATTTTGGATTCAGAAATATGAAGGTTGGGCTCAAATCATCAACGAATGATGATTTATCACCAATCAATGAATCACTCTATAAACAATAGGTGGACAACCTATTATATATTATATTTACACAAACGGATCATTTGTTTTGTTGTTAACTATCTTTTTTTATTTTTGTCTACACCAAAGCTCCTACATTGGACAACAACAAAACATCGAAGGACCGCACATTTCATAATGATATCTAAGGAGAAGCCTGCAGATTTAATAACTGAACTTATTGGTTCTGCTATATTTGTAAAACTTCGAGACAAACTTGTCTTTGGTTTAGTCATTAAGGGGGATTTTAAAATATATTTGTTAGCATTTTTTAAACTATTAGTTATATATTATCTAATGTTCAGCTATGAACAACCCAACGACAATGTAACTTTTCTAGCATAATAAAATGACGGACACACAAAACCCAATGTGTGCTTTCTCGTTTCTTTTCATTCTTTTTGTGTTCGCTTCTTCTAGCAAATAATGCTATGGATGTTAGTCTACCTGACCCTCTACACCTAGATCTCCCTATAGGCATATACCAACTCACTCTGAGTAACATGAGTTCCGATTTTGTGCCTAGATAAGGAATCGACTTATAAGTTCATATAAAGGCATTGTGAACATGCATTTATCATTAAATATGTTTTATATTTCTAATCAATAAAATATTAACATATTCTTTTATGCAAGAAATGTAAGCTAGGATGCAACAGTACCGAGAAGAAGGCAGCAGAGAATTATATAAATCTATTTTATGTCGAATTCCTCCAAAAGCGAAAGAATTGGGTCGTAAAGTAATGCAAGTCAGCACATGGTAATCTGTTTTTGGAGGGTAAGTCTTATTTTGATAAAAACATAATTTGAATAAAAAAGAATTTCTGCATTATGTTTAGAATTCTAACTATTTTTCTTTTTACAGTACAAGCCACATACCAGTTTGAGGAAGGGATAACCAACAACGAGAGATAAACAATCTCGGAAACAAATTGGATGAATATTTGCCAGGATCAAAGTGGAGAACTGGAAAGTATTTTTTTGTAAATGCAAAAAAATGTGACATCTTTACTTTTGAAATTTAATAAAAAAATTGTATTACAAAATTTATTTTTTGAAAATGTTGTATCATCTTATAGTAGATATTTAAGATTATAATCTTTAAATATATTTAAGATGTTGTACTAACCAGTTATTTTTATTATTATTCACAAACCCTCACACCATGGACCTGAGCCTTGGAAAAAGCTAATTGACTATTCGAACCAATGGGACCATGATGGTCCAAGCCAGCAAAAAAAGCAGCCCAATTCTATATTACGCAGGGGAAGAAAATCACAAATATCACATGGGAAGAATGGCCTTTCATGGAGCATGCACCCAACTTGTAAATATGATAAATTTTATTTTTTCATTTAAATATGTTTTACCTTGGATTCTTGTTTAATCAGAATGTCAATTTTATTTTTATTTATATTTTCTAACACGAAGAAGATTGTGTGGAGTTGCTTCAAATTTGGCATAAAGTGCACATCCATAATTGTGGATATCATTCTTTGCAAAGGGAAAAGGCAGCCAATTGATACCAACCAGTAATAGAGATAAATTGTTTGATATGAATGTCTTTTTCATGTATAGGATTGTACAACCCAAAATTTGGTCCAAAGGCACTTGACAATAATCATTTGGCATTTATCTTCACGTCATCCCATGTACGCATTTATGGACTTCATCTAAAGGCATCTTACTCAAATCCCTACACTCGAGTCCACTAGGTCATAAATTATTATTTAACTTAGCAACTTTGGAACATGTTAGTGAAGCTGTTTTACTTTTATTCCATTGTATTGTTTTTCTTACACATATATTTAGTTTGCTTAGGAGTAATTGGGATTGATGGGAGTTACCTTCTCCACCTTTTAGGTGGTGGTTACACCTCTCCAATTCCAATTTATGTACCTCTTCTAGAGATATTTCCATACTCTAAATAAAAGCTATCTTTTGGCTCGTGTTTGGTTCCTCTCTCGCAACAATCTTTTCGCACTTGCATTTCCCTTTGCTAAAATTTTATCATGTTCATATTTTACCAAGGTGCTCAATCTTGAGCCACACTCTTGCATGGTATCAAAACTCGTATCGAATGCAATTTTTTTGTTGTGTTTAGTTTGTTGGAATCTTGAGTTATTTCAAGTTTGTTCATTTAGCTCCCACGTCTTTGGATGATCTAGAGGATCAAAAAAGTGCAAAAGAAAAATCCTTGCATACATGGATTTTGCAAGGTAGTCCTCATTTTGTGCATTTTCTGGAGAAACGGACTGCACCATTGAGTCTAGATTGTGCCAAAACACTAATATCGACAATAAGCTTGAATATGTTATGAAGCAGGCCAGATCTGGTCTTTGTCGAGTTTTTTTGTGGTCATCTCGTTGGATGTATCTACATGTGGCAGTGGCACTGTTCATGACACGGTTGTTGGTTGTACTGTGTGTGGCCGCGATACTATCCATAGTTGCGACATGGAGCTCGAGATAGTGTGACCTAACTCTCACTATCCTTGGCAGTCAAGAAGCTATCACATGGCTTGATAAGCAAGTGGACAACTCCCTGCCAAAGTGCGCCAAGTTTGCATTTTTGCAAAACGCCACCTTACCACATTTCAAAGCCCTAGCCCATGGTCACAACCAACCCAAAGGGACTTAACTCAAGAGACATAATATTTTCTAAGGCACACAAGCAAGTGTTGAAATTTGCAAGCTCAAGGGATGCAAATATTTCTCTCAAGCCTAAATGAACGAATGATACATGAAGTAAGGATCTTGTAAGATCCATAACTTTCTAGTGCCAGCTCCTTTTCAGATACCATTTTTTTGAAAGTGTGTATTTTTTCGAGCTCTTCTATGAGATACTTCTAGGCCTTGAAAACTTGTATACGCACTAAAATATTAAGTGCCAACTTTGGAGGGTTATTGTTAATAATTTCAAGGGGGTTGTCTTGTGTTTTGTTTTGCACTTTCATTTTTGCACCTTTTTCCTGCATCATGGATCAAAATGTGGTTCCTCTTCTCACACCATATATCTATCTTGAGTGGAAAACCAAAATGCAAATCTTCTTGAAAAGCAAAGGGTTGCACCGATCACAATGGGTATTGAAACTGAACCAACATCAGATGCAGATAAAGTTAAGTGGTTTAATCGATGTGATAAGGCCTATGGCCTACTATGTTTGATTGTATCTCCTGACTTGTTCTTACACAGAATTTGCTAGCCCACCTAATTATGTCTTGACCATATTGGCACAATTCTTTGGGAAGCATGATGCAATGAGGGGTCATGAACCGGAAAATGAACTCATTAGTTTGAGTTCGAGCAGCTTTGACACTATACAAGACTTCTTCACAAAATTCAAATCACTTAGATTGTAATTGAAACAATGTGGGATAGAGAAAATGATGAACAATTGATTCTTTCTATTCTTGCTAAGTTGGGTCCTGACTATTCAATTTTTGTTTCTACCTTCCATGCCACTAGGAGTGCCCTTGAGCCACATGGAAAATCCTTGACTTAGATGATTTTGCTACCTCCTTGATTAGGGAGAAAGATGACCTTATTCAGAAGGGTACTCTAAACTCTTCTAAGAGACATGCCCTGATTGATGGATGGGAAAATCAGAAGGCTTCAAATAACAAGGACAAGAAACAAAACAAGAAGGATAATGAGCAAAAAAAGGATCAAAAAAATAGTATTGCTTCCAAAGCAAACTTTGTGACCTCTTCTAACGATAACAAACCCAAAAAGAGAGGGTCAAATGTGCTTATTGTAGCAAAATTGGACATGATGAACATAAGTGTATGCAGAAACAAATTGATCACCTAACACACATTCTAGAGAAGAACAATATCTCGGTTACCTATTCAGCCACATAGAGTTCACCAGTTCAGAAGTCTACAAAGGCAAAAGAAAACGTTAAGGGAAAGCTAAGGGAAAAGAACTTGCAGCAATTGCATCTCAACCTACCACATGGGTTCTTGACTCGGTGCTTCACACCACATGGCTTCATCACATGTTGCCTTCACTTCCTTAGAGCCATCTTCTACGACGACTATTATGTTGGGTGATCACAAATTCTATTGACGTACCTGGGAGAGGGTATGTTGACACGAGTGATGGAACATTTCAAAACAACTAATCTCCTATTAGTCTATCATATCACTCGCCATTGTTCAGGCAAGCAGGTTAAGTTCACTCCAGATTTTGTTGTTATTAGTGGATTACACAGTGGTTCTACTATTGCAGTGGAGAGAGCATATCACCAGTCTCGAGTTTATCTCTTCTCACACTTTGCTCCTAATGATGATTCCTCTACAGATGAGGAGAGCTCTTCGAGTTCGACTCCTGTCACTTCACTTCCATTCACATTGGACTAACTGGGTATTAATGACAATTCTGATGATTCAGTTCAACCTCAGAAAATCGTGAAGATAAGGTTTCTTCTTCTAGTTCAAATAACACGAGCAGTGATAGTGATTCGCTTCCTTTCTCTCCTAGTCACTTTTCCGATGTTGAGGAATTTCCTCCTGACTCTCTGACTTCCAGTCCTCTTTGGGTTAGACAAACACTACATGATGTAGGTGATTTGGTTGGTGATCCATCGAGACAACATGCGGACCGGATCATAATTCCAAGATGTTCCACATGTTCATTATTCCTTTGCCTCTTTTCAACAGTATTTCAGTGCACCAGCTCGCATTCCTAATTAGGATGCAACCTTCGCTGATTCCTTTACTGACAGCATGCTTCTTCATCTATGGGATCTATTGGGAGTTCAAAAGGTTTGTCTTTTGAGGGAGATGGTTAGTCCTCTCTACTTCTCTCCATTCTCTCTCTAATTCTGGGGGAGGGGGCTTCTTTGTGTTCTTCTAGGTACTAAGGGATATTTTCTATGTACTTCTCTTTTCTCTCTTTTAGGGAGGAGTTTTTCCTACGGGTTTTCTCCTTTTCTCCACTTTATGAGGGATTTTATATGTATTTGGGTACCTTATTAGGGCTTGTTGTCGACTCAATTCTTTACCCACCTAAGCTACGCTTAAGGGGGTGTTAGTATAAGTTATTTATTCCATTGTATGGTTTTTCCTACACATGTATTTAGTTTGCTTAGGTGACATTGGGATTTATGGGAGTTGTGTTTCTCCCCTTTTTAAGAGGTGGTTACACCTCCCCAATTCCTATTTATGTAACTTTTCTAGAAATGTTTCCATATTCTGAATACAAGCTATCTTTTGGCTCATGTTTGGTTCCCCTCATTTGCAACAATCTTTTTGCACTTGCATTTCATTTTGCTTAAAGTTTTGTGTGTTCGTATTTTACCAAAGCTCAATTTTGGTCCACACGCTCACAGAACCAATGCACCTTATACATAACACATCTTCAAACTCTCGGCTATTTGCCCCACGTCTCTAACTAGATTCCATTATAAACATGGATGGTTTTGCCATTCAAGGACGGGTTTTCATTCAAGGACAGGTTTGGACGATGAATCTATCTCGAGGCCAATGAATCTATCCATTGTACTTTCATGCAACAATCACACTTTCAAATGCACAAGTTACCTTAGTCGGCTTAGGATTGGTTGAGCAAGAAATCATTCATACAAGTCAACTATATAAACACGTGCACCCTAACCAATTAGGGCATCTAGAGATCTCATACTCAAGCACACTCTAAGGAATTTTGAGCCCAATCATTAGGCATCAATTCCTTAGAGCACATTACAACAAACTACAAATTTGAATACATTATCAGTTGTGGCCCTAGATCACTTTCATATGCCAAGATAGAAGCAAAAGTTCATTGCAAAGTGTTGAAGGCCTTATTAGGGCTTTGTCATTTATATTTGTTTGTGCACAAACTCACAAACCCATCAAGAGGGTGAACTACTTGAGTCGATGCCCTTCAAGGTAGTGTTATGTAGGTAACACTCAACCGTTACTGAGGGGATGTGTAGAGATCATTCCACTCAATTAAACTAACCCCTTTTTAGGTCACAAAATGATAGCGAGGGTTTCAACAAAAGAAGCTACTTGCAAGTACAAAGACAGAGTTGCACCAAATACCATAATTAAGTTGCAAGTCACAATAGATGATGACAAAAGCAGCTACCCTAATACAAATTCGTTAGGCGAACCCCATCCGAAGCGCGCGAACATGTCCAAAACCCATTTTCAGGCTCTCAAAATTTACAAACATCTTTGCAAAACTCGCACAAATTATTTACTCGATTTCATATCATTGTCACATTTCTAGACCTCTCCAAAAAGTGGCATCTTTTTGAACCCTAACCCTAGTCTTGCTATATTCTACTTTTAGAAGTTGTGTTAATTGAATATTATCTTATGACATGATTTTAGGACTATTTATCTATATTTATTGTTCGGTATCATAATACACGTTTGATAGAAGTATCTTAATTAGATTAATCTAGATTCGATATTACATTTTGGTGAACCCGTTTATTTGTCTATACATGCCAACCTATGGTTTCATTCTTCACACTTAGGGTTTTAAATTTATCTTCTATTAGGACTTGGTTTTCAAATTTAATTTCTGATTTCCCCATATTCCATGACCAAAATATGATTTTGGGTCTTAACCCTAGACTCTCATACCTAGTGCTCCTATTAGGATATCTTAATAAGGTCCCTTGTTGGCATCATACCTTTCGTATCACATCTCAAACAAAACGACTCTACTTTCAAAACCCTTGAGATTTTTTGTCATCTGATAACGATGTGAACAAAAACCTCTTTTTGTTTTTAATAATTCCCCACGGAATTTTTGGAATTCAGATTTTTTATTTTCACTAAAGTGGACCTCTTGGACAAAATATACATTTATATTTAAAACCCTTTGAGGTTTTTGTTTATTACATCGAGATGTACAAAAACCTCTTTTTGTTTGGCCAAATTCATTACCTATTTTTAAAAATAGTCGTTTCAGTAATTTGACCCTTATCAAATTTAAAATTAAAATTAAAATCAAACCCTAGTAGGGTGTCTCTTACAAATCGAAGTTTATGCTCTTTCCTTTCATCCTATTAGGGGTATGATTGTTAATAGCTTATTGTATCATATAGTGGCTTCTAATATCCATACCACATCTACCATTGATAGTTTTATTGCTTGTAGTATTTAGAGAGCATTGTGGATGAGCTTAAAACTCAAGTTGCTCAAATGGCTTCACAATTAAGTGAACTATATCGGTTAAAAACAAGTAAGCAAAAATCTTTAGACAAAAACATGATCTCTTATGAAGATAATCATGTATGGACTCATATCGATTCACAACCTCGAAGACGAGCATTTCCTACCCCTAAATCCAAATCCCTACGAATAGATTCATATCTTACAATGATCGCTCAATGAGGGCCTTGTCAAATTACCTCCTATATAATTTCACCCTACATAAAAGTTGCAGCAAAGACACGGAAGACCATTTTGTCATTATGATAGAATCAATGGACATAATACAAACAAGTGTAATGTGTTGGTATCCAAATTGATTCTCCCTTGGAGACCGAGCAGCATCACAGATTTAGCAAGACACTGAGAGACAGACAGATCATATTATGAGTCGTTTTGTAGCCGAGGAGGGGATTCGTCTGACTCTTTGTCACTCGGGCATCGGAGAAATGGATAGCACCTTCATTAAGGATTTGATCTATCCTCACTACTTTAGGTCGTGCCTTTCGACCAGGGTGAGAGGACCCGTTTTGTAACCTCTGTTGGTGAAGGAGAATGAAGATATCCTTCTTTGCACAAATTTGAAAGAAACCTTGAGAAAATATGATCAATGCACCACAATTTAACTCTCACGAGTTGTCACTTTTAAAGACTGGTGATATTTTCTAAACAAAGTTGAGGTTACTAAAGACATTATGGAATCCTGATTGCTTCTACGTATTTTGGCAATAGAATTTGTTCATTTGTGGATACACAGTGCAAACAGGGGTATTTCAGGTGGGATTCATGGTTATTTGAAATTTATTGGTGGGAGTTAAGCAGGATAAAGTTGATTATACCAAATCTTTGAGAACCTTCACAACATTTGGAAAACTAAATGACATAATGCTTCAGAATAGCTAAAATATTCCTTCAACTAGAAGGTGTGCATCAATGGAGGCCCGATCTGCACGGTTTCACACAATCTCCAAGAATTTAACACGAAGGCTCGAGCTAAAGGCTCAATTAAACATTAAAGGCCCCTGGTTCCTCACACCTAAGATACACTCAAAGGCTTACAGACAATCTTTATCAACAAAATGACAGTAAAGTGATTTTAAATTGTTTATTTCATTACAGGATGAAGGCTATTCTCGTAATGAAATTGCAAATGCCACTAAACTATCACGGGAGGAGATCTGTCCCGTGATTCGAGAGGATTTTAACACAAGATGGCAATAGGAACAAGAAAAACTATTTGCAGACATTCAGTAATGAAGCGGATACACAAATTTTCCCAAGATCAACACAAATTAATTCGAAGTTGATTAGATTCATCAGCAGGGGAAAGTTTCTCAAAGCTTGTCAATGGTTGTACACTTGCAACCAACTTGACATGATCAAATCTAAAACATAAGAGATTAACAAGTTTCTTAAATGGTCTCTTAGAAAGATGGGCTTTCTCAAATTTTCTCATAAAAATTAACACCCGACCCTTTAGCAAGAGTATTCTCATTGCATTTATACATTTCACTCGCTCACTCATCCCAAATTTTCCCCCAAAAAGAAGAATATTTGAGGAACCTTTTCTTGTTACCAATTTGTCTCGGAAAGTGATTTTTTAACAAATTCGCACCCGAAAGCTGCCAGGTGGACAAAAGGTGGATCATTGCAAATATTCCCATCATTGTTTTAACTAGGGCACCCAGTCATCTACTCTGGCAACACATTTTTCATCCTTTGCGCTGCTGAACTCTGCTTTATGCATCCAGCTTCTCTGGTAATTCGCATTTTTGCACAAAGGTTCGAGCAATTTCAACTTCAAAATATCGACCTCTACAATCCTTGGAATCACAAATTAAGCTCAATTCATTCAATTACACTTTGCAAAAACAAAAACGACAAGGAATTTCGTCAAAAAACAATGAAAAACAATGCATATTCGCATCTCCAGGAGTCTTGGAGCAAAAATGGCGATAAAATCAGATGCAATGCACAACAACCGTTGATTCTCCCCTTTCTCAACTTTAGATTAGAGTTGTCCACGTGTTTCCTTGGCGCAACTGCAAAGGCAAAGTACAGAGGCAAATTTCCAAACAAGCGTGGGCCTTCCACGTGCCCTAGGCCCAAAAATTTCCTTTTGGCCTTTGAAAAGTCTCAGTATAAAAGGGGCCAACGGAAGCCTCCACGTGTCTCACTTTGGCGCATTTTTGATATGGTGCCCAAAAGTGGAGACCCCAAACAAGTGCGGGCTCACCACGTGTCTCAACCCGGCACAGTTGTTGAAAGAATTTTAGGGACCAGCGGAAGGCGCCACGTGCCTAGGGTCCGAGAAGGTTTCCTCGGCCGTTGAAAAGTCCAAGCAAGGGCAGAGTGGGCGGAAGCCTCCACATGTCTCCATGGCGCTCTTTTGATATGGTGCCCAAAAGCAGAGACCCTAAACAAGTGTGGGCTTACCACGTGTCTTTTGACATTCTTTCAAAATAAAACTCAAGGGCGAGGTCCCCAAACAGAGCAATCCCTCCACGTGTCCCAGGCTTTAGAAAGTTGCTTGAAAAGTTTAAGTACAAAGAGGAGCCAACAGAAGCCTCCACATGTCTCCCTGGCACAACTCCTAAGGTAGGACTCAGAGGCGGATCCTCAACTGAGCACCGGCCCTCCACGTGTCCATGGTCCAACAAAACCGCACATTGCTGCATGATGAAAAAATGTTTGAGTCTCGGGCGGGAGGCCAACGGAAACCTCCACGTGTCTCCTTAGAGCAATTCCAAAGGTCACACCAAGAGGAGAATTTTCAGATGAGCGCCAACCCTCCACGTGGACAAGCTTTGAGTTGAAGCGGGCCTTAGAGTTCCAAAATGCCCCGCCAAGCTGCATCCAATCAGAAAGGACCACGTAGCTGAAGATGCTTTGAGATATAAATTGACGGGGAAAACAAAACATGACTGCGGAAAAACAAAAGGAAGGGAAAAACCCGAATTTACGCCCAAGTTACAAATTCTTTCACATGGACAGAGGAATGGAAAACAAATTCTGGACTTAATGTGATCCTTGACCAAAAGAAAGGACAGACCATGGCAACCAAATGAAGGAAAAAACCTTCACGCAACAATACAGGGGGACAGAGAAAACTTCAAACCATGCGGACTGAGACGTCTTCGAGGACAAACGGGGCAAGATCAAAATGAGCACCAACATAATGTATTGCAAACAATGAATTGCGAGTACATAGTCATCATGGCCACATTATTATCGATCAAGCTACTACAAAGTTACAACACGTATGAAAATGGGTCCCAAAGCAAAAGGAACATATTGGGCAATTGTCTAAACCCCATTTGTCTTCTACATGTATGGGCATACAAACATAAATCGTTGGCTTATACCTTTTTAAAATCTATCCTAAATCACACACAAGAGACAAAATATATCGCACAACACATGGATGATGATTATTGAGCTTCACAAACCTCTTCTCCACCCGATATCATACACAAAATACAATCCCCGCCACGTATACATCTACCATAAGTTGAATGCAATGTTAAAATATAGAGCATTATATAGCATGCAATGCGGTTATGTAGTTATCATTCGGTTAGTAACCTGTTCAACCAATCAGTAGCCACCTCTTACTATTTAATAAACATTGTCACACTTGTTTGAGTGTGCATTCAGCCTTCTCTGAATTCTTTCTTCTCTTTGCATATGCTAACATTGGTATCAAAGCGTCGAAGGTTCGCAGTTTGAGGAAGAAAGAAGCCATTCAAGATAAGGAAGCTCTTCGCGGAAGAGTATAGACAAAGGAGAAGTCTCGTGGAGGTCGTGCGAGCACTCACTAGGGCAAACGCGAGTGCCGTGAAGTCGTGGTTAGAGGGTGTGAAGTTGTGGTTCAAACCCAAAAGTTGTGATTCAAGGCGAGATAGGAAAATAACGAGTGGTTTTTGTGAAAAATCGTGGTTCGAGGCAGAGTCGTGAGTAAATAAAGACATTTTCGAACTGTCTTTTTCCCTTTTATTTTCTCTTTGAAGCAGCGCCATTAAAATTGACGGCGAGGGCATAAAAGTCATGAGGGTGAAATCATGGGCGAAACCCCAAGGAAAAACGAGGGCATAAGTTCGTATGGGCAAAACAATGAAGGAAAACGTGACCTAGTTTGTGGCCAATGGCCAATACAACATGTGAAGAAACGAGAAATGAATAACCAAATCCAAACCTCGGGCAAATCCAGCTTCGAGGGCAACACAGTCAAAAGTAAGCAAAACATGATTCTGAGCAGTCGTATGAACATTTCGAGGCATAACAAGGAAAAAGGTGAGTTGAATATTCTCAAAAGGTTCGAGAGCGAGAATAATAGTATTTTTTTCAACCACAAAGGTATTCACCTTGTCTTCTTTTACATGTGAGTAATCAATTTAATACTACTTGTTGGAATAAGTAATATTTTATTAGTGTGAGCAAAATACTATTTTATTATTTCCGTTACTTTAGAATAATAAATGGCAAATATTTCACACTTGACTTTGCCGGAGACAAAAATTAACGAGCACTAATTTCAATGTATGGAGCCATAAGATTTTAACACTCGCAGAATTTTGTGATTGTGATAAAATAATAACGGTGGTGAAAGTCGACCAACGACATACTTTCATGGATTATGACAAACGTCATAAGGAAGCGTTATTGCTTCTCAAGTTATCGGTGTCGGATGATATGATACCGGAAGTGCGGAATGCAATCAGTAAGTGAAGCACGTTGTTGGCGGTCCCCGAGGGATAAATATTAGACGTCATAAAAGAGTTGGGTTTTATACCCGGCGAATAATAAGTTATTTTCCGTAAAGTTCTGAAGGTGGATGTAATGTCCTCAATGGACATATTTTTGCCCCAATGGGGATTTTAGGCAAATACCAACCTTAAAATGCAACTTATAGACAAGATACCAAATATGTATTATGCAAATCTGCATTAAATCTGGAAAAAGCGACTATGGTTTTGGCACCAACTCATACCAACAAGTATCAATTGATAATCTTTACTCTCCCAAATTAAAATGCAGATTTTTGTGAGCCAATTCAGATCCAAAAATGATAAAATAGACCATGCAAACTCAACTTGGACTGCTGCAATATATTTCTAGAATGGCAACTAGGGTTTGAGTAGAAAACCCACACAAATAGCAATCAAATAATTTTATTCCTATCATAAACTGATCACTATATTTTTAGTAGCCCAAATAGGCATTAAATCTGATTTTTAGAGGCAAATAATGACTACGAAACAGTTTAGAAATCTGCATACAAATTTGACTGAAAATACCTCTTAAAACCCTCCAAAAATTATGAAAACAATTTATCTTGAGTCACAAAAATCAGATCAACATATGGCATTACAAATCAGACCTGGAATGTCATGCATTCAACCCAAATCAGCTACAAAATGGGTCGCTCCACTAGAGACAAATAGCATAAACACTGCTGCAATATTTCTTTAAATCCTTGCTACAGAAATCTGTCAAAAACTCCTTCGTACAACTGCTGGAAATGACTAAAAATTTGTGTAAACACAATAGAATCTCCTGAGTAGAGATCCCTCACATACTCTTGGGGCTTTCGTCAACAAGAGGGAAAATACTAAGGGTTTTTGTCCTTAGAATTTTTTTATGCAAAAGCTACAAGCTTAAGACACAAATCAGAAATTGTAGAATGATCATAGAATGCCTTCCCCTCAAGTCGACTTCTCCTTATAAAGGAAGAAGAGACCCAAAACAACCTCCAAAATGTCCAATCAGCATGCAATGATTTTCTCTATGCAATTTCTACCCTCCATTTCCCTTCCTAGGACAAGTCACCATTTCCCTTAGGGAGAATACAAAAGACATTTAATAATTATTTTTCCCTTCCAAACTGGTCACATTTTTTCTAGAGAGAATACATAGTGAAATGGGTTTTATCCTTTCTAAGTTCCCATTCCCCTTTTAAGGCAAGTCGCCATTTCACCTATGATGAATAACAATCTATATTTGCGCCTTTCCGTCCTAGATTTAATAATTATTAAGTCATATAAATAGGCCAAAGGTCTTCAAATGGGAAGGGGATATTACAGGTGGATTGTTGTCTAAGCACCTACTTCGGATGAAAGACCTCCGAGACTGTTATCTTCCATCAACAAAAAGGTGGAGGATGAAGATGATATGGTGGCTCTTTTTCGAATGCACTTACCTTCTTCGTATGAATCATTTCGGAGGCACTCCATTTAATGGTTGAAAGTCAAACACTCGCATTTGACAAGGTGAGTTCCTACCGCTTGCAAAAGGAGCGATTCTGAGTACAAATTCGAGAATCTAATTGTGACCAATTAGAGAGTGCTCTTGTCACACTCGATCAAAAGGAAACTAGAGACGTCAGTTTCGTGAGTCATCCAATTGGTATCACGTCACATGCTATTACTATCACACGGTTGGGCTCCTTAAGATGAATTGTTGAAAGCGGAAGTATGATCTTTCGCAATGTAACAAGCGCCATGTGATGAGTAACATGTGGCGATAGTTGCAAAAGAATGGGATTCGATGACGGGTATGTTCTTTATTGTCTTACGACATCATGTTTGCATGACGATGGTACTAGTTGTTGGATCATTGACCACAGTGCGTCTGCACACTTTTCATGTCGCGAGGACTTGTATGTTTCATTTATTGCAAATATATGTTTTGAATTAGTAGTACTAGCCGATGGAGAATCGCTTAGATAGAAGGGATAGAAGATATATGCATTGTATTGAATAATGCTCGAAAGCTGTTGGTACGGAATGTAAGATATGTACCTTATTTACAAAAGAATCTTCTATCTATTCACAATTAACTAAAAAATCCCAATATTTCGTGGATTTCTATGGGAGGAAGTGTGTTGTCTCTAATGTGAAACAGAGACTGATAATTGCCCTCGGTATTGAGTAAGGTGGTTAGCATCGGCTTGTTGATCCTATTACGATCAACATGAATGCACATGTGGAGGACAGCTCCGCCATACAAGATGTGCAAGAGGTTGCAGTGCCTAGGGAGGCATCCATTCCTCACAGATCTGTTGACTTAGATACAGTCAACCTACATGCACTTATTGTGGAGGTAGTATCCACTATACCAGATGTATGAGAGGCGACATGCCTTGGGAGGATGGACTTCATCATTCTCAAGAACAGCGAGTTTGTTATGGATGGAGACTCCACTATTCCGGATGCACCGATGGTGCATCGTCAAATGGCATGCCAAGCCACTCATTCAGAGGTACTTGCTCAAAGGACAATAGAGCATGAACAGGTTTGCTCATTGAGTTGTGAAAGATCTTTCCCAACAAGGGGGGATAAATAAGCAAATAGATGAGACAGAAAGGAGTTGGTTCTCACTCCTACTCATGCGGAGATGGTTATTTCTCCCGGTGCTAATACGGAGATGGTTATTTCTCCCATAGTTCGCATACTCGTACTCGGTGAATACTTGGTAAACCGAAAAAAATTGACTTTCTGCAAAACTCGCAAATACTCGGGAATACTCGTGACTTAAAAAATACGCAAAAAAATTTAAAACATAAATTTTAAGCAAAATATAGCTACAAAATGTATCGAGATGAGTCCATAAAATGTTGCGAGAAGTGTTTTCTATTAGTTTTGAATACAAATACAATACAAAATCGCATCATCATGTGAATACAACATCAATTTAATAACTTTTAACCACATTGTTATAGTATCGGGAGGTAGTTTCTTAATTACGAGCTTTTGTTTTTGTATGAATGATTTTGATGACTTCAAAGAGACTTGCTTTTACTATCGCATACGGGAAATTTCAACATAACTCAATGGATCTCACCAATTGTATTGTAATAGGGACAATTTTATTGCTTGTAAAATATCACTACGAATTAATATGAATTTACTCACCAAAACTCTTGAAACTTCAAGTGAGTCCTTTTTAGTGAGTTTTTCAGCGAGTACTCGTTTGTAGTTTTCTTTTGGCAAGTACTCTCCAACTCAAAAGTACTCGCGAGTCTTCCTTCTATGATTTCTCCCGCTATTGTGGAGTTGGTTCTAACTCCTACTGCACATATGGTCACATTTCTCTTATTGAAAAGGTTGGATGAGCACTACATGTTGCATAAAGGACATGATTGAGGTGACTTCGATTACACGATAATTGAGTCTCTGTATAGACTCCAATAGGCTACACAAGCCTGGAACAAACTTTTTAATCCACCTCTTCGAGGTTTTGATTCCAACATTCTAGAGATGGGGTGACACTCTCACCATTGATGATTTATCACCGGTCAATGAATCATGTAACAAAGAACTGAAGACCACTTGCCATATCTTTTGTTCACAAGACCGGATGTTTGTTTTGTGGTTCTTCTTCATTTGACAACAACAACACAACAATGGAATGTTGATTCCAAAGTACAATATGGCACAGTCTGTAAATCTAATGACTAAACATATGGGCTTTAGTACATTTGTAAAATTTCGGGACAAACTTGGTATTGTTTCCGGTTTAGTCATTAAGAGTTATGTTAAAATATAGAGCATTATATAGCATGTAATGCAATTATGTAGTTATCATTTGGTTGGTAACTGTTCAACCAATCTGTAACCACCTCTTCCTATTTAATAAACACCGTCACACTTGTTTGAGTGTGCATTCAGCCTTCTCTGAATTATTTCTTCTCTTTGCATATGCTAACATGCAAGAGAAAGTATTTACTACAAAGGTACTCACAAAGGAATCACCTCAAGTCAAAGTCTTCTCTATAACAATACCTACATCAAAGCAAGTACAAGACTCCACACCCGTAAGGAGCAAGTAGCACCTATTTTACCAAAGCAAGTGCAAGACCCCACATCTAGAGAGGAGAAAGTAGTACCTATTTTAGCAGAGCAAGTACAAGACCCCACATCCAGAAGAAGAACAAGTAGCACTTGTTTGTCATGAACCAAAGCAACAAATTGTTCAATGGGGTCATTTATATAACAGCATACTTCTACAACAAAGTGTATTATATTCTGGTTCAAAATTTTCAGATGCCCTTACCACGATTATCGACCATTCGACGTATTTTCCCCTAATCCATGACCAGGGCACAACCTGACAATGCAACACATTTCAAATGTTTGATGTGATTGTTGAGGAACAACTACTACTCAAGACCCCACCTCATCTCTTTTATCGTCCAGTTGGCATCTCTATCTTTATCATTCTTTTATGGTAAAAATACATAACAATATAATATGGCAAAACTTCAAAATCTGCACTTGCATGTGACTTGTTCATTCAGTACATGGACTTAAGCATCATGGTTATTCAGATTTAACACTCTACATACCGCATATCCTTGTGCATTTGATCCTCACAGTACAAATAAGATGGTTGTAGATACCTTAATCCACATACATAATACATACACCCGACGGCTTCTTAACCCTTATACCCTGGATATGACCCACTACATTGTGGGTGTGCCTACACACGGGGCATCTTACATATTGAGCCCAAATTAGATCATATCATTTCCACGATGTGGCTTATTACAGCCCTATATCATGGAGAGTACCCACCACATTAAAGGCATACTACATATGAGGCATCCTAATTACGGAGCTTATATAAATCATATCCTTACACACTGGTCCATGGATGGTACAGCACTACTCTCGCCTATCTTACATCATCTTGTTTCTTACAACGCGTGTTATAATATGTTTTATATGATGATTTCATTGCTTATTTCTAGATACTACTTTGACATGATCCATGCTTACTTGTTGCTGATCATTTACTTTTAGTACTTGCTTACAGCACACAACCACACATGTTTGACTACTATTGGTTTTGGGCTCCAGTCTTTCACAATTAACATTGCTTCATACATCACTCATCTCTTAACTAAACATTATTTGATTCATGTTTGCTTTTATGCTCTTGTATGCTCTATGCTCATGTTTGTTTCTATGCTCTTGAATGGTCTTTGCTCATGTTTGTTTCTATGCACCTATATGCTCTGAGCTCATGTTTGTTTCTATGCTTTTGTATGCTCATGTTTGCTTCTATGTTATTGTTTGCTCTATGCTCATGACTGCTTCTATTACATTGACACATTTCGATCTATATATAATGCTCATGACAAATTGCATATTTCATGTACTTGCTCCTATCACATTGCATGAGACATATTTCAATCTACATCATGCTCATGACACGTTGCTTGTTACATATCTTGTTTGGCACATACTTGCTTTGCACACAATTAAAAACTACAAACATTGATCAAGTCATCATGTCTTGTCAGTTATCTTTGTTTTATGGCGGGCCTGTCATGTCATGTTGTGTCATGTCATGTCATAGGTCCCAATGGATCCATTAGGCTTCGAGTCACGTGTTTACTTTCAGATTGTTCTAGCAATCATTGTTACACTCTTAGCTATGGATTTCTCTAAATTATTGGATATGCTTATGATATGCCTAACCATGAGATGACATCTACTACTTGTTCGAAAATGATCATATCTTATGCACATTGTTTATATCACCATGTTTAGTTTACATGCTATATATGGTTCACATCCTTGATGCTTTGGTTATATACCCTTTATAGCTAACAACACCTCTTTTGAGCTAAGTATCCTTTGCAGCATCTCTTGTCTCAAAGGAGGGCATATTGTGGGTTTTATTAATAGTTCACATAGATCACAACCACGATGCTCCAAGGTAAATAGTGTGATGGTATTTGGATCATTACACATTTATCAAAATCCTATACAAATCGACAACTAGCAGGCCAAATGCTACAGATCACTACTAGCAGACTCGAGGCTAAATTTTCGTATCGGTTACACACACCCTATGTGAGCACATCAAAACAATCAGATGTAAACGTTTCATGCTTTTAAACTTCAGTTTTTCATTTTCTGATTTGTATATGCATCTCTATCCAACATGAATACACACTTTATCATGTGATTTTCAAGTTTCACATGTATGTCGTGGGGCACACCTCAATCTTGTGCACACCATACCCACCGAGAGGTTTTTTGTTTTCTCGTCTCTTTTTAATTTTATTACTAGGTTAAAATGGGGATGATTGTAGTACCCAGAATTTAGACCTACGGCACTTACCAATAGTAATTTGACATTTATCTCATTTACACATTTATTGACTTAATCTAAAGGCATCATGCTCGAAACCTCACACTCGAGTCCACTAGGTCATAACTTGCTCTTCAACGTAGCAACTCTTGAGCCAATGCACCTTATACATAACACATTTTCAAACTCTCAGCTATTCGCCTCATGTTTCTAATCAAGTTCCATCTAAAGCCTGGATGGGTTCATCATTCGAGGACAGATTAAGCCAAAAAATTTAGCGGGAAATCATTTGCATAAGTCACCTATGTAAACACATGCACCCTAACATATTAGGAGCATCTAAAGTTCTCATACTCGAGCACTCTTGAATACTTTTGGGCCCAATTATTGAAGCCTCAATTCCTTAGAGCACATTACATCAAGCTACAAATCTGAATACATTATCATTTATGCCCTAGATCACTTTCATATGCCAAGACCGAAGCCAAACTTCACTGCCAAGTGTTTAAGGCCGTATTAGGGCTTTGCCATTTCCATTGTTTGTGCACATTCTCTGTCGGAGAGAGAACTACATGAGCCTAGGGCCCTTTCAAGGTAGTGCTATGCAGGCAATGCTCATCCATTACAGGGACAAGTTAAGGTCAATGCAGCTCATTCTGACTAATCACTTTAAGTCACAAAAGGAGAGCGAGGATTTCAACACAAGAAGAAGCTACTTGTGGGTACAAATGTGCAAGGGGATGATTTCAGAAAATCATCCTAGATCCAAAGACACAATAACACCTTGTGTCAAATTTTAGTTGCATGTCACAGTAGCATAAGATAGAATTGGCTGCCCTAGGACGAAATCATCAAGCGAACTTGTCTCAAGCGCACGAACTTAGTCCAAAACTCATTTCCAAGATCTCAAAATTTACAAACATCTTTGCACCACTCTACTGCTTACTCAATTTTGGATCATTGTCACATTTCCAAACCTTGTAGAAAAATGACTTCTTTCTAAACCCTAACCCTAGTCTTTCTATATTCTACTTTTAGAAGTTGCGTTAATTGAATATTATATTATGGCATGAGTTTAGGACTGTTTATCTATATTTACTGTTTTGATATCATAATACATATTTGATTGCAACATCTTAATTAGAATAACCTAGTTTTTATATTACAAGGATATACTTGTAGTTTGTTCATAGCGAAAAATGGAGAGAGAGAATGCAGCCTCTCTCTTAGTTTGAGAGTTATAACTTTGTCTAAGGGATTCGAATGAAAGAAGAGAACATAAATTAAATACAAAAAGGAATAGGAAAAAGGAGGAATTCAAAAGACTTGGAATGCCTTCAAGTAGAAACTACAATCTTCCTACTACTCTTCATGTTGCTATCTTTTATTCAAATTTTCTCTTATGTTTTTCAAAGACTTAAGGACTTGTGCTTTGCTCTCCATTTCACATCTATAACCATTATTTACAGAGAAGTGAATTAAATTCCTAGTCGAAGTTAGGTGAGCATCTATGTTTAAAAGAAAATGCATAGAACCACCCTCCTTTCTTAACAGCCATTTGTTACGAGAGGTAACAGCTAGGCTTCTTAATGGGGATGGTGCCAATCGGTAAAACCGTAATCATGCATTGCACCCTTACGTTTCCCTAAAAATAAAAAAGATTAAGGATATTGTTGTCCAAAATAGCACCTCGTGCTATTTTGAACATCTCATCCAAGTTTCAGACTCAGGCAGCTCCGGATTGAGGACTCGCGGAATGAAGAAGTTGAAAACCTAGTCTTCCGCAGCATGTGAGAAAGGCTTAGTGCTTTGCAGCTTGTAATACAGTCTTACACGGACTTGGAAAATATGGAGTTCCGCGGAGTAGGTTAACCGCACAACAAAACATATGGTCCACTAAGAAGAGGCCGCGGTCAAGGTAAGGAAAAAGTGTCGCAAGACACCGCGCGGCAAAATCAAGCAAGTTTGAATGCGGCTAAGGTTGGAGGTCATGGAAAAAAGAACTTAGTGTTCTGCAGACATCAAAGACGTAGTATTCCGTGGAGTTGAGAAAGTCGTGGGGCTTTCAAAGAGCGCGTAAGGACAAAGCCGCAAGCAAAAAGAGATGGAGCGCCGCAACATGTAGAGAATGTAGATCAATGCGGAATACATCGAATCCAGGAGCGTGAGAAGATGCTTATCAAGGAGAAAGCCGCGGATCAAAACAAAATCATCAAAATCCGCAAATATTAAAAGGTCGTGCTTGTTTTGAACCAGATGCTCAACTACTCCACGAATTTATTTCGGCGGTGTCGTCCTCCTACAAAGTGGTGATCTAATGGTGTGCACTTGGGGCGATGTCGAGCCCATACATGACCTACGATTGGTCCTTGGTGGTGGCGGGCGGTTGATTTCATTAATCACTGGATGTAATCAATCTCTTCTCCCTTCTCTCTCAAATTCTATAAATGTAAGTGCCTTGGCACATAATAAGAATTCGATTTTCTGTAAGTTGAGAGCTTTGTTTTTCAAGCTTGAAAACTCTTGCTCGCAAAACACTATAACTCACATGTGGAGACTTCTTTCCTTGACTCTGTGTTTAAAAATGGTCAAGATTTGATATTAATGCAAGTGTGGCTTTGTTTCTTTGTTCGCTTTGCATTTCTATGAGCATCTTTGTCCTCTTGCGACCCTTCATTCTTTTCCATTTTATTTCTTTCAAAATTGTGTGCTTCCTCCAAGCTTCATTCGCGGGTTCTTATTTGTGTCTTTTGCGGTCAAAATCGATCCATTTTCTAGTTTGGCGCCTCACCTCCCCTTTTATTTTCAATTCTCTCTCTCTTGCCCTATCTCCTTGGGATTGTTATGTTAGGTTTAGATAGTGTTAGAGTAGAAATTGGTTGGAGTTGTTGCAGCAGAACTAGGGTGAGAGGAACGAGCCCTTTCACCTGAGGATTGATCTTGATTGCCCTGTACACTTTCGAAATCATTCTTGTTTTCACATAAATGTTGAACACCTAATTCAGCAAGGGTGCGAATTTCAGCGACAATAGTTTTGGCATGCCCGATGGGACAAGCTAATGAGCTTTACACCATCTCCACTAGGATTGGTGTGAGTCTTAGCGGATTTCAACCTTTGGAGGCATCTTTCTACACATCTGGCAACTCCTCAAGTTTAAATCTATTGATTAAGTAGTCCAGTGCTAACTTTCATGAGAAGGATACAAACAAGGCAGAGTGTATCAAGAGGTGAATCTTTTGAGTATTTGCAACTCTCACCAAGAATAAGAAGGGAAGATCAATTCGAGAGGTCATTTTTTCCTTCAAACAAAACTCTTTCCACTCCTCTGAGTAGACCCTCCTCTTTCTCCATTAGACACTTAAGGCCTATTCCCTTCAAGGCGCATCAAAGAAATCTACCCTTTGTTAGTTTTGATGACAGTAGTCCCTTGACTCTATATGCCCAACATGATATACCAGTGTCAACTTTGAAAAGTATTCCTTTCTTCACTGGTGAAAACCTTACAACCCCTACAGATCATATCCATGATGTTCCAAACGTGTGTTCGGTTCGCCATCAGTATTATCAAGATGAAGTTGCATTTAGGCTTCTTGCTTCTTCATTAAAAGGAAAAGCACTTCAATGGTATACGAGTTTGAGGCTTGCTTCCATTCACACATGGGATGAGCTTGGAACAACCCTTTGTCAGCAGTTTGATGAGAAAGAAGACAACATATCCCTATTAGAATAGCTAACATCCATCAAGAGAGCCCCCAATGAACTCATGGCGGATTTTAACTTCAGATTTCAAAAACATGGGACAGAATTCCATTCTTTTGAGACCAACTCCCAAGTGCTTTCTATATTTCTTAAGAGCTTTGAATTTTGATATAGCTATAAGATACAATCTATGGGTGTTATCCAATTACCTTGATGCATATCCAATAGCCATTAGGGCTGAAAATTGTTTGATACAAGCTGGAAAAATAGCCCCTATGCCCTTATTTTCTTAATTGCCTCAAAGTACCCAGCCTTCTTTTTCTCCCATTCTTGAGCCAAATGCCCCATCTTCTACTTCCACATCCTATCCTTCCCAAAAACAAAATGATGATGATGACCTTAGAGCCCTAGTTAAAAACTTGTCTAATGAAATTGTCTCTTTGAAGAGGCAACAAGCTTAATCCTATAGAAGTTATCCATGTTTTAACCGAGGGCAATCTTCAAACCAAAGTTTTAATCAAGGTCACTATCACGAGAACCCAATACCCAAATCATAGATATGACCAAAATCATCAAATTGATAGATTACAAGGACAAAACCCGCATCTACCTCTTCAAATAGTTCCTGCACAACCACTTCCTACCACCAACTCAAGCAAAGTGCTCGTTCTAGTGTAAAATAATATAATACAAGAAGTTGAATGTTGTTTTCCATACAATCAACTACATAATCAAAATACTTGTGCAAATGGCATGCAAGTCCAAACCATCATGGTGCGAAGTCCTTCAATCAACAAGAATTTGTGATGGAAATGGCAAGTACTAGCAAAGTAGCACAAGAGGCCACCCCCTCACCTAACCTTATGTTTTTTGGGTCTGATGATTTTTGTGTGGTTAACCAACCCGAATAACTTAAGCAGGCCGCAACTCCATGTGGTGGATTACACAAGGTCAAAGAAGAGGTAGATTGAAATGGCTACTCCATCCCCTTCATTGCAAAGTCCCCATTTCAAAGATAGACAATCAGCAGACTTAGGCAGAAATGTGGCTTCATCTAATTAGAGCAAAGAGCACGGACAAGAATAAGCTTTTAAAAGCTTATAGACATAAAGTTTGGAACCTTTTAGAAAGTTTTGACGCGTTGCCTCGACTTGCGGAGTGCCGAGGAAGTCGAACAAGGAAGTAGAGCAGATGGCGGCCATTGGATCACAATTTTCACCAACTGAAAATCTCATCCAAATCAACAAGCAAGATGTTAGGATGGTTGTTAGACCATCAATTCCAAAAATGAAGTCATTGGCAAATCTTTGATAGTGATGAACAAATTGTTCAATTCATCCAAAATGAAGTTGAGTTCTCCTCAAAATTGCAATATGATTTGCAAGATGGTTATGGTGATCGATCATTCAGCTAAGAACAAACAAATTGCCTAAAGGGTTGGTCACTCTTGAAGACATCTTCAGCATTGATGATGAATTCAAAAGGGAAAGAAAGAACATAATGGCAAAACAAGAGGACTACCAATTTGTCACCATTGCATAAGACAAGGAATTACTGCTTGAAAGGTATGTGATAAATCTAAAAAGCAAGCTTTCATCTCCTTATGTCAGAAATTTAATGATGTCTTCTCATGGAGTTATGAAGATCTTAAGGGTTTTGACCCCAACATTGCTCAACACACCATAGATCTTGATCCTAGTGCCAAGCCAACCAGACAAAAACAAAGGCCTATTAATCTCAAAATAGAGCCCTCATGAGAAAAGAGTTAACCAAACTCATTAAGGCCAAAATTATATTTCCCATCAAGTACTCCTCTTGGGTGGCTAACTTGGTCCTTGTTAGGAAGAAGAATGCAGAAAAATCAGACTATGTGTGAATTTTAGGGATTTGAAAAGAGCCTCCTTAAAGGATCATTATCTTTTACCCTCTACGGAACAAATTTTGCAGACAGTATGGATTTGCTTGATGGCTACTCAAGTTTCAAACAAATTAGGGTTAAAGAAAAGGATCAACATAAGACCACGTTTACAACCAAATGGGGAACATATGCATATGTGAAGATACCCTTTGGTTTGTCAAATACAAGTGCTACATTTCAAAGGGCCATGGATATTGCATTCAAGGGCTACATAAATGACTTCATCCTCATCTACTTGGATGATATCATTGTTTTCTCAAAAGAGAGTAAAGATCATATCAGTCATCTTGAGAAAGTTTTTGAGAGGTGTAGAGAGTTTGGAGTGTCTCTTAATCCTAAAAAGTGCATTTTTGCAGTTCCGCAGGGCAGACTTTTGGGTCATATTGTTTCAAAGGATGGTATTGCCATTGACCCTAAAAGAATCTCCGCTATACTTTCTCTCTTCTTGC
Source organism: Taxus wallichiana var. yunnanensis (assembly GCA_018340775.1). Lineage (NCBI taxonomy): Eukaryota > Viridiplantae > Streptophyta > Pinopsida > Cupressales > Taxaceae > Taxus > Taxus wallichiana. Next base: position 301,721,231 of record CM031236.1, read on the forward strand.
CAACTCACAAGAAGGATCTGCAGTCTTTCCTTGGTAAGATAAACTTATTAGGAAATTCATTCCTAACTTTATAGGGCTTGTCAAGCCCATTACCTTGATGCTCAAGAAGGATGCGGCTTTCAAATGGACCGCAGAAGGAAAAGAAAGCTTCACCAAGATCAAACAAGAAATTGCTCAAGCGCCCACGCTTATCAACCCTGACTATTCAAAATATTTTATCCTTTATGCATATGGGGCAAAGCCAACATTACCGCATGGTGTTGACACAACAAAATAAGGATCGGGGTTCGAGCAACCAGGGCCTTCTTCACCAAACACTAAAGGAATATGAATTAAAATACAATCATATAGAAAAGTAGGTCTTCGCCATTATGAGATCTCTCAAGAAATTCAAGGAGCATGCTTATTGCTAGCCACATAAAAGTTTTGGTCTCACACCCCAATGTGAGAGACTTCATCATGGGAGAGGAATTCAGCGAAAGAGAGCTCGATGGGTGACCAAGATTATGGAGTATGATGTGATCATCAAGGCCACAAAACTGGTAAGAGCTAAAGCACTTTGTGAGCAGCTTGCTTTGGACGCTCAGAATAATCAAGAAACCGCCTTCATACAAAGGGAGCATGAACAAAATGCGGAAAACCCGCGGGACGCAACAAGTCTACATAATAAAGAGGATCCGCAAATACAGGAGATCAACATAGTAACCATGGTTGGATTTGACAACATGGCTATATTTTTATCCACCGGCACATATCCTCTGGTTTAAGCAAAGCTAAGAAGCGGCAACACGAGATTGCAATCTATTCCCTATGCATTGATTGGCGGGTTTCTTTTGAAAGAACCTTGATGGAGTGTTGCTAAGTTGCATTGAGGGTGAACAAGCAAATAAGGTCATAGCGGAGTTACATAATGGTTTCTCTGGCGGGCACTTCTCGGCCCAAGGCCACAATAATGAAAATTATAAAGGCAGGATATTTATGGCCCACATTGTTCACGAGATGCTCATCAATGGGTCAAAAATGTAAGGAATGTGCTCTCTTCACCGGTAAAAAAGAAGATAGATCCCTCCCACTTCATCTCATTCAGGCGGATGAACCCTTCTCCCAATGGGGACTTGATTTTATTAGTATGATTAATCTTGTGTCAAGTACGGGTCATAAATGGGTCTTGACAAAACTGCGATTACTTTACCAAATGGACGGAGGCAAAGGTGGCGCTCAAGGAAGCTACTAAATCAGCTATCCTTGATTTTCTTGAGGACATTGTGACAAGGTTTGGGGTTCCCCAAACCATCATTTCTAGATAATGCAAAGCCTTCCAGGCTCTAAAATCTCTGATTGAGCTCTTAGACATGGAATATACTTGAGACCTCTTCTAATTATTACCCTCATGATAATGGTTTGGCAGAGTCTACTAACAAGAACCTCATCAAAATCATGAAGACGACAATAGAGATCAATCAAAGGCAATGGCACACCAAGGTGAAAAATGTCGTGTGGGCTTATAGGATCGCATCTAAAAGAGCAATTGGCAACTCTCCCTTCGTCCTTGTGTATGGCGAGAAGCCGGGATTCCATTATCTTTGGAGTTACCCTCATTAGAGTTGGCTCAACAATTAGAGTTTGAAGGTGAAGATCAAAGAACAATCAAATGGCGGAATTGGTTGAGCTTGAGGAATTAAGACATCACCATGGTCAGATTAGAAGAGCACCAAAAGTTGACCAAGCGGTGGTTTGACACAAAAGCCAAAGCACATGATTTATATACGGAGATCTAGTCCTGAAATGGGACACAAACATGAGCTAAACTAGGGCGACACTCTAAGTTTGATGCACTTTGGAGTGGTCCATACATCATCATTGCATGCAAGCAAGCCAACTCTTTTGAGTTGTCCAAACTTGATGGGGAGGCACTTAAAATCCCAATTAATGGGATATATCTCAAACCTTCCCTTTAAGTTGGTTTATTGCATCTTGTACATAGTTTTTGTTTTGTTTCTTTTCCTTGTTGTGTTGGAGGTTCCCTCCTTTGTTGTGTGATGATCACTGGTTGAGTGTTTTTCCTCAATCTTTGTGGTGATCATCTGAATAAGTGCTTGTGCACACTTTGCATGTTTCACTTGAAGCATGTATGTTCTTCTTCTTTTGTAAATAGGTTTTGGAAGTCCATTGTAGTTATATGCAAGCCATTTCAGTTTTAGATTTTGGGACAATTTTAAGGTGACTCATCCCAAGGCCCCAAAAGATTAGCTTCAAAATTAAAGTTTGAGATCAGTTTTCAGGTTCACATTTGACTCCATGCCCAATGGGTTCTTCAAGGCTACCGATCTTTACATCTACCAGGTAGATGTCCCCTGAAGGTCACCAAACTATTGTCCAAAATAACACCCCATGTTATTTTGAACAACTCCAAGTTTTAGACTTAGGCGGCTCCGGATTGAGGACCCGCACAATGAAAAGTTGAAAACCTAATCTTCCGCATGATATGCGAAAAGGCTTAGTGCAACAAAAAAACATATAGTCCACTAAGAAGAGGCCGCAATGCAAAAAAAAGTGTCGCAAGACACCGCACGGCAAAAGCAAGTAAATTTGAAAGCGGCCAAGGTTGAAAGCCGTGGAACAAATAACTTCGTGTTCCACGGACATCAAATACGTAGTATTCCACGGAGTTGACAAAAGCCTCGGGGATTTCAAAGACCACGTAAGGACAAAGCCGCAGGGAAAAGAGATGGAGCACCACGGCATGTAGAGAAGGTAGGTTGAATGCGGAATACATCGAAGCCACGAGCATGAGAAGTTGCTTAACAAGGAGAAAGTCGTGTATCAAAGCGAAATTATCAAAATCCACAAAATATTAAAAGGTCGTGCTTGTTTTGAACCAGACACTCAACTACTCCACCAACCCGAATTTATTTCTGAGCAACGTTGCCCTCCTGCACCGGCAATTTGATGGTGTGCGCTTGGAGTGATGTCATGCGCCCATACCCGACCTACAAATCTGGTCCTCGTGGTCTGTGTTGGCGAGTGGTTAATATCATTAATCACTGGATGTGATTGATCTCTTCTCCCTTCTCTCTCAAATTCTATAAATGTAAGTGCTTTGAAACATAATAAGGGTTCGATTTTTTGCAATTCGAGAGCTTTGTTTTTTGAGCTCAAAAACTCTTGCCCGTGACCTCCGTAACTTGCATGTGGAAACTTCTTGCCTCGACTTTGCGTTTAAAAATGGTCAAGATTTGATATTAATGCAAGAGTGGCTTTGTTTCTTTGATTGCTTTGCATTTAATGAGAACATCTCTGTCCTCTTACGCACCTTCATTCTTTTCCATTTTATTTCCTTCAAAGTTGTGTGCATTCCTCCAAGCTTCATTCGCGGGTCCATATTTATGTCTTTTGGAGCCAAATCGATCCATTTTCCAGTTTGGTGTATCACCTCCCCTTTTATTTTCAATTCTCTCTCTCACCTTGTCTCCTTGGGATTGTTAGGTTAGGTTTAAATAGTGTTAGCTTAGAATCTAGTTAGAGTAGTTGCAGAAATTGGGGTGAGAGGAACCAACCCTTTCACCTAAGGTTTGATCTTGATTGCCCCCACACTTTCGAGATCATTCTTGTTTTCACTGAAATGCTAAACACCTAATTTAGGAAGGGTGTGAATTTCAGGTGGAGAATATATACTTCTTAGTCATCCCCCGCCTACATCACATCGTCTTGAAGGATGTGAATCTAAGTCCCTCCACCCCTAAGGGTGTTTCCTCATATTCACATATACCGTTCTCTAATTGAATATTTTAAGTATTTTCTTTGATTGCATCTTTGAGTTGATTTTGGTAGTAATGTTTGCCAAGTTTCAAAAAAAGATTGGTAGCCTCCATAATGGCCTCTGCAGTTACTATATTACACACTACTTTAGGTTTGCACCAGCTTACTTGGAGACATGGGGGTACAGTGCAAGGACACCATTTCAAATCAAAGTGCGGAAGTAAATGAATCAAGGTATGGCTATATTCAATATAAATATATTCACCGAAGATGTGGGTACTATCGATCTATGAGTCCATTTATTCCCTACATTAAAACGGTTTCCCACAATAAAGATTTCTTGGATTTGTTTAATTTCATTTTCATGCAAAGAACAATTGGCTCCAATTAAACACTATTAGGTAACATATGTTCCTCTATTGTGACATTGCATTGGGTAGAAATACATATTGCAGAGTTGGATAGAACCTTGAATTTTTTTATTTTTATTTTAAACCACGACATTTATATTAATATAAGAATAAAGTACAAATTACAATGCCAAGTAGTTATACTCATACTCGAGGAAATATCCTTAGATTTCCAATAACAAATAAGAGGAGAAATAGCATATCTGCAATTTATCCATCGTGCGATTTCAAACAAAGGATCTGCTCAATTTGTTGTCGTTTCTCCGGAGACCAGTCAAAGGATAGAACCTTGAATTAGTGAGCTTAATCCCAAGTAGAATGCCACCAATAAATTTCAAAAGCACCATCTGAATTGCCAATATAGGTTTTCTTCGATAGCCATACTTCAGTCCTTTCCCTAAGGATTCAATAGAAACTAATATAAAACTTTATCCTTATTTTCTATAGATGTAACCATGTCGACCCATTTCTATTTCCTAGGCTTGGAGCCATGTTTCAATCAACGCAGATCGTTTCTTTGGCTGTCAATACATTTATGATCCATAGGGATCCAAAATGACTCTACTTTATCAAATCAGCCAACACGAAGAAGAAAAAAAATGATACACGGAGGTTCTGTTTGTTTAGTGACAGGACCACCGCCCTGTGCAAGGCGGCGGTTACAGAACCGCCGCCCCACCAGGGCGGCGGTCCTGGGACCGCCGGTCTGCATTGGGCGGCAGTCCTAGCTCTTGCGGACAGAAAATAAAATATGACGCAAACAGTCCCAGAATTCCAAAGGGTGTCCATGTCTCTTCTTTTGCATGACCTTTCCCATTCTCCAGTGCACGAGGAGAACATGAGAAAGGCTATAAATGCATGTTATGGAAGAGAACAAAGGCATCAAGCATGAAGCAAGTGAGTAAGAAGCTCTTAGTGTTGGAATTGTGATTTGTAGAAGCAAGGAGTAATTGAGACAGAGCAAGCAAGTAACTGGGAGGAAGTGTGAGATATTATCTACTTCTCTTTCATACTTATTGTAATTTCTGTACTTATTATTGAATTGGCCAATAAAAGTGGGAAGAAAGAGCAATTGCCCTTCCCGACTGGTTTTTCCTCCTCTGGAGGTTTTCCAGGATAAAATTGTTGGTGTATGAGTCTATATTCTTTCCCTTTCTGCAAATTGTTGATTCTAAGCACAAGTATAATTCATTCACTAGCTATCTCTGTTATTTTCTAATAGAAAGTAGAACAGCAGCGATTAATTGTGATTCTGTGGATAATTCCAAAGTTGAAGAGTTTACAGATCAATTTACAAGGATGAAAACACATTTTTAGGAATGCCACATCATAGCCAAGCAAAAGAAGCCAAGTTAGACTCAATTTGGATTGAGCCTAACTCTCAGATAATGGCCAACTAGTTGAAAGAAGGCAATGCTTATGCTGAAAACTGCCAACTTAGAAACTCGGTTCTCAAAATTCAGAAATTGCTTCCTAATGTTAATAGGAAGGTTTCTTATATCCCTAGAGGACATGATAAATTTGGAGGTCACCTAGCAAAGAGGTAATATAATGCACGAGACCTTGGTGACAGACAAACATAGCATCAGCCTGTAAGAAAATTTTCACACCCAATTGGAGGAGTCATTTCAGATGAAATTAGTTCTAATGCCAATCATGTTAAGAGGTGGTAGTATGGACTCTTTGTTCAATTCCATATATTTTAAATGCTTAAAGAATGTGAACATGAAAGAATTCAGGGTGAAGATTGCCAACTGCATGGCCCTGGAATTTGAGCATCCTCCCGATTGATTTTAATTGTTGGATAATGGTGTCTTCATTGGAGGTGGTATGGAGATCAAGTGAGTTTCTGGAATGGGCTTGCTTGACCATCAATCGGAATTCTGATGGAGCTTAAATAATGGCTTCCAAGCCTTTTGGTTTGGAAATTTATATTTCTAGTGATTTTAATTTTACCAAGTTTTAATTTTAATTCAACAGTTTAGCTCCATGCAAAGAGGCCCTCTAATCTAACAGACATGAACTTGGTGACAGACGAGTATAGCATCAACCTTTAAGAATATTTTTACACCCAATTGGAGGGTCTCATTCCAGATGAGATTAGTTCTAATGTCACTCATGTTAAGAAGTGGTAGCATGGACTCTTTGTTCAAACTCATATTTTAAATGCTACAAAGAGTGTAAACATGAAAGAATTCCGGGTGAAGATTGCCAGCTGTATGGCCCTGAAAGTTGAGCATCCTCCCGATTGATTTCAATTGTTGGGTAACAGTGTCTCCATTGGAGATCGTATGGAGATCATGGGAGTTGCTGCATCAGGCCCGCTTGACTATAAATTGGAATGTTGATGGAGCTTAACTGATGATTTCCAAACCTTTTGGTTTGGGAATTTATATTTCTAATAGTTTTGTTTTTATGATGTATAGTGGAATACACAGCCATTCTTTCTTCATTTTTTATTATATGACCTATTAAGGCCTTGACAGGGGCTTATACAGCCCAGATGGATTTATGCGTTGATTAGAACCGAAACAGTTCTTTATTTTCGCAAATATTCCAAACTTGGGGGCCACAACTATGTTGTTTATAGATTTTAGTTTGATGAAATTTTGGTAGTTTTTAGCCTTTTTTTTAAAATCTCATCTTTTAATTGTACAAAAAAGCATCAAAGTCATTAGAACAAATGCTGAAGCAATGACACTACAATAACCTAAAGTTTATATGTTGAGTTAAAACTCCCTCCAAAGAATTCATTGACACTTTAAATGGTGTTAATGTTTACACATGTAAAATATTTTTGGAGTTGGGGATTAAACATTTTCTGGAGCATAATACAAGGGCAGATAAAATTCTATAAAAGCATTAAATCTATTCATCCATTTACTCCATGTTATTGCTTAAAGTAACCTAGAAAACAGAAAATCTAGTTTTCTGATGAAATGAAAAATCTGTCTGATTGATAGCATGTAGAAAACAAGAATTTCAACAGTGACTAATAAAAGAATCATGTACACATACAAGTTTACAATCGTTATTGAGGAAGCTAACAGCTTTTGCTATTTGGTGCAATCCCCAAGCATAATATTCATCCCTGCAATCCCAAATTTCTATTGGTAATTCTTCATAACAAAGAATAAATAACAAGAATTAAAAAGCCAACTCAACATATAAAAATAACTTTTAAAACTACAGAAAAAAATTCAAAAACATCAAATAAAGGATACATTTTTATATTTATTAGACAACTAACATGAAATAGAGCACCTAAGGGAAACATTTATCCCTTCACTCATGAAGATAATTTGCAAGCTGAAATGACTCGCACTTAAAAAAAATGTTACAGACAATCCAGGATCATATTCAAAAGTTGAAAAACCATACTATGTAATACAATATTAAAGATAAATCTTATGATTTAGTCCAAAAATTTCAAAACGGATTTCTGCCACACTTACACGAGAAACTCACATTTTAAAAGAAAGAATCTCCTGATTAGCAAGTTTGTTATTGTTATCTACTTTACATAATACCATTTCAATTCTTTCCTTCATAATACCAATAACTTAATCAAATGATAACTCTCTCTCCCTAATAAACATGAGACTTCCATAACCACAGCGAATACACCAGTAAGTTGACTAAATGATGACTCCCTTTTCCTAATAAACATGAGACTTCCATAACCACAGCGAATACACCAGTAAGTTGACTAAATGATGACTCCCTTTTCCTAATGACTTACATAATCCTTTGACAAGACACAGCACCTTAATAAGGAGACAAAATTTCATGAACGAATTACCACTATCAATACATAGCACTTTTCAAATCAACAAACTACACCGTGTGACCAATATGAAGCAAATATTTTATGACTGGAGAAAAAAATCATAATCTATTTATCACTAAATTATATTGGTAACTTGTACATCAACAAAACTTACATTTTAATATTATAGCCTTATTTTAACTTTATTAGATGACCAATCCGGACATCTTTGGCCTCCTATAACTTAGACCTTCATACCTGCCAGGCTTCCACATGATCCAAGGATCTTGTGATTGGGAGCAAACTAGTAATACATTTAAAACTGTTAAAATTGTGCCACATAGGTGGAATAATAGATGAACAAAGCCATCTCACTGCATTTTCATCACAACAACGTTTTGTTCTGAAGTCTTGTTTAACCCACACATGCTACTGTCGTTCATTAACCACTACCTCCACATTCGCTATTCTCTGTTTTTTTCTTGATATTACTAGCATTTCCCTCACCTTATATCTCCCATGTCTCAGACATACATGCTGAAATACTTCATAGTTTTCTTCAAACACATATTTCCACACCTATCACCCAAAAATCCTCTACTTATGTTACTTGTATCAAAGCTGAGCCAACAGCCAATTGAGTATGTTACAAAGAAGTGACAACTGTTGCAATTAGGTATAATCCACGGATCATCAAAATCACCTATCCTACTCCGACCTATGAGCAACCACTACTAGAGAATCTTTGTGCCATCAAGCTTTGAACTCAGGTGTCCTAAGATGCGCAATTTAGTGTTTGAGCCTTACCAAGTGAAACTAATTACAAAGATCATTTTTTCCACCATTTGATTTACCTTATTTCACTATCACGGTCTCGAGTAACTATCTCTGTTAATTTTTTGGTCAAAATTTCAAGCAATCCTAATAATTTATAGCTCATTGTGTATGACTTCACTTTATATCATACTCATGCTCATGTTGTTCATTGTGTTGTAAAGTCACAAAAAAACCTTCAATTTTCCCTCAACAAGTTTCTTCATTGTGTTCATAATTCAACAGAAACATCTCAGAACCCTTTAACTCTGGCTCTGGTTTTTGTCACAAATAGATTCTTCCAAACGAAGTGGAATTCTTTCCCTACCACCTTGGAATTCTTCCAATCTATGACCACCTTCAATCTTCCTTTCTCCCACAAGCACAAGATTCAAAATAACTTTAAACCCGCATAGTAAAAATGAGAGCATTCACAACTATGAATAAATGATACTTCTAATAAACGCAACTTTAAACCCACATATTAAAAATGAGAGCATTCACAACCTTGAATAAATGATACTCCTAGTAAACACTGTGCAACACAATATATTTTTCGATAATGCTCACAAGCTCCGATTATGACAAACCAAAACTACAAACAGCCTTTCAACTACACAACTTAACAACCCTTCATTTCCCTATTTTGTTAGGATAAGTACTAGCTTAGATATTTTAAAATTCACATATCTAAAAATAGCCGATTGAAATCAATCTCAAGGCAGATATTGTGGATTTGTCACATAGTTTCACCCATTGAATGGTTCCACATTGATTTATGAATCCATCACATTCTCCACAAATTTTCCGCTGATTGATGATAGATGGCCTCAATCTAGTTGTACCACTGCATCGAGATAGAAAAAACCTACTAAGGAAAAAATGGGCTCCAAACTCTATTGTATGCCCAAAATATCGCAATTTTTCAATCGCCCTACTCCAAGCAAGAAGAAAAACTGCCCCGAGATGTTCAATTGAACGTTAAATTAAAGGTCAGCCATTTTAATTGACAGCTCACAATTGAACTCCACCACCAGCCCCTTGACTGCTATTGAAGGTTACACCTATCGGCATAGTTACATCATAGTATATTATTTATAATATATTTAGTTAAAGAAAATTTGGTTAGGGGTTGTTAATTCAATCACAGGAGAAGTTTAAATAATTAATTATTTGAACTTAATTAGTTAAGTTGTTTTAGAGTGATTGTTGAGGCATTCACATAGATAGAACAGGTTTGAGGGATAAGTGTAAAGTAATAAGAGTTTGTTGAGAAAATGTATCCTAGAAAATAGGGTCATAACAAACTATAAATTGTATAAATATCCCTTCATGTTTGACTGAAAATTTGTGCATACAGATACAATAATTCCAACATTTGGTATCAGAGCAAATCTGAGACCTGGCCTGCAGAAAATACATTGCGTTATGAGAGCCTATTCTATGGTTCATGTATACTGCAAATAAAACCTGAGCATGTTAGAAGAAGATTGAAAAATGAAGAGAGAGTGAATTTTTTGAAAGCTTTCAAACAAAAGCATTTTTCATGAATCTGAGCTTACCAATGATTTTATGGTGCCCCAAAACCCTCTACGGAAGGCTGGAAAAAATATTTTTGCATTAAAATTGCAGATCTGAAGTTTCTTTTTAGCGTGGAAGTTTTTATACTGTCTGAGGCGTGGCCTGAACAAGCACCAGCGACCTATCTAAGAATTCAGAGACTGTCGTAAGCGTGGAAGTGAAAGAAAAGAAACTGCAGTGAAGGATTCCAATAAAGGCAAGTATTGTTAGTAAGGGGCAGTGCAATATCTTTCTGAAATGTGTGGTTTTGCATACTGACGGCCTGTTTTTAATGATCTCTGAGAGGCGCACAAGAGAAAGTTTCCTCTGACAAAATATCTGCCAGCAAAAGAAGCAGCCCATTCAAACACTGAAAATCCTGGCAGAAGAAAACAGTTCAATATCAATTATTGAACATTAAGTAACATTTTCTTTAAAACTGTGGACTTTGATTCTGAAGTGATGCACAAAGGGATAGGTGGATGTATTGGCAGAAGAATAAGTTTTAAAATCATTCAAATTGGTATAGGAGGTCTCCAGTTCGAATCCCTATAGATAAACCTTCTTTTGTGGTATTCGTAATTACATTTAGGATAGTTAATAAACAGTTTTACAATTCAAAGTGATGTAAGAGTTGATCAGAGGTGATATTGTAAAGACATTGTTTTTGTTTTAAGAGGTCAAGGGTTCAAGCTCCAAAAATAGCAAAAGCTATTTGACAATCACGTCTTTCTAAAGGCATGTAGCCATTTTTCTGAATAGTTCACTCCTTCCCCATCCACATACTGGTATAACCACTCACTTCAGAGATTTTTTTGCATTCCGAATTCATCAGAATCATTGTTTTTCAACTCCAGAGTCTCCTTATATGTCTTAAGAACACTTCATTATAAACGAAGATATAAGGTTAGTTATTGCAAAGGGACGCATTATCTATGGTATCCATCAACCTTACAAATAGTTTTTTAATTGGCGAGGAAGCTCTTGTCTGTGGAGAAGACGACTATTATCAGAAAAACTGATGGCCAAGATTTCCGAATCTGTCAAGTCACAGCTGCAAAGAAGACTCTAAAGAAGGTATTGTTTGGACACAAGCTGATGGAAGATAAGGCATAGCTCTAGGCCCAGCTCCCACTGAAGTTAAAATCAAAGATGTTGCTCAGCTAAGTCACAAGGTTCAGGTGCGTATTCAAGTTTGGCCACGGTAAAATTCGGAAAAAAAAAATCATGATTAAATTTGACTAATATAAATTTAAAATCTAAATGAAAAATATTAAATATAATATATTTTACAAAAAAATAGATTTTTAAATATCTTAAATATTAATATTATTTTTTTATTTTATATCATTGTAAAATAAACTTTATAAATATAAAATATATATTTTTACATATATTAAGAGTTAAAAACTTAAAACTACATAGTAAAATAAAATTATTTAAAGTTTTTAATATTTTAAATCTTGATAGTATTACTTTTTTAAATTATCAAGATTTAAAATATTAAAAACTTTAAATAATTTTATTTTACTATGTAGTTTTAAGTTTTTAACTCTTAATATATGTAAAAATATATATTTTATATTTATAAAGATATATATATAACTTAATTTAAAAAAGTAATACTATCAAGATTTAAAATATTAAAAACTTTAAATTTTTAACTCTTAATATATGTAAAAATATATATTTTATATTTATAAAGTTTATTTTATATAATATATATATATATATATATATATATATATATATATAAATTAATTTTTATAAATATTAAATAAATAAAAAATTGAAATATTAAAAAAGTTAAAACTAAATGATAAAATATTTTTTAACAAAGTAAACTAACATAAACCTGATCGCTAACATAGCAAACATAAAGCAAACATAAACTGAAAATAAATAAAAAGAAACCTAATCGCTAATTTTCAAACTATATTAGAAGTTAAAAGTTAAAAACCTAAACCTAATCACTAACATACCCGGACTCAACAATGACGGCAACTCCTCCCATGAACAAGTCCTCACACAAGCACTGCAAAGCCTATCGTCCTCCTATCTCAGCTAGGGCACAAACAGAGATGGCTTCCATGAACAAAAGTGGAACTCACTTTGAACTTCAAGTCACAAAAGGGCCATGAACTCACACAAGAGCCACAAACTCACGGAAGGGTCACCGAATATTTTCAAACATTCACAAATTTTCTCAACCACGTTAGACATTCAGCGAATTTCGAACATTATGCCTGAAATTCGCTGAACCACAGAACTTAGTTGCTCTGTGAGGCCCGATTCCCAACCGAAGAGAATTTTGGTGCTGCATATTGTTTCCTTTTGAACAATTAAGTGTGTCCTTGTTTATATAAGTGTGTGTTGACTATATAGATTGTCCCAATCCATGTGTTTCGTTATTTTTCGATGAACTGATAAGTGTATCCTCATTCATCGATCGATTGTAAGCATAGTTACGTGTTCGGCCGGATTTGTATGAAATCCGTTCGAACCGTATTTTTTTGAAGCAACCGAATAAATGCGGTTCGGTTCGCCAATTTGTTCGCAGGGAAATTTTTTTCCTTTTTGGCATTTTTTTTTAATTTATTTTTTTGCACAAGGAGAGAGAAAAATTGCCATTTTTGGAAAGGGTCCGGGAAGATGTAGAAGCAAAAACTTGCATGTGCCATAACTTTCATTCTGTGGCTCCGTTTCAAGTGTCGTCTTCTCTAAAAGTGTATATTTTCTCGAGCTCTACGCATTGATGGCAATATTTTTCTTATTTTCATAAAATCCATTTTTGCACCTTTTTGGACCAAGCAACTTCTTGCAATCTTTTGAAAGAATCATTATGATGATGATGATTATGGTAGATGGATGCTTTTTTGTATGATTTGTCTATATATAATGATATAAGTATACAATAATATAAGTATATATATTCCGAACCGGATTTTTCCGTATTTTTTCGAATTTTTTCAAGAACTCCGTATTTTCGGATTTTTTTGCCCTTCCGAATTTAATCGGATTTCCGAACCTGGTAACTATGATTGTAAGCATGTTCAACTATGTGCATGTCCCCATTCACATGCAAAGACTATTCTCTCATTCTTGGGACAATGATGCAATGGGGGGGGGGATTAGTACTACACCATAGTCTATTATTCATAATATACTTGATTGAATAAGATTTGTTTAGGACTTGTCAAGTCAATCGTTGGAGATAAGTTTAGATCATTATTTATTTAAACTTAATTGATTAGGTTGTTTTAGAGTGGCGGTTGAGTCATTCGGTGTAGATGAGAATAAGTTAAGGCATAAGTCCAAAGTGATAAGGGTTTGTTGAGAAAATGTATCCTAATGTAGTACACTAATTTTGGTCTCGAGCCTCGAGGCACCTTCTAACGTCAATGGTGGTACCCTTTGATACACTTGAACTATTGACACATATTTGACTTTTTTCACACCTTTCCCCTTCTGATCACCCTTACATTGCCTTGGTCGCCTCTATATGTCAATTTTATTCATTTAGGGTCACTCTCAATTTATATAGGAACATCATTAATTGAACAAAAACAATCCTCCATTTGCAAATCCCTGATTTCTAACCCCAAGACACAACCAACAACCAAAAACAAGATCATCCACCGGTATTGTTTGACTCTGCCATTACTATTCTCTACATGGGAAATGATTATATTTCAAACATAGCCACTTTCATTAGGTCAGCCTAGGCTTGACACTCGTGTCAACTTGCACAGGAAATTCACAAAGAGTCACGTATATATACAAATGACCCTCAAGGTCATTATCACCTTGACACATCCTAGCACCACCTTGGATCATCCTCAAAAGGCTTATACATTGTCGTAAATCTTCCAAGAACAGCCCTAGATAAGTCCACAAGCTAAATCTAAAGTACAAGAGTCGAAAATGCGTTGTGCAAGTATCAAGACAAAAAAGGAATGTTATAAGTTACATATTGATTTCATAGTTGCATCTCAAATAGGATCAAGGAGTGAACCTCATCACTCCTCTTGGAAAAGCTACATCGGCCTTGATTCAACCACATTTGCTTTTCTAGATATGTAGTGCAGTGCTCTAACATCATGGGGATGTGAGAGGTCAGTCCAAGTCAATAGACTAGGACACTTTATCACGTCTTGTTGTTTGAGTTTTGCTAAAGTTTGAACGAAGGAGAGGTCAATTCTACTTTGTCGCATCAGATTGCATGATTCTAGGAACATAACGCTAAAGTACAAAGGCAAGCTAAGTCACAAGGTTTGTGTTCGTGTTCATGTTCGGCAAGTATAAAATTCGAACAGATTCGTCACAACAATAAACATCGGGAAAAAATTGTGATTAAATTCGAGGAATGTAAATCTATTTTTTAATTTTTAAAATAAAAATAAATACATAAAATCTTAAATTAGATATTATATTACTAATTTTTGTGATATTTTACCCATGTGAAATACAATTATATAATATTAAATATAATCAATTACTCATCTTTAATAAACATTATTAAATAGCTTTAAAAATATAAAAAATATTTAATTAACATTTATTAGGATATTTATTTATTTATATCCCCTTCTAAACATTCTTAGGATATTTATTAAAATATATGTTTAGAAAGGTAAACATTTATTTATTAACTCATTAATAATTATACAAAGTTTTTGAAAACATATTTTTAAAATTTAAAAAACCTTAATAACCTTCAACAAGCTATTATTGTAGTCGCGACTCACTTAGCGTGGTTAATATATTTTACAAAGTTTTTTAAAATATAGTTTAAGTCTTTTATTGTAGTCGTAACTCGCAGCATAATATCAAGTTTCAACAAGCTTGGAAAATGGAAAAGTAAGCTTGAAAGGCCCTTTCCGCTGGTCAATGCCCTCCCAAAGCTTTGAGACAAGGGAAAATGGAACGGAAAACAGAATGAGCAGCAATAAAAAGATTCACGACTGCAAATACACAGACTTCAACTGTAACAAAAGGATTTCCTGTGCCGTACTTTCAAACGCAGACTGCACAATAATCAATTAGAAAGAAACCCCAAATCCCACACAATAAAAACCCTAGAAGACAGCACGATTTCAAGGATTTTACTCTGATTTTCAACCACATTTAGGGTTATATATTAAATTCTAACAATTTCAATTTGTACAATTTTTCCATCAATTTTGAACGAAGTTTATGGCTTTTGTTAAAAATCGCTGAATTCCGGAATTTTTCCAATGGAATTTGGCGAATCCTGTGACATACGAGGCAAGTGAACACAATCCAAAGGATGCAGACAACACAGACCAGTCCAGGACTACCATCAGCCCTGGGACACTACCAGTCATCATTACTGTCTCTGCCCGCTGGTACCATCCAGAAAGTGTTTCAGACAGTGAAAACTACAAGGTCACTTGACAACATTCTTCTGAGACAGATTTCAATATCTATTTCCACTGTGCAGTCATCCTTCAAGCAGAATAATGTCTGGTGTTTTCATTGTTCATTGTTTAGCATCATCTCTCTACTTTCTCTCTATATTGTCCTAATTCAACCTAATTTAGGTTCAGATTGTTGTGTACTTAAATGTTTATATTTCTAAAATCTGCACTAGGTCAAGTTTCTAATTATTTTAGGCCATTAGGTGTAAAATAGTTAAAACACCTAGAAAATGTGATCATAACAAACTCTGAATTGTATAAATATTCCATCATATTTGAAATAAAAATTTGAAACAGATACAAAATTTCCATCATATTTTACTGTGTCCATTTATTTGAAGATGAATAGTAATCTCAACAAGGTGGTTACAAGAAACCTCAAATAGCAATGTCCTAGAGAAACACTAATACGGATTAGAAGATGATTTCAGACCTACATACCTTGCAAACAAGAAATTTTGCTGCCTACGTTTTCAAAATGGCACTCAAATAGAAAGATTATTTTCTTAGTCAATGTCAGTGTGTATTGAGAGAAAGAGAAAATAGAATAAAACTTTATATATATCCCTGAGTAACCGAAACAGGTCAAAGAGACTTGACAGTAGATGAAGCAGAGATAGCGGAAGAATTTGAAAAGCACTATCTATGACAAGAAAAAGAGAGAAATCCAGCTTTGAGATGTAATTGATCGAATAGATACCTTTGTGTACCTCCCAAACCAAGCTCCTTTATCTTTTCAGAAAGTGGCATCACAGGTTCAGTCACAATATAAATGGTGGGTCTGACAGCTGAGCCCTCAATAATTTCAACCTCCGTACTGTGCAGAAATGATAACACATTGGGATGCCGAACCTGTTGAAAATAAGAATCCTCTTCATAAGCCTATGTCTAACTGACAGGAATGAATACACAATCAAATCAAATCACTTGGTAGAATATTTAGTAATATTATGAAAAGGAAACCTATCTGTGCTGGAACATATAGAAGACTATTGATGACTACAAAGAATGTGCTCCAGAAATTAAGTTATAATTTGGTTAAATCCAACCACCCTTTACAAAACAAAGTGCATTTTATAATCAGGTAAATGGTGCACGACTTCAGCAGGGAGAACCAATCATCCAAACTCCAAAGAAAAGCTAAATACCCAAGAGTGGGCAACAATTGCAAGTTGTTGTACTTTGCAGCCATGTCATCAAATAAGCCTCACTACACTAAATGCAGATGCATTTGGAATTCTAATATTTACAATGAAAATCTATACAATCCTATCATGGACCGTGCCACTCTCTAAACTAAGAACTTCAAGCAGCATATGTCAAGTCAAATGGCTTATGCATTGATTTTAATTGTTTAAAATATCCATGCCAAATTACTAGTAAGAAAAGTTTCCTACTTCCGGACTTTAAAACCCAAAAAGAAAAACAAGGCATAAAGATATCAATTTTAAGAAATATATTATTTAAAGAAAGCATTACAACATTACCATGCAAAAAGTTCAAAGAATGAAACATAACAAACATAGAAATTCCAAAAATTGAGATCGTTAATACATAAACACAGCTTTCAAATCATCGAAATTGTATTAATTGGAATCAAAGTTCAAATTGAGAACTTTTCTTGACCCGGAATGAATACTTTAATTCAGATCATAGGAAAGAAAAATCTTTTAAAATGGCACTTTTATGGCCCAAGAATGTAGACACTATAAGATAAACAGGGCCCTAAACAATATCAATATAAACTCTGGCACATATTTCTTCATGACTTTGAATGTTGAGAGAGTGATTGCTTAACATAGATTTGGGTTTCCAGGCATTGCAGCTTAAGATTCTGGTTCTTCATAATTTTGTTAGCTTCACTTGTTTGCTGCTTTACATTTTTGTTCTATTCCAAATATTGGATATGCAGCAAGCACCTTATGGATAATATGCATTCACCATTCTGACCAGTTCTTGGCCACTAGTGCCCATAATGGAATTATAAGGCAGCAAGCCTTTAGGAAAACTTTTAAAAAGATACAACTCAAGGTACTGCATCTTGATAGCTTCCCTACAGCATATGACTTGCCCGTTATTTGATCAACAATTGAAAGATAACGATGATTACAATAAGATACATGAAAATCCAAGAACAGGGGTGACATGGTAGTGTGGATAAATAGCCACCAATCTGAATTGAGAAATGAATAACAATATTTACATATATAAATACCTCACTCACTCATCATGAAAGACACTCGCTGGTTTTGTTACAGACCTGTTTTCGAGTATTAATAAGCCCAAAGTTCTTCCCCTAGACCCAAATATCAATGCAAAGTCTGCCAGGGATTTCTTCATGACTCTGAATGTTAGGAGAGTGGCTGCTTCTGGGCAATGCAACATAGGATTCTGGTTCTTCATAATTTTGTTTACTTCAGTTCTTTGCTGCTTTACATTATTGTTCTATTCCAATTATTGCATATGCACTAGGCACTCCCACCGTGTACCTTATGAACAAAATACATTCAACATTTTGATTTTGAGCAGGTGACGCGCAAGAACAATGCATGCGCCGGCTTATTTCCACCTCCGAGTTCGATCCTCAACAATTCAAGGGTTACCCAAACGTGTGCTACCGCCATGGTCGCATTTCGGCTACTCGTGATCCCATTGGTAAGGAAAAGCTCAAACATAAGGGCACACGCATAGACATCCACCCCCTGCACCCGAAACATGCGCCCAGTAACACCCATAGTTGTTGTCACCTCTACATACCCGACAAGAGGATTTGCCATACCCGATTGGGCGTTACCAATTCTTGGCCACTAGTACCCATAATGGAATTATAAGGGCCTTTAAAAAACTTCTAAAAGAAAAAGAAATTCAGTGTAATACAGCTTGAAAGCTTGTAACAGCAAATGACTTGCCTATCATTTGATCAAACAATTGAAAAAGACAATGATTACAATTACATGAATGAAAACTCAAGAACATGGGCAACATGGCAGGGTAGATAAATAGTCACCAGGCCCAATTGAGAAATGAATAACCCTCAGTGTTACGCAGGGACGCGTCCCACCCATCTCCTTGTCATCCCAAACATTTTGAGGAATTGCAGACGGGGATGAAACTGCCCCCCTTGAACCCTCCTATTGAAAGAAAGGGGATGTCCCCGAAATTCCAAGGTCGTTTCCGTGACATCCCTGATTCTTCGCTTTCTCGGGACACCGTGGCATCCCCTAGATGTTGACTTCTCAGTGCCCTGTTGGCATGTGGATGTTGAGTTGTCATTGATGCAAAAGGAACATTAATGACAAAGTAGGATGAAGGAGAGCTAGAGGGAGCTTGGAATGAGTGTGACAAGGCAAGACAAGGCATGGTATGAGAACACCTAATGTAGACTTGACTTCTTGAGGAGCTAGTGGCTTGTACAAGCAGGATGATGATGTGAGATCATGTCAGGATGATGTCATAAAAGGTTTAACAGGTATATGATGAGGAAATAAGGTCAGAATGATGAATACAAAGGTGCATGAGTTGAATTAGTAAGACTAGCTCAGTTCAGTAGGCCTAATCCCTAGGCCTAGTTAGCAAAGTGATCTGGAATGGTGGATTGAAGGCAGGAGGTTGATAGAGAAGCATGGTAGAGGTATGAAGAACATGAAGAGGACATGTTTAAGGGTCTACATGATGAAAATAGGGAAGGTTTATGAAGTAAGAGGTGTAAACTAGCTCAATTAGGCCTAGTTCAAGGACCTAGTGCAAGTATGGATGGGTGTATGAAACAAACCAAGCTAAAACAGGGCAGGACAAGCATGAGAAGTCTGTAGGGACATTGTAGAAAGGTTTTAGATGATGCTACAAGTCATGTCTCAACCATTGGAGGTATGTTTGGGGTCATATTCATGACTGTCCTTGAGGACAAGCAAGATTAGCATGCACAAACCATAATGGTCAAGAAGGTACAGACCTATTTAAGAGCAAGTGAGAATTTGGGAAGGTACTAGAGGTTGTTCTAGTGTTGTAGACCAATTTTCAGGCAAAAATGAAGAAGATCTTTTGAGTTATGACGATTTTAGTGCTATCGAGCTCTTAAATTTCTCATCTCCAACTCGAAGGTCAACTTTGAAGACCTCAAAGGTACGTAAAACCTCTGCATGGTGTCCTAGGTCTTTCATCATAGTTAGGGCATGGAAATAAGATCATTCTAGAGTTGGAATGAGAAAGAATGGTGGCTTGAGCTTGATGAACGAAGCTTAAGAAGTGAAACTACTCCAAACCCTCCCAAAACCCTAGCACTGTAGCGATGGAGAAGAAATGAATTTTTGTGGTCATAAAATCATCTGTACAAGCTAATGTGAACACTCAGGGATGTAGATAATTCCTTGTAGCTTAATTTGGTGGCATTTTGGCACTCCAATTGTGACTGTACAGTACAGTTTTACTTCTATTTTGCAAAGATTTGATAGTACAGCCTTGTAGAGAAGGTTTCATGGTGACAAGTTTCGTTTAGGAGCAAGCTTAGCATGTGTCCTAAGTGCTCAGAAGAAGTTTCAGGTAGGTTCAATGCAAAAATTTTATAAACCAGGTCACACAAGATAGACTACTACTTAAGGGCTAAACTAGGTAAAATCAATCATGTCTGAATGAAAGAATGTTGATGTGAAAACTTGATGATGGAGTGAAATGTGAACATGAGCAGCTGATACAAGTCCTATATGACTTGTTGAGCTCATGACTTGGTATGGTAAAGTAATTAGATGTCTTAGTTCAAATGGACCAAAACTGTCTTTTAGGACAGTCAAGAAGGGTTGTAAAATGAGCTTGCAAAATTGATTTTCTCCACTCAACACATGCAGGAGAGTACTTCAAGTTGCAGTAGAGGTCCTCTGAGAAGTGTTTCATGCATTGAGTTGCCATGAAAGTGATGTTTGAAGTGTTTGAAGCCATGCAAACCAAGACTGGTTTTTGTGTCTTAAAACCAGAGTTAGTAGTCCCAAAGATGCAAGTACATTCTAGCTAAAAACCTTGAAATGATGCAAACTATGGACCTGATGAGATGCCCAAGGATGTGTGCCTTCCAGAAAAGTGGCATAGGAGCCATGAACAGGATTTTGCATTAAGATCATGCTCATCAGGTGAAGACTGGTTTTCGAATGCATACAAAGCCATCAAGACCTTATTCAAATCAGTGATGTATGATGTGAATGATGAATGATAGTGCTACCCCAAGTGCATGGTGTTGTTGTAGACCTCTTGAAGTATCTTCCATCCTGATATTGGTGCATGACATGAATATGAAAGTGTGTTACTTCACCAAGTTGAAGACTGTGTTGTAAAGTTCATACTTTTAGGTGTGCATGCAAGCTCTAATGGAGTCTTAAGAAAAATGGCGAGATATGAAGCATGTCAAGGAGTTATAGAGCTAGAGGAGGAGTCTTGTAACGTGTTTGCATGATAGTAACACTTGTCATTGAGTCCCTTTAGCTACAAGACAAAGTTTTTACATTGAAGAAGAAGACAAAAACTTGCATGACAGTTACAAATGAAAAGTGCAGATGTCAGTTCAGGTTGTAAGAAGAACATTTTCAGTTATGCAGCGAGTTCAAAAGTATGTTGGTGATCCACAAAGATGCTATAACTGCCATGACAGGTTGTATAAGTTCTGTACATGAAACTGACAATTATTCAGATGTAATGATTACACATGGGTAGTTTTGTTGATCTCACTTTATGCTCCTTGTATGAGTTGAAGATCAAGTAGGTGAAGAGTATTGAAAGGTGAAGTGAAAAGAGCTTGTAATGCTCATGTATTTAAAAAGCCTAAGAGTGTAGGAGAAAATGTTGTTGATAACCATGTTGTTGGAGTAGAAGTATATGAAAAACAATGAAAATCTATTAGGATGTCTAGTGACCTCATGACTGCAATTTTTGCAGCAGTATGTATGCTTGAGAGAGGAGGTGTTTGAATGTGTTACCCAAGAAGAGAAACATGACAAGAATGTATGTGTGAAATAAGCCTTGTATGACAGTGTTCTTGCAGCAAATTAAGAAGATGAGAAGTAAGATGAATCAAAGTGAGGAGGGTGAAAAGTGAAGAGATTAGAGCTGATTTAGAGATCACAATTTGTTGTGTGAGACAACTAAATGAGGGTGATCAAAACCTTGTAAGAAGTCTAAGTTGTTGCTTAGCAAACAAGGAGTTGAAGCTTCCTTGTAAGTTGTAGCTTGCAAAAGTCAAGTTGTAGCTTGGCTAAATTGATTGGGAGTTGTAGCTTCCATGCAAGTAGAAGCTTGTTAAAGGTCAAGTGGTTGCTTGACTAAATTTTGGAGTTATAGCTTCAAGTTGAGTGGATGCTCAACATATGAAATCCTTGTAATATTTATAGGACAATTTGTCCAAACTAGTGCATTGATTTCAGTGGGTTTTTCTCCCTTTAAGGGTTTCCCACATTAAACCTTGTGTTCATGTGTACTTGCTTCTCATTTGCATATGTGTGAATGTCATTGTCTTAACATGGTAAAGATGGATTAAGATTGATTGTCTTGCTGAGAATTTGAAATATTTTCAAAGTTTTGAGAAGCACTGATTCACCCCTCCCTCTCAGTGCTTGTGTTTTCCAACACATCCCCGTGGCATCTAAAGTTTGCAGCCTCAATGAAACAAAATTACTCTTCAGAGAAAAAAAGACACTAACATGCCTCTAACCTTATTTACAACAATCCTAACCCTAAAGGAACCCGAAAAACTTATAAATGACCAGCCCACATTCATTTCAATCACACTTGTGAGAAGCTGAAGTGGAAGAGGAAGAGCAAGAGCAAGTTTTTTTTTCTTTCCAAATTTGAAATGGATTAAGGGCATTGTGTGTTTTCTTTATTTTCTTTTCAAAACGTTAGTGTTAAGGGTATTAACCTTTTTTTCATTTTGGAAAATGTGAAAATGGGTGGGTTATGAACTCGTGTTTTTTTTTTTCAAAATGCAAAACAAGTAATGTAATTTGCTATTTTTTTTTTTTTGTCTTTGTAATCAAAATTCAAAATGGGTTATGTCAATGGCTGGTTTGTTTAAAAATGCAAAATGGGTTATGGGCATCTCATCCTTGTTTTGTTATGGTTTCTGTATGTTAAAAACGTAAATCAAATGTTTTAGTTTGTCAGTATTCATATGAAAATCAGAAATTATAATAGTTAGTTTGCTGTTTTATTTTATTTTTGCATCCCAAAATGAGTTTTGATAGTAAGTATGAAGTTGGTCTTGAAATGGGTGATGAGATGGGTGGTGGCCCTAGGTAGCACAAGGAGGGAGGAGCAAGGAGAAAGGGAACGGACAACCCAAAGTGACAGTTCAGCTGCGACTGCCGATAAGTTTAGTTCTCACGACTCCAAGTGGAGGCACATCGGAAATCTCATATTCAGGTTGTAGCTGCCAGGAAACAAAACATGCAGACTGTTATTAGAGATAGGGCTGTCATTTGTGATTCTCCCCCTCATGGGTGGTCATGCTCTAGCAATCTACATGATGGCAACCTCGGGACTTGGTAGGCGATGGTGGCCTCTCCACTCGCTTGTTAGAATTGCAACGGTACCTTATGGTCTTCTCCAAGTACCTTCCAAGATGTGGTTGCTTTACAAGATATCATCTTTCTTACTGAGAACCACATGAGCTCCAAGCAGGCCCTACCCCTAGTCACAGGTTATGCTTGGGTCTTGACTATCAGAGGGAGACACGTAGATCCAATGGTGTGCGTGGTTCAAGGGGAGTGGCTTTCCTCATTCATGACAACCTCAAATCCAGAGTATTGTTGGTAGTTTTGACATCCATTCCAAATACATGTGGTTGTAGGCCCGGAGGGGCCTACACCCTTTCCCTGATGCCTTCATTACAGTATGTTATTTCCCCCTCACCTCATCACCCTTTTGGTGCACGTTGATGGGGACCTATACCTTCATCTTTATCCGGAAATCTACTAGTATTCCTTAATAGGCAACGTTATTCTTTTGGGCAAATTCAATGCCCGTTTAGGGATCCAACAGACACTTATTCATGATCTTGCATAGAACGAGCAATGACTTTAAGAGTTCGAGCTTGAGGAGTTGGCTTTACAAAGAGAATCAACGGATGGAAATAACGAGGAGGCACCTTCTCCAAATGGGGGAATCATAAAGTCCCCACATTCTCAATGGGCTTCCATGTTTCACTAAGTCTAGTCAATTCACTTGTTTCCCTATTAGGGGGAATGAGCGTAGTGGATTATGTCCTTGCCCCTCACATCTGGGATTTCCTTATTTTCCATCAGCTCCCACTTGTTGACCATGTTGCCCTGACTTTTACCCTCCATGTTGCTTCTCACTCCTACCTCCCACTGCCTCCCATCACACTCACCACACCACAATCCACTTTGATGATGATTAAACCATCGACTTCGTTGCCCAACTCTCGTAACTTACATCATGCTATTATTCCCCGCCCTTCTCCACCACAGAGTCCATGTATGAGTTTTTACGTCATTCCCTCTAAGACGCAACCCTTGACTCATGCCCCCACAACATGCACTACTCTAGCTCACCTCGTCCCCATGGGTCTTTCCTATGAACTAATGGTATGATGATGAGTCTAAAACCCTACATCGAGACTCGACTTTTTCCTAGCCCATGACCCTCCCTCTAAACCCTACACTCACAGAGATTATTGACATCTCCTCCAACTAAAGAAACCTAAGTTTCTTAAGTCCAGAAATTTGCTCTCCTTGTTGCCCTTAACCATTGCTCTAAGACATTTCGGCACACTCTCCTCCCGAGGAGGTTCTCGATTCTGACAACGATCCCTGGGCATGAGTTTTCTATGCTAGCTCTCTCTATAACATCTCAAAGCAAACCGATGTCATTGTCTCCACCCCGTCATCTTCCTCTACCATTTTCTTTGCCAATACGCTTAAAAGGGCTATTCATAAGTTAGTTGCTGCAAAAACAGATTGGAGAGCCTTTACGCCGAGTTCCTCAAATATGGAGTGGATTCCCTTGCATTCCCGTTGGCAAAGCTTTTTAATGGGGTTGTTTGCTCAGGTTTCCCAAGTTTTTGGGCCCAACACATAATCCATCCAATTCTTAAGTCTTGAGATAGCTCCAACCCTAGCAACTACATGACCGTTATGATTGGGCATTTGTTTGTCAAACTTTACACCACGTTGTTAGGCGTGCATTTTGAGCTTGCAGTTAGAGAGGAGGAATCTTAGAACGAGGGGGTAGGTCGGCTTTCAGAGGGAACACTAAACATTGATCACACTTTACGATTTGGGATATCATTGAGGACGCTTGTCATCAGTCATCCAAAGACCTGTGGTGTTTTGTAGACTTTTGGAAAGCCTTTGACTCGGTTTCGCGGCATACTCTTAAAATAGTTGTGTGATTACAACATTCCAAATTCTCTCAATTCATAAATGCTTGGAGGCTCTATGAGATAGTTGTCGAATAGTTTCATACTTCTCGCAGTCTTTCTAGCTTTGTGAGGAGTACCATTGGGGTCAAGCAAGGATGCCCTCTCTCTCTCCGTCCTCTTGAACATTTCCATCAATGAGCTAGAGAGTTTTCTTGATGGCATACACATGCAAATGATGGTTGCATTTTACATTACGTGGTGATAACCACACTCCTTTTAACCAAAGGAGTTCTCCTTTCTCACCTTGTCGAGAACTTACGAAGGCAAGTTAATGTCCTTGCTCATTTCTATGAACTACGTCAACTAGTGGTCAACCTTAGCAAAAGTAAGGTCATGACAGTCAACACCTCCAAACATTCTTTTTCCCAATTCTAGTTCCTTTACAAAGGGGAATTGTTGGAAATCACATCGACCTACACTTACTTAGGGTTCCATTTTTCCGGACCATATTTTAGCATGAAATTTGACTCTCATGCATGCCTTTACGCAATGGATATGCCTCCACAAGAGATATGCCTCCTTTTATGTCTTGGAACGCCAATACTTTCAAATCCATTTCCAGGATATCCCTTCGAACATGTGCCTCTTTAATACAGTCAACAAGCCTATAGTTTTGTATGGGTCCGATGTTGGGGGCATAGTCTAAGTTTCGTTGATTGGGCTCATACTGAAATCGTCCAAACTCTCATGATTCAACATATGATCCGCCGCAAACACACCATTTCCTAATGCATCATCCAAGTTAAGATTGTTGCCTAACCTCGTGTCTTGAGACTATCTTCATGCTTACTTTCTACATTCACAAAATGAGAACCATGGGGATTCAACTTCTAGTCATGTGAAGTATTCATATTCAACCTTATGTTCTTCAAAGAGGATTGCATTTTTGAGCCTCAATAGACATTGATGTTCTAGTATTCTAAGACTAGTTTGCTCTGTATTTGTTGATATCTTTATTGATATGATAACTCCTTTCATGAACTCTTTGGATGCCCCTCAACTTCTTCACTTAAAAGAGGTCATCATTAGACTTGTTAGAGAGGATATTTAAATGCATTACATCCAAGTCACTTGGACTTTCCTTCTCAACTACTTTCAACACTTCTCGCAAGTGGTGGATGATGCCATTCATTACCCCGACAATCTCTAGCCCCATTGGTGTCACGCTTGAGGTTTGCCCTCGGCCACCGAGGGTATGTTGACACTCATTGCAAGTTGAGAGTGATCATCATATTCCACATGGGGACCGTATTTGTCATCTTTGCCCGCTCCAGGAGGAGACCGAGGAGCACTTCATTATCAAATGCCCTATTTATTATGAGATTTTGGGGAGATACCATTGTCTTTACATAAGCTCGAGCAAATTTGTCTACTTACTTTCATTACTCAAATCAACGGTGCTTACCCCTTTTTCTTCGAGAGGTTGTCACCCTTCCACGTAGATCACTGCAAGGAGCCCTAGGTATCTTCACAACCCCCAGGATGATGACTTCATTCTTTCAACCCCTCACATGGGTTTGTGGCGCTAAGTGCCCTTTAGATACTAATGCTTCACACACTAAGCGAGAAGGTTAGTGGGGCATCGCTCGTCTATCAACAATTCGACTCCTTTGTTACCACAAGGCACTAGCTCAACAACCGGGATTTGTTGCCGGTCAAGCATCTCGCTCCTTGCACCGTGGTTCGCTTCTTCGTTGCTACCTCCTAGCCGCAGAGGCAAGCACACATTACGAGTTGTTTTGTTACCACACGAGATGCTTTAGGAGATATTCTAGAGAAGTGTTTTTCTTCCTCCTAGGATTACCCAACCAAACCCCCTCGGCCTTAGATATTCACCATAAAGCATTTTTGAGATCTTTGCATTGCCTTTCATATTGATATAGATTTGACTATTTATATTGTTATCCTAACCACATGGATGAGGATGTTTACTACATTGGGTTTAACCTTTGTTTACTTTCAATGCTTTTAGTTTGCTTTTAGTTTGTTGGCTATTGTGCTAGGGTCCTTTTAACCTAGCACTTTTTATTGTAATTGGATGAATTCTCGAGTCCCATTGACTTACTTTTAGTCATCTATGGACATTAATATCATTTCTTTCTTTCTTTCTTTCTTTTAAAGATGCAAAGAAAATACGCCAAGTGACCTATCGACAAGACAGCCTTTTAAAACAATACGCTCAAGTCATTGACATCCCCAAAACAAACACTTCAGAGTGGGACTAAGACATGGAAGTCCAATATTTGTTCATTCACTTGGTTGGGAAGCATCACTAGGGTGAATGCACACTTATTACACATCCCAGGAAAGACATTGGCCTTTTTCACAACACTCACTTGATGAGAGAGTAGAGGTTCTCGAGATTCTTTAACGGAGATATCACAAAGCATATTCCAACAAATATGGCTTGTGGCTTTGGCACCCCTTCGAGTTCTTAGAGAACATCTAGGAGTGTTTTCTCAAATATTGTTATAACTTCAAGTTATGAGGTGACTAAGTGGATGGTAGTAGGGGAGAGGAAGACTGTGACCCCCTATTAAGTTGTGGATATGTTTCTACAAAGGCTAGGGAGGAGGCTAATGAATCAAAAAAATCTACTACTCCGTCTTCATCCCATTTCATGTCGCTTGCTCTCCTTATTACAAAGAGGCTACTGGTTTAGGTAGCCAAAGCAAGTGCGCAGCCATGTGGCCCCAAGAGACATAAAATTGAAGACCACATTCGTATATAAGAATTATTCTAAAGGATAAGTTACTAATAAAGGAGAGGTGGACCAAATGGGTCTCGTATGATCGCACCATTATCATGGATGCGTGGATGGATATTAGACACTACTCACTCACCAACATCATTCTCTCCTGCGCAAGGATGGTCCTTACTTCTTGAGGGTGATTAGTTGTTCAAGAAATGATTAGATGTAGAGTTTCAATTTTCTATTTTGCAGAAGTCATCAAGGACCCTTCTAATGTTGCATACCTTGCTATAGATGCAGTTTATGTGTGCAAAGCAAGAGTTAAGCGTGTTGAGGCTCAATAACAACATATATTTTGGACCTCATGTTGTGTGCATGCCATGAACAATGCACTAAAAGACTTTGGAAAAAATGACTAGGTCAAAAGTGTAGTGGCAAAGGCTAGAGGTGTAAATGTTCATTTGAAGCCAACACACATCATTGGCACTCTTTTTGTATCTTTTAGAGGAAGGATTCCTCAAGTCGGTGGATGCATGCTTTGCATCCTACTTTATTTTGTTGGATAGAATGATTGAGTTGCAGGAACATGTGCATCTTATGATCATGACAAAAAAGTGGACTCAAGAGGAAGCCCAATACGAGTAGGCAAAGAAGGTGAAAGTGGTGGTGGTGAGAGATACATTTTAGGCAAATGTTGTATGCGTTGTTATAGACACGCTTATGTGTGCAAAGCAACAAGTACGCATGTTGAGGCTCACTAACAACATGTATTTTGGACCTCATGTTGTGTGCATACCATGAATAATGTACTAAAAGAATTTGGAAAAAATGACTACGTCAAAAGTGTAGTGCAAAGGCTAGGGGTGTAAATGTTCATTTCGCAACCAACACATCATTAGCACTCTTTTTGTGTCTTTTAGAGGAAGGATTCCTCAAGTCGGTGCACACATGCTTTGCATCCTGCATTATTTTGTTGGATAGGATGTTTGAGTTGCAGGAGCCCGTGCATCTTATGATCATGACAAGAGTGGACTCGGTGAGGAAGCCCAAGACAGAGCGGGGAAAGAAGATGAAAGTGGTGGTGGTGAGATATACATTTTAGGTAAATGTGAGATATATCACATCAATTGTATATCTAGTTTTCGATGTGATCAAATATAGGGATTTTGATAACCCAAAAATCCGCAAGATATATGATCTGTATTGACAATATGCTTGGCTAGACGAAGGCCTTGATCAAGCGAGGACCCCGCACCGGAGTTCTACCATGAGCATATTCAGCCCATCATGTAACGAGATGGGAAAAGTTGAACACCCCTTTACATATGGCTGCATATGCACTAAATCCAAAGTGGTATGTGCAGAGTCTTAGTAGGATTGTCCCCTTAGATGATTAGGTGAAGAAAGGTTTCTTTAAAGCCTTAAAAGTGTAGAGGATGCTTCGGATTAGAGTTGATTGGCTCAAATTTATTGAACTTGATGGCTACAAGTTTTCGACTAGGATAGACATGCTCACATTGGCACACAATAAGCCAATGAGTTGGTGGCGATTGTGTGACATCCGTGATTATTCATGCAGACACTTGTCATTTACCTCCTTCTCGGGGTTCTAGTTCCTCTTCTTTTTAGAGGAATTGGTCAACATATCCAATGGGGATCCACTCTCTAAAGATGAATAGAGTTACCTCTACAAGAGCGTAGAAACTTATTGTTGTACACAGTGTCTTGCATCTCATGGATCATGAGACACCTCAATACAAAAAGAGCCCAGCATTACACTGCGATGTAGATCCTGAGGAGTCGAGGCAAGTTGACAACAATTAGGAGGAGAAGAAGGGATTAGTTCTAGCAAGGAGCAACAGCAGAAATTAAATTAATTACCATGAAGATCCAATTACGTAGATCATTTGTTGCTTTTACAACTTTTTTGAAATCTTGTTCTATTCTAGAACTCAAGAGTTAATATGTATGGAGGGTCTATTTTTCTTGTAAATGGTCAAACTTGTAAGACCATAGCTTCTCTCATGGAGTATTTATTCTGCTCATAATTCACTCTCTTCTGCTTCATATGTGCTTCTGGAATTTTAGATGGTTATTTTATATATTTAACTTTTATTCCACCCTCTAGGTGTCTTCAATAGCATTTTGTAGACTTCTTGCAAACTGATTATATCATTGTGTCAGCAGATTGTGAGCTTATTTTCCACTTTTAAAGGCTTCGTTGTCATATGCCTTCAATGGAGCAGCTCACTTCATTCTTAAAGCTGTTTTCCCCACTTATAAATGCTTCATTCACACTAGCTTCTATGGACAACTTGGCTTCCTAGGCATCTATCTAATTTCATGCCATATGAGTGTTGATATAGTTTCTTGCCCACCTCTAGTATCAGCTCTTTTAGACAACAATTTATGCGATTTGGCTAGCTTTCCACTTTTCGACCCTATCTTGAGGTTCCTTTCATCAACATCTGGAGAAGGTTGTATGTGGACTTTTTCTGAGCTTATTATATCACTTTGTCAGCAGATTGTAAGCTTATTTTCCACTTTTAAAGGCTTTATCGTCATATGCCTTCAATAGAGCATCTCACTTCATTCTTCAAGCTGGTTTCTCCATGTATAAATGCTTCATTCACACTAGCTTTTGTGGACAATTTGGCTTCCTATGCATCTGTCTAATCCAATGCCATATGAATGTTGATAAGTTTCTTATCCACCTCTAGTATCAGCTCTTTAGACAACAACACTTTATGCATTTTGACCACCTTTCCACTTTTGGCTCTATTTTGAGGTCCCCTTCATCAATATTTGGAGAAGGTTGTTCATGGGATATTATTCCAATGAGGCTTCCTTCAACACTTATGCCAGATCTTTCACTATGTCATCAACAAATTCAGTGAAAACATTATCTAGGATCTATCAATGGGCTTGTTTTATGTCTTTCGTAGAAATTGGAGTCAAAGGCTTTGAGTATAAGGGAAAATGATGAGGAGGTATTCCTTAATAATATAATGCGAGTATAAATACAAAGATAGCTAGAAATGGGAGTATCCAATGGCACTTCTTGTCATGCATTAAGTTATCATAAGGATTTTAATATATGATCCTTGGAATGCAAGCAAGCTTTCATTTCTTTTCATAATTTTGTGTTTCCTTATTGTTGCTCAATCAATTTTTTCCCATCACCTTTCCATATGATATCATTACAATCTGCATCATGCTATAAAAAGGTTCCACCAAACTAATTTTTAAGATTAAGTTGTTTTCTTTTACTACTTAGGTTAATCTCATCCAGCCTATGTTTGGGGATTCTATCCTTTTAGATCTGAAATCCATAGTGGATTTATTGCTTGTATTTTGAAAAATATTGTTTGTTATGGTGCCAAAAATCAAGAAGGAATGTGCTCTAGACAATCAAAAACACAATCCTTAGGTAAAAGGATGATTGAAGCAAACAGCTATCGAGTTAAATCTAAGGCTCTCACATTAAAGACTATTTTGCTCCTATGTGCTCCTACGTGTGCCTCCCCTCCAGGAATGGGAAACAATGTTTACTAAGTAATATTTTATCACCAAACTGTCTCCAATGGAACTGCAAACTGCAATTCAATTTGTCTTCACATTTCCTTGACAAGGAGTGACCCCAAATAACTGATTCCAAACACATGTAATTATGCATTAATGATAAAGTTGTGTATAAAATGTCATTTATAATGAGTTGTATGTAGTCAATGTCGGGAGATCAGTTGGATGGGGATAGTTGTTCCCCAATAGTGTAGCAGTCATGTCAAATGAGCCTCGAATCTTAATCAGTTCCCCCTTCAATGTTTCTCTTCAAAGTTGAGCATTGTAGGAGACATGGTAGTGGAAAGACCATCCAAGGGACACTTTTTGTACACCATGGAACCCACTTAGTGATTTTTGTTGATAAAATGTTTTCTCATCGTTGATCATTAACTAGCATAAATATCTTAAATACATCCATCTAAAACATGCCAAGAGATACAAATCTCCAGGCACCTATCTAATCTATGTGACAAATCAAATATAGGCAACTGAGATTGATATCTCTCAATGAATTTTAGATAGATGTATTTAAGATATCTATACTAGTACAGATATCTTAATTACATTTATCTAAAATACGCCGAGAGATATCAATGTGAAGAATCTTATGTTGTATTTACCACATACCACGTTGACATATAACTACATTACATTGTCTGCCAATTTCCCACTGAGTGGTGAAAAATGGCATCAATCTAGCTACATCATTGCGTCAGTCTCAAAATAACCAATCCGGAAAAAAGGAGCCCCAAACTCTGTCATACAGTCTAGATATTACTACTTTTCGATCAACTTCCCCAAGCAAAAAGAAAAAACTTTAAATGACAATCAAATGGACGTCAAAATTAATCATAAATTACCTTGCGACAGTCAAATGGATGTCAACTTTAATGTCAAGAATAAAAGTGAACGATGCACGCCATTACAGCCCTGGCTGCCATTGTAGGAACGCCTCTCGGCATAATTACACTAAATGTTCCAAATTGCATTAGTGATGTGAGAGGAATTATTCTACAAATGCACCTATTTTCTCAAGACTCTTAGCATGTAAACCTCACAACTGAATAACAGTAACAAAAATTTGAATAGAATATATGTAAAAGCCGTAAGAACTTTCACAAAATTTATGTTTAGTTGGTACACTAGGGTAAGAATGAGAAGTGTTACGCGAGGATGGATCCCCACATCCTAGCAATCTGAGACATCTTGGGGGTGAGGAAAACATCCGCCATAAGTACCACATTGCCATAAAAAGGTGGGACATCCCCTGAATTTCAGGGACGTTTTGGGGATGATGTGACATACCCGGCTACTTTTTTCATTTTTTATTTTTTAATTTATTAGTATTTTAAAGATTTAAGTAATAGGACATATATCTTAAATATGTCTACCTATAAGATGCTGATATGTATCAATCTTGAGGCCCATTTCTCGCATTTATCAAATTGTAGAGTTCCACATTGATTAACAAATCCATTACCTCTGCAAATTTCCCACTCACTCATGACGGATGGCTTCAATCTAGTTGCATCGCTCTGCTGGGCTCAAAAAAACCTTTCCGGAAAAAACTGGGCTCCAAACTCCACTGTATGCCCAAGATATCGGGATCTTCTATTGCCTTATCCAAACAAGAAGGAACAGTCAAATGAGCATTAAATTTAAGATCAGCCATATTATTAACACTCACACTAGTACACTCACTCCTTGCACCCCCTTTGTTGCCATTGTAGGTTACACCTATCAGAGTAATTATTTTTATTTTTTCCATATTATTATTATTATTTTTTATATATATTATTAAATACTTTAATAGACATAATCCTGTCATCTGCAAAATCCGGGAAATTTTTTGCCCCATCCCCAAGGCCGAGGTGACTATGAAAATAAGTGAGCTCTTTGTTTCAGTTCTACAATACCTGCAGTGGTCATTATAAAAAAATGGAAATTGATTTTATGTAGAAGCACAAACATCAGCTAATGAAGAGAATCCAACACTACACGTTTCAGATCTTACTAGCAGAAATGAATTTTCCCTGAATGAAAGTAGTCCTGAAGATGATCATCATGAGAATCGGGATGGTCAACCAATAACCCACATATAGCATTAGTTTGCCACTGAAAAACTCGAAAACATCAAATTGGGATAGTAGGTTTGAAAACAACTTGAAAAATTCAATGATTTAAAAATAGATACATCCAATGAACCCATACCTGTATCAGATTGTGCAGAAAAGGATAGAATGAAAATCTATTCAATATCCAGAAGCAAAATGCCAGATTACTTAATAACATAGACAAATAGCTATCAAACATCAAACTCATCAACTGAAAAGTTTAACTTGAGCAGATGCTCATGGCTTGGCATTTTCACTGCCACCTTTCCCTTTACCTAGCCGTTCGACTATCAAACAATTTCAATTATATAGTTCTAGCTTGTAACAAAACAATATAATCACAAAAGTAACAAGTATGGGGCACCATAAGCATTTGAAAAACAATTCACCGAAAGTAATGCTTTTCAACAAAGAATATCAATGTTTACAGGAATAAATATTTGATCTCTGAGGCCAAAAATGTGAATAATAAATACTCAAATATATTTATGATATACAGAACTATTATGTGAACTTAACAAATCTGCTGTCATTTAACAGACAAATCATCACTTGCTCCACACCTCTGTGAAGACCTTTACAGCAAAGAATCATATCAATTTATTCTCTACATATAAAAGAACTAATGCAGCAAACTACAACAATGAGATATATTAACCTAAATCAGGGACAGATACTGTATAATTTATGTTTTAGATTTCTCATGTTGACAAGCTACTGCTTAAAATATAACTAGTGTCATTGAACTTACAGTTCGCAGGCGCTTAACACCATTGCGACCTGCTGCAAGGTGTCCATCTTGAGCATTAGTTCCCGATAGACAAAAAATTGATACAGAGCTACCATCATCCTGGCACAATTAATCCATAATATATCGTAAACAATTCAAAGGAATCAGAAGCAGAAATAAGATCATCATTCATATACAGATATTGCACAAAACCATTAATAAAATACATACATAATTTCTTACAATGATAAACAAGTTCAAATTCAATAATCGCACATATCTCACTTTATGAAGCTTAAGCCATTAAGAACAGATAGCCAATTACAAATTCCTATTTCCTCTAAAAACAATTCTATTACTTTGATTAGCATCCCTTCCTATCCTGTTTTATCAGATGGAAAAACAGGGAAAATTTGGGTTATCTATCCCACCTTGAACAAGCAGTAAAAATATCAGACCTTTCAAACACATTTGCACAAGGAACGGCTATAATGTAAGTATTTTAATGGAAAGTTATATAAACTAATGCAAATATGAATAGAACTGTAACACTATTTGGTGGTAAGCAGCCCACTGTCAGCCAATAGATGAATAACAGGAAGTCAGTGTATTTTGTTTGACCACAAATTTTATATACAACACTCATGCGTGCACATTTGAAGACCTTGTAAATCACCCTTGTCTCACAATTCTATTACAACCTAATCATGTATTTGTGTTAAGTAATTGAAGGCGTCCACGAGCATTTTTACTTAGAGAATTTTATTTTAGGTGGGATTTGACCCATGTGTTTTTAAGTCATCTCAAGATAACCTCCATGAGTAGTCTTTAATGGCAATTTTCCTCGTGTGCGTTTGATATAGTTACAAAGCAAGGGGGCACTTCACATGCAAGCACCTTAAAGCATCTGAGGAACAGTAAATGTAATCCACCACTTTGGACTTTTCACCTTCTTGCCTCTTTCCTCATTGGCAAAGCTTTTCAAGTATGTTGTGCCTTGTATATCACCCTTCTCTCAAAATTCTTACCAATATGGTATTAAACCAAATTACAAACCATTGGTATATTTGTGTCCAGTAATTGAAGCCTGAAGGCTTCTACACGCATTTTTAATTACAGTTTTAATTTTTGTGGGATCTGACCCACAATATTTTTATCTCTGTTTGATTCAGGACCTGGGTGTGAGATGAACTTGATTGATTTTCCCTTTGGTTGACTAGACTGGATGGCAAATTGTGGAGACTTCAATAGAGACTCTGGTTGATCATACAGATAGTGCAGTTGTTGATTTTAAATATTTTGGCTCATGATATGCGAATGCGCCTTCATAAACAAGACCAAGTAGATTTGTATTATCAACATGTTTATAGTCTTTGAATGTGTTGTTCCCTGTGTCAACCAGAGAACTTTGATTTAATTGTAAAACCCTGATACTATTCCAATTTCAACATGGTTATCTGTTTTGCATTCTGTACGTTTTATTCTGTCAGGTTCCAAGAGTAACTTCACAATTTAAGGTTGTGTAACTTAAGCTGATTACAGAACAGCATGAAAGGTAGATAAACACATGCTAGCACCCTAACATTATCGGTGCTTCTCATTTTGTGTTTAGTAAATGTAATCCACCACTTTAGGCTTTTCACCTTCTTGCCTCTTTCCCCATTGGCAAAGCTTTTCAAGTATGTTGTGCCTTATATATCACGCTTCTCTCACAATTCTTACCAATATGGTATTAAACCAAATTACAAACCATTGGTTTATTTGTGTCCAGTAATTGAAGCCTGAAGGCTTCTACAGGCATTTTTAATTAGAGTTTTAATTTTTGTGGGATCTGACCCGCAATATTTGTATATCTCTGTTTGATTCTGGACCTGGGTGTGAGATTAACTTGATTGATTTTCCTTTTGGTTGACTAGACTGGACAGCAAATTGGGGGCTTCGACTGAGACTCTGGTTCATCGTACAGATAGCACAGTTATTGATTTTAAATATTTTCGCTCATGAAATGTGAATGCGCCTTCATAAACAAGACCAAGTAGATTTGTATTATCAACAAGTTTATCTGAGTCTTTGAATGAGTTGTTCCCTGTGTCAACCAGAGAACTTTGATTTAATTGTAAAAGTCCTGATACTATTCCAATTTCAACATGGTGATCTGTTTTGAATTCTGTACGTTTTATTCGGTCGGGTTCCAAGAGTAACTTCACAATTTAAGGTTGTGTAACTTCAGCTGATTACAGAACAGCATGAAAGGTAGATACACACATGATAGCACCCTAACATTATGGGTGCTTCTCATTTTGTGTCCAGTAAATGTAATCCACCACTTCGGGCTTTTCACCTTCTTGCCTCTTTCCCCATTGGCAAAGCTTTTCAAGTATGTTGTGCCTTATATATCACCCTTCTCTCACAATTCTTACCAATATGGTATTAAACCAAATTACAGACCATTGGTATATTTGTGTCCAGTAATTGAAACCTGAAGGCTTCTATGGGCATTTTTAATTAGAGTTTTAATTTTTGTGGGATCTGACCCGCAATATTTGTATATCTCTGTTTGATTCTGGACCTGGGTGTGAGAGGAACTTGATTGATTTTCCCTTTGGTTGACTAGACTGGACGGTAAATTGTGGGGCCTTCGACTGAGACTCTGGTTCATCGTACAGATAGCACAGTTATTGATTTTAAATATTTTGGTTCATGATATGCGAATGCACCTTCAGAACCAAGACCAAGTAGATTTGTATTATCAACAAGTTTATCCGAGTCTTTGAATGAGTTGTTCCCGTGTCAACCAGAGAACTTCGATTTAATTGTAAAAGTCCTGATACTATTCCAATCTCAACATGGTTATCTGTTTTGCATTCTGTACGTTTTATTCTGTCAGGTTCCAAGAGTAACTTCACAATTTAAGGAGGGTAACTTCAGCTGATTACAGAACACTAACAGCATGAAAGGTAGATACACACAGGCTAGCACCCTAACATTATCAGTGCTTCTCATTTTGTGTCCACTTTTAGCCTTATGATAACATGTATTCAGCCTAGAGTGTCCTTTAACAACAGTAATAGATAACAGATTATAACAGCAATGCACAACTAGCTATGTATGCAAATAACAGTGATGCATTGCAATGGAACAATATAGCTTATTCAAGCTTGATGACTTCCTAGCTTGGAGTGAGTTCACGTACATATCAAAGGTTGCAAACTTCGATGATACCTTTTCAATATGACTTCCAAGTACAAGCTCCACTAAGACCCTAAACCTCTTAAACCTTTAAAGGGCAGATTTTCAAGCGAAGGCAGAGCGGATTATGTGATGATATCTTTAAGAAATGACAACAATGATGCCTATTTATAGGAGAACATGATCTGAAGTTGCTATTTCACTCAGTTAACGGCATTGACCATGTTCGGCCGGATAGGGATGTCTACCACGTGGTTGATGCTGTCAGCTATAAATAGTTTATAAAAGGTAAAAGGGAGGAAAGAGAATGGAAGTAGAGCAAACACTTGGAAAGTGTATGAAGGGAATCTGAAGGTGATTTGGAGAAGCCATAGGAAGACAATGTAAAGGCGATTGTAATGAGGATATCAAGTGGTCGTAAAGTGTTAGTAGGAAGAGATGTCTACCACGTGGTTGATGCCGTCAGCTACAAATAGTCTATAAAACGTAAAAGGGAGGAAAGAGAATGGAAGTAGAGCAAACACTTGGAAAGTGTATGAAGGGAATCTGAAGGTGATTTGGAGAAGCCATAGGAAGACAATGTAAAGGTGATTGTAATGAGGATATCAAGTGGTCGTAAAGTGTTAGTAGGAAGATAATAGGAAGGTATTTTGGGAAAAGCTAGGGGTAGTGCCATGATGACTCTCTCACCAGATATTGTCAACCAGCCCAATTGTGCTCC
This sequence comes from Taxus wallichiana var. yunnanensis, assembly GCA_018340775.1. Lineage (NCBI taxonomy): Eukaryota > Viridiplantae > Streptophyta > Pinopsida > Cupressales > Taxaceae > Taxus > Taxus wallichiana. Next base: position 301,759,414 of record CM031236.1, read on the forward strand.
CAATATGTCCCTTAACACACACACTCAAGGACGTTAATGCACCAACAACGTACAAAGAGAAATCATAGGTAAGATTGAAAAAAAAGGTGTATACATAATATACTAACTAAATATACTTAGAATAAGTTAGGCAACCAAATCAAATTTAAGTGTCATTTGTGCTCAATTATACACCCAAGTACGCCTTGGGCTTCCTACACTAATCCCCCTCGAAACAAAAGGGCAGACTCCTAACCGTCAACACTTGGAATTGCAGAGCAAGACACCGCCACTACAAAGTATGGTATAAATGAAAGTCACAAGGTTCGTGTTCGTGTTCCTATTTGGCAAAGATAAAAATTGGACAAATAAAATCATGACTAAATTCGATTAATATAAATTTGCAAAAAACTATATATAGAATTCACAAGCCTTTAAATTATAATATAATAAATAATAATATATCAAATTCAAATACATTATAATAAATTTAAACATATTTTAAAAAAATTAAATAATGTTATAAATAACAAACTTTATATTTTTTTTTAAAGTCAAAGAAACGGATTTAGGCCCTACTATATTGAAAATATCGAACAAAAACCTAGTAAACATGTACCAATATCAAGTTAAAGCAACCCAAATTGGTGTTGCAATCAAAAACTAACTATTACATAATATCTATACTAAGAAAGGTAAGCTAGTAACTTAATTATTTTCTTCCGAAGAGCTAGAGACTTCCACTGTAGGCTCCGCAGGATTGCGAACATCTTCTTCAATAAACAGGGCCGCCAGAGTCTCAACCAACTTCGAATCTTCAAACTTGTTTGTCTGTATTCCCAACACCGAGCAGATGGCGTCCAATTTCTTGCCCTGAGTGATACTTTCCAGGGCAAGAGCCTTCACGAGCAACCAAATCTGCTCCAATCCAAGCCCAATGTCAAGACCCAACTGATCAATATCCTCGTGAATAGCAAAGGAATTGCTAACACCCAATAGAATCGTTTGAACCCCAATAATTTGTACAACTTTCAGTGTATCCAAACGAGCCGTAGAATGACCGGGATCACCCATAACTTTCACCACTTCCTCCACAGCCGCAATGTCTCCCAGCCTAGTTGAAAGTTGAGCCGGAGTAGATTAGTAGACATCCAACGGAGAAGTTGTGGATCCTTCACCCCTTCAATCAGCGTGCTCTGCCAAAATTCAAGGGCCTCCTTGGCTGTAACCCTGGTACCCTTATCCAGAAGACGCCCAACATTGAGCAGTTGCCTAAGCTTCAAATCATTCACCAAACCCAAAAAGAGAAATGCACATCCTCCAATGAATACTTGTGAATCAAACTATCATTCATCTCTTGCACGTTCATGGCCGTGTCCCTCCCAAGACTGCCTCTGGTGCGCTTGGCAGGGTTGGCGATACCTTTTCCTTTATCCATTTTCCTTGTGAGCTAGACCTCTGTTTCGCAGAACAACTTACAAATGACCAAAACAACTGAAATTCTTGATTTATAATACTCATTGCACGCGGCCACCCAAGTGACAATGCGTGCGAAATTATGGTGATTAATGCCTGTAGGAGGTGGGAAAATCATCAAAATGAATGGCATTTAAATAGAATGACAATTGTGTTGTCCCTCCTTCGCCACCTTGTTATATATATAATTGCCATCTTTTTCAATTATACCCCAACTAATCCTTTCAGATCATTAGGGTGTAGGATTAATAGTTTTTGAGTCCCCTGCCTAGCATTAAGATCCACCCTAGAATTGGCAAGTTTATCAACCACTTTGTTGGCACTTCGGTAGATGTGAACAATTGGAAGTGGCCCGATAAGGGTTCGTGCAATCGTCCACAATGCCAATCAGCTGCCAATGATTAATTTGCCCTTTATTTATTGCATTGACGATAATCCTATGAGTCACCCTCAATGTATAATTTATCCCAACCATTTTGTTTCGCGATTTGCAGCCCTCTCCAAAGAGCTTTGGCTTCGGCAAAGTTGTTGGAGCACTTTCCAAGAGCTTCCGCAAAGCCCAGAATGGGTTGACCAGCAGAATTCCTGAAAATACCACCCGCTCCAACCCATCCAGGATTATTTTTGCAGTGCCATCAAAATTCAGCTTTAGGAAATCATCATTAAGAGCCTTCCAAGTTTGAGCTCTGAATTTTTTTGTTTTAATGCTTACCCCTTATTAGGAAACAAACTTTATATTCTAATCTTTAAATTTTAAAATATTTTAACTTTATAAAACTAATTAAAACTTTATTAAACTAAATAAACCTAAAAAAATAATTTAATAAATAACAAACTTTATATTTTAAACTTTATCTTTTAAAATATGTTAACTTTATAAAACTAATTAAAACTTTATAAAATTAAATAAACCTAACTAAAAATGTATCATTAATTTATTTAAAAATCCTAGAGGTCAACCAGCAATAATAAAACCTACACGTCAAACCAACAATTATAAAACCAAACAAACCTAAATGAATCTTTCAAGACTCTTTCATTTAATAGATATTTTATTAAAGTTTAAATTACGGAAGAGGCAGCGGTATCGACGGTTCCTCCTCCCGCGCAAGCTTCATTTTGAACAGCGGCGGTGGCGGTGATAAGCGGCATCGACGGGTCCTCCCATGCAAGCTTCAATTGATCTACCAAAGATAATAATAAAACCTACACGTCAAACCAACAATTATAAAACTAAACAAACCTAAATGAATCTTCCAAGACTCTTTCATTTAATAGATCTTTTCTTAAAGTTTAAATAGCGGAAGAGGCAGCCGTATCGGCGACTCTTGTGCAAGCTTCATTTTTGAACAATGGCGGCGGTGGCGATGGTAGCGGCATCGACGGCTCCTCCTATGCAAGCTTCAACCGATCTGCACTCACATGTCAAAGTCGCGTCGCCACTCATGATAACTTTTGGCCACGTCACTCGGATGGCCAATCACTCTACTGCAGGCCCTCCTCTCACGCAACCACATATGGGTTTGAAAACCCTCTAACCCTCTATGCAGACACCACGCACAAGATTGAAAACTCTCGAACATTCCCATTTATTCACGATTTTACATCTACATTAGAAGTTCGGCAATTTTCGAACTTCGTGCTCAAACATGTTGAACCCTCGTGACACAAGTATTAACCATTGTTACGTGGGGACATGTTCCCTGACTATGGTGATGTCGCAAATGTTTCGAGACTTGGGGACTCGGAGGGGACGTCCCTAAATATTTTTCATTTATTAAAATTTTTTTGACACTTTTATTTTTAACATGTTTATTCTACCAAAAATATTGAACTCTAATCCCCAAAGTACCCAAAAGCATTAAATACAATAAACCCCTAAATTTCATTGAATAAAGTTAAAATATATAAATATTAATTTTTATATATTCTTTTAACACCATCCCAAATTTTGGCAAATGTTTTGTCGTCCAAGAAACCTCATCCCTCTGTTCGCCCATCCCCGAGACTTAGGTAATTGTTGTATTAACCACCACCAATGCCAATTCATTTGTCCATGTCTAACCAACTCAACACCTTATTTTTCGCAATGTGTCTATGCATGAATCTTGACCGTCAACAACTCTCGAAGTTGCAGCAGAAGATAGTGGTACTACCGTGTATCGGCCAGTGCCAATTCATTTGTCCATGTCTAGCCAACTCAACACCTTAGTTTTCTCAATGTCTCTTTTGCATGCCTAACCAACTCAACACCTTATTTTCAATATCTCTACAAACTACTAAATAAATTATGTGTATGAATGTCTTCATTTATTGTCCCTTTGTTTTTGAAAACCTTAACTACATATTGTTTCTCGATTGATTAATTCATTAACCTTTATTGTTTTACATTCAAGTCTTTCATTACTCTTATGAGAAATACGTCCACCATCGCATCGGACATCAATATATATCTTTGTTCAATGATATCATCGAACATTGTCCTCCTTGATCGTTGTCAATTATTATCCTCCGACAACCAAAAGATCAAGGATAACATTGAAATAATTGAAGGATAACATTAAAATAATCGAATATAGCATGGCGATTTTGATCACTTGCCCATCACAATAACTTTAATCATAGATATACTTCATGAAGAAACTACCATGAATGTTGTTAATAACCGAATTGTCTTTGATAATAGATAAGCTTCACAATTTTTAATTGATATTTACAAGATGTTCACCGTAATTTGGAAGACTATGCGGTTGAGAATCTTTATGGTAATTTCCTTTCAATTTGTCTACATGCTTAGACATGTATTCCCAAAAATTGTATACTAGAGGAAATCATATTCTATCAAGCCCATGGTATGATTAAGAATGTAAAACTGCGAGTGAAGATATAATAATCACCTCGATGAATCCAATAGAGCTATGAAGAGTAAAGCATGTAATCATAAACCAAGAGAAGCTTCTTGATTTATGTAAGCAAGATCCCAAAGATTTTCTGCTAACATCATTCCTAGATAATCTAAGGAATCCAAAAACATTAGTATGAATGATTGGAACTCCTAACTCAATAGCCTCTATGTTCTCCTCGAATGACTCAACAATGCACTAAGGATTTATCGAACAAGGATATAAAATCTAGTGTTGAGCACCTCACAAAAGGTAAAGCTAAGGGCATTGAAGGCTACCAAACTAAGATATTAGAGATCGGAAGCCCAGTCAGGCCTCATATCAAACATCTTTTCAAACAAGTCTGTCACACAAAGCTTACCAAAAATCGACCAAAAGTTTAATTTTTAATGAAAACAAAATGACTTGACCAATAACCAAACCATCGTGATTAGCCCTCATTTAGAAAAATTATATGGTTTGGTATTTGACCAAAAAATAGCCATTAAATTGAGGTCAAAAATAAAAAGGCTAAGGATAAAGTTGGCTTTGGAATTCAACATGCTACTCCTCATCACTTTGTCACCTTTAGAGTTGTCACTTGAGAATTGTAGAGACCAAAACTAGGGCCTTGTATCAATGGAAAATATTGGAAAATTTTGATATCTTTCATGAGCTTCGTAGTGTTGTGATTAGGCTATGAAAAGGTTATTGGAAACATGAAATGCAACAATGAATGGTTAATGAAGATAAACAAAAACAGGGTGATGCAAGGATGCCCCCTCTCTCCTACCCTTCGTGGCATATATATTCACAAAATTGAAGAATATTTAGAGGAGTGCACTTCATTAATATGGTTAGGCTCATTGTGATCCTACTATAAGCTAACAACATTGTTGTTCTTACAAAAACTCTCAAGGATCTCCACTAGTAGTTGAAAATTCTCCGACAATTTTATAAGATAAGATAAGATAATTATATTAAATGTCCAACAAGTGACCACAAAGATAGGTCAATGGGACTGCACCATACAAAGCAAAGCAGAGACAACAGGGAAAACCCAAGAGGGTCTCCGAAAACAACAAAAGAAGAAGAAGAAGAAAGAGAGCACAAGGAAAGAGAGGGAGGTGGAGGGAAAGGCCTCGACACCAACCCTCACGACTGTCGCCCAAGGTCAGCTGAAAAGAAATTGGTGATGTGTTGTTGTCTGGTGTCAGGGACTGGAAACTGTTTGAGACGCCCATGTTCCGTGGAATGTCGAGCTCTCTGGGTGGACCTAGTGGTCAGTCGTCTAAAAGAGGGGGCCCTTGGTTGTGCATGAATCCGGATATCTCTGGTCAAGGAAGAAGCTCCTCTAATCCTGACAGATCTAGCCAGAAGATCTCCACTAGGATCATGTCCCCGCTTAGTGCCCCTCACACCCGGGAGCCAATCAAAGAAAGATGTGATCCGTCGAGTAGTAGCCTCCCTGGAAGGAGGATGGAGGGCCCTGTCACGGAGCTTAATAGCTTCTTGTAAATAGAGAGCGAGACACCTCTGATCATAATACCTGAAGAAGGTCGTGAACGTAGGATGTTCATGGAAAAGACAATGAAACCTCCCTCTGATCTCATAATAGATGGGGCATCGGAAGATGAAGTGTTCCTCTGTCTCAACCTCCTGGAGGGAGCAAAGCTGGCAGATCCTCTCAGACCGAACCAAATGGTGATCACTCACGACCCGAAGCCTGTGGGATCCAACTCTAAACTGGCCCAAAGATATACGAAGAACATGCATCCGATGACGGAGATATAGGTGGGCCGAATGATGAGTCCATTGCTGACTTCTAGGAAGTGATTGGCGTAGAAGGCCATTTTCGGGCGTAGCTCCTCCCGGGGTTGGTCCACGTAATCTGAGTGAATAGTCTATATATGTCATCTCTGATAATCTGTGCAAGTCCTGCGTGCTCGAAGGAGGTGAGCAGGAGCATCCATGGAGTACCTAAAAGGGGGAGACGGTCCATGTTGATCCCAAGAGATCTAAGAAGACGAGAGGTCTCGGCATACCAACGCACCGAACACGACCACTACGATCGGAGAGAGTAATGGCCTCAGAAGAACGGTAGGCAAGGTAGATGTATCTATCCCTGCCAGTGGAGGAGTCCGAAAGTCCCTGAATGCGGTGCAAGAGTGAGATGAGACCAAAGATGACCTCTAGTCTGAAAGGACGAGCCCCAAACTCGGCAAGGATGATATGATGAGGAACGTCTCTTTGCATCTGATGATCCATCTGAGCAAAAGGATTTGAACTCGCTCAATAGAGGCCCAATCCGATTCGAGCAGGGAGGGGCCCCAAACCTCAGAACCATAAAGAACAATGGGTCTCACAAGAGAGTCCAAGAGAGACATCTTGGACAACGTGTCCTGAAAGTGATTGCGGAAGCACTCTCTCCAAGATTGTGAGGCAACCATACCCCTTGTTGATGCGGGGTTGAATAGTTGGACGTAGACTGAACCGAGGTCCAGAGAAGAGAACCCCCCGGATAGGTGTAGGAGTTGGTGATCTCCAACTCCTCCCCCCTGTAGAAAAAATGGAAATCAGAGATCTTTAACACATTGAAAATCATAACATTGGTTTTACCCATGTTGACTATAAGCTACCTATGATCGCAGAAGAGGGCAAAACCATCAAGTTGTCTCTGTGTAATGTCCCCTTTCCTACGCCAAAGGCCTAAGGGCCAATTCGAGTCCAAGCCTTGGTCATACCCAAGGGGCTATGGACGCTGGGAGCTATTGGGTATGAATATCTAGTCCATTTTGTTATAATTCTTCATTGACATAAGCAAAAGGTGTTTTGGAGGGACTAGATATTATGTTTTGTCGTTAGGAAGGGGCCACATGGTACTAATGTTCTAATTTTGCGTTGGGGGTCACTTTTGGACCATGGCGACTTAAAAGGGGAAAAGTAACTTAAGTTACTTTATTTTATTGGCCTTTCCTAGGGAAAAATGCAACTTGGGCTTTTTGGGGCTCTTTTGCCTTGGAAGAAGTTATATAAGGAGTTGGGGGGAAAAAGGAAGGGCCATTCTTGCATACATAATTATTTTCCTTCATGTGCAACTGTTGTTTGCAAATCTACAGCTTGTGGAGTGAAATCCCACAGAACCCTAGCTTCGGTGGTGAGAGATCCATCCCTAGCTAGCAGGGCATTCTTCGGTAGTGAGAGATCTACCCTAGCTTGTCATTTTGGAGCTGTTTTCAGGGCTGATTTACAAAGATATTTTCAGAGGTTTCAAAGGAAGGGTTTTGAGGGTTTTGGAGACATTTGGTGAAGATAATCAGAGGGTTTTCAGATCAGATTTACGGCAGCCATTTGAGCAGGGTTTAGCATCACTTTGAAGGCTTTTTCATCAATTTCCAACCCTTTCCAAGCTAGGCGACTTGTTTGGAATATTGCAGCCTTTATTTGAGGGTTTCCAGTGGTACAAATTCAGATCTGAAGGTTGGAATATCATCTCCTATATTTGTAAATGTTATTTCCAAAGTTTCATAATTTTTGCACTTGTATTTGAAGAGTTACGAATTTTAGAAGTTTTCCAGTTGTCTAGGGCACGCTGTAGTTTTCTGGCAGCATTTTATTATCTAAAAAATTCCAAAAACAGTTTTCTTATGTTCTTTATAATATTAGCAAGCTCCCTTTAAATTTTCAAGTGATTTGAATGGGTATTTTGGGAGATATGAATTTTCTTTAGTTCGCTACCCAAACTGTTAAAAATCTGCAAAAATCAGTATTTTATTTGGCTGCAAATTTTCAATATTTTGTGCAGTTTTAAGTCATATCCCACAAGGATTGGCGGAAGCAATGTCTCTCCAAGATTGCGAGGGAACCATACCCCTTGTTGATGCGGGGTTGAATAGTTGGATGTAGACTAAACCAAGGTCCAAAGAAGAGAACCCCCATATAGGTGTAGGAATTGGTGATCTCCAACTCCTCCCCTTGTAGAAGAAATGGAAATTAGAGGTCTTCAACACATTGAAAACCATAACCTTGGTTTTACCCATGTTGACTGTAAGCTACCTATGATCGCAGAAGAGGGCTAAAGCATCAAGTTGTCTCTGTAACCCCTCCACCGAAGAAGCCAGAAGGACCACATCATCTGCGAAGAGAAGAATGTAGATCGAACTTGGTGGAGAAGACAATCGTCCCCGTCCTGTATGTGGTCTCTAAGAAATTCCTCCAACTCATCAATATAGATACCAAACAGAGTAGGAGAAAGAGGGCAGCCTTGTTTGACCCCGATGGTGCTCCTGATGAAATCGGAAAGCCCAGCAACAGTGCGAAGGTGACCCAAAACCTCCTCATACAGTCGGGTGATGGCGACAAGAAGGGTTTCGGAAATACCAATGTCTCTAAGTCTGCAGAAAAGGGTTTCCCGCGAAACAAAGTAAAATGCTTTCCGAAAGTCCACAAAGCAGCAGAAGACCCTGCACGAACGGTGACGTGCTTCCTCAATGATAGCACGGAGGGTAAGAATGTGATCAATAGTCTGGTACCTTGTCCTGAAGCCGTTGTCCTCTCGGCTCTGCATTGAGTCTTGCTCGAAACTTCGTAGAAGCTGCGCAAATGAAGGACAGTGGCATACAACTTAGAGAAAGTGTGACCCACCATAATTGTCTTGTAATTATTAGGATCAAAAGTAGGACCGGATTTGTGAATAGGGTGGATAATGTGGTGGGACCAAGATTGCGGGAAGCCAGTACACACCACCTAATTGAAGAGGTCTACCAAATAACTGTTGATGGTGTTGATCCCATGCTTGAAAAATTCTGCCTGGAAGCCTTCCTCATCTGTTGCTTTGCTACAATTCATCCCCGATATGGCCTTCTTGACATTTGTGTGGGTGAAGATGTGGCAGGTGGAGGGTGGGGATATAACTTGGGTCTCGGGCTGACCGGGGATGTCATAAAGGGTGGACGTGTGAGTGAACATAGTATGGGGGTCAAGGTCCAGGGGTAAGGGAGAGTGTCGAGGAATGATGGTACGCCAAAAGCGTTTGGGGGAATGTGAAAGTGAGGTGCAGAGATCCCTTCTTTTGTGGGCAATAAAGGTGCGTTTCTTGTGGCGGAGGAGATTACGATAGGCAATTTTGAGGGGGGGAAGGATGGGAGGTCATGGGTAAAGGCCATGCGGAGCTGATGATGGAGGTTTTTGTAGTCTTCATCATACCATTGGTTCATGGGGCACGTATGTGTACTACGGGGCTTGGAAGTGGAATGGGGGTAAGAAAGCAAGGCAGCCTCATGGATAGCAATGGCAAGAAGGTTGTACATCCTGTCAGTAGGGTACATAGTGAATTGGGGCAAGGGGGGAGAAGCTGGCGAAGATGAAAGGAGAAGGTTATGGGGTCACCCTCAGCAAGTCTCAGAGTGGTGTGTGGAGGGCAGTGAGAAGGGCTAGGGGTGGGGAGTAGTTTCCAAGGAGAATGAAAGGGCTGCATGGTCGGCGAGGGGAATGGGGGAGATGGAAAGGTGGTGAATAAAGGGAAGAAGGTCAGGGGTAGTCATGACGTAATCAACAACACTAGCACCACCACAGTGAGGTCTGCAGGTGAAGAATTGGGAATTTGGGAAACAAGATATGCCATTAAGGATCAGTAGGTCATGAGCTTCCCCAACTGTAAAAGGTGTCGGCCGAATGTCGTAGAGGGCCCCGCCACATCATCTGACTCCCTCTGAAGACCAAGAGAAACCGGATCCACCTCCGAAGTACAAAGAGCATCAACCTGTCATGACATAGAACTTGGATGTTTTTGGTTCGAGCATTGAAATCACCCAAAAGGATGACCTCACCAACTGCTGAGAACTGAGAAATGCCAGCAAAAAGGTCAAAGTAGGGATCCCATCCGGCCATTTTCAATGGCAAAAGGAGAAGAAATAGGGGAAGTAACAAACTACAATATAAATGTCCCTGGATAAGGTGTAGGGTCCACCTAACCTTGATCCGTAGAAAACATGCAACTCGTCTTTGGGCTGCCACAAAGATCCCTGCCCGAAGAGTGTCCCCGACCAAGCAAGCAACACCGCCAAAACCCCTAACTCCACCGGAACTCCTAGTCTCCCGCTGCGCACACAGAGAGCCAATAGTACCCCCTAAGGTGGTGAATAAAGGGAAGAAGGTCGGTGGTAGTCATGACGTAATCAACAACACTAGCGCCACCACAAAGTGAGGCTGCGGTGAAGAATTGGGAATTTGGGAAATAGGATATGCCATTAAGGATCGGTAGGTCATTAGCTTCCCCAACTATAAAGGTGTCGACCAGTATGTCGTCAAGGGCCCCGCCACATCATCGACTCCCTCTCGAAGACCAAGAGAAACCGGGTCCACCTTATCCTCCTCTTTTCAACACTTTAGTTGGTACAATAATTTTATATGGTTGTGAAAATCTACGCTTGCAGCATCTCTTGAGAGACTTGGAACAAAATTAAGCAAATCCAAAACCATTTATAACATACAACTTCAAAATCATACTCATACGGCATTCTTTATTATTGAAGTGAGTTGTAGTTTAGTGGATTCTAAATACATGATTAGACACCTAAAATATAAACATGAGATGCTCAACTTAAGTAACAATGGACTCCCTATTATCACTTACGATATGAGCAATAGCCATCATAGACTCGGAAAACGAAAGTTGGGATAGAGACACTGAAGCTTGGTTGGGGTACTAGAATATTGAAGATGACAATCTAATAGCAAATGTTAATAAAATCAAATCTTGCATCCCTATGAAATTCAAAGAAAAAATATGTAACGACAATGACATTTCTAATAAGAGGATGACCACCAACCAAAGCCTAAGTCGCCACATTCAAATTCGCCAAAGATTAAATTCGTGACTAAATTCGAATATAAGATATATACTTTAAGATTAAATATTTTTTTAAAAAAGATAATTTCATATTCAAAAGACAAAGATAATATCATATTTCATTAATCATAATAATGCGATTAAAATGAAAAACTTTGAAAAATATGTGCCCGCATTTGCACAACAATATTTGTATTTGTTTCAAAAATGATGGATCATAGTCTTGAACTTCCCAATGTAATATGGGTAAAGGTCTACTTATAACATCAAAAAGCTCTATGTCATCAAGAGCACTTGCCTCAATCTCGTCATCACTAACAATAGCATCATCATTACCAACATCACTAGATTCACCCTCATGTTCATTACAAAAAAAAATCAAGATCATCTTTCATCAAAAAAGTCTTAGGACAAACTGAAGGTTATTTTTCCTTTTAAGTGCATGCATATTTTGTCACTTTTCTCGTAATCAATCGCAAATTGTTGCGAACACAAACAAGGTCCCCGGTTTTCTTGATAATCTCCTATTCTTTTTTTTGAATGAACATGGTCAAAGTTGCTTCAATTCCTCTCACATGTTGATGCATTTACTCCTTGACACAAGACTCGAACTACAAAACATTATAGTCCGGAGTATCTGCACCATGAATCTCTACCATTCATCTCCATCCATGTCTTCCTGTCATCTATTGTTGATTGGGTTCCAAACAACCCATCTCCTCTCTTGTATGCTCTAAGTTGCTCTCTAGTTTTCTTTGTAACATCTCGATTAGAAACAAGCATTTCAATGGATACATAAATCCCACCCGTCACTTCACGTCACTTTCTCTTTCTATGTGATAAGAGTTCTAAATCCAAATAGTATGTTGTTGCATGCAAATGAGTATGCATCATCCTCCATCTTCCATCACAAATATCCCATATTTCATTGTATTTTGCTTCCACATTATTGAATGCCTTCTAGATGTCTTCTTTACAATGGTCCATACCCTCATAAACCATGTCGATACAAGGGGTATCACCATCAACCATGTGAAGCATACAAACAATGGGTGCACACATTTTTAAAACCTTGACAGCGTTTTCCCAAAAGTTAGAGCTTAGAATGATTTGCTCCACATGCTTACCTTTAGAACCTTTTGCAAGAACAGAATCTTCTTGTTCTTTACTACAAACAATAGATCGAAGAGTTATTTTCTGCTCAAGTATTTTTGAAGTGATATAGAAGGAGGAAAACCTTGTGTCACATGGCTTAAGTAACTCCTTAGATGCATGTTTCCTATATATACTCAATGTGAGGTGATAGTTTTTATAAAATTGGCAATTGTTCTTCCTCTTTGAACTGCTTCATGTACCCAAGGAAATTTGGCCAAGTCATGGAGTGGTAAATAAATGGAGTGGGTTACACAAGGACTCTAATATATATGTGGGTATTTCTCTAGTGTCAACTTTTCAGCTCCCACACAATTACTTACATTATCGATGTAACTTGAACTATTGTTTCTACAAAGCAACTTCGAGAATCTTTTTATCCAATATGCTAAAGATTTACTTAAAAGTTTTCTTGTGTTCCCCAAAGTGTCAACTACTTTTAGAAATACTCTTTGACACATATCTAACCAACCATCACTAACAATGGAGCAACCTATTGACTTCCATGAGTTTTTAATATCTACCAATTTTTCAATGACCCTATCTTTTAATCTCTTCAAAAGTGTAGTTCTCAAAGCCTTTGAACCTGAAGTTGTGTACCCTTTGCCAAATGAAATTGATTGTTGAACTGCATTCTTAAAATGAGGACTCTTGACAACATGAAATGGAATGGCAAATTCATAAAAGAAATCAGCCCATGCATCATCAACTTGTTCTTTTTCTACGAGGCTTTCAAAAGTTATGCTACGCCTTTAACCCTAATTCTTTTATCGAGATATGGATAGCCGACATGTGGCTATCATAATCTCTTATCATGTCATATCATAATTATTTATGCTTTCATATGCTTAGTGGGTCGGCCTTAGGGCTTTGGATAGTATAGTAGGGTATGTATAGGAGTTAGAGAGTAGGATATGATCATCATATTGAGCATCGGAGTCTTATTGTATGGTTTAGAGGTAGCCCCCTCGAAGTGGTTAAGCTATTCTACTTGCATATTGTGATCATTTCTCTATATTTTGGTGTTCTATTGTTGTTGTTATTAAACTCTAAGTAATTTCATTACAATTTATTAAGTGTTCTTGCCCCACTCCATTTTAGTGGCATTATAGAGCTTGTGGAAACGGTGGAGGAGAAAGATGTGGGGCATTCTAGGTCTAGAAAGTTCCCCTTGGATTCATTGCTCTTTTGTGGTCCCGATTTAATGCTAATGAATTGTTATAGTCCCTCTCCAATGTTGCCTTTATTACAAGAGTAACATTCGGATACACATCGACACCACCACTTAGACCACCCGAAATGCCAAGAAGGTGGTCTATTACCCTTGTTAATGTGCTTGTAAAAGGATGTTGGCATAAGTTGCATTTGATGTTATTTGTTTGACCCTCACGGTTCATATATTTCCATCCTTCTGCACTTGGTTATGGAGGTGCAACACCAATATAATAATCTATATGTTTTGACCAAAGAATAAATAAAGAGTTTAAAATAATAAAATAAAAATTTGAAATTATAAAATAAATTATAAAAAAAGTATTATCATACATTTATTTGAAATGTATGATAATAATTATTTGGATAATTATTCTCATACATTAGAATTAAATATATGATTTAAATAAATATTATATATAAATAATTATTATTATCATACATTAAAATAAGATGTATGATTTAAATAAATACTATCTATAACAGAATTACATTAACAAATAAATTTGATAATTTAAAAAAAAATTAACAATATAAACTAAAAATTATAAACTCTTACTAAAAAAGGAACAAGTTTATAAAATATAATATAAACCATGTCTAATAATAAATGCATTAATCAAAAACTTAATAAAATAATTCAGCTCTTATAAACAAATATTAAATAAAATTTATGCAGCGTAAGTCGTTAAGTCTTACCTCAACCTCTTCAGCCTACGTTCAAAGTTCAAAATCAAATAGCTTGGATGGGCACCGAAGGTAGTAATAACAAGTTGTAGATTATTATTTGGCTTCCGCTTCAATGTTCATTGGTTCAACATAGGTTTCCACTTCATTGCCCTTGCACGGGAAACTCGCTACCAAGCTTCCTCCGCATTGATTCACATTGAGTCGAGCTTCGAATTCACACTATGACTCACACTACCAATGGATGCATGCATAGTTCAAATTTAAGGCCAAAGGGACTCGATACTAAGTGTATATACTTAAATGGCAGCAATCGGATATTTATATAATCAAAGAGTGACAGAAGTGAAAACCTTAAACACTCAAAACCCTAAACATGAATTTCATAGAATGTGTCATCCACCACTTGAACAAATAAATTTGGGAATGCTAGTGATTTTCACTTGGTTTGAGATACACCGAATTTCGAATTTTAGGGATGAAATTTGGCGAATGCGGTTTCTAAGACCAAAACTATTTTTCGAACATTGTGAGATCGAAAAAGAAAATGAATATTGCTAAAATAAGGACTAATGCTCATGACTTGCAAAGTGAAATTGGTCATTGAACAAACCCAAAAATACCTCAAGGAGAGCTAATTTGTAAAATTTGTGATACTAACAAAGTTGAATATGAATGTTATTAATAATGTGCTAATCAACTTCACTCAATTTTATGACTCAAATAATCTTCAAGACCTTCTAGCTTTCAACTATCAAAATGACTTGAGTACCTTCATTTCCACCATGTTCAAACATAGAAATGATATTATAGGCCTTCTATTCCGTTTACTATTTCATTCATATGTATATGAATGGCTACTATATTATATCATTCTTGACACACATGATGGGGCGGAGGAACAAATAACAAGATAAGGATTGCAATATCAAGAACAATCACAAGGATGACACTTTCACCTATGAAGAGTTGAGCGACATGGGTGATAAGAGGGATGGCAATCAAAAAGAGCAACGCCAACAATGCCTTTGTATAATGAAGCCAAAGAGATTAAATTTTATAACCCTATTATGCATTTTGATTGGTCCTACAAACAAATTTTGTCTCAAGGACATTCAAAGTCGCATATAATCATAATGAACATATAATACAATCATCTATAACCATATGGGTATAAGCATTGTCCAACCAATATATCGATCACCGAGTGCTTCATTTTCAAAACTGTCTCTATCGTCTAGAACTATAGGTGTAAAATAAGAGGAAATTGAAGCACTACAAAGACTATATTTATCCTATCTTGATTGATCAAAACTATTATTCCAACATTGTGAGCTTGAAAAACAAAATGAATATTACTAAAATAAGGACTAATGCCTATGACCCATAAAGTGAAACTAGTCATTGAACTAACCCAAAAATACCTAAGGGAAAGCAAAATTGTAAGATTTGTGTAAATAATGAAGTTGAAGATGAACATTATTTCCTTTTAACTTGTCATAGCTTTAAAATGTGAGAAACAACTTCACTCAATTCTATAACTCAACTAATCTTCAAGACCGTCTAGCTTTCAGAACCAAAATGACTTGAGTATCTTCATTTCCACCATGTTCAAATATAGAAATTATATTACATACATATTTCTATTCCTTTTACCATTTCATACATATGCATATGAATGGCTAATATAGTATATCTCTTTACTGTCATAGGGCATTTCTTAACACATGTGATGGGGCAGAGGAACAAGTAAAAAGATAAGAATTGAAATATCAAGAACAAACACAAAGATAGCACTTTCATCTATGAAGAGTTAATAGACCAGTTGCTGAGCGGATTGCAAAGTTTAACCACATCCACACAAATGATGATGACATGTCAATTTGTAGTACATATGATTGATGTTGTATCTACATATTCCAGATTTTTTGGGCCACGTTGTGACAGATTGGAGTTGATGGATTTGTAGCACATGCATGAGATCATTGTGCCACTATGATATGTTTGGTTTGAGACATGTCTCTCATTTGAGTAGGATGTGTTTTGTGTAATTGAGGCTATGGATATTGCAGTTTTGCCTCTTCTTGCTGATTTGGTAGGGCAGTTTAGGCCCACTTTTATGCACTTGAGTTGTATGTTTAAAACCCGAAAGGTGAAAAGGTGGCATACAAACTCTTCCCATTAAGTTGAAAATCTGAAAGGGCACACCTTAATGTAGACTTGTGATGAAGACCCAAAAGGGTGTCATTGAGTTGTGCATTTTTCTATACAGGTTCAAGGATCCTGTTATTTGTTTATTCATTCATGTATGCACTTGAGTTGTAGGTTGAGTTCATGAGGTGTGAGTATTTTCGCTTGATTGATAATTCTAGATGGTAACATGGGAATCACATATTGTCCACAACTTATAGGACAGCTCAATCCATTGTAGATAATGATTTTTCTAGAGATGATGATGATGATGTTGATATCGATTTTGCTTCACATGATGTCGATGAGCTCAACGTTGTTTTTCATTGATACTTATTATACTGGTCTAGATACTGTTGCTTCTTTTAAATTGATGTTGATGTTTATGTGTTTGATAGGTCTCTTGGTATATTTGATGAGCAACCAGTTGCTTTGACCACATCCATGCCAATGATCATGACATGTCAATTTGTAGTACATACAATTGATTGTGTATCACATATCCAATTTTTAAGCCTTGTTGTGACAGATTGGAGTTGATGGATCTGTAGCACATGCTTGAGATCATTATGCCATAATGATATGTTCTGGTTTGAGACATGTCTCTTATTTGAACAGGATGCGCTATACAATGTTATGCTTATCTTGTAGATTGGTTTTGTGTGTTTGAGGCTATGGAGACTGGAGTTTTGCATCTTCTTGTTAATTTGGTAGGGCAGTTTACGCCCAAATCCACACAATTGAGTTGTAAGTTGAAAAACCAAAAGAGCAACTTATAGACTCTCCCCATTAAGTTGAAAACCCAAAAGGACACCTTAATGGAGACTTGTGATGAAAACCCAAAAGTGTGTCATTGAGTTGTGCATTTTTCTGTTCAAGTTCCAGGATCCCATGATTTGTTGATCCATTCATGTATTTTAGGATAATTCCCTTTTGAGAGGAACATATCAGGTGTCAAATTTCGAGTTTCAGATTTTTGATTGTTGAGTGACTTGATGGTGTGTACTCTGAGTTTGTAGTTTTTTTTTGCTGATAGTGTGAGTTGATACGGACTGTAACAATACTCCAGAGATGTTTGTAGATATATCCACTTGTAAATACTTCTGTTCATTATGGATACTTTTGTGCATATGACACGTATTTGTTGACATTTTGTTGAGTCACCAGATGTTTACACATCTACTTGTGCACTTGATGGACTTTTTGCACAACTTGCAGTTGCCAGAGTACCTATTTATGGAGGATTAGAGCACCTATATGTGTATCTTGTTACTCCAGATTTGATGATTGTCATTACAGTTGGATGTTTGATGTTGGGATTTGATACTTGTGATTAACATGTACTGACTTTTGCAGATTGATAAACAACTTGCATATATTTGTGGATGTATATCACAGGTTGATTTTGTATGCAATTGAAGATATTCCAGATGATGTACCTAGACATATCTTAACACATTTCCTATTGTGTTCGAGTGATTACAGATTTGTGAGGAGTTGTCCCAGATGTGTTATCTGGAGACTACTCATATTGGCCACTGAGAAAAGTCGTGTTTGATTGCAGCTCTGTGCATTACAGCATATTGCAGCTTATTATAGCATCAGACAGGAGATTGGTCGTGTTTATTGCAGCATTGAGGATGGGACGCATGACAGGTCCCAAGATTTTCATCTCATATTTTGAGTGAGTGATGTTCATACCAGCTGCTGATACATCAGACTTCGGAAGCTGCATCTTGCAGAGTTTGGCACTGCACATTCTTGGGGGTTTTATATAGGAGGTTGTTCCACTTTCATATGACAAAGGGAACAAGGATTCAAATTTTGAGTTGAGACATTTCACATTTTGTGCTTATAATTGATGATCAGATGCTGTTTTGAACACATTTGTTGTGGATATTTCAAATGTTGCATGTAGGTAGACATATCTTGGCATATCAGACTTTTCTATAGAGTTTTGGGGTTAGATATTTCTGAGTTGAGTTTGTGAGTTGAGATTGTAACTGAGGAGACAGCAGTTACACATCAATTGAGAGATGATAGTTGGCACTTGGCACAGTTTTTCTGCCACATGTAGTTTTTATGTGTCACCACGATTTACCAGGGATGGAAATCATTGACTCTAGAGACCATCATGAGAAGGTCCTTCATTAGAGGCCATCAGAAGAATGGTCCTTCATCAGCTTGACATGATGAGAATTCAAGCATTTGAGAGTGCTATTGAAGCAAATCGAGGTAGCTGACCTCACAGGGATTTGGATGCTCGTGGCAGAGACATCATAAGAGACCACATTGGAGAGATTTGAAGTATCATAGCAAGAGATAGCGTGTGCTTCTTATACAAGGAAATCTGGCATATACAGTTCGCCTTTGCAGTGAACATTCTGGGATCGTCATACACACAAGTGAACAGTGTGGTACCAACGTATTGAGAGTATTGCAGTTTAACTGTTTAAGATATGATTCCTACATCATTTTAGATGCAGAGAAGAAGTTCAATAGGCTTTGGATCACAAGGGGAGGTGTTAGGAATTAATTCAAAGAAAAATATAAGAATAATGAAAATACATTCAATGGAATGGAACATTGGAAGGCAATAAACAAATAGTGAAAATACACTCAAATGAAGTTGGAAGGTGAAAGTTCATGCTTGACCTTTGCTTTGTCCCTTGGATTTGAAATGGTTGTAAATTAATGTATTATATACCTTTGTACATGAATGGAAAAAAAAACTTGATTTCCGAATAATCTGCGTCAATTTGTGTTCATTTTGTCTATTTTATGGCTTGAAATCAACAGAAATTATCTACTAGGAGTATCACAAAGATCTTTAATTATCATTAATTTAATTGTAAGAACTAAGAAGACAGAAAATGCAATTTGCTGAGGAGAATAGAACAAATTCAGCTCCATGTTTACATGTGTATAGCCTTTTGCATGAGTAGTTATGAACTGACAAAAGAAGCATCATTGAATTTCAACAGCAGCGTACTTTTGCAGGATCATCAAAAGTACAGTATAACCAAACACAAGAGAGTGGATACGATAAATGCTGGTCAAAATTTAACAATAAAAACTTGCAAACTGCTGATGAGAATACATGATTTTCCTTTATACATGGCTGCTTGTAATACATGATTTCACTAATACATGGCCACTTTACAGCCAAAGTTGAAATGTTCATCATAATACAAAAACAGATGTTTCTCTTTCATTTGGTTGTTCATCCATTACTTTTATTCCCCAAATGAGTACTAAAAATTCCTGTAGGTGTGACTTTATTTTATGTGAAAATTGCACCAGACTATGAACACTAACGAAATATATTTCTACAAGAATATAATTGGGGCCCCTTCTCTGGAGAAAAGTATTGTTCAAAGATAAGCAGCATTCAAGTTGAGTGCATGGAACCTAGCTCAATAACATGTCACAGAAGCCTGAAGAAGATATACCCCTTAAACAACACTACAACAAAACAACTCTTGGTTTGATTATACTTTATAGCAATCTGAAATCATCTTTAATGGACAAGAGGACATTTTAACCTTTTAACATACGCCAAGGATACAAAGTTATCCCTCTGCACAGAGGGAGAGGGCTTTTGGGATTTTGCTCGACCAAAATGTTGAGTGCTCTTCTAGTGATCGAGAAATACTTAATATGGTTTGCTTCTCTGGCGTCCAAATCCTTGCTTCTATCAGACCTACTGAAGTTAATGAAACTGGAACTCAAGTCTAACTGGGTTAGAAACATGCAAAATCACTAACGGTTGGAAATACACTATGCAGATTGGCAGATAATCATCAGTTCAAGTCAGTTGGCTCCATTTCATTGGAATTGATTCTTGGCAAAGCAAGCCAATCTGTCATATTTAAGTCAAAACGTGATAACATCTATTTTCAAAAGGATGCATCAATCAGCATTGCGAACATGCTTTTGATTAAAAACTGACATGTCTGTCATTTTCCAAAATCTAAGATTCTTACCAGAGCATAGTAGCAAAAAGCAAGGTTTTGAAAAAATGATGTCTGAACATTTCTATAAACAAATAATTTAGAGGTGTCTGAACAATTTAAGAGGGGCAAGGGCTTATTCTCTAATCAGCAATGGAAAGAAAAGTTACCATCTCAAGTGAATCTTTAGGAACCTCTGAACAATTTAGTCCTTTATAGACTTCGCAAAAGTTTGTCTTCTTTGTCCTGCTGCCACCCTTAAGTCTATACAGGAAGAAACACCTGATTACATATAAGTATAAATCGCATGTGCTTCTAGGGGTGATCCTGAATCAGCTAGTGTCAGAGGGGTGAAGGGAATACAAAGGCACCCTTATTTTTAAGTTTTCCTTGGGATTAGGAATGCAAATAAATAAAAATACGGAGGCTTGTGGCATTTGGTATGGCCGGAAGAAGGCCTGGGATGGTGATATGAACAGGGATGATTGTGGAGACGCTTTACCAAATGCTATCTTCGAGCCTTAATAAAGGACCGAATAGTACTCTTGAGAATTAGGAATAGGGGCTCTTACATGCTAGCATCCAAGATTTTATAAGAATCTTCGACAACATCCAAGTGTTCTAACAACCAAGCAATAAAGCAGCTGACGGCCTTTCCAAATTAGTGGCATCCATCCCAGTGCACATACCATAGGATTTTGAATCAACACTATTGGAGAGCTACAAAACACAGGTTGAAGCAGCCTTTGATGAGTAGAGGGCAAAATAATTTGATGAACGAGGATCTCCTCTCATTTCAGAATTGGATGATCTTTGGACTTAGTGACAATAAAGTGCTAGTGTTTATGGTGCAAAGGATAGCACACTTGGGACATTTTTCCAAGGATAATCGTATATTTCCAAGAAACCCTCTTAAAATATATTAACCACAACGACATTCAATGGATTGCAAGACCATCAAAAGCATTCTCATGCAGCACTGTGTGATTAAGAGAGAGCTAGTTGATAGGGCGTCTGTGCTAACGCCGCCAAGAGCTGAGGACATCATGGTTCTCTAATCCCGAGGAAAGGCCAATTCACTTAATCAGCCTTTATTTGGCCTCAGCAGATCAATCTGTTGGTCCATCTACTCTCATTCATCTGCGCTTTTGCAACTCAGGAACTTGAGACATGTCGTTTTTAATCCAAGGGGTTTCAGCTGAGACTAGAATATATTCCTTGTGTGAATCCTTTTCTGAGATGTGTGGCTTTGGCAAGTGAGGAAGGTCGGAGGAGTGGCACGGCTTGGCAAATTTTGGTTCTTATCCGTTTATGGTTTCCTTTTACTTGGGGTTTTTCTGTGATGATCCTGGGCATTCCTACCTCAGATATTGGTCATGTTGTGGTGGCTATTTTAAGTGTTCCTTGGCAAGCTTCACTTAATAAGCTGCACTCTTGTCCGCTAGAGCCAGTGAAATTAACTCTTTCCGACCCTACTCTAGTTTGGTGCTTGTCTCATTATATAAAGATAATCCTTCTTTCTACTTCAATTTTAGATACTTTTACTGGAAGAAAGTTCGACTAAACTCCTCCCTTCGCAACCCTTGCCCTACTGTTATGGGAGGCCAGACCAAAAGCACTCTAGACAAGTTCAAACGGATTGTGGAGGGAGATATGGCTCTATCTCAGGATGAAGACATTTTTAATTTTTATATCTTTCTTCCTCACCAAAAACAAAAAGCCAATGCCTTGAGATAAACTAAGGCTGAGCTGAAAAGAGCTACTCTGTATAAAGAAAACAAAATGGAGGGAATGCTTAACCCAATAATGTCTGACTTGAACAACCTTTCTGCTTGGGTGAATTTGATTTGTGGGACAGAAAAGGAGGAAGGTGGCGGCACTGTTGTGATGCCTCGGGTGGGTGCTAGTGTTGGGCCTCTCAATAGAGGATACAAAACAAAAATGCAGTGGAAGTACGATACCATGTTTCTCTGGTAGAGCTCATGGGAATAGTGAATGCATTAAAGCGGGAGGTGAAGAACCAGAAGAAAATCATTAAGGAAACGTGTTGTGAACTGGATAAGGAAGTTGAAGCCACATTGAAGATATAAGAAATCATATTGGTGTTCTAGCTCATTGGCTGTTGCTGGATGCAATGTAGGAGAGTCTGGGGCTTCAACCCCAAAGCTGTCTCAGTGTATCAATGATATTCTGACCCATGGTATTGATGGGTGCAAAACAACATACGATTTCCATGCTCATGTCCAAGCTGATTCTCTGTTGCAGCCATACATAAAGTCTGAAAATCCTTTCTTGAATAGTGCTGAGAACCCATTCAATTACAGAGCCAGGAAGTTGAGAGTCTACAGGTTCCCCCTGTATGCAAATATTCCTCTATTTTGTTTGCAAATTTATGCAGAAGTCGTCAATTACTGGAAACAAAAACTAAGTCGAGCATAGGCAGCAAAGTAGCAAGATATGAAAATGAAGTGTTAACTTGTATTTCTGCATACAGTATCACAATTTCTCATAGATTTCCTATATCATTCAGTTTATTCAAAAATCCATATATTTTTTCAAATCTTTTTCCGTTTTGTTCAATCAGTCATTTTTCATATTTTATATACATAGCTACTATAACCATGGCTGATTTTAATTTCTTTTCCTGGCACCTAAATGAGGAGATTCACCCTTGTAAACATTTCTCTAATTAATTTTCAGCTTTTGCATTTTAGAATATAACTCTTTAGTTTTTGCTTTTCACATAGTCATCACACACCCTCGTCATTTTAAATCTATTTAATCCAATGCTAATGAAGAGTGTAAACATAAAAGTTTTGGTGGGCATATCTCTCGTGTTTTTGGTTGCTCGCGTAGTTTCCTTAGTTTCTGCTGTACATTTGAGCAGGTTATATCACCAATCATAATCCCCACTAATGGCAGGATTTTGCCCGAAGGCCACAAGAACCATGTACACCACATGCAGGGTAAAATTTTGCGCTGAAGTTAATAATTATGGCTTATCAACCTTCAAGCCAATGCATAATTGGGTTGGGAAATCCGCTTGCCAAGTATGCACAGGTGAGACTATTGGGCCTTTATCATTTGCAGGGCTGGGTCTGTATCCACCTGCTGGATGAGGGAATGTGGCAGCCCAGTGTGAGTCACCAGTAGCCAATGCTTGAAACTTGACTGGGTTGATTGGTGTGTTGCGCATTTGAAACCTTAAACTCATCAGCTCAAAATCAAAAAATTCATCCCTGCCCTAGACGACACAATGAAAATGCGCCTATTACCAAATTACACATAAATTTGTACGTTTTTACAGAATTCCTCAAACTAAACCTGCAAAGTGGAAAAAATAATCAATCACGAGCAGGTGCTACGGACGACAAAGACTGATTTGTGAAAACGAGATATCATGCCCAGGATTGAACTCGCTAACAAGTTTAAACAAACAAATCTTACAAATGATCGTTGATTATGCTTCTATTTACACAATTTAAATCCAGAAACCCGTGTTAGCAACAATTAATGATCGGTGGCAGTTTGAAATCTTTAATATATGAGAATCCTCGTCAATCCTTAGGCTGTAAAGCTCAGAGATCCTAAAATTAAAAGAGTGAATTGCACTTGCAGATTAGTAAATGGAAATGCGTGGGATCAATGGATGATTATCGAGTTAAGAAAAAGATCATACCTTAGAAGTGCCTCGATAATGAGTCCATGAACCCCAGGCAGATGAGTAGGATTCTCCTGTATTATAGGGTAAGTCTTTAAGTCCCCCGCTTCCAGATCCCGCCACCACGCCCTTCAGAAATTTCAGCATTTTCACTTCACCGGGTCCTGATTCTGATCTTGGAGCTTTAAATGTTCGGTGTTACGATTGCAGAGATCGAACTCTCACCCGGCTGGCTTCCAAAAGCATTCAATATCATGTTTTACCCCTGCTGATTATTTTATTGCTCTTGTACAGGGTGCCCAAGTCTGTTTGCACCCTTTTTCCTGGGAGAGCTACAATTTAAAAGCAAAAAGACTGGTTGACTATAATTGACGGGTTAAGGAAATAAAATGAAATGAAATGGAAACTTTTACTTTCGGAACTGTCCTTTATATTGTAAGGGGCGATCGAAATACTCACGGTCCCACAAAATGTCACAAGGGTACCAACAAAATAGAGAATGACAAGCCACGAAGGCAATACGACACATCAAAAAGGAAAACTACCAAAGGCACGACACGGGTCCCAAAAAGTAGAAAAAGAAAAGGGTGCACTGGGACCCGACGATGTAGCAAATCGAGTAACAGGGAGGCTCAAAGTGCCCCTTCTTCTCTTTAGACCTCGTGACAATAGTCCAATTTGTTGGCTAGGGAATCAAATCTTGCAGAGGATCAAGGCAAGGACTATCCAAATTAGGGTCAAAATCGAAGACTTTGAAACGTGAGACCGCTTAACACAACCGCCAACAAACCTGGGAACCTCATATCCTCTCGAATTTCCGGGGTGAGAACATTCCTTGACTCCATGCATTGTGAATGGTTGCAGCGTTTAGGTCGCAAAGACACTTCTTTGTTCTTTTTTATTATGGTTGAGAGACAAAGTGGGCAAGCCTCTTGAAGGTGTCCAGTTTGATGGCATAACTGGCACCAAAAGGCCATGTTTTCATAGTCTAGAATTTGAATCCACTTGAAGCCATCATGGTTTAACTCCAACTTATCTAGAAGACCTTTGCTTTGAGATCCACCTCAATGAAATGAAAACTTTTTAACATCCACGAGGCTAAAAATAGTCTATGAGACAGTAAAACCAATATCTTTTATTTTCATCATTTCTGATCTTCTTCTGTTAGTCTTGATGATGAAGTCCCCCATTTTAGCTATCAACTCTTCACTAAACATATCCTGTAATGACAATGTTGTGAAATTGATTGCATATCTCAAACGAATGTCATTATAAGCATTGCATTCTATAATAAAGTGTTTTTCTGATTCCACTACCTCGTCTAAGCAAAAGTCTCTCTTCCCATTTTTCTTTAGGCCTTTTCCATCTATTTGTTTCACAATGAGAGTTAGTCTTTAGTTGAGCTATGAAAATCTTAACTCTCCAAGGGATGAGGGCCCCTATGTAGGCCTTTTGTTGATGATCACAAGTGTAGTTAAATTCTTCGAGGTAGTATCTCTTTTTTCTCCCCATTTTTTCCCACATAGCTTTGCGAAACTTGTCTATTACAAAAAAATTATTGCCCTTGGGCCATGCATTCCATTCAATATTCCATCTTTTCATCCACTTGATGTTTTGATTCACCCATGACTTTTTATATAAAAGTAGTGATCAATCCATTCTAAATAGGAACCAATTAAGAAGAGATGATCCAAATTGTTTTTAATACACCTTTTGTTGTCAAGTGACCTCCTCTCTCGTGGTGATAATATGTCTTACTCGAGGCATAGAGAGATTAGCGGTGGGTAAATGAAAATATATAAATAGGCTACAAGGAGAATATCTAAAATGGGGTTGGAAGGTTCTTACCCTATACATTAAACGATTATTTGATGGTGTTATTTAAGTTAACTTTGCAATAAATTGGATGATTAATATTGTCATTTTTTTATATAAAAGTAGTGATATCAAACCATCCAAATATCACTTTATCATGGTCAATTCTTTACTTGGAAATTTATTTAAGAGCATGGTAGAGCACAAAATTAGTAGTTGGGCGAGAGAGAGAAGGAAGAGAGCAAAAGGACGGATTTCAAATTGAAACATTTTAGTCACCATTACATCACTCTTGCAGATTTGATCAAAAGTATGGGATATGAAAGGAGAAAAAACTTTTGGTTGCTTTGTTGACTTGAAAAATCATTTGACACGATCCCAAGAGACCAACTTTGGGTCGGGATGGAGGAACTTGGGTCCTAGATGAGTAAAAGTGGCGGTGTACACAATTTATGAGCGGAGTCAAGGCTAAAATTAGAATGGGGATGGAGTTTCATAATGCTTTAAAAGTGGCATTGGGGTCAAACAAGGATGTTTGTTATCCCCCACTTTCTTTGTGTTATACATTGATAAGCTAGAGTAGTGGATAAATAGAGTTGTGGAAGAAGCGTTCACCTAGCCAACTATGTGGTAAAGCTTCTATTATATGCAAATCATTTTATCCTAATCGCAAAATCAATTAACAACTTGAGAGAACACTTGAAATCCTTAGAGCTATTTTGCCAAGAGGTTGTAATGCAAGTAAATACCACCAAAACCAAAGTCATGGATCTTCTTATTACAACAGGGAAAAAATCAAATTTACTTCCTCTTGAAAGGATGCTTGTTGGAGGTAGTGGAAGAATATAGGTACCTCGATTGAGTTTCAAAACAAGCTTAGTTGAGAGACTTGCTAAGCAAGAAGAATACAAAGGGGGTGAAAGACTTTAAACTCGTTGCAAAATAGGTGTAGGAACACATATTGTGGAATGGGAAAATGGAAAATAACATTGTTACCAGTGGTCTTATATGGATGTGACGTTTGGGGCAAGAGTGTGTTGGATACAAAAGGGAGACATATAGAGAGAAATTCAAAATCATTTAATCACAAGCAACCTTAAAATTAAAGCTTATATTTCATATGAAATTCTCTTAGCTAAAACAAGTACTTTCCCAATAAATGCATCAGTGATGACACGAATGTTGAGTTTGTGTACACCTCATTTTGTATGCATGTTATCCTTTTATCTTATGCAAGAGGATGCATTCCTCTCTCTTGAGTGGGTGCCTCAAAGGGTATGTCGGAATTGGGGTGTGATTAGAGTTTGTCACATGAGCTAGACCACAACATTTGAGAGATTTTCTATGTTGTCCTTTATAACATAGTTACTCTATCCTTGTTTGTTTCCTCTTTTGTTTACATATTTCCATCATTATGGTCACTTGTTCTTATTCATTACTAATCATTGATATGCTTTTAGTCTTAAGTCGTTTATCGGGATATGTATGGCTAACTTCGCTAACATAATCTCTTATCATGTCATATCATGTTTTTATGTTTTTGTATGCTTAGGATGTCATCCTTGTTGCTTTGCATAACATAGTAGGGTATATATAGAAGTTAGTAACTAGTAGATGGGCATTGTATTAAGCACTTAAGTTTAATTGTATAGTTTGGTGGTTGTCCCCTCAAAGTGGGTAAGTCATTTGACTTACATATTGTGATTTTTCTCTGTGTGTTTTGGTGTTCTATTATTGTTGATATTCAAATATCTATCCAAGTAAGTTCATTTCAAGTGGTATTAGAGCTTCATTTGGGCCAAAATTAGGTCAAAACCCTAATTTTGAAGATTCGGCTATATCTCCCAAAAGGTGGTAACTTTTTTGCAATTTTTAAACTGAAGTAGCAAAATCATTCAAGTAAGGTTCTCTCCAAATTTCAAGATCTTCTCACATATTTTGCATATTTTTTTCCCATTTTAAGGTTTTTCATAAATTCACTCCATAGGTTGTAATTTTTGGAATTTTTCTAAGTTTCTTATATTTTAGGAAAGCTTATTGAAAATTAGTAAGAGTTTGTTCTCTATGTTTTTCTCTATTCAACCAAAACCATACTAAGCCACAAACCCTAAATTCTTACCTTGATCCATGTACCCTAAGACCTAAACTCTGCATCATGACAAAGAGATAAACTAGAGCTCGAGGAAAGGGAAAGTCATTCCAGAATGGCCCCAAATAAGGAGGATATAGATTTTAAATATTCATCTTATGGGGTATTGAAGGTAATCACATGTAGTCGTTAAATCACGCATTCTTATGTACATCTAACCTCTAAAAACTTCATTTATATGCATGATTCCTAAGCAAGAGAACTAGTCATTCATTTTATCTTGTTAATCCTTATTGTTTATTGTTTCTAACTCGCAACTTGTAGTTTTGCATACTATATGATATATTTCTTAGCTCCAATTTCATTGTTTACCTCTTTGAGTATCTTATATAGGACCGCCCATCGTGAACATGACCCCCGAGTGCTACTATCCCCTTTGGGCACTTTTGTCCACTTTCTCTCTTTTGTTGATTTTTTAGATGTTACTCATTTCTTATGTTTGTTTATCACTTGTAGTCAGCTTTTTATTTGTTAACAATAAAACTTAAGAAAATAAATCACATATATACATGTCTTATTTAACCTCATTACGGGGAAAACATTCAAGAGCCACGTAATATTACAAGGAGCTAAGATTTTCTATCTACTACACCAAGGACTGCATTTCGGATCGCATACTTGTTATCCTAAATTTTGAGTTTACGATAAATTTGGGTAACCCACCAATTTTTTCATCTTTGGGGCCTTAGGAATTTTCCCACCTTTCCAAGAATCTGAAGTTTCTAGCCTTAAGGGTCCATTTGCAATGTTTTTCAAGTTTTTGGGTTCACCATACATCTTTGCATGTTACATGTTAAGTGCATCCCGATCCCCGAAACCCGATAATCTCTTTGTGTTGGGTTTTGGGTTTTCCTTCATCGGAACATTTTACATCTTAGTATGTTCAATATCACATGTTCCTTGATCCCGATACTCAACAAGCCCTTTGTGTCGGGTTTTTGGGGGTTAGTTGCATCGGGATATATGAGGGAAAATGCATGTCATATGTTCCATGTCTTCGAAACCCGATACACTACATGTGTCGGGTTTTCAAGTGAGAGACATCAAAACATCTTAGCTCAAAAACATATGTTTTATGTCGATCAAACTTCCATCCATTCTGAAAAGCATGTGCTCCTTTGTATATCGAGTTTTGGGGTTGTCAAGAAAATGTATTTCCCTAACTTGTTTGTGTCAGACTTTTCAAGGTTTCGAGCAAGTGCATTTCCACTGACTTATTTGTGTCAAACTTTTCAAGGTTTTGAGCGGTGCATTTCCCGACTTTCTTGTGTTGGATCTTTCAACATGCTCAACAAGTTCAATTCTTTGACAGTGTGTCGAGTTTCTCAAGATGTAAAACATCAAGTAAGTTTCACCCAGTGTGTTGAATTTCCAGAGTGCCAAGCAAGGGGAAAGCTCGAAAAAGGATTTTTAGAATTTCTACTATGCAAATCAAGGTGGAAGTTCCAACTGTTGTTTCAAAGCATTCAAAGGAGTTTTTAGACGGTTTTAAGTTCATCTTTCAATGTTTGGATCAAAAAAGAGAAGTTTGGCTAAGTCCTCACATGTTTCTCCATCTTTGAATCAAACATGTAAATCTTTTGGATGTTTTTACCTCATATGGATTAGCATGTTGACTTAGTAATTGTGCAAGAATCAGATCAACAACATTGAATGTTTTCCAACCACTCCCCTTTTCTCTCTCTTCCTCTTTCTCTATAAATAGAAATTGTTGTGGCATTGTAAGAAGAAAGTAAGGATTATTCAAGGAGCAAGGGCTTTCATACTTGGTGGTGGAAAACCATTTTTGGAATTGTAAAGAGAAGAAAAACTTTGTATTTTCAATCTTTGATATAAGGAATAAAAGAGATTGCGTTAAAAACTTTGTGTTGAATGTATCTCTTTGATTAATGTATTGTTCTTAAGTTTTATGCATCATATTTTCCTTTAAATTCCAGTTTATTGCTCTTTGGATTTTCTTTCAGTTTATCACTATTGTTTCTCTTGTGTTAGTATCTTCGGATCTGTGTTTGCCAGAGAAAATCACAAGTATTCACTTGATTCCCTTCTATTTCCCTTCCATTTTCTCTTCTAAACCCTTCCTCCATTCCATTCTAGATCTACTTTCCCTTCTGAAGCAAACCCATCTACTGGGATGAGATCCCAACCCCTAATGGTTAAAATAGTGTAAATATTGTGAATACTCTTTGGTGTTTGTAAAATAGTAATAAATAGGGCACCTCCCCTTAATAGAGGAGGGACTTTTGTCCCGCATGTTATGGTTGAACCTCATATTTTGTCTTTGAAAAATATTCAACCAACAGATTTTGGAAACTCTACCAACGACTACAGACACGTAAGATAGGATTTATCAAATCTTTGGCGACTCCATATTTGATTTGTCCTACCATTTCTTTCTTGATTCAAGCTAGCAATAAAGGTTTTTACTCATAATAGTATAGCAAGAGGTGAGGTGGATCCTATGTTTGAGCTATTGTAGTTGCATATTTCAATCTTGCTATTGAGAGAGAGTCCTCCAAACATTTAAAGAGCTCAAATCACTGTTCACCAAAACCAAGCTACACAAGAGGATAGTTCATCTACAACTTACGAGCTTTATTTTGAGTGGAACTCATATTTTTGCATGCACGTCCTTTCAAACAATGATTGTTCCACCGCCATGCACACACTTCCTAGTCCATTTTCTTGCTTTAGTTATTTCTATTATTTTTCTCTTATATATATCTCTTCGCACCTAGTTACGGTCAGTCATAGGGATCCTTGTCTTTCAGTCTTCTCACATTTTTCATCGAGTTCTCAAGACACCATCGCCTAAGTGCTCATATCCAACTTGGGCGCTTCTTTCCTCTTTGTTCTTGTTCACATTTTTGACATTTGTGGTCAACCTTTTTGGTTTTCTTACTCCTATCCCGAGGTCCTAGTCGGCATGTTGTGTCACTAGTGTCAAATTTAAGCAAGAGATCCCTATATATACACAACATACATACCATTATAATGGCATGAAATTATAAAGGGAAATCATATCTACATACTATCAAAGGGACTACATTTTTGGGCTTATTACTCTACATACATTACATAGGAAGGGGAAGTTTCTGAATTCCATCCCACACATTTGCATTCTATCTAGCTATAGCTTGCTATCTTGGCGTTGTTGCACGAGGGCAACCTAAGGACATGATTTCACACACAAGCACATAGAACTACATGGAGTCTGAGATGTAGTGCAATGCTCGGTCATAAGTTCACTTTTTTAGGTGACCATCGGGGTCATTCGACTCCTATTTGCATCTTTCATTTTTAGTATTTGATGTAGTTTGGGGTTTTGTAGGATATTATCTATTTTGTAGGTTATCAGTGAATTCAATGATCATCCCCGACATATAAGCAAACAATTACGAAGGATTGTGAAACCCTAATGACACGGGAAAAATTAGGTTCTAACTCTCATGCATCATCGATGCCTACAAAGGTCTCGGTGCCTGTGCACCCTCGCCCCAACCTAGATGCCCATGTCTGGCTCTCAATATACAAGCTTTATAATTTATCCAACATTCCCAACACTCTATCCATCTTGTTCATTAGTTGCTCCAATTTAGAAATACTTCAGGATAAGAAAAAATCATATAAGTACACTATCTTTCTCATTTACTTACACACTTGCATCTTTAGAGTGCTTAGTATTTTGATTCAATAAAATTTGAATATTTTTTTAAAATCTAAATGTAAAACTATTATATAAATGATATGCAATGCCGATGGGGTGGGAGTGGTGCGGTCAAGTCACATGGTTGTGTGCTTGCCCACCCGGTTTCAAATCCCCCCGAGGCACGATCCTCCTCGAGGTGGTTTCACCGCTAGAGGCGGCATCTCTGCTCGTGCTGACACTGGTGATTACTCCTCACTGCTGACACTGGTGGCTACTCCTCTTGTTGTCGACGCTAGTGGATCCTTCTCATCTCACTGCTGACGCTGGTGGCTACTTTGCTCACTGTTGCTGCTCCTCTCGCTGCCGACGCTGGTATCTGTTCTAAGTTGTCCCACTCGCTGCGGTCGTTGTCGACGGTCGCTGCATCTTCACTTCGGTTTCATGGTTGCTTCAATTGGGTTCCTAATAAGTGGTCCCCTTCATAGTAACCAGGTTGTGGATCCTCTCAAAAATCCTCAAGTGTACAAGGATGTGGGTCCTTTCAAACATCCTTAATTTACCCTCAATCCAAAATAAATAAATGATATGCAATAAAATATGAATGCTAAATAATTTATTTGATTTTATCAATAAAAGGAAATGAGAAGGATAAGGTACTAACCTTGATCTTGCTTACCTCATAGTGACTACATAGAGAGTAGTAGTATGATGAATACATAAAAATGCAACAAAGGTGGAACTAGCTAGATTGGGGCACTTGGAGAGGGATGGGGGCACCAAGTGGACGCCTAGTCTTATTTATGGGTGCCCTGTTTTATAAAGGTCGAATCTAATTTTGATATTGCAACTAGGGTTTTGCACTTGTTTGTATATTTTCGTGTTTATGTCACACTTGGATTGCCAAGGTACCTATAAACCTGTAATGAAGAAAGCACTTTCAAAACCCTAAAATAGACATCAAATCCTAAAAACAACGATGTAAAATGAGGGTTTGAACTGTCCTCAGCCACCACAATGGTGGACTTATAACTGAGCATTGCATTACATATCAAACCCAATGTAGTTATATGTGCTTGTGTGTGTAACAGTGCTCGTAGGTTGCCCTTGCACTAATGATGCCAAGATAGTGAGAAATAGCTAGATAAAAATGCAAATGTGGATGGAATAGAATGAACTCCCCTTCCTATGCAACATATGCAGAAAATAATGTGCCCAAATGTAGTCCCTTTCTCTATGTAGATAGCTAGCCCTTGATAAGAATAGTTTGCCCATATAATGATATGTATGTTGTGTTTATATAGGGATCTCTTGTTTGAATTTCAACACTAATGACCCGACATGCCAACTAGTACCTCGGGAGATGAGAGGAAAACCGAAAAGATCAACCTCAAATGTCAAAAATAAGATCAAACATAAAAGGGACAGGGGTGCCTAGAATGGACAAGAGTGTCTGCACTACTTGTCCAACCACGAGCGCTAGTTTCCAGAGACAAATGACGATAAATGAGTGATAAGCGATGCAGATAGGGATCCCTGAGACTGACTAGAACTATGTGTATGAGTGACCAATGTGTAAGACAAACAACAATAAAGACCAACAAGACAAATGGATGGACTATGGAATGGGTCATTAGTGAATACTTTTCTTATGCAAGATCCATATATAAAACAACATACTTGATGGTATAATAATAGTAGTAAGTGTGTGATTTTGTGTCTACATTTTCCCCCATTTTATGTTGATGAGCGAAATCTCAATAACATAAAATTAGATAAAGATGCATACATGAGAAGTCAGAGAAGCCCATTGTCATGGAAGTACGCGAAGAGTATAGTAGAAGTACAGTCGAGTGAGAACATATAAGCGCATGAAACCATGGATCAATGTGTTGATCCATGCGGCATGACGAGGGACGTGGGACTGTTATGAGAAGCACTAAGTGAATTAGATAGATGATGTCGATAGTGAATGATTGGAGATTTGATTTTTATTGA
This sequence comes from Taxus wallichiana var. yunnanensis, assembly GCA_018340775.1. NCBI lineage: Eukaryota > Viridiplantae > Streptophyta > Pinopsida > Cupressales > Taxaceae > Taxus > Taxus wallichiana. Next base: position 301,793,064 of record CM031236.1, read on the forward strand.
TGGATATGTGATGGGGAAGGGAGTGATCAATTCCCAACTCGATTGTGTGTGTATATGCAAAAAATTGAGGATTTTAGAGTCCTTCCACCAAAGGAGGAAGGTGTAGGGAGAGAATTCTAGTGTCTCTCCAACTTTAACCACATCCTCAAAAGATCTAGCCATTGCAGACATGGACACATATCAAATTTGTTGTTTTGGATCCAATTTTTGATCAAACATGATAACCCATATAGGAGTAGTATAGGAAAGGCAATGACGTCTCATTTCCCCACTCCACGGGTGTCACCGCAAATGTGTGTGGTGGCTTCCATGTTAGGTCATTTGGAAGCAATCACGAAATGTAGAATAACTTCCCATGTTAGGTCATCTAGGGAAAGTGGTGATATAACTCCCAAGTTAGGTCATTTGGGAGGATAAATGCATTATGTTCGTGTCAATTGGTTGATATGATTGAAATTTGTATTTTCAAAATGTATTGCTTCCATGTTAGGTCATCTAGAAGTAGTCAAAAATGTAAAATAATTTCCCATGTTAGGTCATTTGGGAACACGGTGATATAACTCCCAAGTTAGGTCATCTAGGAGGATACATACATTGTGTTGTGTCGATTTGATGAATGTGTTAGTGAAATTTGTATTTTTGAGTTGAATGTGTGTGATTTATTGATTGGTTGATTACTCATGGAGATATTTTACGCTTGTTTCCCCTAGGTTAGGTCATTAGGGGGAATCACTAAAAAGTGATGTGACATGTTGTATAATGTATGAAAAATGTTCGATAATGGTGTGTTAGAATATATATTTTTCACATAATGGAGTAAGGGGAATTATAGGATGACCCCAATTGTATGCCCCCTTTTTGGCAAAAGGGGGAGTGATGATGAGAATGAACATTGAGCGAAAGTAATCATGTAATGATGTAATGAGTATGTGATGGATATCACAAAAGGTTTGTGTATATTGAGTGTAAATGATGGTGAATAGGAATATAATGTGTGTGAAATGTGTATGTTATGGTAGTAGGTGGAATTTTGAAGAGAATTCCACAAATGAGACAAAATTAGAGTAGGTATGCTCAAGATATGATCGAAACCATGTGATGTGAATTAGTTGAGAGAATGAACATGGGTGAATGACCATAGTAAAGTGAATAATGGAAAGTTACTATAAATAGTAGTGTAAAAGTGAATAAGCAACTCATTTGTCTTTTGTGCGAGTGTGATAGTGAGCTTTGAGTGTGTGAGGATGTTGCAAGTTAGAGCAGCAACGTGATCGAGTCAATTTGAGATGGTGGCGATGGTGGTGTCGCATATGATGACAAGAGTTGGTAAGTGTGATTTTTTGAAAAATGTGGTGATATTAGTCATTTTGAATGAATTTTTACGAAAATTTTTTTTTGAATTTCTTGATTTTTTGGATCTAAAAAAGTGGTGAAGGCACTAATGACTTTGGGATAGGAATGCCCAAACATGGGCATTGGTGTCCTACTCTTGGGTGCCCCAATCCTACTTGGGTGCACATGTCCAGAGAGCGTGAGTTGAGGCTAGAGTGATGTAAATGTGAAATTTAATGTGTGTTGATGTTGTAGGTGAGTATGTTTGTATATGTATGATGTGCTAACATTGTGTTTGTTGTTGTTTTGTGGTGTGTAGAGGGATATCCATTCGAGAGAGTTTCATGGTGGATGCCATTTGAGTACTTTGCTTGGATTGGGGTTGTCGGATGATGAGTGGGATGTTCTAGACCATGCCGGCCTGCGACATAGCGAGGATGGGGGATGTGCCCCATAATATGCCTATGCTTACAGCTCTATGTGAGAGGTGGTGTGTAGATACTTGCACATTTTGGTTACCTACAAGGGAGATGACAATCACACTAGAGGACATGTATCACATACTACGATTACCTATTGTGGGTGAGAGGTACATGTTATGATAGTGGATGATATATAGAGACAGATGAGGGTCATTAGGTGATATTTTTGGGGACTCAGTTCCTATCGAGGCCCATATTAGCCTAGATGTTATTTTGAGATCGGGGTTCCCCGATTACGGAATGTTTATTATCGTGGTGATAGTGTTGATTGCGACATGGAGGGTGGTGGTGTAGGCATCTTATATAAGATGCATGATATTTACCGTCGGATAGAGGAGGAGAGCACTAGGTATGCCTGGGAATGATGTGTATTAGCCCACTTGTATAGGGATCTATACAAATTTACATAGGAGGAGCATGGGGGGCATTGAGCTACGAACATTGTTGCATGTATGGGCCTATGAGCATATTGTAGTATTGAGGCCAGTTGGTGGGCCATGAGGAGAGTGGGCTAGACCAGATATATTTATAGGTAGGTGGGTTGGTGTACGAGGTAGGAAGATGGACACAATACCTATAGAGTATGCTAGATTATATGGGGCTAGAGGGCCATTATATGGAGGCCATACCGAGACTATGGAGGATGGCCAGAAGGATGTAGTAGAGCTACTGATGTGTATGCCATTACTATGTGGTTAGAGGATCAATTTCCAGGGGTGAACAAGTTATTTCAGGTTTAGCAGGTTTCACGACAGTTTGACATGGCCATGACATGCCCCCAGAGCCATATGTATGGGTTAGAGCTATTAGGGCACCGAGGAGGGTTGGAGTGAGACCAGGCCCACAATAGGGAAACTAGTACCTCTAGGGCCAAACGAGATAGATGTGGTGATAGAGCCGATAGATGTAGATGATGTGGGGTGTACAAGAGGCATACCATGTATGGTGGGCCTCACATCGATGGGTATTTTTGTTCCCAGTTTTAGCAGATGTGGCGGGGTTACCACTAGAGGAGGAGTAGAGGGTCAAGCACCTATCCCCGTGGTGTAGTGGCGATGTGATAGAGAGTGTGAGTATTTGTATAGTTATGTTGTATGATTTGTTGCTTGGTTGTGTAATGGTCATTGTTGTCTAATGTGTTGTTCTTATGGTTGTAGGGATGCGTATTGGTCATTGATTGGACACATCTATCCGCACATTGATGGAATGTGCCCACCAACATACTTTTGGGTGGAGGCATGTTAGAGTGTGTAGATGATATTGTGGTGAGCATGCCCATTTGTTTGAGCCAATGGTGATAGTAGCAGTGACATGTACCATGTGTTGCTTGAGTGAGAGGGATGAAGCATGAGAGGAGAGATGATGAGCTAGAGAGGCGACAGGTGGTGGTCCTCTAACACATGATGTATTTTCTTGTTTTGTTGAGTTATAGAGTCACTTCACAGCAATGATAGAGAATACCCTATTGCGAGACAGATAGAGAGATATAGGGGTCATGATGATCAGCATTTAGGGTGAGGATGAGGCTTCTAGTTCTAGAGCTCTTGCATTGGCAGATAGTGATAGTGATGATGAGATTTGATATATTTTTATGTATTGATGTAGGGGAGTTTCCCCAATATGATTTTTGTAACTATGATTTTGATTGAGATATATATGGACCATTGGCATATGTTGTTATATTTGATGTTTATTGATGATGATTGGGACTCATATGTTGATATATGATGTGTTGATGATTGTCATTATATTGGATGTTTTTTATTGTGATATTGTTGTGTGATCTAATTTTTTTTAACGTATAGTTGTTGATGATTGTATAATGATGATGTAGCATATAAGATGATAGATAATGTATGTAGTATAATTGGGATGTGTGATAGATAAAAGAGTGCATTGTATGTATGAATAACATTGTGATGAATGGTAAAGTAAAAATGAATAATGTGAAAGAGTATGTGAATAAGATGATCATAATAGTGTAGTGAAGCATGTGTTAGTTATATGATGGAAGAAGAGGGGGAAAATAACGATGCCCCCAATATATAGATGATGAGGTTCATTTATATAAGACCCTCAAGTAGTCAGAATGAACCATAAAGCAAGAGTGCATCATCGAGAAATGAGTTGATAATGTGTGCTAGATGAATCAAGAAAGCACATGAAGAGAGGTTCTTATTGTAACAGATCCCTCAACAATCATGTAAGAACATAAGAACACAAGTGCATCATCGGGGGTAAGGTGGTGATAGAAATCACCTACCAAAGACCAAGTTGACGTGAAGTGGTGGAAGCATGTGGAATGAAAGCAACATGAGTGTATGAACCGAATTGAATGTCATGTGGAGTGGTGCCAATGATGGGTGAAGCATGGTGGGAAGCAAAAATGCCAAGGGTTATGGAAGCCAATGTGCAGTGGTAGCATGACGTGACATATGGATGAGATGGTGCAATGATGGATGGATGGATGAGATGGAGAGCGCACATGAGTAATGACCTATGGTGGTGGATGGAAAATGACCTTAGAACTAGTTAAAGGAGATAACTCAACTAGGAGTAACAACACACCTACGAGGGAGTGGAGATATAGACCGCTCACGTGAGCGAGAGCCAAAGGAAATGATGCCCTTATCTTCTAATTATTGTAAGCGATCATGAAGGGCATAACAATCATTATCCATATGGCATTGATATAATGATAGTTGCAGTAAGGTATATCATGTTGACATTACAAGTGATGTGGTGGATGGTGTTGATTAGAAGGTAAGTGGATTAAATGCACTTGTCAAGTAAGGCACACAAGCACATCATGGGGTCTAGCGTGATGTGCAAAAAAATGTAATGGTCCTCATGAAATAGGTGTAGAAGTTTGAGGTGTATCCTAACGTGGAGTAGGAGATGGAGGACATGTAGGTAATGGAGTAGACTAAACTTGTTTGTGAGGTGGAGGAGATGGAGACCATGTAGGATGCTCAATAGATGGGAGTAGAGAAGAACTAGATGATGTAGTAGTAGTAGTAATAGGAGGAGGATCTATAACATGTGTAGCAATGAGATCTTGTTCTAAATCAATGACCCTATAGCATAAAAGTGTGAATGATTCACATGTGTCATATTGCAATCATTGTTTTAAGGAGGAATCAAACCACGATAGAAGATAAACTTTTCTTCTCTAAGTCAATAGGCTAGAAGACTAGTTGGTGCATGCAAACATTGAATCATAAAATGTAATCAATGATAGGTTTGGTTTTCCCTTATGTAAGCTAGGTAGATGATCATACATGGACTCGAGGGTCATTGTTGACTATGAATCGATGAAGAAAACTTCTTCCATCTCACAATAGGTACTAATAGATCCAAAGGGTAGATGTGTGTACCATTAGAGAGCATCATCTATGAGACTATGGCGAAAGGATTTAAGTAATAATCGATCATTGAATATGAAGCCATAGCCATATGATAATGCTTGAGATGCAAGTATGGGTTTCCAGTACCATCAAAACATGAAAATGTAGGCATAACAAAATCCTTAGGAAATGCTTGAGTTGTGAATCTTTTTGGGAATAGGATTGTCATGCAATGAATTATTATCAATGGAAGTGTAATAGGCCTTGATTTCTAATGTGAGAGATTGGACTTGAGATTGTAAGTGACCAACAACATGCATGAGGGACAAGATATCCTGTGAAGGAATAGTAGAGGATGGCAATAATGTGTTAAGCGGTTGTAATTTTCCATTATGAGTAATCATAGGAATATCAAGAGGAGACATAGGAGATTCCGATGCTAAGGGCACACTAGATATTGGTGCCAAAGAAGTAATAGATGGTGAAGGACATGGAGCATCCATATAAGCAGTAGGACTAACATCGAAACATCCCATAGATATGGAGGTGAGATGGTAGATGAAGATGGACTAATAGAAGGAGATGAAGTGATAGGAGGAGAGGAATCAATAGAAAGAGATGAAGTGATAAAGGAGATGAACTAATAGAAGAATATGAAGTGATAGGAGGAGATGAACTAATAGGAGGAGATGAAGTGATAGGATGAGATGACCCATGCATGTTATTAGATACAACCTTAGAAGAAGATGATAGTGGAGTGGGGGATTCACACTTAAGCAATATGTAAAGAAGTGGAATCATGACTATCAAGTGTGTCATCAAAATCAAACAAATATTCAAATAGAAGGATATCATTAAGCATATCATCGACATAGAATGAAGTAGTAGGAGCACTAGAATTTTTAGAAATAGGAGAGGCATGAGATGTAACTAGAGTATCATCATGACTAGTATGAGAATCATCAGACACATGTTTATTATCATCAAGACCAAACATGAAATTAATAATATCATCATCCAAGTTTTCATTAGAAATTCCGAAAAGGGGTGCAACTAATTGTATAACAAGGTGTGCAATGAGTAAAGCTCATCGGATCAAAAACAATGCCAATAGTAGAATTATCAAAGCTAGTAGGTACATGACATTCATTAGCTAAGAGTTGTTGAGTATCATCTAAAAGAGTAACATCACGATATAGGACATCTTAAGCTATGGTTGCCTCATCATAGATAGGATTGACACTCACATGAGGCATGACTAGTTGAGAAGGTGAAGAGCTATCCTTAGCCATTAGGGTTTTGTAGTGGATCCTAGGGAAAATAGTTCTAATCTACGGGTTCACCAAAATGATTCAATAAAATCTAAATATTTTATTTAAATCTAAATGTACAACTATGATATAAATGATATGCAATAAAATATGAATGCTAAACAATTTATTTGATTTTATTAATAAAAGGAAATGAGAAGGATAAGGTACTAACCTTGATCTTGCTTACCTCACAGTGACCTAGGATTGAGTAGTATGATGAAAAAAATAGAGATCATCAAATAACCACAAAAAAATGGACCAGAGGTGGAATTGGTTGGACTAGGGTGCTGGAGAGGATGGGGGTCCTCGTGGGTGGACCTGGTATTGTTTTGGGTGTCCTAGTTTACGAGAAAAAATTCAAAACCTGATTTTGATATGGTCATTAGGGTTTCACACTTGTTCACCTTTTGTCACATGTATGTCACACTTGGATCACCGAGGTACCTGTAAACCTGCAATGAAGAAAGCACTTATAAAACCCTCAAATAGACATCAAATCCTAAAAATAAAGATGTAAAATGAGGGGTCGGATTGTCCTCAACCACCACAATGGTGGACTTACAATTGAGCGTTGCACTACATCTCAGACCCAATGTAGTTATGTGTGTTTATGTGTGCAATAGTGCTCCTAGGTCTTCCCTCACGCCAATGATGCCAAGATAATGGGAAATAGCTAGATAAAAATGAAATGTGTGGATGGAATATAATGAACTCCCCTTCCTATGCAGTGTGTATGTAGAGTAATGTGCCCAAATGCAGTCCCTTGCTCTATGTAGATAACTAGCCCTTGATAAGAATAGTTTGCCCATATAATGGTATGTATGTTATGTTTATATAGGGATCTCTTGTTTGAATTTCAACACTAATGACCCGACATGCCAACTAGTACCTCGGGAGATGAGAGGGAAAATCGAAAAGACCGACCTCAAATGTCAAAACTAGATCAAACATAAAGAGGACAAGGGTTCCTGTGGATGGATAGGAGCGTCTAGCGCTACACTCTAGCCCCAGAGCACTAGTGTCCAGAGATAAATGACAACAAATGAGTGATTAACTAACAAATAAGGATCTCCTAGACTTGACCAAAACTATGTGTATGAGTGACCAACGTGCAAGAAAAACAAAAATAAAGACCAACAAGACAAACAAATGGACTATGGAATGGGTCATCAGTGAATACTTTTCTTACGTAAGATCCATATACTCCCTACCCCAAGATCCACAAAACCCTCATGGCTAAAAGTAGATATTCCTCTCCTAGGCAAGCTATGCATCATGATAGTGTCAATCCTATCCTTGATGATGATGAACTTCTTGATCTTTATTGTAATGCTTGATTTGATGAAAATGTTCAAAGATTGCTTGATGCTAATGAACACAAAGTTCCTACTAGTTTCTCCCACTCTACTCTAAGCATTGTTTCTTCAGACCAAAACTTTTCTAGATGCACTCCTTGTTCTTCCATAGTCACCAAGGCTACTCCACCTTCTTCTATTTTTGCTACAACACTTGATGATGCTCTTATAGATTATATGCTTGGTCTTGATTGTGCTATTGTAGATAAAAATCATGTTATTTCCAATGATGAAAATGTACATGTGCATGATGATGTTTCTCATACTAGTCAGGATGAATGTAAAGTTGTATCTCATGCTTCTTTTATTTCTAAAATGTTTCTAATGATTGTAAAGATATATCTTATGATAGTTCTTCTCCTACTTCTCTATATGTTGATGACTCGCTTGATGAAATACTTGCATGTGAAACTTTGTCTGATACTGATGCTGATTATACTTCTAAACATGAACATGTTAGTGAGGATGTTACTTCTCTTAAGACTATTGAATGTGAATTTTCCACTCCACTTTCTTCTACTTTTGAGGTTTTTTCCGATGGCATTCATGATGATTCTACCACTCCTACTAGTTCACCTCTCGCAATTTCTTCTACTACTTTTTGTTGATATTCCATGTCCTTCTCCTCCTCTTTCCTCTTCTTCTTCTTTAGATGATATTCATGTTGCTTATTCTATTCCTCATAGTATACCTCCTCTTATTTCTTCTACATCTACATCTAGTGTGCCCATAACATCTTCATCTTCTATTTTTTCTTCTCACATTCCCATGATCACTCATAACAACAAGCTTCAACCTCTCAATGTGCCTCTCACATCTTCTACAATTCCTTCACATGATTTTATCACTCATGCATGTTGTTGGCCAGTTGCAATCTCAAGTTTAATCTCTCATTCTTGGAAGCAAAGCATACTATGCTACTATTGATAATAAGTCTCTTCATGACAATCCTATTCCAAAGAAAATTCACCATTCAACTTTTCCTAAGGATTTTATCATGCCTACATTTTCATGTTTCAATGACACAATGCAATCCATATTTACATCTTAAGCATTACCGTTTAGCTATGGCTTCTTATTCAAACGATCTATTGATACTAAAATTCTTCTATCATAGTCTTATTGATGATGTTATTCAATGGTAAACTCATTTTCATTTTGGATCTATTAGTACATATTGTGAAATGGAAGATGATTTTATTATCTTCTTTATGTTTAACAATGGTCCTAGAGTTACACATGAACGCTTACCTAGCTTGCATAAGGGAAATAAATAGCCTATTCTAAACTACATTTTACGCTTCAATTCTTACATGCATCAATTATTATTTCAGCCCATTGATTTAGAAAATAAATTTATCTTTTTCATGGCTTGATTCCTGCATTAAAAGAAAAATTACAATATGATACATGTGAATCGTTTACGCTTTTATGTTATAAGGTCATTGATCTAGAATAAGATTTAATTACTACACATGTTATAGATCCCCATTCTATTTCTTCTACTACTACATCGTCTACTTCTTCTTCTCCTCTTCCATCTATCAAGTATCCTCCAAGGTATCCATCTCCTCCACCTCATAAGCATGTTCCATCCCCTCCACCGCATAAGCATCCTCCATCTTCGCCACCATGTCACTCTCCACCTAAGTCTTCTTCATCTCCCACTTGCAAACCATTGCATTTCTCACATGCTCTTAAGCGTCTTGATGTGTTGCATGCTTTTCTTGATAAGATCTTAATTTTCCTACTATCAAATTAGCATCCTCCTCCTCATCATTTTCATCACCAAATACGATCACCCTTATTACAATTTCTACTACTTCAATGGCTATCGCGACAATGATTATCTTGCCCTTCATGACAAATTACAATAATCAGAAGACAAGGGTGTCATTACCTTTAACTCTCGCTCTCATGAGTGGTATCTTTCTCCAATTCTACATAAGCGTGCTTCCAATTTGGTTCACTTGTCTCCTCCACCCACTTCTAAGGTCGTCATTCATCCATCTCCTAAGATCATTATTCATCTGCGTCCTCCACCTCGCTCATCCATCACAACATCATCTCATCTGCCTCACAATGCTACTATAACTCATTGGCTTCCTAAGTCATTAACATCTGTGCTTCCTACTACTACATCTCCCATCATTGGCACCATTTCATCTAACATTTAGTTTGGCTCTTACACTCATACTATTACCGCTTCACATGCTTCCACCGCTGCTCCTCGCAAGCCTCTTCATCTTTGGTAGGTGATTATTCTCACCTCATTACCCAATGACACACTCGTGTTCTTACGGTTCTTACATGATTATTAAGGGATATGTTACAATAAGAATCTCCTTCATCATTCACATTCTCGTGCTTCACGTTATATTTTTCTAGTGATTCATTGTCAAGCCGTTTCCTGATGATGCACTCTTGTTCTATGGTTCATTCTTGATTGCCAAGGGGTCTTATATAAATGAATCTCATCTTTTCTACGCATACACTTGGGGAATTTTTTATTCTTCCCCTTTTCATCATACTCACACACGTTCACATACATCATGTCTCATTCATTTTATCTACTTACATCTATTATTATCACATATTATCTACCTTCATTCCTACATTCAATTCTATTTTTGTGAATTACTACATCATCATCTATTACAAATCAACATAATCATTTACGCAATGCCAATTACACATCTTCATTCATAAAATACAAATCAAGAATCACAAACAAACATATGAACAACAAAAATCATTGCATCACATATCAATAAAACATCAACACAACACAATAATGTCAATCATCCATATATATATATATATCATCAAAAATCATCATTACAAAAATTCAATCGCTGGGGCAAGCCTCCAAGCATCGTTACATCCTTATTTGTCATATGTCATCATCACTATTGTTATATACAATTGCAAGAGCTCTAGAACTAGATGTTTCACCGCTTAATCTACACCGCTGATTACGACCCCTATACCTCTCCACTTGGGTACATAATATCGCTACCTCGACCGAATGTTCCGTGAATCAACCCTACAACTCTACATACTTCGTGAACACATCCTACGCTAGGGATCCTCCCTTTACAACCTCTATTACTCGTTTGAGTCTCCGCCATGCCTAGTCAGGTTCACTCAATAGTATAATGCATGTAGCCACCACTATCACCACCGGCTCAAACAAATGAGCATGCTCACTCGCAATATCATCTACTTGCTCTAACATCCCACCTCCCACAAGCATATATGAAGGTATATTCCATGTTAATGTGCGTATCAATGAATCCATGATCAACCCAATAAACATCACTTATAACCATACAATACCATATTAGTTATCACACACAATTACAAACATATAAAAACTAAGTGACAATCAACAACTAACAACAAACAATACTTACACTCCATTAGCACCGCTGTTTATTCCATCACCATTAGGGGCAGGTGCTTGCCCTCGATCCTCCAATCGATGGTGCACTCTGCCGCGTCTACGACAACTAGAAATAATAACACCCATCGATGGGATGCCCATCACATGTTATAGGCCTGGGTACATCCTGCATCATCCATCTATATTGGCTCTATGGTCACATCCACCTCATTTGGGCCTAGGTGTACCAATTGTGCCCCTGTCTGGCCCTGGCCTCACTCATGGCCATCTCAACACTCTACTAGCTCATAACATACATACGGTTCTCGCGGTACATCTTGAGCCGTACTCAAAATCTCGCGACACTCGCTCTACCTAAAATAACTCGCTTACCCTTGGCAACCGGTCCTCCAACCACTTCATACGTCAAATACACTATAGCTCCACTCCATCCTCTAGCCATCCACCATAGTCTCGATGTGGCCTCCATATGATGACCCTTAGGACCATACGATCAAGCATAGATCTATAAGTATTGGTTTCCACCCTCCTACTCTGGGTACCTACCCATCTTGTAGCTAATATATTAGGCCTTGGCCACTACGCACGTGGCCCACCAAGTGGCCTCAATATAACTATATACTCATAGCCCCATACATGTAATAATGTGGTGGCTCCAAGCCCACCACCATGGTCCTCCTGTGTAAACTTGTATAGGTCCCTGTACAAATGTGCCAATACACATCATGCCCATGCAAACCTCATCCCATGCTCCTCTATACGCTGACAAATTTCATGCATCTTATAAAAGATTCCCACTCCACCACCCTCTACTGCCACTGATGAGGCAATAACAACTGTAATGTTCCGCAATCATGGAACAATCCGACTCGGTATAAAATCTAGGCTAATATGGATCTTTGTCTATACCTATGTATCTCGTAAAATACCATATAACCGCCTTCATCTTCCTCTGAGCATCCACTATGGCCATCACTTGTACTCTCTCACCCACAACTAGTAATCGTAATATACAATACACATCCTCTCGGGTTATAATCATCTCCCCAGTAGGTAACCAAAAAGTGCATGTATTTACACACCACCTCCCCCTTAATGCAGTGATCATCAACATATTATAGGGTAACTCCCCCATTCTCGGTATGTGCCATAGGCTGACATGGTCTAGTATATCCCACTCAGCGTTAGATAAGCCCAAAGTCAACAATGTACTCAAATGTCGACCCCCACGGAACTCCCACAAATGAATATCCCTTTGCACATCACAAATACCAACAAAATCACAACATTAAGACCTCATATATATGCTAAAACAACCACTCATGCAACACAAAGTCATCAAATTCCACATATTTCACATTCTGCAATCAAAACAACCTTTTGGGTTATCAACACCCGTGAGTTGGTCACTAGCGCTTGGAACCGGGTATTCGCGTCCCAAAGGATGTCAATTCCTTAGCCGCTCCCACCTAGGTCGAAACCCGAAAATTCAAAAGTTTAAATTTTGCAAAAATTGACAAACTCAAACTAATTTAAACATATTTTTCAAAAAAATTATACTTACCAACTCATTTTGTAGCCTATGATGTCATTACCGCGCCACCATCTCGAATCTACTCAACCTTGCTGCCCTAATATGTGGCATCCTTGCAAGCTCAGAGCTTAAATTCTAAATCACTCAAGGTTCAAATGAAGTTACTACTCACTTTTGTAGTCTTTTATTTTACCAATAACAACCGAAGGCACACTAACACATCACTCGGGACGGATCTCGAGCGCTCATCGGAAGTGCGCAAGGGTACCAGTCCCTCTTTTATGGCAGCTTTGTTAAGGAGTTAGCATGAAGAGACATATAATCCATAATCATAACAACCAGACTCCATAACAACCATGCAAAGATAAACCACAACTAGATCTAGATCTTAACCATAGAGCATAAAGAATGAGCTAAACAAGAATCAATAACAAGTTTACCATGCAAGATCATAGTAGTAACAAGAATCCATCCACATAACTCCATTCTATTAATCACCATGAAACATAATAGTTGAATACACCAATAGTAATTTCATAAGGTTAAGTGCATAAGTGGAGCAACAACATAACCTCACAATCATTCATGGTATGATCCATCCCCATGAGCCATGCAAATCAATACATATATATAGGTAGTGGGAATTTCCCTTCACTACTCATGCACTCTCCAAAAATAGCCCGCATGCTAGAAATAGCCATGCGTGTGTTACAAGCCAATTACAAGAGCATGCAAGCTTGCCAATAATAGATTATCTTCTAATATAAACTGTAGATCTAATCCTATTAATAGCCTAAGCTCTGCATGACGCTTTAACTTCCTTCGCATGAGATCTATCTCAAAATAGACTTTTCTTGAATTATAAGTCTTCATGTTCTATTCTTATCTTCAAAACCTTGCTTGGCCACTACTCCAACCCTTTATCTTTCCAATTTTTTTCCTTGGCTCATAATGTGGCTAAGTATGGAATACAATCTTTATAGGGTGCGAGCCTTTGTACATGCTATCTATCTTACCCTCGTGCGTGCCTTCACACCTAACTCCTATGCATCAAAATCCATCATGCTTACTTATCCTTATTATCTTTTTTAGGGGTCTAACATTACCCCACACTAGTTGGATTTCTACCCATGAAAATTATTTGATCACCAAGTACAAAAAGCTTCATGAAGATAAAAATTTAGAAGCCAAAAATGAACAAAGATACCAAAAACTTCAAGATACCGAGAGGAGTTTGGGGAACTATGCATCCACTTCATCCTTCATCGCTTCTTCCACTCCTCCAACTATTTCAAAGCCTTCCCCGGTGCTGCTTCCAAAATATTTGGTACTTGATTTGGTGTTATCTCCTTAACTCCACTCTTTAGTTCTTGTATGACCACCACTAGCTCTGCACAAGCTCCCTCAAACACATCCATGTGTTCCAGTATGGAATTCTAGAACTCACCAATCTTAAACTCAAGTTTCTCACACTTTGTCTTGATTTTTTCCTTCTATGTGGTGGTCTCAATAATCAGTTGAGTGCACTCAAGTTTGTTGGTGGGGACCTTCTCTTGTATGGCTTTCAAGACTACTTCCTCATCCACCATTCTAACATCAATAAATGGCTCACACTTTTTGCATTTGTTGAAACCCATATCTACCAATGTATTTACTTCCTTGAGTTGGGTGAGCAAGTCTTCCAACTTAGTGATCTGGGCTTCAACTGCTATCTTATTGTTCTCCTTTTCCTTGACGAGCTCTTCAACAGATGGTCCCACGCCTTTTGAATGTTAACCAATAACATTCCTACCAAGTCCTCAAGATATTCCATTTCATCACCATAATCTATTTACACCTGATTAACCAAGGATAAACATTGAGCCAAAATCTTCTTAACTAGTGTGCCAGCCCTATCATATGCTTCCTTTTTCCTCTGTTCTCCCTTCAACCCCTTGCACAATATGTTGATTTCTCTTTCTTCTCCTTCTTATCAGCCACAAGTGTGTGAACAATGGTACTTGAATCCATATTTCTCCGTACTACTTCAGAGGACAACTTGTGCAATGCATTGCATGCTTTCTCATCAATCAGTGGTTTGGGTCCACCACTTTGTATGTCACTCCTTGTTTATTCTTCAAGTAAATAGTATTAATTGCATGTTCATTTACCTCAAACTTCAGCTCCTCGAGTGATTGTGCAAGTTATAACTCAACATCTTTATTGGTTATGATACCCCCATCTTGGTCTAGTAGCTCCCATGCATGTTGTTTTTCTTGTGGCTACCATGCTTTGGAAGCACACATGAAGAACCTTCAAAGAATCATCAACATAGTCCATATGTGGGGACCTTGGGGTCCACCACTTCCTTTGTGCCTTCCACTTTTTCTTTGTTTATTTGGGGTAGAGGTGTTGGTACATGTTCCAAGCCCTTATCCTCTTCAATAAAAAAGTATCACCCTTTTCTTTTTCCCATGCTCCTCATGTCATTGCACTGAGAATTTTCCTCACCGGGCTCTTCTTTATCTCTTCTTCCATCACAGGCACTTTATTCTTCTCATGAGGCTACTCTTCTTTCTCACACACACACTTCTTGTCGATCCTCCATTTCTTTCTCCAACTCATCCCTAAGCATGGCAAGTTCTCTGTCTCTTCTACCTTGTCTCCATCTCAGAAATAGAGACTTCTTGAACTTTCGCGCACTTATTCTTTTCTTGCTCTGTGACTACCCTGTTAAGAGGTCCCAATGCCTCCATTATTACTCCTACGAGTATAGAAAATTATTTTATGGGAAGTGTTAAGCTTCCCTTCTTCCTCATCTCTCTTCTTCTTCCTCCTGCCCCTCTTCCTCATGGACTACCTTGATGGGTGGCATTGGTTTTCCCCTTGACTATGGAAAAGTGGAGTCTATGACCTCCACTTTGACTCCTCCTTGAGTCTTCAGGTGCATTACAAAAAATTCCACGTGTTAATCAACCCTTTAATCATCACATTTATCTATGGATGTAGATCCAAAAATTTTGGCTCCAAGACCTCCAAGTACGCGGGCTTGAATCATATTTGTATGTGGCACACAAAGTATGTAGAAGTCAAAATCCACCTTATCCACGTCATATGTCAATTTTTGTGCATCCTTCAATCTATTGATGAGCACTTCAAATACTTAGTTATAAATGTAAACGAGAGTTTGCACCATGGCCCCATCTCTCCATTTCACCATCCTAAATCTCACAAGACTGAAGTGTTACATCACTACAAACTTCACTTGGTCTCCAACGAATATGGGAAACTCACATGGAATGCACCATTCATTCTCAAAATCCCCACACAGTCTGTCATACCATTTATTAATTCTTTCCTTATAAGTACTTGTGATGGTGCCATCACAAGTGAACCCTATAAACTATATTGTGGGTGATGGATCTACTTGGTGGGTAAACCCACATATTCCCATCAAGCCCATCTAGAACCTATCTCCTAAAATATGATCAAGAGAAGGATGAAACCCCATGTAATATTTTCTCCTTCTTTGTTCTATAGCTTCACCTCCTCTATGATACTGTCTGCAACATACTGAGCTAAATTATAGTGTGCCCTCTTTGATATTCTGTAGGCCATGTACTAGAACCTCTTTTTTATATCAATCTAGTGCTTTGAAGCACCCAATTTGTAGCTCATGAGTCGGAAGCGACCCTAAGTGTCAGGTCATCCAAGTCCATAATGGTTTGTGCCCTACCTCCCTTCTCATAGCATAATTTCTTCACAAGCTCCTCAATCTTGGTTGTGGCACACAAATCTAGGGACATATCCTCCCCTGTGCTCCTTAATCCTATAACTTGTTCAATCAATTGGCATGTGAGATGCATCCTTCTTCCCACAAAGTAGAAGAAGTCTTTGTGTACCCATGACATCAACCACTAAAACATATGTGTGGGTTTTGCGAAGAATGGAAGCTCCCATAATTGTAAAACACCTATTTTTTCCAGCTCTCTCTGCACATAGTCATCAATTCGAGGGTTTCTAGCCTCATCTACTCTTAGGAGTGTCTTTACTAAGTTTTCCCTCATTTTCTTTTCATTTTCCTCCATGTGGTGGTTAAACTCACTAATTTTACATCGAGTGAGCTTTGATTTCAATATTCCCACCCATAAAACACCAGGAGGGTATTGCATTTCAGAAGTATATCTCTTCTAATGGTTCCTCCGCCATGACCTCGGCCTCTTTGTTTCACAACTTTCTTGGCTTTGGTGTCATCCTACTATAATTGCGTGCCCTAGGTGTTTTGTTTTCTAAATTCCTTCAACCATTCTCTACTTGAGCTCCACGAATTCTAGTTGGTTCACTTTCACACAACCCTTCACCACTCCATTGCTAACTCCAACTCACCTCACCACAAGGATCTCTACACATCTCTCAAGCACTTCTGGTCTGCAAAACACTCATCGTCACTTTTAAGCTCTTTGTCGCTCTTCAATCTACTCGATACACTTTGATTTCTTTGAAAGCAAGGTAGCCAAATGACTACCCTAACCCCTTTATTTATAATTTTTCATGACCTTCTTGTCCCTTTGACCCACACATTTTAAATTACTTTTTCAACCAAGTACTTTTTCCACTTAAATGTTAACTTTCACAACTTCACCTCGTGCACTACAGTCATAACCTTCTAGGGTGCTATACTACTTCTTAGACACAAACCTCCTCTATACACCTCTCCTCTGTGCGTGTCAAGTACCAAACCTCTACACCATATCCCAAGTAGTTTCACATGCTCATTTCCTACCTCATGTTACACTACGTGATCACTTTCCTTGTGTGGTCTTCAATCATCTCAACTTCCTTAGAACACCTTTTACATAACACATATACATCTTTTTTTTTCCACCAACATCCCAGAGGAAGCCTTCAACCATACCAACTTATAACAAGAGGGTAACTAACCATTTTTATCTCTATACTTCAATCCACCCCACACTAAAAGTATGTGGTCCTCTGTGCATGAAATCACTTAGATAGTAATCAACTACTGGCACGTAAGCGCACTTATTATCAACAAAACACATAACTAAATTGAAAAAGCATAACAATGTTGAAAGGAAACACATATAAAAGGAATGCATTAAAGGAAATCTAATCTAAATGGAAATACTACCTTATTACAAACACCAAGAAGACTTATTTATAGTAGGGCTTCATCCTACTCCCATTAAATAATCGGAAACCGTGTCCCATCCAACGCATGTAACTGGAAAGCTCCTGAATCAAGTATGTAATTCACAACATATGGTCCCAACCAATGCACTTGGAACTTTCCAGGGTGGCGCAAAAAATTTGAATCATATAAAAGAACCATCTATCCAACTTCAATCTTTATTCTTAATATGCCTATCATGTCATGCCTTTTTCTTGGCCTTTTCTATCTTCGAATCCATCGAGCTATAGCGCACACCTTTCATCCACTGCATCAGTTTATCAATGCATTCTTCAAGTGCTTTTCATCATCCAATCCTCCATGTGCACATAATACACAAGGAAGGTAACATGAATTCCACTAGTAAAACAACCTCCATGCCAAACACCAACTTGAAAGGGTGTGGCTTTGTTTAATCTTTTGTAAGTTGTTCTTGTATGCCCAAAGTACAACAAGACTTTATCATCCCAATCCTTCCTTCCAACATCACAAATATTAGTCAATGTATGTCCCAATATCTTGTTGAAAGCCTCAATAGTGTCCATTGGCTTATGGGTGATAGGGTGTTGTTTTATGGTGTGCCACCATAAATTATTCCAATAATATCTTGATGGTCTCATTAAGAAAATGAGTGCCCCTATCACTTGTCAAACTCAATTAATGGACATCCATACCTGTTGATTATGTTCTCCCATAAGAACCTTGTTGTTGTAGCTTGCCATGTAATCCTTTGTAGGTGTTGCTTTTCCCACCTTGTAAGATAATTTGTATAAGTTATAATGTAGCGCGATCCAATCTCTATGCAGGGTGGGAAATAGGACCCAAAAAGTCAATTGCCCACTTTTCAAAAGGTTATGCACTAGCAATAGGCCTCAAAGGCATTTCATCTCTATGCCTAAGCTTTCCAAGGCATTGAAAATGGTCACAGCCTTACAATATTCTATACAATCCTTATAAATCGTTTCCCACCAAAGGCCTGCTAATAAATCTTGTGCATGGTAACATTTCCTACATAATGTCCACCTACAATCCCACCATGAGCTTCCTCCATAATGGTAGTACATCATGCTCAAGTACACACTTTGCGTAAAAACCTCATCTCGACCTAACTTGTATAAATCTCCACTAATTAACATGTAAGGCGCGACACGTATATAACAAGTTGTTTCTTCTCCAAAGCCTTCATTCCTTCAGGTGCACCACACATATACGCAAAATACAACAATATCCTCTAAGTTAGAGGGCACATGGTTCAATCTAAATAATTGTGCATCCATTATGTATCCTTAATGCTCTGCATCCTCACTGAATTAATCCTTGATAAATGATCTAGTCCTGAGTTACTCTTTCCTAGGCTTTACCACTACTATAAAGTCAAATTCTTGGAACAAGAGAATCCACCTGCATATGCACCCTTGCAAAATGGGCTTATTGACCAAATACTTAAGTGTCATGTGATCTGTATAAAATATGAATGGAGTTTCCAACAAGTATTTCTAAACTTGCATGTACACATAAATCATGGACAATGCTTCACGCTCCATAGTTGTATAATTTTGTTCATTTGGGGTCAATTTCCTTGCTTGCAAAGAAAATAGGATGATCAACAATACCCTCTCCAGGATGGGCTAATACTACACCAATGGCCATGCCAGAGGCATCCACATGCACATGGAATGGTTTGGTCCATGAAGGAAAGTGCAGAATAGGTGCAAAAGTAAGCCTTTCCTTCAATGTCTCAAACATGTGTTGTTGCACCTCACCCCAATGGAACTTTCCCTTACTCTTCAACAATTCCTCTAAGGGCATGACTATCCTAGCATAACCCTTGATAAAATTCTATAATAACCTATGTGCCCCAAGAATCCATGCACCTCACTCTGGTTAGTAGGTTCCTCTAAGCCCAAAATGACAACAACCTTAGCAAGATCTACCAATAAGCCTTCTTTACATATGATATGTCCCAAATAGAGTTCCAAAGGTGTAGGTAAATATACACTTCTTGATGTTTAGGGAGATGCTCAACTATCCGACACCTCTCAAACATAAGTCTTAAATTATCACAATGATCTTTTACTAGCCCATAAACTATCCAATCATCCAAGTAAACCTAAAAAAATTATGAATGAAAGTCTAAAATGCTTGCACAACAATGCATGAAAAGACTGTAGGCATTCTTCTTCAATCCAAAAGGCATAACTATGTATGCAAAACTTCCCCACTCAGTGGTGAAAGTTGTCTTTTCTCTTGATCTTCTTTAGCAATCCTCACCTGATGATATCTAGAAAATCCATCAGTGAAGGAGTAGATCTCGCACCTGCAATGCATGCCTTCCAAAATCTCCTCTTGTAAATGGTGTGGGAAAGGGATCTATTACACAAGCAACATTCAACTCCCTATAATCCACACAAATCCTTATCCTTCCATCTTTCTTTATGCTTATCACCATAGGGCTAACCCACTTTGACTCCTCAATGGGCTCAATGATTCCAGACTTCAACATCTTATCAATCTCTTCCTTTACCTTGACACGCATAGATTAGATTCATCTTATAAGGCCTCTTCCTAACCAGGTGCACACCTTCCTTTAACTTGATCCTCATCTCACCCAAAGAGTGATGTACCCCTTTCAACTCATGATAGCCTCTAGGAAATAAGTCCTGGAAGTCATGCACAAACAACTCAATTATTTTTGCAACCTCTGAGTCAGACCAATAATCACCAATGATGGCCTCCTTAGGTTCTGCATCATTGTCCCAATGTTGACCTTCTTCATTTTCATAGGCTCATGATACATGCCCTTTCATCTACACTATCTAAGACCTCATGTGCGTACCCATAGTATGATCAACATCCAGATTCTCCACTTCTTCATCATCAATCATGTAAACCAATTTACCTTTTTCTTTTTCTAACTAGGCACGCCCAAGTTGTTCTTCATCTGTCTCTTCTTCTTCAAAGTGCACCTCCAGATCTAACTCACCTAGTAATTCCTAAATAAGCTCCTCAACCTTTGCACTATCTCCCATAGTCAAGCGCTTCATAATATGTAATGCCTCATTCACTAGTGGTTTAGTAGAAAAATAGTCAAAGGTATAAATCATACATGCAGTCAGTTCTTTCCAATTCCTATTTCTCTATTCAACTCTTGCATAAACATACCATGCACACAACCACACAAAGTGAAGTAGAAATTATGCACCCATAGTGAAGGTGGTAAGGCCTCCTGCCCCTCTATCCAGAGTCTCTCACACTCTCTGAACGTGATGTGAAGGTGTAGCCCCCATGAAATTCACATGTCTTGGTAGGTGCATTGCTCCTAAGAAATCTAGTAGAGAAGTGATTCTCACCTCTCGCCACTCTAAAATACTATCTCTGTGTGCAATCCACCAATGCGTTGTTGTCCCACACAAGGTATATACCAACATATTCCTTCTCTCCACTTGATCTTCCATTGGGCTTCCATAGCGCATGCAAAAATACATCAGGATTTCCTTCACTAGTGTACCTTGGTACCTGGTTACTACCCAAGCACCTAACACAACACGACTACTTACTTACATGAGTAATTGCACTCTTCATCTCACACCCAACCATTTCATAAGTCCCATGTGCCCAGTTGTCACAAGAAATGCTGGTTGTATCACTCATAGATGTGCATCATCCCATTGAATAACACCTTCCTTTGATGGCTCAAGCACTTCAGGATCTCTAATGGTGCGCACATAAATTCTATTCAAATCCTCTTCACTCAAAGGTTCTACATAAGGTGCAACTTTTCCATCTATCAAAGGAATGATCACGCTCTTCCTTGTTCTCAAAATTGATGTAACCTTTATTAAAGTGCATATCAACATTGTTCACATAACACCAAGGGTGCCCAAGTAAAGCTAGAAAACTATCTACTTCTTCTACAAGTGCAAGACCTCAAAGTCCCCAGTAAACTTGGCCCCTTGTATAGTAATAGTGGCATCCTTCAATACTCCAATGGGTGTGGCTTTAGTCTTGTTCACCATATACAACACATTTGAAGATGGTTGTAATGGTGGCCTCCCATCTGATTCCATGCATCCAAGGTGAGTACATTTACTTCTACACCTGTATCAATCAATATATTACTCAACAACCATCCATCAACAACTTACATTCAAGTGATCTCTTTATCATAATCAAGACTATGTGAGGAGGTAAGTTTGCATGTAATATCTATCTCTCATGCTCAACTCTAAGTGCATGGATATCTTCTCCCTTAACCATTCCCTAACAAAGGAATGATGTTTTCTTGGCATAACATCTTACAAACCTCCTTTAAGTCATCAACATATTTTTGAGGAAGCTCAACTACTTTTTCTTGCTCCAGCTTCTGACTGCTCTTTTCAAGCATTGTATCTCACCCTACAAGTTTCTAATAACCTCCATAGTTTCTGATAAAATTCCTTCTGATGGGCAGGATCTAGATACTTTGCATGCAATACCTCTTGTTTTTAATAATAGGTTTCTTCTTCAGAGTCTCACAGTGCACACAAACCTCAGCATGTGTAGTCACCAACACAGGTATTATTATCTCAGGGTCAGGTGCTAACTTTGGCATCCATTGATCTTCCACAACGCACTATACTCTAACCATTCCCATGCTTTATCTTGTTTTGTGCTTCTTTCTCATATGCTCATACAAATCTAGGCATTCCTCAAACTTGTGATTCTTTCCACACCAGGAGAAAATAATGTTATGAGGGCATTCACGCCTATAATGATCAGGGGATCCACATGTATAAAACAGTTCCTCATGGGAATTCACCTCTTCCACTACCATGACCTCGGCCTCTGAATCCTCCATGGTAACCTCTACCTCTACCACCTCCATCAGAGCCCCTTCATTGTGATTATGATTATGATGCTCACCTTGTTCCTTAGAATTGTTTGCAACACTGGTCTGATGAACACACGGTTTCAATGACATCATGAATATGATCAATCAATCTACAATTCTTTGTATCATGAGTGGTAGATTTACAAATCTTACAATAACAAGACACGTTCTTCCTTATCACACATTACAATAAGGGGCACCTACTTGAATCATGATCCAAATGATAGATCTCACAATCCAACAACATGGCACACCAATTTATGGGAACTATCCTTAGTATGTCCTTCCACCTCACAATCCATACACCAAATACCACTACACATCTCATGGGCTGAATTAGCTGACAATTTTCTAACTATTTTTCCATAGATGCAATATAAGCTTCCAAAAATGGGCTAACTCTAGTGTCTACGCTTCCAACTACCTCAATGCATAGAGTTGCCTCAAAGCCTCATGCACGGATTTGTAAATGTATTATGAGAAAGTGCCCTTCTAAAGGTGTGATCAAACCTCCAAAAACCATTGAGCATGTTGACTAGGTGAATATCATAAGACAAATTTGATAACAAAGTTTTAAAACGTGCATCATACTCCCTTACACTCTCACCATGCCTTTTTAATGTCCTTTAGTGCGTTGATGCTTTTTTGTTCAAACTCAGGTATATGGAACTCAACTAAGAAATCATCACACAATGCATTATAGTCTACACAAGTCTGGTTTGGATCATACTTCTTATACCAACTATGCACGCACCCTT
This sequence comes from Taxus wallichiana var. yunnanensis, assembly GCA_018340775.1. Classification (NCBI taxonomy): domain Eukaryota; kingdom Viridiplantae; phylum Streptophyta; class Pinopsida; order Cupressales; family Taxaceae; genus Taxus; species Taxus wallichiana. The sequence continues at coordinate 301,816,631 of CM031236.1, forward strand.
GCAAAGTAGTAGAAAACTAACTTGCCTTATGCTCAGGAGTTGTGATTCCCTTAGCACACCATAGTATTTCACACATATGCACATGCTCATTGCATCTTCAATTCCTCTATATTCTGGTAGGTGAAGAGACATCTCATAATAAACTTGTTGGGGTTGGTGTGGACCATGCCCACCAGATCCAAAACCTGTATTACCTCCTAGTATTCCCTCCACCTCTAAAACCACCAGATCCACTAGATCCCAAACACCTGATCCTCCCGATCCTCCCCTATAGTGGCACTAGACTAGAGGATGTGCTTCCTTATGTCCCAATATTGTGCTAAATTGAACTCCCATGGTCTGCATGAAGTTGTGCTACTCCCATATGTGTTACCAATTTACAGGTGCCCACGTTTATGATGATGATGCAAAAAATATACCTCCAACAAGACCCCAAATAACAAAGATGAATTTCTACGCCACCATAGATGAATGTGCTATCTGATTAACTCTTGAATTTAATGGAAAATGAAATCTACATATCACTACTAAAACACCTATACTAGCTTGATTCTCAATAATTGTCTCAGGAACTAGAACACCAAGTGCAAGGGTTAGGTCATCAGGTGGGATAAGATGCACACCCGCGGTTCTTAATTGTCATTTTCCTCGACGTGCTCTCATCTAAAGATGAAGAGGGTTCTCTACCATGCTTACCCAAATGGGGGAGTACTAGATGCTTGGCTCCATGTCTTCCATGAGCTCTAAATCCTTCATGAGCCATCTCTCTCTACAACACCATTCATTCCTCAACATCACATTTTTTCACCAATTCCCTCTCACATGCACTTCATTAAACTTAAGCCACCTTTCTTCTCTCTACCTTTCTTTCTACCACTAGTCCACCATATTTCACCACACTGCTCCTTGCCCTTGCACATGGTGGGGTTTAGCTAGCCATAGGTCACTCTTCCAAATCCAGAGTTACAATCAAGATCTTAATCGCTAAAGGGATAACACACAAATAAGATCCTCTGGGTTCACAAGAACTAAAACTCAACAACCTCTAGATAGGAATAAGTAGAAAAAATGTACTCCAACTATATAACTATTTAAAACACCACTCCACCAATGATCTACAACATGTGTCCAAGCCAAATCAACATCATGTAGAGTTTGGTAATCTTCTTGAGTCCATACAATTTTTCTATACCTCCAATTTCTCTTTAATGCATATGCTACCAACCACTCATACAACTCTATAGGGAAACAATAAAAAAGTCTCATAGAGTTCATGATACAAATGTTCTTCAACCCATGCGCACCATCAAAATCAGGTCTAATGTTAAATATGTGAGCAAACTCTTCCTCTAAATTTTCTACCCAACTCTCAATACTAGCCAAAGTCAACCGATATGTCTTCATCATGCAACATCCTTGCAATAACTTGAAAAGAGGTCCAACAATGGAACCAAAATGTAGTCTTTTATTTTACCAATAATAGCCCAAGGTATGTTGGAACATCACTCAGATAGATCTGAGCACTCACCCAAAGTGCGCAAGGGTACTAGGTCCCTCTTTATGGAAAATTTATCAAGGAGTTAGCATGAAAGACATATAATCCATAATCATAACAACTAGATCCATAACAACCATGCAAATATAAACCACAACTAGATCTAGATCTCAACCATAGAGCATAAAGAATGAGGTAAACAAGAATCAATAACAGGTTTACCATGCAAGATCTAGTAACAAAGACATCAATAACAAGAATCCATTTGCACATAACATTTCCATTCTATTAATCGCCATGAAACATAATAGTTTGAAAACACCAATAATAACTTCATAAAGTTAAGCGCATAAGTGGAACAACATAAAACCTCATAATCATTCATGGTATGATCCATCCCCATGAGCCATGTAAATCAATACATATATATAGGTAGTGGGGACTTGCCCTTCACTACTCATGCACTCTCCAAAAATAGCCCACGTGCTAGAAATAGCCATGCATGTATTACAAGTTAATTACAAGAGCATGCAAGCTCACCAATAATAGATTATCTTCTAATATAAATTTTAGATCTAATTCTATTAATAGCCTAAGCTCTACATGACGCTTTAACTTCCTTCACATGAGATCTATCTCAAAATAGACTTTTCTTGAACTATAAGTCTTCATGTTCTATTCTTATCTTCAAAACCTTGTTTGGTCGTTACTCCAACCCTTTATCTTTCCAATTTTTCCCGTGGCTCATAATGCGGCTAAGTATGGAATATAATCTGCTAGGGCACGAGCCTTCACACAATATCTATCTTACCCTCGTGCATGCCTTCACGCCTAACTCCCGTAAGCGCCCAAATCACTTGCACAAATTATACTTAGTATATTTTGTAGGGGTCCAACAACTTTTCACCATTATCTTGTATATAGCACCTTTTGCAATTTTTATTTTAGTATAGTTACCATTTACACTCATTCTTCTAACTAATACATGACACATGGTTTCACTCATACATTAGGCTATGCTACTACATTTTATTCCTTGTTTGTGCCATTTAGCTCTGTAATTTCTCCTACCTCCATATTGAACACATTCTCGCAACACTATATTCTAATCTAACACATTTCCACCTCAACATACACACAAGCTTACGACATCTACTATATTACATTTTGCTTACTATTACATCATTTCACATCTACTTTTGGCTCAGTGCTCGTTATATTCACTCCTCTCCCTTTTTTTTGAAAGGGGGAATACAATGGGATCACCCTATGATCCCCTCAGGATCCTACTCAATCATTCCATACTTCTAATACACTATTATAAAAAAATTATCTCTCTGACATTGTTCAATCGAAGGAATAAATGAAATCAATCTAGTCAAATAATTTCTATCTATTCCCCCTAATGACCTATTATGGGAGAAACAAGCAAAAATCTTGCCATAAGTAATCTATCACTTACATTCAATTTCAAAATAATCATTCAATATTTGAATCAAGTAAATCGATCGGTCACAACATTAGAAGCACTCCATTATCTCATCCAGATGACCTAACTTTGGAACTACATCGTTTTATCGTCTTTCCCAAATTACCTAACATGGGAATTATTTTTACATCACTTTTAGATGACCTAACATGGAAGCCATCTAGAATTGTACAAATCGCAACACCCATGAAGTGGGGGAAATGAGATGTCATTTCCTTTCCTATACTTCTCTTATATGGGTTATTCAATCATGGATCAAAATGGATCGAAATGGATCAAAATTTGGTCTCTAGCCATGTCTCTACAGCAGTAGACCTTTAAGGATGTAGTCATAATTGGAGGGTAAAACTAGACCTCTCTCCCTAACACTCTTCATCTAGTGGTAGGACACCCAAATCCTCCCTTGATCGAAATTTTACAAAATTGGGTTAGGATTTTATCACTCCTTACCCCTTCAAATATCCATCAACGATAATTCAAAATCTCCAAATTCTCCAAATCAAATCATCAATTTCTCATAGTGCTCCTTATAAAGGTTCATGTTGTTGCAAATCAAGAACACCCCTGGATGTTGATCAGACTTCCAGTTGACATTTTGGACATCTAGTGGGATTGCACAACATTGAATCTTTTCCCCAAGTGTGGGACTTGTAAAATGGGAAAAGAATCTCTAGTTTAGAGGTTGGTTCCTCAAACTCCCCTGATCAGATATATTACTTGCAAGTTATACAGAGGTTTCAAACTCAAAATCCTACTCTAAATTCCAAAGTGGATAGAGATAGAGAATGCAAAAACTAAAACTAATGCTAATAAGGTGATGCACCAAAGGAGTGGTGAGCATTTCTTACTTCTGTAGATTGACACAATTCATAAAAATGCAAAAAAATTCATGCACAAACTGATAACTGTAATGGAGGGTCAGAAATGAATCAAACAACACAAACAGAGGATTAAAACTCATTCACAGAGCCTGTATTGTCATTTTAACATCAAAAACCACTTGCATTACAACACCTGAGAGGAAAAATAGGTTGCAGTCTTGGAAAAGGTTTGGTTTTTTCACAAAAATCACTTTTAAAGTGATAGAGGGAGCTGCTAATACATAAAAATGTTCAACCCTTCAAAAATGAGCCAAATCTGGCTTTTACAATGCAGAAACGACCCCAGGAGAGAGAAACACGGAAAACATGGGAGAGCTTCAACCACTCGACCAAAAATGCAATAAAATGGCATGGGCATCCTTACAGGTCCATTCCCTGACATTTTTCGCCATGCTGGGAGAGAATGCGAGCCATTCTTCATTAAAAATGGTGGTTGAAACGTCATTTCTAGCTCATGACCACGTGCCAAAGACGTTTTTCAATTTTCTCTCTCAAAATCCATCAAAATACAAAAATGACCTCAGAATCTTGTAGAGAATTTCACCAGCTTTCCAATGATATAAAGAACGTGAAAAACCGAGCTCTGGATCGAAAGATATGGCCGTTTGAAATTTTAGGGCAAAACAGGGCCAAATCGGATTGGCGGGCGGAAAATTTAAAAATTTTCACTTTTTGCATTTGGGAAAATTTCCCAAAAAATCCCTGCACTCCGCCATTCCATGTACCATGTGGCACGATCCTATTGGGTGCGGGCTTTTCCTTTTCCTTCTTCCCTGTGGGCCTTTCCTGTATTTTTTGACGCCACTAGACACGTGGCAAGATGCCATTGGTCGCGTTTGGGAGTGGACTTTTCTTTTAAAATTTCCTTCGTTTTGCTTTGGGAAAATTTCCCAAATTTCCTCCACCTTCCGCCATTCTCGGATGCCATGTGGTGAGCTCTAATTTGATGCGGGCTTTGGGGTGAACATTTCCCTCTGCGTAATTCCTTTGGGAAAATTTCCCAATCTCCCCTCGTGCTCAAGGTCCGTGTGCCCATGGACACGTGGCGGGCCTAATTGGTCTGCGAGGGCACGGGCCAATAATTTCCCTTTCCATTTTTCCAAACACTTCACCAAAATTTTAACTTCCCCCGTGGTCCGCGGGTCTTGAGACACGTGGCATGAGGCCATTGGATGCGGGCCCTACAGACAAAATTTGGCTTTGCGCCCTCGCCAAACATTTCGCCAAAATTTTAACTTATCTCCGCCCTCCGCCACTTCTTGGCCTAAGGACACGTGGCAAAACATGATTGGGCGCAGGCCTTTCCTCTTGAATTTTCCATGGTGCCAACACTTAGTCAAAATTTTCAATTTTCTCCCCTTTGGACACGTGGCGCAATCCAATTGGACGGCGGGCTTGCGGGGTGAAATATCCCTTTTGAAATTTTGCCAAACACTTGGTAAAAAATCCAAGTTTTCCTCTGACCCCTACCACTTCCTTGGACACGTGGCACCATATTACTGGCTGCGGGCCTTCCAGGGAAAATTTCCCACAAAAACTCCGCCGAGCCATAACTTCAAAAATACATGGAGTTAGGAGGAAAACTTTACCTTTCTGGAAGCTGAGAAAGAGCTCCATCCAATGGTGCCATTTTTTGAGTTCCCGAAAGGAAAAAAATTATGACTGAGGCACAAGAGAGGGAAGAACGAAGGGAGTTAGCCACAAAAATGAGCAGGGGCTCATTTTGGATAACAAATTTGGTAACTCAGAGGGATCATCTCGCTCGCCGGATGAAGTTACCAGCTTTCTGAAGCGATCTAGTGGGCATGGAGTCATTAAATTCTTTGCTGTACCCCAACCGATTAGAACATTGCAAGGAGGACGATGGAGGGTAGAACATCATTTGATGGAGCAAGGCCTCGCAAACACATTTCAGAACAACATGCTTTTGTGAAAGCACTTAGGAAAACAAACTAATCTACAACAAAACAATGTGCACAAGCACTTGGAGGAATGAAAACCTAAGATAATATGTAAAAGGTGGAGAATTCCCTTTAGTAGCAATGCTTTAGATGGATTCCATTGACTGAATCTGTAGTTCTTCGCCATCTAATGAAGACAATTAGAAAGCATTGTTGTCCTTACACTTTGTGACCATGTATGGGCCACTACAAATGGCATCAAATTTTGAATGCCTTCCCGGTTTTGCTTTGTCTGCATCCCATTTTAACACTAGATCTCCAACTTGGAAAGATCTATTCTTGGCCTTCCTATCAAAGGTCTTCTTGATCCAAGCTTGATCCTTCTCCATTGCTCGGGATGCTTGATTTCTGATTTCTTGGAGCTCCATCAATTCTGCATATCTAACCTCCACGGGCTCAAACTCCAACAACTCCAACTGTTTCATGAGTTCCAATGTTGGCAACTCGAGTGACATGGGTAAAATTTCCTCTCTTCCATAAACAAGCTTGAATGGAGAGTTACCTTTAGATCTCTTGGGAGTTATCCTTTCAGCCCATAAGGCTGATTTCAACTTAGTATGCCAAGACCTCTGATTTTCATCAAGAGTCCTCCTAATGATCCTCAACAAGTTCTTGTTTGTAGATTCAGCCTGGCCATTACCCTAAGGGTAATAGTTTGATGAAGTACTTAGGTAGATCCCATTCTTGACATCCCATTCAGTCACCTTGGACCCAATGAATGCCAATGCATTATCTGATATTATTGTAGTAGGTATGCCAAATCTGGTTGTTATTCCCTCATAGAAATCTAGGATGCTAGATTCATTTGCTTCCTTGAGTGCTACTGCTTCAGTCCACTTGGTGAAGTAATCGCTTTTTGTTAAAATCCATTTGTGCCCTTGGCTTGAATTGGGATTAATGACTCCAATGAAGTCCAAACCCCATTGCATGAATGGCTGGTCAACTGAAATTGGATGCAATGGAAGGGTAGCTAGCCTCTCTTTACCTGTGAAGAATGCACAATTCCTGCACCTCTTGATCCATGCATAACAATCACTGAAAATATTGGGCCAATAATAGCTAGCCCTCATGATCTTTAGAGCTGTCACTCTTGGTGCAAAATGACCACCAGCTGGTCCACCATGAAACTCTTCCAACACCCTATGAATCTGATTTGTACCAATGCATCTCAGCAACACTCCATTCACGTCTTTTTTGAACAAAACACCATCAACAAGGGCATATGGGACAACCTGCAATCTGAAGTGTCTTCTTTTGGTCTTGTTCATCTCTAGAGGGCATGGACCTGTGCTTAGGAAGTGCATTATGTATTAGGTCCAGCAAGGAGTGAGGACACCATCATTCTCCTCTTGAGTGCTTCCTTTCTCATGGCTGTCTTGCAACGCCAAAACAACCTCCTTCTCATTGCATGTTTCCTTTTATTTGCTCAAAATCAGCTGCTCACACAATCCTTTTCCTCTAACCAACTTGGTGACTTTGATCTCTATGTCATACTCCATGACACGAGTAATCCAACCCACCCTTTTTTCATTCAGGTATTTGTTAAGGAGGAAATATTTAACTCCCACATGAGAAACCAACAACTAAACCTTGTTGTTTGAAACTAGATGCTTGAATTTATTCAAGCTCCTGATTATTGCAAGAACATGCTTCTCAATGAAAGAATATCTCACCTCATAGTCCTCCGTGCTTTGGGTCAAGAAAGTAATTGGCTGCTCATCATTGTTTTTGTTCATTGTACCAAAATTACAAAATAGTATCATCACCCCCAAATGCATAGAGGATGAAATCCTTGGAGAAATCAGGTTAATGAGAGTTGGGGCTTGAGAGATGGCTTCTTTGATTGCTTAAAAGCTTTCTTTGCCTTCTGCTGTGCATTTGAAAGCTATGATTTTCGTTAACATCTTGGTGATAGGCTTGACTAGGGCTGCAAAATTTGGGACAAACCTCTGAACAAAATTTATTCTCCTCGAGAAACTTTGAAGGGCCTTCTTGTGGCTTGGCAATGGTAGTGCTCTTATGGCTTGAACTCTTTCTGGATCAATTGCTAATCCTCTTTTGGAGACAATGTGGCCAAGGAGCTTTCCTTCATGGGCTAGAAAAATACACTTTTAGGGTTCAAGGATACTCCAAATCTTCTCGCACCTTTGGAACACTTGTCTCAAATGAAAGAGATGGTCTGCTGCATTTTTTGAAAAAATAGTGATATCATCGAGATATACCAGCACCACGGTGTTAATCAAATCCTTGAACACCATGTCCATTACTCTTTGGAAAGTAGCTCCAGCGTTAGACAACCCAATGACATTTTCCCGTATGCATAAGTTCCCCATTTGGTTGTAAAGGCTGTCTTGAACTGATCTTCTTCTTTCACCATAATTTGATTGTACCCCGAATAGCCATCAAGTAATGAAAACCTCTCAGAGCCAACAACAACTTGTAAAATATGCTCCATGGAAGGAAGTGGATAATGATCCTTGAGAGATGCTCTATTCAAATCTCTGAAGTCAACACACAATCTAATTTCCCCACTCTTCTTTCTAACTGGAACCAAGTTGGCCACCCAACTAGAGTGCTTGATAGGGAATATGATTCTTGACTCTATCAACTTATTCAATTCTTTTCTCATGAGAGGCTCCATGTGTGGATTGACTGCCTTTGTTTTTTCCTAATGGGCTTAGTACTTGGATCCAATTCAATGGTATGTTGAGCTAACTTGGGATTGAAACCTTTCAAATCTTCGTAACTCCAAGCAAACACATTAGGAATTCATGACAAAGTTGTATGAACTCATACCTTTCTTGCTCAGTTGTTACTTTACCAACTTGGAGTGATTTACCTTCTTCCACCAAGATGGACACCGAATCCTCTCCCTTGACTTGGATGTTTGTTTTTTCCTTCCTAAACTGATCATTAGGATTGAAAATGGACTCCAAAGTAATAAGTCCTTTGGGTAGTTTGTTGGTTCTCACTGTACTACTTGGTCACCGTATTGTTGATCCAACTTTTCCTGATTTTTGGCCGAGAACTCACCTCTTCTTCGCAAGAAATGGATGATTTGCTGATCATTTTCAAACACTTTCCAACTTACATTGTTGTCCTGCAGCCTTCAAGGCCTTACAATCACATGGATGTTTGGTTGTACCTTGTCTTTTTGAATGCTTTCAACAACGCTGTCAAAGGCTGCTCCAATCCGCTGCAAGCCTGCGCAAAGCTTGGTTTTCTTTTCTAGGAATGGATTTGATGCCAAAGCCCTCAAAATCTTCAATGAGGTCCCACACCCTATTTTTGTAGCACTTGAGTAGATCATTCTTGACAAGATGCTACCCCTTAACTTGACAATCAACTCACCGTCACCAAAGACTTGCAAGTTATTTATTCCTCTCTTGATTGACCAATGAAATCCTTGTATCAAAGCTTCATATTCAAGAATGTTATTAGAGTATGCAAACTGAAATCTAAAAGTCAATAATAATTAACTCCGTGAGGTGAAACAAGCATAGCTCCCCTCTCCGCACCTTGTCTACTCTTTGATCCATAAAAAAAAACTGCCATACCTCATTGTCATCCTTGTGGTCTGGCTTGGTGATGCTAGGAATAGGCTGATTTTCTTCATGCATGCAATAGACTCCTAACTCAGATTCTTCTATTTCTTGATAAGGATCAAAAGCATGTACCTTGTTTGCCCATTCATCAAGAGTTAGATATGGGATACTTCCAACCTTGGTGTCACTTCATCATTGCTTGGATAATCTTCTTGATAAAACACCAACAATTGGTATTGATTTGGCTTGGAGTGTAAGACTCAATGTGAAAGTTTGCAATATGATCAAATCTGATTGTGGCTTTAGTTCCATATCTTGTTCAATAACATGTGTGACCAATTAGTAGATAAGTAACCTCCAATCTTGGTTGTGAAATGCCTTGATGCACATAGGGCAAAGAGTGGTGGAAGGTCTATTACTGAGACATCTTGCAAAACAACAATGTTGGGGCATGCATGCAAAGTAAGACTCAAGTTTTTTATCACTCCAACTATTATTACTGTTGTCCCATCCAATTGCACTACCCTTTGGATATGAATTCATATTGGAGCCCTAACCGATCACTATTTGCTTGGGCATTATCAACCACTTGCCCCGTAATCAATCATGCAATTGTGTACTAATTGGTTTTCAATGATCAATGAAACATAGAATGGAGGGGGCTTCAACATTTTACTCACGCCGCCATGATTCCTCTCAGCTACGCAACATTTGTGAGCACCTTCTCTTGCATTTAGACTTGTTGATTTGAAGTTGACCACCCTTCATGACAACTTGTAGCAAATCTCTTTAGCTTGGGATAGATAGTGATTCCCACATTGATATGTTTACATTTTTCTTCTTCATTTGATCAACGATGTCAATGGAGATGAAACATCTCTCTCGCTATCCCTTGGCCTCGCACATTCATTCCTTGCACATGGGCAGCAAGAATTCAGCATTTGAGTTGGCCTAGAGCCGTCTTAGGCGCCTCCTTGCGTGTTTGGAACTGCATTTTGCTTGCCAATAATTTGTGGAGTGATAGAATATTGTGGATTACTTGGAGCCAATGGCTGTTCTTCACCCAAATTTCTGATTTTTGACCTTGTGTTGGCTGCAACACTTTGGGAAACTGCTTTGATTCATGCCACAAAAATCTTCTCGCCTACCAGCTTTACAAGTGTGGCATCATTTGGAGCCGATTGCTTTGCTGGTATGTCTCTCGGTTGTTGGTTATTTCCTTGACTCTCTTCACCCTCTACACCAGCTTGTAGTCACCATTAATTCTTGATTTAAGGCACCGCTTGAAACACATAGATTGGTTGTGAGGTTCATTGCATGGGAAACACCAATCATACTCTTGAGATATGTTGTTTTGCACCGCACTAATGCCTTAGAGGTAGATATAACATTGGGATTATAGGATCAAATGGTCTATTGGCGGGAGAGGCCTCGCTTGATTTTGATTTGCAAATCGATTGGGTCGCCTTTGAGGCTGGTATGGCTGCCTGTTAGCCGAGCTTGAGGTTGGAAGGGAGGTCTAAAACCTTGGGCTTGCTACCTCTTGAGTGTGACCAAATCATTGCCTAGATTTTGCAATTGCTTCATGACTTCTTGAAGTTCATTTGAGGCACTAGAAGATGAAGTAGAAACTTCACTTGAATTATGATTTCTAGGAGTGGGAATAGGAGCTAAAACAGGCACTTGACTAGTATTTGGGCTCTCTAAACTTGGATATAATGGCATTGGAGGCTTAGGAGCTAGCTTGCCATCTTGAATCAAACAATTTTCAGCTCTAATGGCAATGCTATAAGCAACACTTATAGTTGTGCTTCCCATGGATTGAATCAACATAGAAATATCAGAATTTAAAGCTTTAAGGTAATATAGAAAAGCACCTTCTTGCTGGCCTTACTGCCACTGGAATCCTCTCCCAAGTCATTTGAAATCTGAAGTTGAAGTCAGTCAGCTACTCCAAAAGGGACAAGTTGTCTCCCTTTTCTCCAAACTGTTCATGGAGGGCTATACATAGCTGGTTCCAATTTTGGATAGAACTTGAGGCAAGACTCCTGAACCATTGCAAATCTTTCCCTTTGAATGAAGATGCCAACAGTTTGATATCAACTTGCATCTCATTAATCTCATGAATTACACAAATATTGGCAATATCCTTAACATGATCACCAGAGTGGTCTGATTTTCTCTAGTAAAGTATGGAATGTTCTTCAATGCCGCAACGGATTGGGTTTTGTGCACCGAGAGCAAGTGGGCTGCTGCAAAAGAAGTTGACATAGGGGTTATTTTGTGCCATTCGATTGGCCTTAACCCCTTGTTAATCAATGAAAGGCCTACCAGTGGATGAGTTGATAGAGTTCTCATTTGGTGGAGATGGAGACCTTTGAATTCTCCTCCCTCTTTGCCTTCTTCTCGAGATAATTGTAGATACTCAAACAACACCTATTCTTCTCCAACTCTTGGCCTTGTGGTGATTCTTCTCATGAGTTTTCAGCCTCGCATTGCTAAAACCAGCCGATTCTTCTTCGTTGGAGTCACCGATGTGTAATTTAGGGCTCTTTTAGGCAAGAAACTTGCAACAAATGCACATCAATTTGGTCAGTAATGAAGATGAAGACCTCTATGGTCCCACTCGGGCGTGCCAAAATTGTTGTTGCAAATCAGCAAACCCGGATGTTGATCGACTTCTAGTTGACATTTTAGACATCCAGTGTGATTGCACAACATTGAATCTTTTCCCCAAGTGTGGGACTTGTAAAATGGGAAAAGAATCTCCAGTTTAGAGGCTGGTTCCTCAACTCCCCTGATCAGATATATCACTTACAAGTTGCAGAGGTTTAAATTCCTAGTTCCTACTCTAAATTCCAAGGGGACAAAGATAGGGAATGCAAGAAAAATGAGGCTAATGCTAATGAGGTGATGCACCAAAGGAGTAGCAGACACCTAATACTACAATATATACATAGTCCACAAGAAAACACAACAAAGCATGCACAAATTGCTCAAGATGTAATGAAAGATCAGGAAACAATGGTAAATATATGAAAGGATTGAGGGATTTTAATCACAGAGCATACATTATCATTCCAGATCCAATACAATGCATTACAGTGACCAAGAGGAAAAAAGGGGTGCTTTGTATTACATGGAAAGGTAAAAATTTCACAAATTCTACCAAAAAGGAAGAAAAGGGAAGTTGCAGAGCTGAAAAAGTGTCTCTCCTTCAAAAAATGAGCCCATTCTGGCTTTTACAGTGCAAGAAGTGACCCCAGGAGAGAGAAACATGGGAAAACATGGGAGAGCTTCAACCACCGACCAAAAATGCAATAAAACAACATGGGCATCCTTACAGGTCCATCCCCTGACATTTTTCACCATGCTGGGAGAGAATGCGAGCCATTCTTCATTAAAAATGGTGGTTGAAACGTCATTTCGCCATGACCACGTGCCGCAGGTGTTTTTCAATTTTCTCTCTCAAACTCCACCAAAATTAAAAATGACTCGAATCTTGTAGAGAATTTAACCAACTTTCCGTTGATATAAAGAACGTGAAAAACTGAGCTCTGGATCGAAAGATATGGCCGTTTGAAATTTTAGGGCAAAATAGGGCCAAATCGGATTGGCGGTGAAAATTTTAATTTTTTTCACTTTTTTGCATTTGGGAAAATTTCCCAAAAATCCCCGTGCTCCGCTGCTTTCGGGTGCCACGTGGCATGTTCTGATTGGACGCGGGCCCTCTATGCTTCATTTTCCTTCGTTTTGGCCATTGGAAAATTTTCCAAAAAATCCCCGCCGGGCCGATGAGTTGAGGACATGTGGCAGCAGGTGATTGGCGCGGGCCTTTCCTCCTAAATTTTCTTCATCACTGTTTGACCATTTTCTAACTTGGACACATGGCAAAACCCCATTGGATGTGGGCTTTTCCCTTCGAATTTTCCTTGTGGGCTTGTCTTGAGTTTTTGCCACCACCGGACACGTGGCACAATTCCATTGGCTCGCGTTTGGGGGGACGGTTTTTCCTTTTAAAATTCCCTCTATTTTTCTTTGGGAAAATTTCCAACTTTTCCCCACCTTCCCAAGCTCCGGTGCCATGTGGCAGCTCCTATTGGATGCGGGACCTCGGAACATTTTTTCTTTTGATTTTAGCCTTTGGGAAAAATCCCAATCTTCCCCGAGCTCAAGGTCCGCGTGCCCATGGACACGTGGCGGGCCCTGACTAGTTAGCGGGGCCATGGGCCAATAATTTCCCTTTCCCTTTTTCCAAACACTTCACCAAAATTTTAAGTTTCCCCACGGTCCACGGGTCTTGAGACACGTGGCATGAGGCCATTGGATGCGGGCCCTGTGGGCAAAATTTGGCTTTTCGCCTGCCAAACATTTCGCCAAAGTTCTAACTTTATCTCCACCCTCCACCACTTCTTGGCCTAAGGACATGTGGTAGAACGTGATTAGGCGCGGGCCTTTCCTTCTGAATTTTCCTTGGCGCCAACACTTAGTCGAATTTTTCAATTTTCTCCCCTTTGGACACGTGGCGCAATCCAATTGGATGGCGGGCCTGCAGGGCAAAATATTCCTTTTGAAAACTTTTCCAAACACTTGGTAAAAATTCCAAGTTTTCCTCCAACTCCCGCCACTTCCTTGACACATGGCACCATATTACTCAAGGGCCATGGCCTTACAGGGGCAAATTTCCCCCAAAAACTCCGCCGAGCCATAACTTCAAAAATACATGGAGTTATGAGGAAAAATTTACCTTTCTGGAAAGCTGAGAAGAAGCTCTATCCAATGGTGCCATTTCCAGAAATTTTTGAGTGCCTAAAAGGAAAAAATTATGAGACTGAGGCACAAGAGAGGGAAGAATGAAGGCAAGTTAGCCACAAAAATGAGCAGGGGCTCATTTTGGATAACACTTCCTTTACACTACTTGAATTTCATTTAAATAACATAAAGGGGGGAAAATGTAGACACAAAATCACGCACATACTACTATTTTACTATACCACTAAGTATGTTGTTATATGTATGGATCTTGCATAAGAAAAGTATTCACTAGTGACACACTTCCTAGTCCATCTACTTGCTTTGATTGTTTATATTGTTTTTATCTCTCATATCTATCTCTTTTACACCCTATTTTTGTTAGGTCACAAGGATCCATGTCTATCAATATTCTCACATTTGTTTTTAGTTGTCTTAGGACACCAACACCTAAATTCGAACACTAGTGCCTGTGCCCTTCTCGTCCAACATGGGCACTCCTGCTCTCTATGTTCTTGTTCACATTTTTGACATTTGTGGTCAAAATTTTTGGTTTTCTTACTCCTATCCCAAGGTCCTAGTCGGCATGTCATGTCACTAGTGTTGAAATTCAAGAAAGATATCCCTATATATACACAACATATATACCATTATAATGGCAGAAATTCTAAAGGATAAGCATATCTACATAGTATAAAAGGGACCGCATTCTTGGGCTTATTACTTTGCATACACTGCATAGAAGGGGAAGTTTTTGAATTCCATCCCACACATTTGCATTTTATCTAGCTATAGCTTGGTATCTTGGCATCATTGGTGCGAGGGTAACCTAAGGACACAATTTCACATACAAACACATAGAACTACATGGAGTCTGAGATGTAGTGTAATGCTAGGTCATAAATTTACTTTTTTGGGTGACCGCGGCTCATTTTGACTCCCCATTTACATATGTAGTTTTTAGGATTTGATGCACTTTGTGGGTTTTACATGATATTATCTGTTTTGTAGGATATCAAAAAATTTGGTGATCATCCCATGACATACAGTGATCAACTATGAAGGATGGTGAAACCTTAACGACACAAGAAAAATCATGTTCTAACTCTCTACATAGTGATCGACACCTACAAAACATCTCTAGGGCCTAGCTCCCTTGCTGACCCTGGCACCCATGTCCGGCTCCATCTCGCAAGCTACATAATTTATATCAAGCATTCGTGACACTCGACCACCTCTTCATCTGTTGATCTTGTTCAAAAATAGTTCGGGATAAACAAAAATTGGATAAGTGCCCCATCTTTCTCATTTGATTACACAACCGCATATTTAGAGTGCTTAGCATTTGCATTTTGTTTTATATTATCAGTAGTAACTCTAAAATTATATTTAATATTTAGATTTTATTAAATCACAACGCTTCTATCACTAAATGGTTCTACCATTTACCCCCTGGTCTATCGATAATTGGGAAACTATGAGAACAAGGTTTGAAGCAATATTCAAACATGCAGAGGATGCGTATGCATTACTAGCTCGATTACTCGATAAAAAAACTACATGATTGTGTGCATGATTATGTTATAAACTTCAACAAATCGATCCATAAGATTCCAGAGCGTGCTACCCCTACTCCTAAAAATCAAAAGTGTTTCTTTATTAATGTAAAACTACCTCGAAGTTGGATTCCTATTAAGGAGGTCAAATATTATTGATCTCACTACTTGCACAATCAATGACTACAAATATTGAGGATGATCTTATCACAACCTCGTAACATAAGGAGAGATTCTTCTAAACCCAATAATTAGACTACATCTCAAAGTACTACCGATACCATGATTCGAGATTGGATAATGATTTTTGACTTTAAAGAAACAAATGTTCTAGAATATACCTAATGCTCCTTAACGGTATATTTCAAAGAGAAAATTTAATAACAATAATGCTCCCACCGAGACAGAACCGAACAATTACATCAATACGAGTTGTTTCCTAGGAAAAGGAGTACAATATGATAAGTAGAAAAGTGAAGAGTCATGCCCAAGCCTTAGAGGCTAAGATGCCAATCTTGAATAATGTTCCTAAAGGTTCCCCTAAGAAGAATATACCATACAAAACCCCTGTTATTGAGCCAAATCGAGGTTTTCCTTCTATTGTTTCTATTTTGAAATAATGTATACCCTCTTAGAAAGTGATCAATCTCCCTTCTAGTACATCCCTACCTAAGTATAATGTTTGTGAGATAGACCAAATATTAACCGAAATGAACATAAATGTTCCTTTAGTATAACTGTTTATGATTCTTGAGCATAGAAACATGACATTTGAGTATTTGGGATTCAATGAGGGTGTTATTGCAAAAAAGATACCCTCCCCGGTTGTTGAAAATGAGGTTGAAGAACTCAAGAGGTCATTGATCCCTCCTTGAAGTTTATTTTGGCACATCCTTAGTTTAGAGTAAATTATATGTGGATCCTTTTTATACTACATTGATTGTGAATGGTTGCCTCTTGTACAATTATATGTTTGATTCTCGTGCATCCTACAATATATGTCATTGGTGGTTATGAATGAACTTTGTATAAAGATAAAAATATCTATAGATGATGTTATGCCATGACTTTAATAGAAGAGCTTGTTTTTGGGTGTGTCAAAGGATTGGTTGTACAATTGGAGGCTCACCTTGGCAAGTACTTGACAATGAATGTTGCTTTTGTTGATTTCCCTACCAAATGGGGAATGTTATTGTCAAGGAAATGGGCAAAAAGTGTGGGAGGTAGTGTGTAGATGGACCTTTTAGATGCCACCATCCCTTTGGAAGGAAATTTGGTGAAGCTACATAGAGAAGATAAGTCAACGCACTTAATAGAAGACACTATGAATGCATCATATGAAGTGTTATATGTAAATATGAATTTGGGGAAGTTTTTTGGTAATGCAGACTTTTAAGATCGCTGCCTTGATCTTAAAACTTGCTTTGAAGACCCCAAGACTTCTTAGACTATGTGTTTTGAAAGAGCATATTATAGTATTGGAAATGGAGTAGGTATAGTGTTGTTCTCCCTTAACCAAGGATCCTTTAATTTTTATTTCAAGTCATGCTTTGAGTGCAAAATAACATTGTTGAATATGAGGTACTCATACTTTGGTTTTGCAGTTTCTTTGAGACATAGGATAAAGGATGTGACTGTAAAGGTAATTATAAATTGAATGTTAAGAAAATCAAAAAAATATATGCAAAATTTCAGATGTTAAAACAATATAGAAATGTAGCATGGGATTTGATCGAGATGTTTGAATCCTTCAATATTGAAAACCATAAAAGAGTTCACAATGAAGCTATTGACAAGTTAGCAAAGTTGGCTTCTCAATATGATAATGTAGTTGTATCCCCATACTGAAATTTTGTATTTAAGATGCTTGCTAGTCCTTCCATACCGACAACATTAAACATTGACAATTATTTGATGATGACTCTCACATTATGAAATTCCCGAGTTACAAAGATGAAGTTTTTAATCAATTGAATGATATTGATCCTATGGTAGAGGTGTGTCATGGAAAGGAGAACTTATTTGGAAAGAAGATAATTCAGTTCAATATTAATACAATACTAAGAGGATTGGTCACTTGAACCTACTTTTGATGGTGCTTGTGACAGAGATGTAAGCAAGTCTATCCACACTCCAAGAGATGTAACAAAATACAATTTAGGAACTTTCTAAGATACAAACAAAGTTGGGTTGGAAAGAAAATTAGATGTAAATTAAAAATAGACTTATATTAAACAAGGAAATATAAAGATTGTTTGGCTTAGTCCTATTCTGAGTTGAAATATTATAGGGAGGATCTATTTCATCATGTGATACCCTTGTAACCTCACACAAAAAAATTCATACAAAATCAAAGGCTAATCAACCCCATCCTTACAACTAAAATGCAAGAATATTTCAAGAAACTCAAGGATGGAGGTATCATACACACCTACAAGGTACTCTTCGTTGATTGCCAATCTAGTTCTAGTGAGAAATAAGAATGGGTACATCATATTGTGTATTGACTTCATGAATTTAAATAAGGTTCATTCAAAGACCACTACCCTTTACCAAACATCCCAACCACCTCATGCACGTATCGTAACTCATCCAACACAAACTCAACCCAATCCCCTATCACTCAACAATAACCTTCACAATCTTACCTATCCAACTACATCCCTTCACAACATCCTATTTCACAACCCATCCAATCACAAACCTTTAATTATGTTCCTTCTTATCAACCACCCCCACAAAACTCCCAATTACGCTCAACATTATCAATCTTACCCACAACCTAATCCATATACTTCCTTTAATCCACAAACCACATCAATCAAGTCCTCATCATCATACATCTAATGATCCCATGCAAAAATTGTTAAGTAGAATGGCTAATTTAGAGGCTGCTACCTTGGGTCCCAAAAGTACATTCACCTATGAGAAAATATCTAATGATCCCATTGATCCATATGTTATTGTTAAGTCATATCCTCCACATTGGGAACTTACTAAATTTTCTAAATTTAATAGCAAGGAATATCCCTAACAACATATCTATTCCTTTAGGCACTCATGTTACCTTATTTCGCATGATCAAGATCTTATGCTTTGTACCTTTCCCATGTCATTGGTTGGCTCCGCTTTAGATTCATATAATGGTATCCCTCAACATTTCCTATTGTCCTTCACTCAACTTGTGCAAATTTTTGTCATAAATTTCTTCACCAACATAGTAGGTAAGATAACCATTGTTGATCTTTACACCATCAAATATTTTGAGGATGAATCAATTGTTGATTTCTTCGTTAGGTGGAAACACATTTTTAATCAACTATCCATCTCACTACCCCAAAATGAACTCATTGAGCTCTTCTCTAGATCATGCGTCAAAAAAATTTCATCTACCCTCTAAATTTAGTCCTTTCAAACCTTTGAGGAAGCTTTTACCATGGATCGCAAGTTACAACTATACACCCTTGAACAAGGCCATTTTAAGCTTTGCTATAATAAACCCAAGACTAAATTCACCAAATCATTCACTCATAGAAAAATATAAGAATGAAACAAACTCCTTTATCATCAAAACTTCCTCCACATCCACATCTCATGTAGAGTCGCTGCAAAGAGCTCCTCAACTATCTCTCAACTATACTCCTCTTGGAGAATCATATAACTCCATCATTTACAAGTTCATGGCTACACGCCTTATCCCACTTCCTCCCATCCACCATGTTGATGACTCATGTCCCAAATCCACACGATATCATGAGGATTATTATTGCAAACATCATAAAGTCCATGGCCATGACATTGATAAATGACATACCTTTAAGGACTTAGTGTAAAATATTATCAATCACGGGGATGTCCAATTAGACAATCCAAATGCTCCCCCTAATCAACAATTAGTTGTCTTCAAGCAACCCTTTCTGAATCATCCACCAACCCTTTCTCGAATCATCCACCAACCAACCAAGCCAACCCTCTCACATCTCAAACATCGATGTGTACATAATCAATACCTTAAGTTAGACTTCAACACCACCAATCACATCTATTATACCTACATCTATACCCATGTCAACTTCAATATATATACTCACACCTATATCTACAACAATATCTACTTCCCTATCTACGTATACATCTACACCTATGCCTACATCCTCATCCATACCAACATGTATACCCACATCTACATCTATATCAAAATGCATATCCACACCTGCATCATCTCTTGAAACCTCTACCAAACCGATATCTCCCTTGATTATGTCATAACCAATGTCTTAATCTCGTCCTTACCTACAACAAGTACACCAACTCCTATGTCAACACTTGCTAATGTGAAACAATCCACAAACTCTTCTAATTCAAGAACCATCCCCATCCTCAACCATCACATCTATGACACAACCCACATCCAAACCATCTGATCCCACTTCTAAAGACAACCACACCGTTGAAATCAATATTATCCCTACCAAAGGTAAAAATTCATGACAAATACCTAAGAACCTTGGCGCCCCATCCAAAGATACATTTTTCATCTATGTAAAAATTAGAGCTTCCCCCTCCAAAACCCCATGAATCCAAACAACCCACTATCTAACCATCCATCTTAGGACCTTAGCCATCTATTTTGGGACCATGTCCTTCATCCAAATCTCCCATCACTACCACATCTAAATCAAAACCATCTACTCCTCCTTCCAAGTCCAAATCTAAATCTAAGGTCCCTACAAAACCCCATAAGAGTAGGGCACCCCTTTTTCCTTCATCCTCCTCTCCTAAATCAAATCAATCTAAACTCCACGAGACTTCATCTCTTAAAACCCCATTGGGTATTACACCAAAATATTACATCACCTCATCCAAGCATCAAAATTACCCTTCCCCCCATCATGTCCTTAAACTCATGTGGGTGGAAACCCACATGGTCTGATTACAATGCCATATTCACCTATCATCATGTCCTTGGGCATGACATAGAGCACTGCAAGGCTCTCCAAATTCTTATCAACAATATCATACCGAGGATGACCTTATCATCAAAGAATACTGCCCTCTTCCATCCACTACCTCATTTACATCTAAACACAACCCCAAACTAAATATGCAACTTATAAGGCCTTTAAATCCGGCCCTCAATCCACACCTTTATCCATAATCCCAAATTCTACCCCTTCTAAAGAGGCCCCCTCTTTTTATAAATGTCATTCACGTTACCACTCACTCTCTCCTTCATGACTCTCAACCATCCACCTAACAAAAATTGAGAGTTATCATCGCTCCTCCTCCTAACGATCCTATCTCATCTCCCTCTTCATCTAAAGATAAGGTATCTATTCTAGCCACTCCATGAACCCAAAAACATGTTGTCATTAGAGTAAATCATTATGAAGCAACTACCTTAGGATCCCTTCAAAATGTCTCTTTGCGAGCTCATCCAAATCTCCCCTCACCATAAACATGCTCTCATAAAAGCCTTACAACACATCCCAATCATAAACAATGAACCCAAACCTTTTTGGACCTCATTTGAGCTCTTATATCTTCTATCACCATCTCCTTCGATGATTCTAAAATCCTTGAAATTCTACATGAATATCATGACCTTCCCCTTTTATCACCGTTCAGTATCAAAGAGACCTTCATCTTATGATCCATGATTGATAATGGTGCTATTATCAATATTATTTCATCCCACACATTCAATCAACTCAAGCTTCCCGATAATATTGTCACCCAATCAATCATGGTCCTTTGATATTTTAACAACATTATTGCTCCTCGATTGGGAAAATTCATCATTCCTATTTGAGTTTGTGAAAAATCCTCCATGAACTCTTCTACATCGTAGCAAGGGTATTCCAATACAACATCTTACTTGGATGCCCATGGATGCATGCTATACACTATGTCCCATCCACCCTTCATCATTTCCTTAAGTATGATCACGAGGGGAAAATCCACACACTCCCCACTAGATCTTCCTCCTTTAAAAGCATGTCAAATGATATACTAGCCAAATGCTATGCTCATCCCCAAGCAAGAATCATCTTCTAAAGCTTATACTAGTTCTTCTCATACCTCCATCTTAAGTACCCAACGGTGAATGGTTTTACATCATGATGCAATTTCTCTCACTTGGGGAGTATCTTCTCACCCTTAATGTTCTCTCTACACCTAATCGATTTGACAAACCCAAAAATATCCAATGTATCAATCTAATGTCGGGATGTTATTTCCTTCACCCAACTCACTTGAAAACCAATCTTTTTATGATGGCATTGATCTCCCTTCTTCCCATGCCGATAATTAACCCCATACCAATATATACACCAATGGATTTTATTTCCTCTACAATTATTTTTCCCGTAACTATCTCCACCATTTGCCACTGCATGGAAGGGATTTGGCCTTGGATGCTACAATCAAGGAATACATGATCTCATCCTTGATCAATCCCACAAACCCCATGAGAAGTACAGATTGGGATTCAAAGAACACCCCACTGACTCTCTCACGCACGCTTCTTCAAACCCCCATGCAAACGGATCCATCACCTTGTTCATCCAACAACCCCATGGACATAGATGACACCATGTCCCTTCCTCCTAACTTTTTTAATCTCCACGATCACTCTAGGACTAATCACCTATCAGGATGAAGGTGAAACTAGGTCCCTTCCTCTTAAATTTCCCAACATGGTAGAGGAGGATTCCCTACCATCAACATCTTTCAATGTAGTGATGATGACTATATTATTTCCTATATGGAGGCGGAATATTATCATCTTGATAAGGCCTTACCTCGTAACACATCCACTATTCTTAATGAATCCACCATTGATATCAATGTAGGGACTTAATAAGAGCCCCACATCCTCAAATTTATCCAATAAGATGATCCACGAAAGCTAGAAGCCTTCACCACTTTCCTCTATAATCATAGCTAGACCTTCGCATGGTTGTACGCCGACATGCCAAGCCTTGATCCTGGTATCATTGTCATAATATCATCACCATCCCCAATGCTAAGCAAGTCAACCGGAAGCTATGTCAAATGCATCCTCGCGTAGCTCCTCGTTAAAGAATAATTGCAACACCTTATTTCGACCAATTTCATCCAACCCATAAATTACCCCTAATGGGTCTCTAACATCATGCTCATTGCTAAATCCTCTAGGAAGCTTCACACTGTATGGATTTTTGAGACTTAAATCTTGCTTGTCCTAAAGATTTGTCTCTTCCTAACATCGATTAACTCATCAACCTAAAAACCGCCACAAAATGCTTTCTCTTATGGATGGTTATTCTAGATTAAAAAAATCCTCATTTCACCAAAAGACCAAAATAAGACATCCTTCATCACCCCTTGGGGAACCTTCTGTTATTATGTCATGCCTTTTTATTTGAAAATGTTGGGGGCCACCTATCAATGCACCATGACTTATATCTTCCATGATCTTATCCACAAAACCATAGAGGATTATGTTGATAACCTCTTGGGTAAATCCAAGCATCGATAAGACCATCTCACTATTTTTGAAATCCTCTTCACACACCTTATCCAATACTTCCTTCATCTTAATCCTACCAAGTGTGTTTTTAGAGCTCTAATTTGAAAAATTCTTGGATTCATAATTTCCATCAAGGGTATTAAAGTTGACCCCACTAAGATCAAGGCCATCTTTGAGATGTCTCCTCTTGTCAATCTAAAGAAACTTTGTAGTCTCTAGGAAAACTTCAATTAGTATTCCACTACATCTCGCAAATTTCCGATCGTTGCCAACCCTTCCATCGTCTTGTTAGAAAGACACCTAATTCAAGTGGGATGTCAATTTCCAAAAATATTTTGATGAACTTAAGCAATATCTTCTTTCGCCACCTGTGCTCACGCCTCCGCGTGAGGTAGAGCCATTCTATCTCTACATCTCTGCAGCCGACCATGCTCTAGATTTCATTTTTGTACACTACGATGAGCAGGTAGTGAACATGTCATCTATTATATTAGCCACACTCTTCATGACTATGAAACCCGCTACATTAAAGCCATAAAGTTTTGTTGTGCTCTCTACTTCACAACTTCTAAGCTTCGCCAATACCTTCTTAATCACAAGACATATGTCATCACTAGCTTTAACCCCTTAAAACCATGCATTCCAAACCCTATCATAATGATCGCATCACTCGATGGCTCATGCTCATGACTGAGTTTGACCTAGAGTTCATCTCCCAAAAATTAATCAAGGGCCAAGCTATTGCTAATCAACTCGCCGAAGCCCCTCTTCTTAATAATCAACTCTCCCACAAACAATTTTGTAAAAATCCATCAACACAATCGATCATGAGTATTATCCCCTTAAAATGACACTATTATTTAATGGTTCTAAGTGTTGATAAGAAGGAGGTGCCGACATCATCATTATTCCTCCTTGGGAAACTCCTATCCTCATTGCCCCTATAAGCTCAAATTCAAGTGTACTAATAACATGGATGAGTATGAAGCCCTCATCTTAGGCCTCTAAACCACTATCATGCTAGGCATCCAAATCCTTAACATATATGGTGATTCCCAACTTATCATCAATCAAATCAAGGGAGTCTATTAATGTAAAAACAAAGTCCTTCAAAAATACAAGGACATCATTGATTTTCTCCTCGAGGCCTTTGATCAATACACTATCCAAACCATTCCTCATTCATCCAACCACTTTGTAGACACCATGACATCCCTTTCATCCCTTGCATCACTCATCCCTTAGACAACAAAAGAATCCAAACTCTTTGTTTTTGTGAAACACATTGATCATCCATCTCATACCAATGAACTTCCTTGTATCAATCTCATGGAAACCAATCAATCTGATTTTGGTATACCCAATTCTTTGATTATCTATCTCAATCTAAAATTCCCTCCAACTTATCCAAAAATGGTAGGAGGTCATTTATTCAATGCATAAACCTCTATGTTATCCTTGGTGATATCTTATATAAATGTTCATTTGATGGTATTTTGCTACGTTGTCTTAAAACCAATGAATCTACATGCGCCATACAATAAGTCCACAATGACATCTGTGGTGGAAACTTTAGCAGTTTGGACATCACCAAGTGCATTATTTAGATGGGATACTATTGGCCCACCCTTAACCAATACTGTTGTGAATATGTTAAGAAATGAGCCAAGTTCTAGTAACATTCCAATCTCATTTGTATCCCTCGTTAGGCTTTATAACCAACTCAACATTTATGACCTTTATCATAATGGGGACTCAACCTCATTGGTCTCATTAATCCATGTTCTTATTAACATCATCATTCCATCCTCACCGCTACTAAATATTTCACCAAATGGGTGGAAGCCATTCCACTCATGTTAACCAAAGCTAACAAAATATTCGACTTTGTCTATCAACACATCATATGTCACTTTAGAATTCCTCACAAAATAATCATGGACAATGGAAAGTACTTAAAAATAAAGATCTTAAGAAGCTTTACAAAACCTTCAATATCAATATTAACTTCTCTTCTTCATACTATCCACAAGCTAACGGCCAAGCTGAATCTAGTAACAAGACTTTCCGCAATATTCTTGCTAAAACTATCGATAAGGTAGGCCAAGATAGAAACCTTCATGTCCCCTTCACTCTTTGGGATTATTGTAATAAAACTCACACCTTTATGGGTGCTACTCCCTTATCTCTTGTCCATGACTCTAAATTCATCCTCCCTCTTTAAATATAAATCCCATCTTTGTGTATTTCTCTCCACAACTTCATCTCTAACGAGGACTATCACCAAGAATGTCTAACACAACTTGAATTGTTAGATGAACATTACTTAATCACCCTCTAACATCATCACATTTATCAAGAATGTATCAAACACGCCTATAATAAACATCTCAAAGAATAAAAATTTAACATTGATAAACTCGTCTTAAAAGAAAATCAAAATGTCACTACTCTGGAAAGGAGCAACATGAGAAGTTTGTTCCAAACTAGATTAAACCATACATTATCACTTATAAGTATGGATCTGGGGCCTATCAGTTAGCCTCCCTTGATGGTAAACATGAAACAAAACCTATCAACGTCTTACACTTGTGGCCTTTCTAGTGTTAACGTACCTACTAGTGTGCCACTAGTCACATTCACGATCTCATCTTCATCATTAGCCTTCTCTATTTTCCATCGTAATGATTTGGAATCATGCGGTATTTTATCACTATATTTGTGACCTTGAATATGAGCATCAAGAATCTGTTCATAACATATTCCTTATGGATAAGACCCTCCTTTATGGTGGGAACCCCACAATCATTACATTCATCTCCTTCTTATCTACTTGTTGGAACCATGATAAGGGTCCACAGTGTGTAGAACATTCACGTTATTTCCCCTCCCCAAGTGGTTTACAGGCTATCCTCAACTCAACCTTAAATTCAAAAATTAGGATGCTCATATCAAATCTATATTATCCAAAATACAGAATTCTCCCTCGAAGGACAATTTTTCAAATAAAGTAAATATAGATTATCCCTCGAAAAATATAGATTGATCCTCGAAAGAAGTCAAAATCTATCACATAATCCTACCCTTGTAGACCACTCCTCAAAGGATGGATACTTTAATATATCATGACAGTAAAGGATTCTCACATTGATCATATCCTTCAAAATATCAAAAGCAAAATACACCAATCCAAAAACATACATCCTAGGAAATCTTCCCGCATCGATCAAATTTCACATTAAAAGTAGACTTTCCGCATTGATCAACTTGTGTAATAATGCTAAGACCTGGGGCATAGACCTAGGAAAACCACCTAAGGAGAAACTATTTCCCTTGTACAAACTACATCTAAACCCCTTGTTGTGTCTACAACATGTGTATAAACACACCTTCCATCTTCCCCTCATGATCTTATATGTGACTAACTATCGTTAGTTATGTGTTAACACCTACCATATGGCTGCAAGTGCATTTCTTTGTTTATGTTCCTTCTCACATTTTACCTCCAATCTAGTCCCAAAGCATCTATCCTACATGTGATCTTTACTATGATGAAAGTATACTTCCTATGTTTGGATCACCTTAACATGGTCACGTTCTATTCATACCTCTCACTCTAATCATTTTGTTATCCAATCATATCACACTCGTTCACATTGAACATGGATTTCCATTTTGATCTATGTTCTAATTTATCACATCCAACCCAATCTAATTACATTATCTTATCTCATATTCAATCCAATTAACACATCTACATCTACACAAAGTCCATCACATCTAATCTACATCCATTACATCATGTCTAACATCCAAATCCATCACATCATATCTAATCTCAATCTATCACATCATTTTCATATATAGTCTAACATATAAATCCATCTAACCAATAAATCTAATCCAATAAACTAATAAATACATCAGATCAAGGTCAAAATCAAAATATACATCCATTAAATCATTTTCACATCCATAATATACTCAACATAACATAATCGTAATCCATCACCTACATCTAATCTACTCATCCACATATCATAACACATATGAGACACAACAAAAATCACACACACACACACATATATAATTTGAATGTTTGTACATATATAATAGACCTCAACTGGGTTCTATCTCGCATCAAATATATACATCAAAATCTATATATAACTAAGCAAAGAACTTAAAATATGAGACTCTCTCTCCTATGGTAGGACAATGTCCTCCTGCCTATCCTCTCTATCCACCATCTGGTCTATGATCGCACCTAGGATGTGCTACACTCGATGTACTCCCTGAAGCTGCATGCCATGTAGATATCCTCTCACCAACCATGTGTGCTGCATAATGCTATACATTGGGTAGTCTCATTCTTAGTATGTACTCATAATACCGCGCCTCCTCTCCTAGAGCTTGATACTACTCCATCATAAAAAAACCAAGAGGAGCCATCCGTTCACCCCCATATGTACCTCCCTCCCTCGGTCACTCCCCCATTTTACTCTCTAAAGGAGAACCTGGATCTCTATATCTATCTTGTAAGGCATCTCTTTACCTTTGATATCTATCTCTTTGTTGGATACTCAAGTCTCTCTCCCGGCGCATCACATCTCGCTCTTGGTTCATCATGTCATGATCTTGACGAGATATGTCAAGATTTACCTGTAATTGTGCTAGCTCCACTGCTTCACCTACATCCACCTCCTCACCTCCTTGAGCTCCCTCCTCTCCTCTTACATGTGTTGCCTCCTCCACTTTATGGGTTGACCACTACTTGAGTCATCCACCGCACATACCCCTCTAATACCCCACTTCATCCTCATCTATATCCTATGGATCCACCTCCTCCTCTAATGGATCCACCATCACTAGACTAGGCAAGTCCCTCTCCACCTCATTATGTTTGTATTTGATATGTGCCCTAAAACCTGTTTTACCGATCCAAACTACATCATCACTTGTTGAAATTGTATCACCTCCACCATATTTGGCCTCCTCCTTTGTACTCATCTCACCCTCCTCGGACTTGAGCTGATATCTACACTGACCATGTGGGGTACCCTCTGTATGACCTCTATCTAACATCATCAACTATGAAACTCCCTAGTCTCTCTACAAACCAATCCTATCCTCTTGCCCCTATCTCCATGAGCCTGATTGACTCTCCATCATATGAACCCAATCTGTCAATGCTATATGATCACATGTGATCCATGGAAGTCGTGGTGGCATCACCACAACTATATGCTTATATTCCCAACAATGCAATAGAAATCCCACATCTAAACCAGATCTCCTATTTGTCACATACATCCACATCTCATGGTAAACATGTGCCAAAGGAGTTGGCCTAAATGTAAACAATGTATTGTGCTCCATTATATCTTCCACCATTCTTTGTTAGGGTCCTGTGAATATCACCCCACCTAAATTCGGTAGTGCATAACATGATATTGCCATCATCACTAAGCATATTAGTCAATTTCCCAACACCAACATATGATAATGTGTCTCAATATGAAGTGCCCGTGATGTAAAAATGTAATCTATGGGGCCTCAAATCCAAAAACCATCTCAACGCATCTCCCTAACCCTCACGTGATCAACACTATACGTTCCCCTTGGATCAAAAATATCAAAATACGATACACATCCTCTAATGTGATCATCATCTCTCCTGTACGGCACCATAATGTACTAGTCCTCAGGTCCCATCTCTTTATCAATGTTATAATAAGCCATGTATCTCGGGGCACCCTATGATAATGGCAAAATCCACCTAATCCAACAATGCCCAAGCGATCCCACTCCACATCTGTAACATCATATCTAATTGTCCCCAACATGGTTGAGACTCTATCCCTCAAATAGAAGGTGTCTTTGGTTTGCAAAATTAGCCAACAAGCATTCATCAAGTTCCAAAATCATAAAAATTACCATGTTTCATCCAAAATCATAAATAACATTCTACAATCTACCCAATTGATGCCAAACCTAAATAGGTCAATGTTGACTTACCCTAGGTCGATGGTGACCATACTTAGTCATCGTTGATTGGCCTTGACATCAATCAAAAATCCTAAAAAAATCAAATAAAATCAACATAAAGCTAGGTTTTTGAAACTTACTACTCTCTCGAACCTCTAGCGCTTCCATCCTCCTCTGTCAACATCTATTATGATCAAATCTTAGGATTTTATATCACTCATAGCTCTGGTCATCCAAATTTTATCGGTTAAATGAGATTTGTCGGCCATCTCTATGCTTTTATAGGTGCGCCAACCTAGTCGCCTTCGACCCTCTAGTCACTGTCGACCCAAGCCAAATTGCTATCGACTCCTACCCTGTCGTCATCAACCCAACCCTATTTTTCACCCTTCATCTTATCTCATCCAATCTATTTATCCAAATTATCTTTTCTTCCACTTCATACTTGTGTGTCACCCATAACACACCATTCCTTGCATTACATAGCTTATTTTGCTATTTTTACCTATATACTTATCTTGTCACACATCGTTCGTCATATCCAAAAGCCTAATTTGTGGCCATCTCTATGTTCCCTCTCGGGCATTATATCTCATTTTAATTCCACCTTTGAGGCCATTTCCCTTTTCCATCCCTCCACGAAACATAATTGCTCAATTCCTCATATTTGAAGGACATCACATACTCATTTACCCCACTTTGTTTTCCGGCCTTCTCACATACCATTGTCTTAGCCATACTTTTATTTCAGTGCATTCTTTTGATGTCTACCTTTGACCCATTGGTCTCATGGCTTACACATCCATATGAGTAGATTCCCATTAGATTCCCTCCATATTGAAGTGATCTTTCGACTCACAGTCCATAGACATTAACATCACCTCTGTTGAGGCCGTGTTATGTTCCCTACCGATGTGTTTCCAAGATTATCACCATATTTATTTTTAGTTTATCCTATCCTTATTGTAATATTCACATCAATCTCTACTCTGGGCATCTTTTCTCATCTTTCTACCCTTTACTCTATTCCTCCATCTATCTCTATCAACCTAGTAATCAATTCTTCTTTGTGTCATTGATCCCTAGTTTGAGGGGGAGCACCTCAATGTTCTTTTATCACTTCTAGTTTTTGTCTCACAACTTGCTTAACACAAACCACTTGACAAAAAGGGGTAAATGTAGACACCAAAATTTGGTTTTCTAGCCCCCATCTTGTGTTCTCTCACTATTCATTATCATTTTGCACGCTCGCACTCACGTCTCTATCCAAAGTCACAATTCCCTCATAAATCAAATTTATTTCCTCTAAATTCTATTTTCCTACCTTAATCCCATCATTATTCCATTTCTCCTAATTACTATTATCCACCCTAATTACATTTAATCATCCCTAAACATACTTATCACCTTAATCACATCCCTAAACCCCTCATTTATCTTCCTAGACTCACCACCTACCCTCATTTAATGTTTTCAACCATCCAACCACTCTTTCTTATCCCTATGCAATCCTAATCTACCAAACTAAATTCTAACCCTAATCAACACTTAATAAGGCCTCATCCCTCGAGCCTTACATCATCCCCATCAACCAAATCAATGGTTCTCCATAGTTGACGGTGACCCTATTGAGCACCGAAAACTTATAAATACATCATCACCCCTCCTCAAAGAGGATAAAACTTTGGAGATCCAAATTCCAGCAAGCTTTTGTAGGTTTCTTGTCTTCTTGTGAGCTTCCACCAACATATTGAAGCCACCTATGAGCCCTTATCAATCATATTGGAAGATATTAATCTTAGAGATTATTAGGAGACCTAGCTTGTTTCATCACTTCTTCATCAACTTTGTAGGCCCGTTCGTCATCTTGGAGATCCGAATCTCATCACCCAATATTTTTTCTTTCTCATACTCCATTTTTCATCCATCAACCCTCATCAAACCCTAATTCATCCACGATCACCATCAATTCTTCCTTGGTCATCGTCGACCTTATATGCATCACCTCTTTTTCCGCATTTTATCCCCCTGCCATCAATTTCTTAGTATTTGCAACATCCAGTCCAACTATCTTTCTAATTTTTTCTATATGATACTCTAGAATCTTAGTTTCCTATTACGGTTGTCATTCAATTCCTCTATCTGTCTTGGGTCATCGTCGACCCAGCTTTGGTTTGCATTTTTCACCTTAAATTATCAATATATGATCTTTTATCTATCATATATCCGAATATCTTTGTTTTGCTTATTTCTTGCTTTATATCCATTCCCCATTTTCAATCAATATTTTAAGCAAGTGGGCTGACATCCTTCCAAGTAAGTTCATCACTTCTCGACTGACATTGTTGACATTTTCGTGCAACCCACCGGATAATCTTCCAAACGTTTTCTTTTCTAGTTATTATTTTTGTTGTGCGGTCTTAAAGCTCATTGCGTAAAGGATTTGTGCGCATGGTTCCTCATTAGAATTATCATACATTATAGGTAGCCTTAAACCCTCTCATATTTGGAGTTTCTTATTTTCTTGCATATCATTTCATTGACACTGAACAAGAGCGGAAAACTTTTCAAACACCTTCGTTATTGAGGAAATTGCATGGGGATGCTTATGAGATACATCTACACTTGAGAGAAAGAGAAAAATGGATATTTTTGAATTTTTCAATGGATATGGAAGAATGTGATTGAAAACACATTCACCCATATCTCCCAAAACAATCCACCTTACCATATACGATATGGATCAAATGAAAGGTGTTTCAAAGAGGAAGTTATGTTCCAAATTTTAAGTTATTTTGTTTTTTGAGTCACCAAATAGCCAAAAATGGTTTGCTACAACTGAAAAATTATTTTCATCATAAAAAATAAACCAATCCAATATTAAACATGAGGTTGGATTATTCTTAAAGGTTTTTTTTCCATATAACATTTTGGCAAAATTTCAAGGTTTTTCACCCATGGAACCTCCGATAATGAAAAAAGTTTTTTTGGAAGCTAGGGCATGGATATGGTTTTCGGGAGTTTAAGAGCATGAAATTAATGAAATATTTTATTTCTCCCTTTCACTTTATCTATTTATCTATTGGGGTTCTTGGTGGGAAAATTTAGAAAAGCAACTTAAATGAGGGAGATTTGATTTGGAGAATGCAAATTGAGGATGCAAAGTGAGTTTTGCAATCTCCGCATCAAAAGTGTGTACCAATGAGAAGTCCGAGAGATTTTTAAATTTTAGGTACATTCAAAATATGTGCCACATTTCTTAAGGGATCCATGTGGGCATACCTTTTCTTGGGATAAGAGTTTTCTCAATAAAATAAGGAGAAGGGAGTGAAAATTTTGAATTTAAATCAAGCCAAACTCACCTTTTAAGATGAAGTTAAAATTTGAGACGGAGATTGGAAAATTTGAGTGCATAACTTATGTAAATCCCACTTAAAATTTTCTCACCAATAGTGTTCATTCACTTAAGTTGTGTTGATGTCATCACCCCAACGAAGAAAAATAACTAAAAGTAAATTTTTGAGCTGAAAACCAAAACTTTGAGTTTTTGAGGGGTATAATACATGATTTTTACTAGAAAACACTCAAAATATTCATTAAAACCATTTTCAAGAGATAAAAATACCTCCTTTTAATTTTTTTTTCCAAATCACCCTTTCGGTGAAAGAAGGAACAATTGCGAGTTAAGTTACCATAGAGACTGATAGGAGTTGGAGAAAAATGATTGTTCCATGAAGATGATTCTATTAGCTTAAATTTTACCATTTCTTTTCCTTTTTAATCCACACATATCTCCTGGAATTTTCCTTTGAAGACGACCCATCTCTGGAGACAAAAATACTTTCTTCACAAAAAGTGCCAAGAGTGAATAAATTCTTAAGATTGGTCAAAACTTCTATAATATGACCTAAACCATACCAACATGAAGTGAACTCAAAAAATTTCCAATAAATGTAATAAGGATTCCAAAAATTAGCAATTTTGACTGAAACTCCTAAAAGAGGCAAACTTTTCTTCGGGGTTGTCAAGTAAGATGACTAGGAATTTTACATGCCAACAAGGTAAAAAAATGCACCATTAAAAAAACATATTACCTAAGGGCTAATATCTCAGTATGGAGAGATTAGGAACATAACCTATATTTTGATGACCAAAATGGATTGAGATCCCCATGGCCCATTGAAGGGGATCCCAATGATTTTTTAGATATTGGATTTTGAAAGTAATTTTTCTCTTGCAAGTTCAAGTATGAGGGTGGTTCTTGTATCCTTAACTAAGAATTCATTTGTATTCTCTTTCAATATCTAAATCCCAAACACCAACATCACCATAGAGTGTAAGAATTTATTCTTGGCATAAAATTAATTTAATGAGTTGGAATGAATAATTTTATATATAAGGTGATGTAATTTTTAAGATGAAGATTCAGTTCCATGTGAATAATGATTTCCTCATGCATTATTATATTTGAGTTTGGTATTTCTGGAAAAAATTTGAAGAATTTTGTATTGATGTAATCCTATGAGATGTGAATGATACATAAAATGCTTTAGTAGTGTTCCTTCCCTACTAATTCCTTACCCTTAGTTTGACAAAAATTAATACATAATTGACATGGCATGTTTCCCTAGTTTTCTAGATAACACAAATAGTTGGTACATATTCAATTATTATTAACATATCATTTCCTTCCTAGATAATTATGATATTTTTTAATGGATTTTTTTTTTTGATGGGAGTGGTTTCTCCTATAGCGAGTCCAATATAAAATAGGGAGAATAGGGAATACAAAGATAAGACTAAGAGTATGGTATAAGAAAGCTAAAAGGGAAGATATTTTTGAAAGGTATCATATCCTTAGAAGATTCTTTGAAAATAACAGCCATTTCATCCAAAGAAAACTTCAAGATTAATTGAAAACATTAGCATATTTTGAGAATATAAATCAATAA
This sequence comes from Taxus wallichiana var. yunnanensis, assembly GCA_018340775.1. Classification (NCBI taxonomy): domain Eukaryota; kingdom Viridiplantae; phylum Streptophyta; class Pinopsida; order Cupressales; family Taxaceae; genus Taxus; species Taxus wallichiana. The sequence continues at coordinate 301,850,763 of CM031236.1, forward strand.
AGATTATTATCCCTAGCTTCTAAATATTGGAAATTATTTTTCACTAGAGAAAGGTAGAAACTTTTTATACCTATTCAAAAGCATATGGACATGTTGTCTTAGTCATGTGTAGAACTAAAGTATTTCCATCCTAGGAAGATGAACCATTGTGTTTGATTCAACTTATGGGCTGATCCACATATTTTAATAGATTACTAAATTAGATATATATAAAGAGTGAATTAGGAAAATGTTACAAAATGTTACATGTTGAATATTCTTCATAAATTAATAAACGTTAATAACATAATTAAAAAATATATTTTAATACTTGTATCTATGATAAAATAATATAATGATTTCTTAAAACACACAAAGGAATAAGTAATTAGCTACACATAATGATACAAAAATGATAGGGGTGTGTAGATTGGGTGAAAGAGTTATTATAGATATTGAAATGTTTTGTCTCTCGAATCTAAAACCACGAAATTTTATTCTATAAGACCATACAACTTAGTCTTGGGCATAGAATGGTCCTAACATAATTTGTATTTTATTATATCTATGCACAATGAGATTTCATAACTTTTCTTACCCCCTTTTTTTTTTTTCATGTAAACGAGTTTCAATTTCCATCTCTAGGGACCACAAAGCTTTAGAACCACCTATTATGATATATAATAAATAAAAACCATAAAAACTATAGAAAAATTTATGAAAATAATATATAACAAAAGTAGAAATTAATATGTGGGCGAGATTAGACTAACCTCGACGCTTAACCCCGCTAACCAATCCAAGTGTTACATTACATCCCCTTGAGTAGGATTAGGGCTCATGTAGTTTTCCTATTTCAGGTGTAAGTGTGCATGTAAATCTAATTTGACTCCATATAGGTTCCTTGTGTCTCTTAATACAAAGATAACAAGCTAAATATATAATATAAAATATACCTAGTGCAATACTATTTTGATGTGGTATGTTTTATATGATTTGAATAATCCCCTTCATCATTTTAAGACCTTTGGAAATGTGTGGAGTGACTTGATTTTGTTAAGACATAGCTCTTGTAACTTTAATTTCTTGGGAAAAAGAAACTGGACTCTTGAATCTAGTTTGAATGCTTCACATGTATGCGGTGGCTACTTAAAATGATGTGCGCTTACTTTAGGAATATTTAGGAGATCCATGAGTATTTTAGTGTTAATATTTCCAATAAGAGCTTATGAAAATGATAGGTGATATATAAAGTGTAACTATATTACTTACATAGTTTTTTGTAGGTCAAAATTTGCATTATGGCTAACATAAGGAAGATGAAACAATTCACATAAGATTTTCAAATTCGAAAATGATTAATTGGATAAGAAGGTTTTGGACCGTACAGGTCATATAAGACTTCGTATGGTCTATACTTGTGCTATATAGTCCTAGATAAGAAATTAGTGAGGATAGAGACAAATTTTGAGAATGATGCATGTAGATGTATTAATACTTTAGATCATTAATATTTCATGGATGAATGACAAAGTAGTGTGTAGATATTAACAATCCAACAAATAGAGATATATAAATATATAATGATTGGGATTAGAATGTGAGAATTTCTCTTAGAATATGAACAAAGACTAACTTGTCATTACCAAAGAATTAGCTACCAAATTTGAGTGTCTTCATGTCCCACCTTTGAGTGTGGAATTGAAAATTACATGCTTAAAGTAAAAAACATACCCGAGTGTGCACACACACTTTGTCTTTTATTGATTGTTATTTTCATTTATGGTGGTGTTGGCATGTTCCATGATGAGACTTATTAAATGTATTATATTCAAAATTCATAGAAGAAACTAAAATATAATTCAAATGTAAATATTGATTTGTAACTTTAAAAATTGAATTTGTATATAGTAAAGTAAATGAGATGAAAACCATTTTTGTTTTTCAAGGGAGGAACTCATGTTCGTATTATTTTTAGAGATTATAATTTGTGTTGATATTTCAAAGGATTTGGGGTGATTATAATGTTTAACTTAAAGCTAAAATTAAAAAAATAATCTTCTAACTTTTCCTAACTATAGAAACAACATAAAATTTTAAGAAGAGAAACTAGTTCATAAGTAGTAATTTCGATTTCGTGGATTCATTTTACACTACCTTCTAAAAAGATACATTTACATCTCAAAATATTTGTTCAATAAAGATACCTATATCATAAAAATCCATATACCATGACTCTTATTTTATTTATATGATATGATACTAAAGAAGGAAAAACCCAAAATATTATAACAAACCCTTGAACCATTAAATATCAGAATAGTTTAAACAAGATATAGTCCTCTTTCCAATAAATTATATTCATCATAGTGTCATTACTCTACCCATGAATTAATAATAAGTATGCAACCATGTTCATGTATCCACAACCTACCCAATATACTTTACAATGTGTATTTATTGATAACAATATATTACATTATTCATAACCAAAGGTGATTCTATATGCAAATAAAATCACCTTACCACTATGACTTATTATTATTATTATTGGTAAATAGTTTTTTGAAAGGGACTATACCCTTGTAAACAAAGAGGGCCTAGAAGCCAGAATAGGAATGAAAAGCATCACAAAAAGGATCAAGATCCAGATAAGTCATAAGAACCCAAGGTAACCAAAGAGAAGTTACCACAAAACAGCTAACCAGTTCGAACACTGCAGAAAAGCAGCCAAAACACAACAAAAACAACAAAAACACGAAGGAAGACAACAACAGCAGCGCAGCTCCACATTTACTTCTTGGTGGCTTTGGCGATTCTAGATTTAATAGTTTGCCAAGAGGTGAACAAAGCCAAAGTCGTCATGTGAGTAGGGTCAGAAGTATCCAGCTATTGAATGGTCTAGCTTGCTTTCTTTTTCCATGCCCCAAAGAGTTACTGGGATTTCACTGAGAGCAGAGACGTTGCGGACATGCTGCTCAATAAAGTCCTTGATTGCACTAAAAATAGCCATATTATGGTCATGGTGAGTCTTGGCTTTCCCTAGACGGTTGTCCAGGAGTTCAGTTTTTTGTAGATATCCTCAATTTGTTTATTGTCAAGATCAACCTCCTCCTCCTTCTTCCTCTTACCTTTTTGCTTAGCCAAGTTTTTAACTTCATCTTTCAGTAGCAACATGTCTTTTTCTAAGGCTTCCAACCTTTTTGTGGAGCTCTCAGTGTGTGCATCTTGTGAACTAGTACTGCTAATATGAAGAATATTTTGAGCAACCTCCAAGTCCTGAGGAGTGTTCCCCGAAACAGGGGTATCCAGATTTAGTTTATTAGAAGACCTATATTATTAATACATATATTTGAACATATGACTTATTATTCACATATATTTGAACAAATAAGTTCATTCTTTATTTAATACTTATGTGTAGTGTGGGTACATTAATACATGTATTATTGATTTTATTAATTATTTTGTAAATACACCTTCCATGGGTAAATTTTAATAAGTCCATGTTATTTGATAAATAATCATGCAAAATCTTAATAACCATAACAACATAGTCCACAAAAAAAATCCATTCATTTATGATTTCCAAATCCTTACTTTCTACCCTTAAGGGATTATAGAGAGAGTCATTCCAATTTTAAAATTTTGTAGGGTAAGAAAAGAAACAATCCATAGTTAAAATTCACATTTTACAGACCTAAGTCAAGTTCATTGGACTAGAAATGATCAAGCACTATTCTAACTTATTAAATGTTACACCCATTACTTAGTCCCTCTTCTTTAGAAAGATACATGGAGATCGCACACAAAACCAAGTAATGATTTACAAATTTCTCTTCCATTATAGTAAAATAAGAAACTTCTAATAAATGCAAACTAGAGTATCCTATGATATATATATATATATATATAATATTTATCTCATAGAACCCTAGGAATAAAAACGTGCAAGACAAACTATTCATATTAAAGATATGGAACTATTCACAACTATTCTCATATTGAAACAAGCCAACCTCTCTCCCAAAATAGGTCACACATATAAAAACTAGGTTAATAAATCTAAGTTCAATGATATGAATTATATTCAAGTATACCCTTACACTAGGGTGAAATAAACCCTACATTCTATTCATTTCAAAAAACAACATACCTTTATAGGATTTGTAATTCAATTCCAAATATATTCCAAAGTCGCTCCTTTTCCAATACAAGACACTCAAAGCAAAGACTATGAAAAATAACTAGTTATCTAAAAAATATTACATCCATGAAAACTCTTGCAAATAGGATAGCACCATCCATTTAAACCAAACATATATAAAGAAAAATAAGTCAACAAGAAGAGTCTATATAATACATGTACTCTGTCCCAATTTATGTTCTAAGATCTTGTAAACAATACCTTGAATCATCTTTACACAAACCTAAGGGGTATTTATATCTCATCATAAGAGAGCAATATATAATAATACAATTACAATGATATTATAGGCAATTCCATTGCAATTACCACCATAAAATCCATTGCACGACACTTAGTGATTTCACCACAGACTCTAAATCAATAATACTAAAAATAGATAACATCCCATGATAAAACAATATTAGGGGTGGATACCATTCCATAAGTTCCTTAATTCCATTTGGTAAATAATTAACTATAAAAACTATCTTCTCTCCTTATCACCAAGAGAAACCCAAAAATATTCCAAAATATGGTACTTTTCAAATAGAGTGTTCATAATATAAATTTGGATGCTACAATATTTGAAAAAGCATAATCACAGGTTTTTCCCGAAATATGAAAGTAAAAACAACCCTAAACTAAGGTGTTTATTCTCTATTCCTTTAATTAACACATTCCCATATTAAACTTTCCTCAAGTACATGGTAATTATAAAACACATACTCATACACACACACACATTAATTGAAATTATTGCATTAAGAGGGTTAAACCAATGTGAATCCAAATTCTCAAGACACATACATCTCATAGTGAGCTAATAGTGAATGATATTCAAAAGTCTTAATGTAAACAATACTTAAGCTCATGCATTTATAGTATCTCTTATAATCACACAAGTTTACTTCTAAAAAGTTCTAAGAAAGATAACTCATTCATGAAAAATATCATTTTCAATAAAACTATCATAATATTGTGCAAAATATTTAACTATCAAAACAGATTATACTTAGTGTAGAAAGAAAACAACACACACACACACACATTTGTACTCATAAAAAAATGATGCCATATTACAATTATGCACTCATGCAACTTCCAATATAATTAAGATAAATCTTGTGGAGACAAGATTGTAAATTTATTTAATTCAACAAGATTAATACAAGTAAACAAGAAGATATAGTCACCGCTAACAATCTAGGTTCCCACACTCAATCACCCAATACATTTGTGATAAATCTTATTTAAGCTAGTTACCTAGAAATATTCACAAATCATCATATAAATGAATACTATAATAACATATAAGTTTTGTAATCCATGTGTTAAGGCCAAAATGAAATTGAAGCCATATCAATGTTTAAGAGAGAAATACTATACTAGCAAAAACCATCTACATTCAATCTATAAGTTCTTTCAATATTATTAATATTGTTCACAACCCTCAAGGATTCATATAAATGTGAAACTAAAAGAAAATATTCCACACCCATTAGGTGGAATCAATGATCCCTCCATTGAGTAAGTTCCAATAATTACCTACCCTTCCCATCCATCAACATGATGGAAGGATGAATATCATATAATAAAATAGATTAACCAAAAGGAAACACACATCCCTCTCTTAAAAACATATATTGAAACAAAAACTAACCCAAAATCACATAGAGATATTATACCCATCAATTTAAAAATCCATATGAGGGAAATTATATTCATCTAATGAAAATATAGATTCATTAAGGATTCAAACAAAATCCCCACTAGTTATTTCCACTAGTAACTTGTTCACAAGGTAGAGCGTGAGAGGACACATCCATTTGTAGAGAAAACATGTTTTCCTCTTAGATTCGAATCCATTTCTAAAATAGTCATTTTCCCTTAATAATATTATGACTAGTACATAATAACATAAGATGGGGCATTTTACCTTAAGAATATTTCCTTTCTTCTTCCTTCCTTACCTAATATTTTTCCAAATCTTCAAAAACCAAAACAATAATACAATCATGATAACCCCATACTTGGACATGAATATCCTTACAACATTTCCTTTTTCCTCAAAATTGGAAGTAATCTTGCTCCACCTTCCCCACATTATTCTTTGTAATTTATTTGCTATTAACATTCATAAAAATGTAGAGTAGAGCCCCAAGGTTAGTGGTGAAAAAAATTCCTTTGAGGAAATGGAGCACTCAAAGAAAAAGGGGCAAGTCAACATCCCAACCTTTGGGTAACCAAAATGATTACTCAAGTGCCTTAAAGGGTGTTGACCCCAAGGTTAAATAAAAACATTAAATTTTTTTATCAATTATAACTCCCTTTAGTATTTTCTAAGATCATGCCACTTATTTACTAATATTTCACCATGCCTACAATACCCTACATAATTCTAATGCAAAATTCCTTTTAGGAGAATCTTAAATCAAAGACAAGTAAATTCATAACAAGGTGGATTTCCCTAGTGGTTATCAAACACCATTAAACCAATTCAAGTAATTATTCTAAAAACATTTTAATATTTTTCCTTCTACACTTAATCATGCTTAACTTATGTTTTTACCCCAAATCCTACAACAACCTTGTGAGAATCATTAAGACTAAGTTAGTTCACTTTACCTTTTATGAAAATAATGCACATAATATCACACAATTCACATTATGAAATAAAAACACAACATAGTGTGAAATTAACAAAATATGACTATTAAAGGGAGAGATAAATCATAAAATAAAGAGGTGAGGAGGATAGTGTCCATTTGTCTTTTGGAAGATCTAAAACTCGTTTGGATTTCATACGATAATGGTGCTTAGCTCACATTATTTGACCTTCATTTATCATTCACATGTTAAATATGACATGATGAATGTAACTCAAATAATAATAATAATAATAATAATAATTAATATAGATAATATAAACATAATTATACTTCCTGTCAATATCAAATAGGTAATCCTCATTAAATGAATCTAAGGCTATGAAGTCATATTAGTACTAAATCCAAGTACACAAAAGTATATAATTAAATAAAAATATAATGATCCATAATATCCTCATGATCAAATCACAATAATTTTAAAATTCCTAAAATTAATATCAAATATTCATCCCTTCTCACCAGGGAGTAAGACAACATAAAAATAATAATTTCCACAAAGAGTGCCTTAAAAGTGCTTATTTATGTTTAACCAAATGTTCATAAAGGTAGGATATTACATCCTCCCCTCCTTAAGGAGACACCTTTTCACCGCTAGATATAAAAAGTGAGGGTAATGTTATTAGAAGATGTTTTCATTTTCCCAAGTAATACTTTCCTCACCCACCTAGTGTAATTAGACCAAAACATGTCAGCACATGTTAATTTTATAGTTTAATGTTGTGGTTTGTTAGCTCATGCATTGGTTCAAGATGTATTGTCTCTCCATCCTCCACATGAAGATTTATCCAATCCAATACATGGAAATGATAAAAAAACATTTTCTAAATAAATATATATGAAACACATCATGAATCTTAGAGAGAATGAATGAGAGCAATCCTATACGCTACATGGATAATCGTTTTATAATTTTGAATTTCCCAATAAATATAATAGTTATCTTGGAAAAAATCATAGTTAATACAAATATTTTGAGTACATACCCTATTAAAATCTTATCATGAACTTAAAATTCCTGGGGTTCTTTGAAGGTTGGCATTATTTGTTTCCTATCTCGTAATGCCAACAAATTTACCACTCAAAATGTAACCAAAAATTGGTAATATTTTTTTTGCTATTATACGATACAACACTTACAAAAATTTCCCTAATCACTAGACACATAAACACCGACACTTACCTTTACATTAAAATAATGTACCCAAGGTTTATGATTGTTACTTTTGTAAGTATCACATTTTATTACTTCAAAAGTGTTACCTTTTTTTTATTATGGGTAAATAGTTTTTTTTAAAAAGGGACTATACCCTTGTACAGAAAAGCTCAAAAGCCAGGATAGAACATGAAAGCCCAATAACATAAAACATTCTGCTCAGAAAATTACCAACATCCAGCAACAATCCCATTGAAAAACAACTGATGAACAACAACCAATTTGCAACAACACCGGAGCATCATTGCAGAGCCAAAAACTGCTGCTTGGCAAAGACAAGGAACAATGTAGAACAACCAACAACAGAAGAAAATCAAATCATAGAGGTGGAGAAGTGGCATTATTTAAAATACACTTTTTCTTTTTAAGGACCGTTATCCATCTCGATGATGCCTCCACCAATGGAGGGATAGATAAAGGAGAATTTTCCTTAGTTGCGATAATTCTCGATCGAAAGTTCCTTCTTGTCATCAACAACTAAATGAGATAAATCATTTGCATTTTCTTTCTTTGTCAAAGAATAGGATTTTCCGATAAAAGGGTTTCGGACAAAGTCGATTCAACCTCAAAGCATTTGAATTTGATTCTAGGTCCTCTTTTGCACTAAAAACCAAATGTTCGGAGGGCATCTTTCCACCAACTGTGTTTCTCATGCTGGCGCTTTGCCATCCCACAATCAATAGAGGTGTGACCTAAACAGAAACACCTTCTACATCGAAATGGAAGACCTTTGTAATCTAAAGGTTGTGACCAAGTTTTGTTTTGCACTCTAAGATCAATGGTTGCAGGGAGGTTTTTAGCCGTGTCAAGTTCCACCAAGATCCGAGCATAGGTAGTGTGGGTGTAATTAGAGGTTTGAGAATCTATAGAAAGTGTAGTTCCCAAGGTGTTTCCAATAGATTTCAAACATTCACCACTCCAGAATTGGAGGGGTAAATGGGGCAGTCGGATCCAAATAGGTTTGCATGAAAAAGACTTAGTGAGCGGGTTAAAAGAGGGGAACCAGGGTTTAATGACCAGGTACTTAGATTGGCAAACCCAAAGCTTGGAAGCAATGGAGTTTTTATCAGCTATTGAAGAAAAAGTCACAATGAAGATACCTTTAGCACATGGGTATAAGTCTAACCTCCCAACGAGCAAATGAAGTCTAGTGCTTGGAGATCCATGCATGTAGGTCAGGAAGGTTGGGCCAGAGTCCTCCGAATCTGCAGATCAGAGCATGTTCCTGATAGTATTTTTCAGTTGTAATGACCTCCTCCCCAAATGTTATGCATGGGGTATTGTCTGTAGGCTTCATAGGAGAATCCTTGCCCCTTAATGCATCCTTGAATGAGGTTACAGTGGGGCCGTGAATAGATGCACCTTGGCCAGTCCCGTCAAGAGCATGGTGAACTCCCAGTACAGGTGCCCCATCTCCACCAGAGGGAGCCTGACCGGTGATTGTGCCACCGTCCTCAGAAGATGTAAAAGTGAGATTAATCCAGGATAGGGCCGAGTCCTCGTGATTAGCCTCCAAATCCTTGCCGCCTCCAACTGCAGGTTGAAAGGGTCTCGTTGCATCCTTACGTGTAGGAGATTTAGTTTTAAGAATCTCAAATTTTGTATTGTTTAGGGCTCACAAATTACGTGTCTGTCCATCGCCAGGGGAGGAAAGAGATCCGCTGCCCACCCTAGCCTTGGTGTGGCTTGTGAAACCCTTACCCACTTCATTCCCGAAGTATTACCTCCAGCAACCCTGACAGAGCTTGTAGCGGCCGCATTGGAAGCCTTTTCCCCTTCAGGAGCAGAACCGCCGCCATGGATGTGATTAGGGTTAGAGCAGTGTTGGGTATGAGTGACCATATTAGCGGTTATTGGTTAAAGAGTGTGCACTATGTTGAGGTGTAGAGCTCACTTTTCGATCATATTAACGTTTTTTTACTATGGGTAAATAGTTTTTTAAAAAGGGACTATACCCTTGTAAAGAAAGGCTCAAAAGCCAGGATAGAACATGAAATCCCAACAACAGAAAACATTATGCTCAGAAAAGTACCAACATCTAGCAATAATCCCACTGAAAAATAGCTGATGAACAACAACCAGTTTGCAACAACACCAGAGCATCATTGCAGAGCCAAAAACTACTTTGCTTGGCAAAGACAAGGAACAATGTAGAACAACCAACAACAGAAGAGAATCAAATCATCAAGGTGGAGAAGTGGCATTCTTTAAAATACACTTTTTCTTTTTACGGACCGTTACCCATCCTGATGATGCCTCCACCAATGGAGGGATAGATAAAGGAGAATTTTCCTTAGTTGCAATAATTCTGACTGAAATTTCCTTGCTGTCAACAACTAAATGAGATAAATCTGTTGCATTTTCTTTGCTGTCAGCAATAGGATTTTCCGATAAAAGGGTTTCTGGGACAAAGTCAGATTCAACCTCAGCATTTGAATTTGATTCGAGGTCCTCTTTTGCATCGAAAACCAAATGTTCTGGGAGGGCATCTTTCCACCAACTGCGTTTCTCATGCTCGCGCTTTGCCATCCCACAATCAATAGAGGTGTGACCTAAACAGAAACACCTTCTGCATCGAAATGGAAGACCTTTGTAATCTAAAGGTTGTGACCAAGTTTTGTTTTGCACTCTAAGATCAATGGTTGCAGGGAGGTTTTTAGCCGTGTCAAGTTCTACCAAGATCCAAGCATAGGTAGTTGTGGGTGTAATCAAAGGTTTGAGAATCTATAAAAAGTGTAGTTCCCAAGGTTTTTCCAATAGATTTCAAACATTCACCACTCCAAAATTGGAGGGGTAAATGGGGTAGTCAGATCCAAACAGGTTTGCATGAAAAAGACTTAGTGAATAGGTTAAAAGAGGGGAACCAGGGTTTAATGACTAGGTACTTAGATTGGAAAACCCAAAGCTTGGAAGCAATGGAGTTTTTATCATCTATTGAAGAAAAAGTCACAATGAAGATACCTTTAGCACACGGATATAAGTCTAACCTCCCAGTGAGAAATGGAGTCCAGTGCTTGGAGATCCATGCGTGTAGGTCAGGAAGGCTGGGCCAGAGTCCTCCGAATCTACAGATAAGAGCATGTTCCTGATAGTATTTTTCAGTTGTAATGACCTCCTCCCCAAATGTTATGCATGGGGTATTATCTGTAGGCTTCATAGGAGAATCCTTGCCCCTTAATGCATCCTTGAATGAGGTTACAGTGGGGCCGTGAATAGATGCGCCTTGGCCAGTCCCGTTAAGAGCATGGTGAACTCCCAGTATAGGTGCCCCATCTCCACCAGAGGGAGCTTGGCCGGTGATTGTGCACTGTCCTCAAAAGATGTAAAATTGAGATTAATCCAGGATAGGGTTGAGTCCTTGTGATTAGCCTCCAAAGCCTTGCTACCTACAACTGCAGGTTGAAAGGGTCTCGTTACATCCTTATGTGTAGGAGATTTAGTTTTAAGAATCTCAGATTTTGTATTGTTTAGGGCTCATGAATTACGTGTCTGTCCATTACCAGGGGAGGAAAGAGATCTCGCTGCCCACCCTAGTCTTGGTGTGGCTTGTGAAACCCTTACCTACCTCATTCCCGAAGTATTACCTCCAAAGCAACCTTGATGATCCCGTAGCGCCGCATTGGAAGCCTTTTCCCCTTTAGGAGTAGAGCTGGGGCCATGGATGCAATTAGGGTTAGAGCAACGTCGGTATGAGTGACCATATTACCTAAGTTATCGGTTAAAGAGTGTGCACTATGTAGAGGTGTAGAGCTCACTTTTCGAGATCATATTAACCTTTTATTACTATGGGTAAATAGTTTTTTTAAAAGGGACTATACCCTTATACAAAAAGGCTAAAAGCTAGGATAAAACATGAAAGCCCAACAACAAAAAAATTCTGCTTTAAAAGTACCAACATCCAACAACAATCCCACAAAAAATAGCTAATGAACAACAACCATTCTGCAACAACACTAGAGCATCATTGTAGAGCCAAAAATGCTTTGGCAAAGATAAGGAACAATGTAGAACACCAACAATAGAAGAGAATCAAATCATCGATGTGGAGAAGTGGCATTCTTTAAAATACACTTTTTCTTTTTACGGACCGTTACCCATCCTGATGACACCTCCACCAATGGAGGGATAGATAAAGGAGAATTTTCCTTAGTTGCAATAATTCTAACTAAAATTTCCTTCATCACAATATATAAATAAGATAAATCTGTTGCATTTTCTTTCTTTATTGTCAATGATAGGATTTTCCAATAAAGGGGTTTCGGGACAAAGTCGATTCAACCTCAAAGATTTGAATTTGATTCTAGGTCCTTTTTGCACCGAAAACCAAATGTTCAGGGAGGGCATTTTTCCACCAACTATGTTTCTCATGCTTGTGCTTTGCCATCCCACAATCAATAGAGGTGTGACCTAAACGAAACACCTTCGCATCAAAATGGAAGACCTTTGTAATCTAAAGGTTGTGACCAAGTTCTATTTTGCACTCTAAGATCAATGGTTGCAGGGAGGTTTTTAGACGTGTCAAGTTCTACCAAGATATGAGCATAGGTAGTGTGGGTGTAATCAGAGGTTTGAGAATCTATAAAAAGTGTAGTTCCCAAGGTGTTTCTAATAGATTTCAAACATTCACCACTCTGCACTGGAGGGGTAAATGGGGCGATCGATCCAAACAGTTTGCATGAAAAGACTTAGTGAGTGGGTTAAAAGAGGGGAACCAGGGGTTTAATGACTAGGTATTTAGATTGGAAAACCCAAATCTTGGAAGCAATGGAGTTTTTATCAGCTATTGAAGAAAAAGTCACAATGAAGATACCTTTAGCACATGGGTATAAGTCTAACCTCCCAATGAGCAATGGAGTCCAGTGCTTGGAGATTCATGCGTGTAGGTCAGGAAGGCTGGGCCAGAGTCCTCCAAATCTATAGATCAGAGCATGTTCCTGATAGTATTTTTCAGTTGTAATGACCTCCTCCCCAAATGTTATGCATGGAGTAATGTCTGCTGGCTTCATAGGAGAATCCTTACCCCTTAATGCATCCTTGAATGAGGTTATAATGGGGTTGTGAATAGATGTACCTTGGCCAGTCCTTAAGAGCATGGTGAACTCCCAAGACATGTTCCCCATCTCCACTAGAGGGAGCCCGAATGGTGATTGTGCCGCCTCCCTTAGAAGATGTAAAATTGAGATTAATCCAGGATAGGGCCGAGTCTTTGTGATTAGCCTCCAAATCCTTCGGCCGCCTACAACCGCAGGGTTGAAAGGGTCTCGTTGCATCCTTACGTGTAGGAGATTTAGTTTTAAGAATCTCGGATTTTGTATTGTTTAGGGCTCACAAATTATGTGTTTGTCCATCGCTAGGGAGGAAAGAGATCTGCTGCCCACCCTAGTCTTGGTGTGGTTTGTGAAACCCTTACCTACCTCATTCCTCGAAGTATTACCTCCAAAGAACCCCGATAGAGAGCTTGTAGCGGCCACATTGGAAGCCTTTTCCCCTTCGGGAGCAGAGCCACCGCCATGGATGTGATTAGGGTTAGAGCGTGTCGTATGAGTGACCATATTAGCGGTTATTGGTTAAAGAGTGTGCACTACGTTGAGGTGTAGAGCTCACTTTTTAGATCATATTAACCTTTTTTTACTATGGGTAAATAGTTTTTTAAAAAGGGACTATACCCTTGTAAAGAAAGGCTCAAAAGCCAGGATAGAACACGAAAGCCCAACAACAGAAAACATTATGCTCAGAAAAGTACCAACATCCAGCAACAATCCCACTGAAAAATAGATGATGAACAACAACTAGTCTGCAACAACACCGGAGCATCATTGCAGAGCCAAAAACTACTGTTGGTAAAGACAAGGAACAATGTAGAACAACCAACAACAGAAGAGAATCAAATCATCTAGGTGGAGAAGTGGCATTCTTTAAAATACACTTTTTCTTTTTACAGACCGTTACCCATCCTGATGATGCCTCCACCAATGGAGGGATAGATAAAGGAGAATTTTCCTTAGTTGCAATAATTCCGACTGAAATTTCCTTGCTGTCAACAACTAAATGAGATAAATCTGTTGCATTTTCTTTGCTGTCAGCAATAGGATTTTCCGATAAAGGGGTTTTTGGGACAAATTCAGATTCAACCTCAGCATTTGAATTTGATTCTAGGTCCTCTTTTGCACTAAAAACCAAATGTTCGGGAGGGCATCTTTCCACCAACTACGTTTCTCATGCTGGTGCTTTGCCATCCCACAATCAATAGAGGTGTGACCTAAACAGAAACACCTTCTGCATCAAAATGGAAGACCTTCGTAATCTAAAGGTTGTGACCAAGTTCTATTTTGCACTCTAAGATCAATGGTTGCAGGGAGGTTTTTAGCCGTGTCAAGTTCCACCAAGATCCGAGCATAGGTAGTGTGGGTGTAATCAGAGGTTTGAGAATCTATAAAAAGTGTAGTTCCCAAGGTGTTTCCAATATATTTCAAACATTCACCACTCTAGAATTAGAGGGGTAAATGGGGCAATTGGATCCAAACAGGTTTACATGAAAAAGACTTAGTGAGTGGGTTAAAAGAGGGGAACTAGGGTTTAATGACCAGGTACTTAGATTGGCAAACCCAAAGCTTGGAAGCAATGGAGTTTTTATCAGCTATTGAAGAAAAAGTCACAATGAAGATACCTTTAGCACATGGGTATAAGTCTAACCTCCCAGCGAGCAATGGAGTCCAGTGCTTGGAGATCCATGCGTGTAGGTCAGGAAGGCTGGGCCAGAGTCCTCTGAATCTACAGATCAGAGCATGTTCCTGATAGTATTTTTCAGTTGTAATGACCTCCTCCCCAAATGTTATGCATGGGGTATTGTCTCGTAGGCTTCATAGGAGAATCCTTTCCCCTTAATGCATCCTTGAATGAGGTTACAGTGGGGCCATGAATAGATGCGCCTTGGCCAGTCCCGTCAAGATCATGGTGAAATCCCAGTATAGGTGCCACATCTCCACCAGATGGAGCCTGACCGGTGATTGTGCCACTGTCTTAAGAAGATGTAAAAGTAAGATTAATCTAGGATAGGGCTGAGTCCTCATGATTAGCCTCCAAAGCCTTGCTGCCTCCAACTACAAAGGTTGAAGGGTCTCGTTGCATCTTTACGTGTAAGATATTTAGTTTTAAGAATCTCGATTTTGTATTGTTTAGGGATTACGAATTACGTGTCCGTCCATCGCCAGGAAAGGAAAGAGATTTGTTGCCCACCCTAGCCTTAGTGTGGCTTGTGAAACCCTTACCCTCTTCATTCCCCAAAGTATTACCTCCAAAGAACCCCCGACAGAGCTCGTAGTGGCCACATTGGAAGCCTTTTCCCCTTCAGGAGTAGAGCCGCTGCCATGGATGCAATTAGGGTTAGAGCAACGCGTCAAGTATGAGCGACCATATTACCGGTTATCGGTTAAAGAGTGTGCACTGTGTTGAGGTGTTGAGAGCTCACTTTTCGAAGTGTTACCTTTACAAAATCATAGTTAAAGTCATTATGTAACCCAATACCACTATGGAGAAAAAATTTATTACTTCCTAGAGTTTGATCGAGTGTTAGATTCCATGTTTTTATTCTCATCACTTCTTTCAAATCCAAAGATTAAAATCGATTCATAACATAAGGTTAGGTTGAAGTGTGTGCCATTTTGATGTGATCTTAAAATGCAAATTATACCTATGATAAGGAGGTGAAGTGTTTACAAAGACCATGAAGCAACTAAAAAAATCCAAGATAAGTGGCCCTTCACACAATCCTAACAAGTGTGGAAGGTTTGAAATGAATATCACTTATTATATAAGCTTGTTTCATGTACCTTTTACAATTTAATTTTAGGCCTTTCCATGACACAATAAGGGGAGTAAAGCTCATGTAATAACATATGAACTGGTCTCACTTATTTGAGGGGTGTGACAATATGGTTCACAAAATAGATAAAGGGAAGTTATTCCACAAGCTATTGATAAAGAAGCTTAACTCTTACTTAGGATTATGAAAGTACTCTCCTTTATTTCTTGAGGTGTCATCATCTCAAAAAATAGTTGTAACCTTATAAACAAGCCTCATTTGATCCCTTCCTAAGTGTGGTATAACAACTCCCTTAGGATGCTACACATCTCAGGTACCTACAACCATTTGACATTACATTCACAATTAGTCCCTTAGATTGGTTTCTTAATTGAACAAGAATCTACCACACACTACGCATTAAATACTGTGTTGAGTCAAAGTGAGGGCAATGAACATAACCACAAATAAGATGAAGAGTAATTTTTTAACCATGAATATACTCATATTTCATTATTTACATTTTACTCAATTAATCCTTTGGTATTAAGCAGGGTTAATGATAACCAAGATTCATGAGCACGTACGTTCTCACAAAAGAGACGACAATGTCAACCTACATTCACTCAAATGAGTGTAGTTTAATACAATAAAGGAGATTATAAGATAGAATAGGTTAAGACCTTTATAACCATTTACTTAGGTCCCATGATTTAAATTTTCATCCTTACTAAATTTCCTTGTGTTAAAACATTGTATTGTCCCACTTATAACATTCATCAAAACCATACGTTATCATTTACAAATTACGAGTTTTCTCATTTTTGTGTTAACTCACCAAGAGTAATCTCTTTTACTTTCACTCATATTACAATCATGTTAAGATTTTTATTTATTTGATATCATTAAATGTACATACACTTTTTAAACATTCATTTACTGAGATTCATCTCATTTACTTTTATTCTCCCTACATTTACATTGTGTACTTTAGTCTCTCGTTGGCATCATTTTAGAATGAATGAAATGTGATGAAGCACTTGTTTCCCACATAGAAATTTAGGAATTCCAATGATCATAGCCCCACATAAAATAATTCATTTCATTGTTATTAAACCGCCCAAGTATTACACAATGTATTAAAAGAGAGAAATAAAATCCCCACAATGTGTTTAAAGGTCTTTTAAGGAACTATTTCAAGCATCAAGAAATATACATTGAGGTTTTATCCACCAAAACCTATTAGGAGGTATTAATACTAAATCAATTTGATTCAAAAGGAACATGATCTACCATGGGGATTACCCTAGGCAACAAATGATATTCTTACCTCACAAAGGTTTTGCACCTCATGGTTGTATTTTATTCGTTATTTGATGGGATGAAAAAGCATATAGGATTAGCTCTCCACCTATCAATTTTGGTGGTGTAATTTATATGATCATTAAATTATTGTTCAAAACACCTACAACCCACGATGAGGTCAAATCTAGGCATAAATACACAACCAATCAACAAGGTCTATCCTTTTAACAGGGTCCACACTAGAAATCTAGACGTTCTCATCTCCCAAATTTTTTTATAGTGAAATAAAATTTCCATTATTTTTCGGAGGAGATAATGTATGAATTTTCTCAATAATGTTAATTTGAACAGTTACTGGAATTAATTTTCCCCTTAGGTTAAATATTCTAGTTGGTTCAAAGAAACTACTTGAGAGTTATTAGAGGTTTTATCCACCAAAACCTATTAGGAGGTATTAATACTAAATCATTTTGATTCAAAAGGAACATGACCTACCATGGGGATTACCCTAGGAAACAAATGATATTCTTACCTCACAAAGGTTTTGCACCCCATGGTTGTATTTTATTCGTTATTTGATGGGATGAAAAAGAATATAGGATTAGCTCTCCACCTATCAATTTTGGTGGTGTAATTTATATGATCATTAACTTCTTGTTAACAACACCTACAACCCACCATGAGGTCAAATCTAGGCATAAATACACAACCAATCAACAAGGTCTATCCTTTTAACAGGGTCCACACTAGAAAGCTAGACGTTCTCATCTCACAAACCTTTTTATAGTGAAAGAAAATTTCCATTATTTTTTGGAGGAGATAAAGTATGAAGTTTCCCAATAATGTTAATTTGAACAGATTCTTGGAATTAATTTTCCCCTTAGGTTAAATATTTTAGTTGGTTCAAGAAACTACTCGAGAGTTATTAGAGGTTCATCACCCAACAGATTCATGAAAATACAAGGCCACTAATGATCACCTACATTATCTATCATCCATCATTAGCCTATATATGAGTCAAAGGTAGCTTATCTCATGAGGGTTAAGATTTTCTCAAAGCCATGGTTTTATGGAAATGAGTTTTAAGTAGAAATTAAGATAACCATACTCATTTAAATTTCATATATTATTATATCTCCTACCGAAGAAATGACCACCTTCCCAAATTTCAAATTTTCCCTTACGCGTGCTAATAAAAATTCCAAAAAAATTTAGATGCTACACACTAGAAAACACATGGTTCAAATAACCCTACATCTAAAGGAAAGAGATTAAAGGGGTTGACACTAGTTTTACTATCAACATCAAAACCATTAGTTTCCAAGTTAGCAATACAAGTGGGGGTTAAAGCTTAAATTCATTACCATAAAATTATATAATTTACCAAATTTACCATAATGATCATATACACAACTTACAATGAAATTTGAACTAGAAGTACAATAAAGTGTTTCATCATTCCATTAAACTCATACACATACATACTAATATTGAATCTTCTTCCTTCATTGGTACAAAAATTACAATTATTAAAATAGGAACTAAATTTAATATTCCAACATGATTAATATTTTTCAAGTTAATGGAAAATTTGAATTTAGACTTCATCATTCATCCCCATTTTTCACGCCACATATAACTCCGCCAAATTAGTGTAAACATGATTAACGATAATCATTGGCATGGAATTATCCTAACAACTTACATTTTTGCGTATACATAGTTTTCCGTTTACAATGAATTCAAAACTTGTACGCAACAACAAAGGGTAAGAAATACAAATGTAGTTACATTTTGCTTTCAAGTTAGAGAGAGATAGAGAGAGAAAAGAGATAAAAACACCAAATTTTAAACAAACAATTTTCACTAAACAACCGACATAAAAGAGTCCAATACAGTCATGCAACAATGTTTATAGGTTTATCAATAGTTATTTAACTATTTTTGTGCACTTCTATTAGCTCAAAAATTTGAAACTTGAGCCATGACAACTAAGCCAAGCACAAAAACATGTTCAAAATCCTCCTAAACCCCTCTCCTGGTCAGTTTGTCTTCCGTGTCATGATCATCCAAACCTTGTAGGTCCTCCTAATATATTAAATAAGCATGTGTAATTTTTTAAAATGATGTGACAAGATCAATTCTTTCATCCAGAAAATTACAACTAAAGAATAATTCTCTAACAAGCCTAGAAAGGCCAATTTTGGCCATTTCAAGGTAGGTGTGCATCCTCTAGGAAGGTTCTATAGGCACAAAATTTATGCACTTGGGTACATCTATAGGTCATACAGTATACTAATATATACATGATTCCTAAGTGAGATAACTAATAATTGACAATGTCTTTTGGGACTTTTGATTTGTCTCTTATACTTTTGTTGACCTTACACACCCTATAACCTTGTCAATATTTGACTAATTTATATTTTATGGCCTTGGACACTAGCTCCCATAAAGGACAAAAGTGCCCATGCACTCCTGTCCCTTCTGGGCACTCTTGAACTTCTTTTCCTTCTTCATACTCTTTTGGATTCCTTTTAACTTTTGGTCATATTTCATAACTTTGGGTCGACTTTTACTTGTCAATTACAAAATTTAAACAAGAGAATCATATATATACATAGTTATAGCTCTCACATAAGGGGAAAACCACTAAGCATCATCTACTATCACCTAATATTTTATTCAAAGGCACTTGGAGCATTTCAAAGCATTCATTTAGCACATCCACACAAGGGACAAGGGTTGCATCACTCTACATACACAACATAGGAGGGAAAATTCATTTTATTCCATCTCAGACATTCTATACATTGTTACATTCTAGATCTAGCCCTCTATTATTGTGCAACTTACACAAGGGCATCCTATGGTATCATTACACACACTTACACATAAAACTATATGGAGTCTGAAATCTAGTGCAACACTTTGTACTAAGTTCACTCTTTGGATGACCACCAGGGTCAGTCCGACTCCACATTCTACATATTTTTATTGAATTTGATGTAATTTGTGGACATGTGCAGGTAGAAAACTATTTTGTAGGTTACAGGCACAATTGGCGACATTGAAGTAAGATCAAAGTGACACCAAGAAACTAATAACAAAGCTCCTCCTACATAGAAGAGGTTAGATCCTAATTATTCACATAGACACTAGTGCCCGCAATAGATGCTAGTGCTAAGGCATTCCTGTCCTCCCGTGGGTGCTTCATGTCCTACATAGTTCCAAGTTCTAGAATCTCCAAAGTGAGTATTAACGACATTGTATCTAGTTTGTTTTAACTATTCACCTACTCGGATCATCTCTAGGTTGCACGAAATCAGCTAAGTCACCCTCTGTCTATTGCTTAAGGTTTCATATTGTATATGCTTTATTGCTTGCATATTATTGTATATTATCATTGTATATCATTAATTACAATAGTTACTATGAAATTAAGGTTTAATAACATTTAGATTAAATCATTTGGTGAACCCCAATCGTGATTAAACACTTGGATCTTTATTTTTCTATCGGATCTTCTTTCATGGCTCCTCAAGTCTCCTTATATAAATTACTTCAAATGTACCCACCTTATAAATATGTTCTCAAAAAAACATAGACACTATGTACCTCCTCGCAATACACCACATGCATAAGTAAGTTCCATTTTCGATCGTCTCTCCGAAAACCCTATCGATCCCCGATACCACAACCAATCAACCCATCTTAGAGTCAATTCAAGCCATACACAGCCTATTTCAAGCTATGGAAATAGATATTACATCCATCAAAGCTAAAATCCAAAATCTTAAGGATGATTCTTATGCCCATGCTAGTTCTCCTTCTTTTAAACCTCTTCCTAATCCTATGCCTACTATATGTGCTCATATAAGCGAAGCCCAAGTCTTGCCACTACCAACACCTCTCAAGTTTGATCTAAATGCTAAGAAACATGATATTCTTCCTGAGATCCTCAATCACCAGTTGATCAACTTACCACCTACTCATTACTACCCTCCTTAATGACTTGTAAAATAGAAAGGTTTCCCATTTTGCAACTTTCACAAACTCAATGGACATCATGATAATGATTTATATGCTTTAAAATGAAGAACTAGACACCTTAAGTGTCGTGGGTTTTATTTCACTTGCTACACAAAATTTTGCTACATGCTCATCTCTAATTGTTAAATCCCACTAGGCTCCCAAATCTACTCCCTATATGTCTAATGAGAATCATGCCATAATTACTAATGTTCCTTCTCCTAAGTCAAGAGCCACCTATCTAACCTAGTGTCATACCACCTTTAAAAATACTTACCCCATTATCTCCTCCTATTAAGTCATCTACAATGTTACCAATCCTAAATAAGAAACCAACATCCAAAGAAAAGTAACCAATTCACTTGAAACAAGTTATGATCAATCACCTACTTACATTTTCTCCATTAGACCCACAATCTGATACTGGTCATACCCTTGCTCCTACCTACCATTGTGGCAACCATATATTTTCTTATGACACATTTCAAAATCCACCATAGATCTCCATCACTCACACACTTGGGGGCATCGAACTCTCCCCTCCATCACTTGACTCAAGTGTCTACTACTACACTTCACGCTTGGCATTTTGTGTCTAATATTTCAAAGCATTCTTACACCTTTGGTACACACATTGTACCATCATTACCAAATGATACACTCTCATGCTACAGTTCACACTTGACTGTGAGGGTACACTTCACCAATTAACCACACATCATATACTATTTCTACACTTTGAGCTCAATACTTTGCGATACATATTTCATAACATCTACTATTCTCTCTCGCTTTGTGCTTCATGACTATCTTTCCGAGTATCACCACATCATTGGTTCACATACTTTCTCCTTGTTACTCGATGACACACTCTAGTTCCTTGGTTAAAACTTGACTGTTGAGGGTCTAATTCTAAAATAAACCTCACATCATCTACACTTCACGCTCTGTGCTTCACAATACATCTTTCCTAACATCTACTCTCAATCACACATAAAACTCATTTCTCGATGACACACTCTTGTTCTATGGTTCATTCTTGACTATTGAGGGGGAATTTATAAATGAACCTCATCTCATACACATCCGCCTGGGACAACATGGTTTCCCCATCTACACATCTTATACATTATAATAACCCATCACACTCACATAACATTTACATATCTTGGTTGCATTTACTGTTGTTAGCTTAAATGTTACACTTTGTTTCCTATGCTAGATGAATTATCAGTATGTCATTATATTTTTCTATATACACATGCACATTCACTTGGTATCTTGAGGTGAATGTAGGAAATTTCACGAGTTCATACAGATGTATGATGTTCGAAACTACTCTTTACCAGTCCCGCCAAGGCTCCTGGGGAATCTACCTTTACTAGTCTTATACTTCACACATCACAAGTTCTATTGCTAAATTATTTACTTGCTTATCATCACTATCACTTTACTTTTTGCTGATCTATACACATTTTGACATACTATTTATCTTTCTAACATGCTAACGGGTGATTCATGTGTAATATTTGCCTTGCAAGATCTATACAACCATGGTTATTTGTCACCTTTTGTTTGCTATTGTTTGCAATTGTTTGTGGGATATACCATATGTCTTTCTTGATCATTGTATGCTTTTGGCCGCTTCGGCCTCAATTCTCTTGTGAAATTGTGAGTGATGTCCCATGTATAAAACCTAATTTTCATGGTCCATCTTATCTTAATAGTTGCTTGTTACATTGTCTTCACTATCCACTTTTAGATATGCATATCGACTTTTGGTCCTCTCCTTTAGATCAAATTCTCCTACAGTTTTCGCATGCACCTCAAATAAGGGGATACATCAATTGGATGAATAAATCACCCCTATAGCAGCTCACAACTTCAGAACAACACAATAGTGTATAGAATCAACATAGGCACGTAGTTACGACTAGCTCATAATCAAACTTGGGACCAAAACATAGAGCATACACTAGCACCTAGTCCCGGAAAGTAGCGGTGTATGTTTGTGTCCCCACCGGAGCTTGCGTCATGGGGAAAAAAATAGTCATTTTCTCACTCTAGCATAATTTAGAGCAAGATTCAACACAATTCTATGGTAGCAAGAATTTTCCTTCAATTACGTAATACAATCAATTAGTTATAATCGGTTATAATTGGGACAATAGGAACAACAGAACAAATCAGTGGTGCTTATTCGGAAAGCATCATGGAAGGAGAGAAAATATAATGTATCTCCCCAACACTCTTATCTTGGCATAATATCACCCAAAAAACTTGCACTTGGTGTGATATCACCCAAAAAACCCTCTCTTGGCATGAGATATCCTAAAAAACTCGTTATTGGCATGAGATCGCCTAAAAACATCACCATCGACATTCAAATATAGAACCTCTTAGCAAAGAGGAAAATATTTTTATCACATACTCTCTTACATATCCTAAGTATACACTTTCCTTTTACATACTTTTACACTTTTACTTATAACCACGTTAGTCTTTGATTTCTCATATACATAATTTTGGCTGCTCTCTTTCTCTTATTTTTCAAGTTCATTATTATGTGCAACAAGATGTAGCTCATACAGGCTCCAATGGATCACTATTATGCATACACTCCACCCCTAGGGTAAACCCCCTTCCTAGTTTCCACACTTCACACTAGGGTCACTTCACACTTCTCTTGTCCATTCGACACACCATCGACTACACTCTTCTCTATAGGATCACAAGGTACAAATATTATATCTAATTTATGCTATTGAGTATTCACTCAACAATATAAAGTGGGGGAAAAATGTAGAAAAAAAATCTATGCACTCACATACATTTCTAGGTCCTCGAGCATACTAATATGTACATGATTCTTAAGTGATAAAACTAATAATTGAAAACATTTTTGGGCCTCTTACTTTGTCTCTTATACTTTTGTTGACCTTACACACCCTACAACCTATCAGTATTTGAATGATTTATCTTTTATGGTCTTGAAACTAGTGCCCATTTAGGATAGAAGCACCTAGGTGCTCCTATCCCTTATGGGTGCTCCCGACCTTCTTTATTGAGGTGATTTTGACTCCACATTTTTCATATTTTTATTAGATTTGATGTGGTTGTTGGACATATGTAGGTAGATAATTTTTTTGAAGGCTACATGTACAATGAATGACATTGAAGCAAGATCAAAGTGACAATAGGAAACTAATAAGCGAAGCTCCTCCTGCACTGAAGAAGAGGTCGATCGTGATTATTCACATAGACACTAGCACCTGAATGACACTCGCACCGAGGCACTCTTGTCCTACACAATTTTGAGTTCCAGAATTCTCCAGTGAGAATTAAAAACAATTATTCTAGTTTGTTTCAACCATTCTCCTACTTAGATCATCTCCAGTTGCACTAAATCAAGTAAGTCACCCTCTCTCTCTATTGCTTAGGGTTTCATATTGTATATGTTTTTTTTTCTTGCGTCTTCTATATTATATTATCATTATATATAATTCATTACAATAGTTAATATAAAATTAAGGTTTAATTACATTTAGATTAAATAAGGTTCTAAAATATCATAATCATCCTGGAGGTGGTATTAGGGATCCAAGAAGGTGTTGGAAGTGATTTAGGTAAGATTTGGTGGTTTAGGGACATCTTTGTGTAAAAGTGGGGTTTTTAGGTGTAAGGAATGAACAGTAAAAATATGAACCTAAAATTCTCCAAAATATTCCTTGAGAACACTCTTTATGGTGGAATAATCATATTGTACACAATACCTAAGGGTTTCTCAAGGCAATTCAACTTTTGCGGTGTGTACTTTGTTGTCCCGATAAAATCAATGCCATTTTTGGAATTTTAGCAAGAAATAGGTTTTGAAACCTATTCTATTGATCTTATAAGGTTTCTTAGAGTCATAATCATATAAAATTTCACCTAAAAATACCTTTCCAAGCTCCAAGAATAAAGTTTTCAAGTCTTCACTAGTGTAGAGTGTGTTGATCCCATACTTAGCCAAATTTTTAATTGCCACATGTCATGATTTCACTCCTAGATCTCATTTGTGTCTATTTTTTCCATTTCCTAAAGAGAATTAGGGTATAAAAATGATTTTCCACATGCAATCCCCTCTCTCTCGGTCCCCCACGTGACCCTCTCCAACTCCACATGGGGCTTAACGACTAAAGTCATCTCCCTCGCACTACACCGAACTTTTCCACTTGTCAACATCTTTCTCCAAGGACCCATTTCTATTGCCTTTTCAATAAGGTGATAGAGTGGACAAAAATTATTTTCCCCATGTAATCCTCCTTTGTGGTTCTCCATGTGATCATTTTTCCATCCCCTAGGTGCTTATCTGGCTAACCCTATCATCTGCTCATTTCATAATGTGACGACACTTGTTAAGCAGATCTTGATCCAAGTGCCCATTTATGTACCTCTTGTCACTTTTAACCAAGGGGATAAAGGGGAAAAAAATTTCCCATTAGCAACTCATTTAACCCTATTTTTAACCACACTCGCTTTTCATTCAACCAAGGTTAAACTACGCTTAGTAGGGAAGCACAAAATGAACTAACTTATTTCTAAGCTACCTCCTTTGTATTTTCACTCTTCCACATTTTTTTATGCTGTAAAAAATTAATGAAAATATCTGAATACAATACACATTCTTCCAAATTCGTTCTAGAATAGCCATGGCTTCAAAAATAATATTTTCTCATAACTCACTAACTAGAAATCCGATTGCATTGAGATTTTTGCAGAATGATCTACTCCCAGACACCTTTATGATGAATGTTTCTACATACCAAATGATGCTATAATTTTCTACAGCTAAAAATATGAAACCCTAAATCTAAAATTTTCCTTTTTATTTATAATATTTCAAGCGGAAGAAACACAACAAAAATTGGAGCACGAGATCCGGGTGTAAAGCCGAATTTAACAAAGGTGATTTCATTGAAAATCAACACCAATATGACTAGTTTATAAAAAATATGACATGTTTTATATAGTGAATTAAAAAAAATAGTAATTCACTTAAAACATCAAGCTCTAATCACTCATAACATCTAGAAATAATGCAAGACAACAAACAAGGTAAAAAGGTAAATTTCCCAAAATAACAAGTTCAAAAAAAACTTGTTGAAAATATAAAATTCCTAAAAATGGCAAGGAGTCATCAATGGAGATAATATAAGTGTTCTAGTATCTTTAAGAGACAAAATTTGAGCAAAAGTAAAAATTCCCAAAATAATAGCTCCTGACCCCACCTGCGTAAAACATAAAGTTTCGGTTTTCGGTGTAGAAAGTTGTTGTTGGATCCATTTTCATTCACTTCACTAATTTTTTCCATCCTCTCATGGTTGTAAAGTTGTCTCATTTCTCAAACAAGAAAATAAATCTCCACAAGAATCATAAGGCATCATTTTATTTACAATTGTGTAAAGGAGAAAGACAAAGCATATCGAGGCACAACAGTTAAAATTAGGAACATCGTGAGGCTAGAAAAGAATATGTCAAGATCTAAGAGCCCTATTGGAATTTAAATTCATCAAAGGATATCATTGTGATCATAGGTGAAATGAGAAACTCATTAGGAAATTTGAGAAACATCGTGCCTTGAATCCATCGCCATCTCTCCAAGAAGCAAATCAAAGTAAGCTTGTCAAGTCATTTGAGCATTTGTAGTGCCCACTTCCCTTTGACACCTTTTGATACTGATCTTGATACTGTTGATTACATTATGGACATTATTATGGTTTTGATTTAGTACGATGTTAGATGTTGGACCATGGATTATTGTTGATCTGATTTAGTTATGATGCATGATGATTATTAGAGACACTTCATATGTGGATGATGATATACTATTTGACATGGATATATTATGAATGTTGTTTAGACATGTGATGTTTGGATATTGTGAGTAGACCTAGGAAATGGAAAATAAAATATTGGATGATGATATAGTTGTTGATAAAACTATCGGGATATTGTTAGATTGCTTTGATGTTGTTGTGATTCATATATCTAGATGATTTTGGAAATTTAATTATATTTATATTCATTTGGATGTTTTGATATGGCCACGAGGTCAAGGAGGTATTTGTGTTTATCATGCACTAGGAAGTCCTTGTTTTGAAAGTGGAAATGTGAAACAAGTGAAAAGAAAATATATTATTCTACCCTATGTTCAATAAATGATTTTGGAAGGAATAAAAGAAAGAATTTGTAAAATTTCCTTTTGAAATCAATAAATGAATGTAATGCTTTTCTCAAATTCCATTGTTGTAGTGAATTTGATCATATCAATGTATTGAATGTGAAATGCGTGTGAGAAAAATATAGTATTTTGTCTCTTTGAAATGTGAAAAATTTGAAATCAGAATTACTTTTTGGTCTTGAATGGTTTGATTTGAATCAACTAAAATGTGTTAGATTGGAATTGGAACGTATTCTAAATACTTAGAAGAAGAAATGGCAAATAGACCCATCAAGATTTGATCCTCTGTTATTTGTAATTTTAAAACTGGTAATTAATTAAACCAAAAATGCACAGTTCAAACCTGCAACAATAAAATAACAAATTAAATGATTGAATTGAAGTAGTAGGCCCTAAATGAGTTCAAATAGACAAAAACACTTAAGGAAATATCTCAAAACTTAGCAAAATCGGGCTCAAACCATTTTGCGTTTTTCATCAAGAAACAGAAATGTTCAAATTGTAAATCATTTAGACAAATTGAACCTTGAATCCTCCCTTAAATCCATTTAGGAACAATCCTCCATGTCTATTTGACATGTTGAGAGAGGAGGAAGATCAAATTGAATAGATCTAACAAGTTAAAATTTACCAGCGCACTATATAATCCTGCAAGACATTTTCTTAAAATTGACCCCTTAAAATTTATAAAAATCTAAAATTAATGATCTCTATGCAAAGAGGGTGTCGAGAGATTTCCAGAAAGTCCTTGTTTTCCCAAAACCGAGCTCTCTATCAAAATTTATGGCCTTATGAAGTTTTCTTCACTTGGCGTTAAAATTTTGGGAAAAATTTCCTTAGCGGGCCCGTGGCTTGAATTTTTCCCTTGGGACTTAGGAATTTTTTTCCAAATTTTCCCCGTTGTCCCTCAACTAATAAGGTGATGCCATGTGGCGTCATGAGGCATCGGTGGCGGAACGGTTCCCTTTTTATCTTTTGCACCTCAAATTTTTTTGGAAAATTTTCCAAGTTTCCCTCATTGTCCCGCCGGCCTGTAGCCAATCAGGGGCTGCCACGTGGCATCATGAGGTGCCGGCAGAGGCGCGGGTCTATGTACCCTTTTATCCCTCCAGGACTTTAGTTCAATTTTCTCCCCACTGCCTTGCCTTCCCCACGTTGGCTTAGGAGACACCACGTGTCCTTTGCGGATTCGCGGGCATAGAGCTGACTTTTCACCCACGCGGGAGAATTTGCAAAATGACTCCCACCATCCCGCCTTTCCTCGATTTTCCCCGTGCTACCTTAGGTACCGCCACATGTCCCTTGTGGACTGTGGACCCATGTAAGTGTGGGAGAAAATGTGATTTTTTCCCCGCATGGGAAATTTTTACAAAAGTCTCCCCGCAGCCCGCCAACCCACCCTTTGGGCAAATTTTCACCCCTGGGCCCGCAGCCCACTCTTGGGGAAAATTTTCACCCCAAGGCCCACCAGCCCATAACTTGAAAAATATGAGGAGTTAGGAGGAATTATTTATATCAATGGAAAGGTGAGGAAATTTCCTATCCAATGGGAGTAGTTTAGGAAAATTTTGAATGCGTTAAGTGTGAGAAAACCAAGTTGAAACTTTAAGCCTGTTAGAGAGTGGGTTTGGTGAGGAATTTTCCCTCTGAACCTAATTGAAACTTCTAACCCTAAATTTTGGACCTTATGACCTCTAATAATTATTAATAAAAGAAAAGTATGTTCTAGTAGACTAGAATTGTTTGAACCTGTTAGTGACAACTGTTGTCTTATAACCTGGTTGTAGATTCTTTTAATAAAAAAATTATTCCATAATTTTCCCTACCTAACCCTAGGTCATCTAGAAGGCTTAACCTCGATACTCTTGCTGTGGGGAAGGGTCCTCATGAAATTGAAATTGCACATGACCTCCTGAATATTAGCAGTGCTAGTCCCGATGTGCATATGGAGAGCTCTACAAAAAGGCTGGAAGCCTTAGAAGCTGATATGAAGCTGTTGAAGGATGAGGTTAAGAACTTGGCAAAACAGAAAGGAAAGAGGAAGAAGGAGGAGGAGGTGGGTATTGATAACAGCCAGATTGAAGATATCTACAAGAAGCTGAACTCCTTAGACTCCGTTTAGGGAAGGCCAAAACTCGTCATGATTACAATATGGCCATTTTTAGTGCGATTGAGGAGTTCATTGAGCAGCATGTCAGAAGTGTCTCCAATCTCAGCGGAGTTCCGGCAACACTTTGGGGCAATGATAAGGAAAGCAAAAGGACCATTGATCAGCTGGATAAGACTGACGCTGCCCACATGACAACTTTGGGAATGTTCAAATCCTGGAAGAACATCAAAACCAACATCGACAAAGCTACCAAGAAGTAGTTGTAGGTGCTTTAGCTACTCTTGAATGTTTTTTTGCTATTTTTTGCAGTCTCTTTGCTGCTTTTTTGCAGAGTTTTTGTTGTTTTGTCTTGATTGGGTAGCTGTTTTTTGGCTACTTTGGGCTTCATTGTCACACTTGGATTCTGATCCTTTTTTTTCTGGTTTTCATTCCTATTCTGGCTCCTAGGCCCTCTATTGTACACAAGGGTATAGTCCCTTTCAAAAAACTATTTGCCAATAATAATAATAAAAACCCTAGGTTGTTTCTTGGGTCTCAAGTGGGTTGTTTTAGCGGGTGTTACAACATTCAAGAAATGCTATGTGAAGAATCAATAGTTCACCCTTCTCCATGGGAAACATATAAACATGAAGTTACGTAAAATTTCCCAAATGTAATTTCATCCAGAAGTGATTTGAACTCAAAAAAGGTAGATAGATGATCTTCATGTGGAATATCTTGTATATAAGAATAAGAAACCATCCAAGATTCATTTGATGACATTTTCATAACAATGTTCTTAAAAACTTAGTCAAACTCATTATAGTGTGGTCAATCCTCAAAGGATGAAACATTGTAAGTGCAACCAAGATCCATTGAACACGAGCCTTCAAAAAGGAAGATAATGGAAAGAGGAAGCATAAAGGTTCCATATTCCAGGAGGATTCATAAGAAGGGAAGGTTCATCGTAAATCCATAGAGTCTATTGAGTCAAGAAATAATGATCCATTATAGCCTCCTTCTCTTCAAGAGCACCCAAGTTTATTTTTCTCATTGGAAAAAACCTTCTCATGAGAAACAAGTGAACAAGAGGTGTATAAGTAGATTTTGAAGCCGGAAAGGTAAAAAGGTAATAATCTTCATCAAGAGCATTGTGTGTCAAAAGAAGGAGAACATTACCATTATATCACCCCATTCCAATCAGTGTCCAATGTTCAAAGAAACCCACTAAGAGGAAATCCTTTCCCCACATGATGAATTCCTATTGTAGTAAGTGAAAAATAAGCATCAAGAGGATTGAGCATCATGGTGTTTTTCCTAGTGATCATTGGGGTAAATTGTGAAAGCCTATGAAGCAAGAAAGAGAACCTTATGTCCTAACTCATGCTATTAAAACCATCATGTTTCCATCACAAGGCAACAATATTTCTAAACACTTATTCAATGCTTTGGATTATCTCACAACAAAAGGAATGTAGTCACAAAATCATGCACTTTAATGCTATTATTATACTTTGCCAAGTATGTTGTTATATAAATGAATTTTGCGTAAGAAAAGTATTTATTGATGACCTATTTTGTTGTCCAATTGTTTGTCTTATTGGTATTTACCATTGTTGGCCTTGTACACTTGTCACTCATTCGCACGAGTTCTGTTAGGTCTCGTGATTCTTACTAGTCGGTATTCACTCAATTATTGTCACTAATCTTTGACTAAGGCACCTAAAGAGGGATTAGGGTCCTTGAGGCACCCTAGTCCCGATTCTAGGTGTCATAGTCCCAGTAAAATTTGGTTTTATTTTTTTCATTTGAGGTCGTATTTTCAAATTTTCCTCTCATCTCCTAAGGTACTAGTCAACATGCCAGTCATTCATTAGTGTCAAAATTTGAACAAGAGATCCCTATATAAACACAACATACATACTACCTTATGGGTAGACTATTACTATCAAGGGATAGCTATCTACATAGAGCAAGGGACTGTATTTGGGCATTATTCTACATCACACACTACATAAGAAGGGGAGTATTCATTCTATTCCATCCACCATTTTACATTTTATCTAGCTACTACCTAATATCTCTGCATCATTGGCGCTAGGGAAACCTAGGCACATTATTACACACACAAGCACATAGAACTACATTGGGTCTGAGATGTAGTGCAACGCTCAGTCATAAGTCCATCTATTTGGCAACTGAGGATAGTCTGACCCCTTCATTTACATCTTTATTTTTTTAGGGTTTGATGCTTTGTGTGGGGTTTTGCAGGTGATTCTTCATTGCAGGTTTACAACGACATCAATGAACCAAGTGTGAGACTCACCTACCAAAGATGAAGTACTGTGAAGACCTAATGACCATATCAAGATAAAATTCTGAGCTATTTTGTAGTCCAAGGCTCCCGATTTTAGACCGGGCTTCCCACAGTGCCCCTATCCCTCTCCGGTGTCCCGGTCTAGACATATATGCTTCGATGTAATTTTCTGAGGATCGTTGTGACGCTCTATTCTACCATTCCATCACTCTGTTAAGTCCTAGATCACTATGAGCTAAGTCCAATTCATATACGTATTCCCTCCCCTTTCATTTTATTTAATCATAAATATAAAATAAATTACTTAGCATTTATATTTCATTTATGTTTCATTTATCATAGTTGTACATTTATGATTTTAATAAAATAACCTAGATTTTATTGAATCATTTTGGTGAACCCATAGCTTAGAACATTTTTCCCTATGATCCACTAAAACCCTAATGGATAAGGATAGATCTTCTCCTTCTCGGATCATCATGCCTCATGTTAGTATCAATCCTATCTATGATGAGGCAACTATATCTGAGCTTATGGCTCTATATTGTGATGTTACTATGCCGGATGATATTCAACAACTCTTAGCTAATGAATGTAATATACCTACTAGATTTGAAAATTATTCCTTTAGCATTGTTTTGGATCCGGATAGCTTTTCTGGTTATCGCCCTTGTTATATAGTTATCCATGATCCTCCTTATGACATTTCCAAGGAAATTCTAGATGACTCTCTTATTGATTTTATGTTTGGTCTTGACAATAGTACACATGTGCATACTAATTATCCTCCTAGTCAGACCACTACTATAACTGCATCTCATGCCTCTCCTATTTCTGACAATGCTTCTCATGATTCATTGCATACTAGTTCACATAATCATTCATACTATGTTGATGATCCAATTGATGATACACTTAATGAAATTTTCATATCTGAGTCTCTCTCGATTTCGACGAAACAATTGATAGTCATGAGTCTACTACTTTACATACTACTGAGTGTGAATCTCCTACTCCATTTTCATCTTCTTTTGAGGTTGTACCTAATAATATGCACAACTCATCGCCATCTATTAATTCATCTCCTCCTATCCCTCCATATCCATCTATTAGTTTGTCTCCTCCTATCATTTCATCTCCATCTGACACTCCTATGAATGTTTCTGATGCTAGTCCTACCACTTCTATGGATGTTCCATGTCCTTTATCACCTATTACTTCTTCAAACCCTAAGCTTACTAGGCCTTTAACATTGACCCCTCCTACATCTCCTATCAACATACCTATGATTACTCACAATGGCAAGTTACAACCGCTTAACACATTATTACCATCCTCTATTATTCCTTCACATGATATATTGTCTCTCATGCATGTTGTGGGTCATTTATAGTCTCAGGTTCAATCACTCACATTATAAATCAAGGCCTATTATGCTTCCATTGATAACAATTCATTACATGACAACCTTATTCCTAAGAAGATTCATAACTCAAAATTTCCTAAGGATTTTATTATGCCTACATTTTCATGTTTCGATGGTACTAGAAACCCCTACTTGTATCTCAAACATTACCATATGGCTATGGCTTTATATTCTAATGATCGATTATTTCTTAAAGCCTTTTGAAATAGTCTTACCGATGACACTTTACAATGGTATACTCACATACCATTTGGATCTATTAGCA
Source organism: Taxus wallichiana var. yunnanensis (assembly GCA_018340775.1). Classification (NCBI taxonomy): domain Eukaryota; kingdom Viridiplantae; phylum Streptophyta; class Pinopsida; order Cupressales; family Taxaceae; genus Taxus; species Taxus wallichiana. The sequence goes on from CM031236.1 coordinate 301,884,271, forward strand.
CTTATCATGAGATGGAAGAAGCTTTTCTTCATCGCTTTATCATCAACAATGGCCCTAGAGTTACCTATGATCATCTACCTACTTTACATTAGAGAAGGGTTTGATCTACCCTCACTACTTTAGGTTGTGCCTTCAACCAGGGTGAGAGGACCCATTTTGTAACCCGTGTTGGTGAAGGATATCAAGAGATCCTTCTTTGCACAATTTTCATGAAAACCTTGAGAAAATATGATCAATACAACACAATCTAACTCTCACAAGTTGTCACACTAGAGAGTGGAGATGTTTTTTGGACAAGGTTCGGGTTACTAAAGACAATAATTGAAACTTGATTGTCTCTGCATATTTTGGTAGTGAAATTTGTTAAATATTTGTGGATACACAGTACAAACATAGGGGTAGTTCATGTAGGATTTATCATTTGAGAAGTTTTTGGTGGGAAGTTAAGCAAGATAAAGTTGATTATACTAGATATTTGAGAGCCTTTACAAATATTGGAACACTCACAGAAAAAATGCTTCAAAATAGCCAAAATATTCCTTCAACTAGAAGGTGTGTATCAATGGAGGCCCAAAGATGCACAATTTCATACACTCTTCAAGAATTCAACACAAAGGCTCATGTTAAAGACTCAATTAAATGTTGGAAATCCCTGATTAGTCATGCCTAAGATACACTCATAGGCTAACAAACAATCTTTGTCAACACAATGAAAGTAAAGTGATTTTAAATTGTTTATTTCATTACAAGATGAAAGCTCTCCTCATAATGAAATTGCAAATGCCACAATACTACCACATGGATAAGATCTTGTGTGATTTAGAGGGATTTTAACATAAGATTGCAACAAGAACATGAAAAACTATTTGAAAACATTCTAAAATAAAAGCAAACACAATTATGCTCATGATCAACACAAATTCATTCAAGGTTCACTAGATTCATCAATGGGAAGTTTCTTCAACAATCTCAGAGCTTGTCAATGGTTGTACACTTGCAACCATCTTGACATGACTAAATCTAAAAACACAGGAAATAAACAGGTTTCTCAGATGGTCTCTCGGGGAAAATGGTTTTCTCAAACTTTCTCAGAAAAATTAACCCCCTATATAAGAGTATTCTCATTGCATTTATACAATTTCACTCGCTCACTCATCCCAAATTTCCCCCAAAAGTCTAAATCTTCAAGAGAATATTCCTCTTTACAAAATATATTTAATCATGTTTATTCCCTTGAAAATATCTTACTTTTTGTTGCTAGGTGGATAAATCATGAATTGATCACGTTTCTCAGTTCCTCAACTATGACCAGGATGCCATGTCATAACTTTTGATAGTCTTTTAATCATTCTTTTATTTTTTTGTGCAAGAAATCCCTTTTTTAATAATTCTCAGGTGGCTCCATATGGCTTGATCGACAAAGCAATCTTTTTCACCTTTGAGAATACACCTTGAGGAATAGATACCTACATTCATTCATTCATGCCTCTCAAAATGAGTGTCCTCGCATGGATTATACCACATATCTGTGTTGCGAGTCCGAGTCGGCCAAGTGTAAAGAGAGCCAACGGAAGCCTCCACATGTCTCCTTAGGCTTTGCAACTACAAAGGTGAAGTCCAGAGGTAGGTTCCCAAATGAGCATGGGCCCTCCACGTGTTTAGAACCCAAGAGAGTTGCATCGGTCACTTTGAAAAGTCCAAGCATGGGAAGGTCCAATGGAAGCTTCCACGTGTCTTTGGCACAACTTCAAAGATGAAGTCTAGAGGTGGGACCTCAAATGAGTGCAGGCTCTCCATGTGCCTGGGCCCAAGAAAGTTTCCTCGGCCATTGAAAAAGTCTCAGTATAAAGAGGAGCTAGCGGAAGCCTCCACATGTCTCTTTAGCACACTTTTGATATGGTGCCCAAAAGCGGAGACCCCAAACAAGCGCGGGCTCTCCACGTGTCTCGGGCCTGAAAATTTGTACCGACCATTGAAAAAGTTTTAAGAACCAGTGGAAGGTGCCACGTGCCTAGGGTCCGAGAAAGTTGCATCGGATGCTTGAAAATTCTAAGTATGGGAAGATCCAGTGGAAACCTCCATGTGTCTTTGGTGCTCTTTCAAAAGTAAAATTCAAAAGTCCCCAAAATTTTAGGGTCAGGGAATGTCTTCATGAGTACCTAAAAGTCCATGTGTCCATTTAAAGTTTTGTTTTTAAAAAAGACTGGCCTCACATGTGTCTCTTTTCAATAGAATTCCAAAGAAAACCCTGGGTGGGAAGTGCGGAGCCTCTCCACCTTCTAATTTTTAAAATTCCAAGAGCCATTTTTAAAAGCTGAAAATCAAAAGTTCTCATGTGTAAACCTCCCTTGACAACAACTCCAAAGGTCAAAATGAGAGGTCTTTAACCTCTCATCCTCAAATGAGCATGACCCTCCACATGTTTTTTCCATTTCCTTGACATTTCCATTATCAAATCAGATCATTTCTTAGGTCCTTTTTTATCACATTTACCTTTTACTTTCAAGCCCTTTGTCCAAATGCATCAAAATATCAAATAGACCCACCATGCCACATCCAATTAGAAAATACCAAGTATCCATGGATGTTGGGACAAGATTTACAAAGGAGACACAATCGTGGAAGATATGCATGGAAAACAAAATTTTTTTTTTTTTCATGGAGAGAAGACTATAAATAATACCAAGACTCAATGTGATCCATGACCCAAGGAAAGGACTTGAAAAAATCTAAATGAAGGAGAAAGTTTTCACGCATCCATACAGGGAGACAAAAAATACTTCTAACCAGGCGGGCTGAAAATTTTAAATGAAAAAGGGGCTGAGATTACAATTGAGCACCAACACCACTCACTTCGGGGATGGGACTCACTCAGTGGAGTGAGTGCCACAAGAACAACATAACATAGACCATGTGCCAAAAATCCATTGGGAAATGGAGTCAAGAACAAGCTTGCAAAGCAAAAAAACAATTTCCAACCTCCCAAGAACAAACTGAGAAACCAACAAAACCAACTAGTCCAAGGACCGGAGAAACAAACCAAAATATAAAAAAACAAAAACAAAAAAGAACTAAAAGACTGTACACTATATAATGATGTGTGCCTTGATTATGAGAAATCAATCAAGGAAATGTTTCAAGTGCCTACCATTAATAGGAAACTCAAGAATTCCCCATCTAGATCTTTTAGGAAGAAGGTGTGCTCACTCGATCCTAATATCAATAGAATAAGGGCCCATCCATAATGCATCAAAATTTCCATGTTTTCCCTTATCCTCATGTCTGCTATCCCATAGTAGCACCAGATCTCCTACACTTGAAAAACTCTTGGGGTAACCTTTTTGTCAAATAATTTCTTCATTTTCTCCCTAAACTTCACATGTCTTTGATGGGATTCTCTTCTCTCTTCATCTAGTTCAACAATTTGATTGATCATGTGCATCATAGGGACTAACCTCCTGGTCCTCCAACTATTGGATGAATTGATATGAAGATAATTGCATATGCAGGGGAAGTAGAGCTTGAGTTCCATACACCAATTCAAATGGGCTCTTTCCAGTAGCTCTTTTAACAATAATTCTATCAGCCCAAACAAAAAAATTCAATTGCTCACCCCACTTCCATTTGTTTAATTCCAAGGTCCTTCTGATTATCTTCAACAAATTCTTGTTGCTTGATTCTTCTTGTCCATTACCTTGGGGATTATAATTTGAAGCATATGCTAAATTGATCCCATACTCATGACACATGGCTACCAAAGGTTTGGCTCGAAAACTCATAGCATTGTCAACAACTATCTTAGTAGGCACTCCAAACCTACAAATTATATGATTTAGAATGAAGTCCATAACAATTTGGTGGGTAGCTTTCTTGGTAGGGATTTCCTCCACCCACTTGGTGAAGTAATCAGTGGCCACTAATATCCACTTGTGGCCTGCACTTGAAGAATCTGAAATCTCACCAATGAAGTCCATTCCCCACTGCTTAAATGGGGCTTCAATTGATACAGGATGCAAAGGGAGGGAGCTGAAGCTTTCAATCTTCCTGAAAAATGTTGACAACTCTCACACTTTCTTACCAGTAGAGTTGTATCTTTAAAAAGAGTTGGCCACCAGTAACCAACCCTTAATATCTTATGGGTTGTGACTCTTCCAGAAAAATTCCCTCCACAAACTCCTCCATGGAAATCATCAATTATTTTGGGGCTTCATCCTCAATGATACATCTCAAAAGAACTCCCTCAGGGTTCTTCCAAGCTAACCCATAATCAGTGATGATGTATTTTTGGGAGGCTAACTTAAGTGCTCTCTTTTGATTCTTGCTTAAATACTCAGGGCATTGTAGATGTTTGAGATAAAAAATAATATCCTTGTACCATTCATAATTTGTCAATTTCTCAAGAATATTCAATCTTTCTTCTTCAACCTCATTTATCTCAACTATTTGCAGGTTGCTTTCTACCATTAGCTTTTCTAGGCCCAATCCTCTGACCAATTTTGTAGTTTGGATGTCCATATCATATTCTTGCAATTTATTTTCCCATCGGCATCTTTTACTTGAAATTTCCATCTCTGATAGGATATCCTTAACCATGGTATGGGGAACATAAGCTATGACTTTAGAGCTCAAAATATATGGCCTAAATATTTTTGTGGCTTTGACCAAAGCAAAGGCCTGTTTCTCCATGATAGTATACTTCAATTCTCTCCTTGTAATGCTTTACTAAAGAAAGCAATTGGTCTTTCAGCTCCTTCATCATCCTTTTGTAACAACACAAATGCAATAGTATTCTCTGAAGCAAAGGAAAACATTTGGAAATCCTTTTTATAATCAGGAGCTGCTAAAACAGGGGCATTCTTCAATGCTTCCTTAATCCCAGTAAGGCTTGAATAATTGCTTCTTCCCATTTGATACTCTTGATCTTTCTTCAACATATTGGTGATTGGGATAGTCAATTCAAAAAAGTTGGAAATAAATCTCCTAATAAAATTTATTTTCCCAAAAAAGGATTGAATTCCCTTTTTGGTTCTTGGAATAGGAACTTTGCTAATGGCTTCCACTCTCTCGGGATCAATCATGACCCCTTCTTTTGACACTATATGTCCAAGCAAATTTTCCTTTTGAACCCCAAAATGACATTTCTTAGGGTTCAATGAGATACCATATTCCCTGCACCTTATCAACATCTTTTCTAAATGTTGCAGGTGATCACTTCTCTTCCTTGAAAAAATATCACATCATCTTGATACACAATAATGAAGTCATTTATATATCCTAAGAATGCTACATCCATTTCTCTTTGAAATGTGGCTCCAACATTCATCAGGCCAAATGACATTCTTACATACACATAGGTTCCCCATGGAGTAGTGAAAGTGTTTTGATTCTCTCTGATTGCTTCACAACCACTTGGTTATACCCAAAAAACCATCCAAAGTAGATAACAATTCTAAACCTATAACCAATTGCAACATGTTATCCATATTTGGCAAGGGATAGTTGTCTTTAATTGATGCCTTATTTAAATTTCTAAAGTCAACACACAATCTTATGTCTCCATTCTTCTTTCGGATAGGTACCAGGTTTGCAACCCATGAAGAATACCTTGTAGGTTGTATGATTCCTCCATCCCTTAACTTTTTCAACTCTTCTTGCATTTTTAGAGAAAGGAGTGGATTAATTGGTCTTTTTTTTCTACCTAAATGGCTTGGCATTAGCTTCCAGGGGTATTTCATGTTGAAAAAGGTCTTCCCTATATGCTTTTAGTTCTGAATATGACCAAGCCAAGCAATCCTGGTACTTTTTTAGCAATTGGACATATGACTTGCTTTTCTTCTCTATTCAAGTTGTTTGCCTAGCCATATTCTCCTAGGTTTATCCTTTGTGCCCAGGTTATATTCTTCAACATCTCTCGAGGATGACATGTGTCTATTAATAATGCGGTCAACATTATCAAAATTTGATTCCAATGCAACCAAACCTCTCGGAATAGTATTGGTTTTCAATTGGATAATGTCTTTACCAAACAAGGTCTCTTTTCCATCATTTACACAAACCATTGGTTCCCAGTCCATACTTTGATTGGAAAATTCTCCTTTATTTTGCAAAAACCTTTGGACCTAGGCATCATCTTCAAAAACTTTCCAATGCTTGATATTATCAGGGACAGATGACCTAGTCAATATTTCAATATCATATTCACAATAGGGAGACATTGTACAATTTTCAAACCTAGATCCCAATACTACCAATTTTCTACTACAATATTATACTATACTTCCTATCATGATGTATTATATTGAAAGAATCAAACATTTCAATGAAGTCCCAAACTACATGCTTATATTGCTTCATTCTTTGATTCTTTGTTGCATATACAACTTTTCTAACTTGTTTGACTATCAACTCTAAATCCCCTTTAACAATAATATCCTTGACACCATATTTCCAAGAAATCCTTAAACCCAACAATAGTGCTTCATACTCAACAATATTGTTTGTGCACTCAAAATTGAGTTTAAAAGAAAAGTTAAACTCCTCTTGGCTTGGAGATATCAAAACAACACCAGACACCATTACCAAATCTAGAACAAGCCCCATCAAACATCAAGGTCCAAGGAGAACCAACCTACTCAGGATATTCACACTCATCAATTTTATGCTCCTTACAATCAGCATAGCCCACAAAGTTATCGACATCGACATCTATGTACAATACTTCATAAGAAGCATTGTTAGGGTCCTCAATGATATGCAACATTTTCTTCTCACCATATAACTTCACAAGGTTCCCCTCAATTGGTATGGTTGCATATGACATGTCCATTTGTACTTCCACCCACACTAGCTGCCCATTTTCTAGATAATAACATCCCCCACTTGGCAGGATAATCCACAATAACCACATTCATGGTTAAGCATTTTCCTGGATAAGTTGCTAGTTGCACTACCATTCCTTTGACATATCCAATTACTGGCACTTCTCTTGAATCCATAGTAGTACATTTCCCAAAAGTTGTTGTTACCTTGATATTTAACTCATTCATTACCTCAAGAGGCATTACATTACATGAGGCTCCTGAATCAAACATGCAGTTATGTACCAACCTATCTTTAATAATCAAAGTGGTAAAAAATGGATCGACATCCAACTGAGATTCAACTAGAGAAGTTCCCAAATACACCTCAGATGATTCACCCAGTTCCTCCAATGCTTGTGGTATTTCTAATTCTACAATAATAGGAGGAATCTCTATATTATTAACACTTTTTCCCTGAGTAATATTTTCTTCCTTAAATCCCAAATATTTGAATGCCCTTTTCCTATGCTCAGGGATCCTGAGTAATTCAACAATGGGAACAGTGACCTTGATCTGACTCAGATTTGGGCTATGTCACAAGGAATATATTTGGGTAGGGCAAGTATTAGGAGGAAGATTCACCACTTCATCTAATAGTATAGGAGTTTTTAGAGTCTGGGCATGGGCAGGAGCACAAGTTTTATTTGGGGTAATTAGGCCTTTTCTAGATGTATCTTTCTTAGGGGTTTCCTTTGGGATATTGGTAAGAACTGGAACTTTTGGCTTGGTTTGTGGCCCTCCCCTTTGACAACCTTACTTCTAGTGTTATATTCTTTCTCTGAGAAACTACTGCATTCATCAACAATTTTCTGTCCTCTTTGGAAGGGATCCCTCCATCATACTTTTTAATCATCAAGGCCCTTAAGTATTCAAAATCATGATTAGGAAGATCAAATGCTTGCACCATATCAATTTCAAAAGTATTAATAGGAGGAAGAGGTAATACCCGGTGAACACAATCCCATAAAATTTTCAATAGTTCTAGCACTTATCAATTCAGTTGAGGTTTCCCCTTACCATGAGTTTGTAGGGCATTCCATCATGCACACATCATCATATCATCTCATCATCATCTACTTCCTCAACTTCTTGATCTACATCACATGGGGAGTGTGGTAAGAAACACCTATCACACCACTCGATAACATTGGCCTCCTCCACAGTAGCAACCTTGGCAGTCAAAGGATCAGAACCAATCTATTCTCCCTAGGTTGAGGTTATTTATTTCCTGATCCCATGAGCCCTTTCCCTCTGTCATCTGGTCTGTGATCACCTCTGGGATGATTTCCAAATCTCTCTTGACCGTGTGGCTTGTGTTGACCTTGGAACTTTGTCCTATCCCTTTTTCTACTCTAGCCAGTTTATAGGATATCTCTTTAACTACTCTCCACCAAAGTTTTTACAACCTCTTCCAGATCCACAACTTTGTTTGATTGAGGCCTCTCAGGATTGATTAACTTGACACCCTCTCTCTTAGGAGGCTTTCCAACTACTTTGATGTTATTTTCTATTTGTAAGGCCATGGTGAAATCCTACCTCAATGTTCTTGGGTTCTTATCTCTCAAGTAATAAGTAACCTTTTTATCAAAAGCATCAGAATATTTTATCAAACAGGACTCATCACTTGGCCTTAGGATTATAGGTAGCCTATTCAAGGTCTTATTGAACCTAGTATTGAAATCATGGACAGATTCATTTGGATTTTTCTTTATATTTTCAAATTCAGATAAAAGGAACTTGGGATCTATCTTATCCCCATATTGCAATCTAAAGGCATTTTTCATCTCGGTCCATGAATCTATTGAATTATCTGGTAAAGCCTTGTACCAGTCACATGCATCCTCCTCAAGAGTATGAATAAACAACTTTTATATACATGTCTTCAAACTCAATTTCAAAATCTTCCATCATATTGACAAAGAGTTTTAAATGGTGGTCACCAGTGATGGCATTATTCCCTTGAAATTTTGGCAACCTATTTCTAACATCTTGTGGCACCATATTAGGATATCCATCCATACCTCTAAAATCTATAGGTCCAAAAGTATTGACAACAAAAGGAGGTCTAGGTGGAGGTTGGGCCATATTGCCTTGAGGTGGTGAATTTACAGGAGAATCAAAATGATAGGGAATGAGGGGTCTTTGGAGCACATGAGTATAACTTTCAAAATAAATATCTCTAATGACTCAATTTCTTGGAAAACCCTATCAACCTTGGAAGAAATAGGGGAAAACTGAGAGGCACACTTTTCAGACACAAATGATGGCCCCTCTCTAGTTGGAGAACTCAAATTTATATAAAGATTACTTGGTTCAAATCACTTGAAGACGTATGGTAATCTTCAACCATAGATTGATCACCTTTCAGAACTGATATCTCCTTTTTTGATTCTTGATTTCCAACAACTTTCCAGACTTGTTTTCCTTCTAAATTTGCTTTTCCTAGTTCTAGAAATAACTTTTTAGTAGGATCCCTAGTGAAGAAAGACCTTCTTCCCTCCATCTTTGCAAATATCGATGAAAAATTTCACTTGACACAGGTTAAGACACTAGTAATCATCAAAATTTCAATTCAACATGGAGTCGCCACTAAGGATTTTCACCTTAGTTGTGCAGATGCACTATAAGTAACTTGCCAAGTGTCTATCAATGCTTAATTTCTACAAAGCTTAATAGATCCGACCTTCCTTTACCCACATTTATCACTATTGATGCAAATTTAGTGCAATAACCACTAGAAACTAGAAATACTACACAATGAACTTGTAATCTTGCACAAAAATCTTACAAATCTCAACAAAGGATGACGTTTAAACAACTTATTTGTACTTAAACCATGTAAGAAACATTACCAGGGTTGGTATGTGTATGCATTTGTAAAAATAGTCCCCAAAAATGATGCCACTTTGGTGTTGTTGCCACAAAAATAGGTCCCGTGTTCAAATAATCCTCTGCAATTCAAATAATCCCAAATGGTGCCACTTTGGGTGTTGTTGCCACACAAATAGGTCCGGTGTTCAAATAATCCTCTACAATTCAAATAGTCCCCAAATGATTGCACTTGATTTCAAATAATCCTCTTAAATAGGTCCCTTGTGTTCAAATAATCCTCTGCAAAAAATAGGTCCCTTTAGTGTTTGTTGCCACATAAATAGGTCCTCGATGTTCAAATAATCCTCTGTAATTCAAATAGTCCCCGAAATGATGCCACTTGGGTGTTGGTATCCAAATTGATTCTCTATGGGGTGTGAGAGCAACATCACAAAACTAGGCAGGATGCTTAGAGAGACAAAATCATGATATAAGTCATTTTGTAGCCGGGGAGGGGATTCAACTGACTCTTTGTCACTCAGGCATTGGAGAAATGGATATCACCTTACTAAGGGTTTGATCTACCCTCACTACTTTAGGTTGTGCCTTCAACCAGGGTGAGAGGACCCATTCTATAACCCGTGTTGGTGAAGGATATCAAGAGATCCTTCTTTGCACAATTTTCATGAAAACCTTGAGAAAATATGATCAATACAACACAATCTAACTCTCACGAGTTGTCACACTAGAGAGTGGAGATGTTTCCTGGACAAGGTTTGGGTTACTAAAGACAATAATTGAAACTTGATTGTCTCTACATATTTTGGTAGTGAAATTTGTTAAATCTTTGTGGATACACAATACAAACAGGGGTAGTTCATGTAGGATTTATCATTTGAGAAGTTTTTGGTGGGAAGTTAAGCAAGATAAAGTTGATTATACCAGATATTTGAGAGACCTTTACAAATATTGGAACACTCATAGAAAAAAATGCTTCAAAATAGCCAAAATATTCCTTCAACCAGAAGGTGTGTATCAATGGAGGCCCAGAGATGCATGATTTCATACACTCTTCAAGAATTCAACACAAAGGCTCATGTTAAAGACTCAATTAAATGTTGAAAATCCCTGATTAGTCACACCTAAGATACACTCATAGGCTAACAAACAATCTTTATCAACACAATGAAAGTAAAGTGATTTTAAATTGTTTATTTCATTACAAGATGAAATCTCTCCTCATAATGAAATTGCAAATGCCACAATACTACCACGTGGATAAGATCTTGTGTGATTCAGAGGGATTTTAACATAAGATTGCAACAAGAACATGAAAAACTATTTGAAAACATTCTGAAATAAAAGAAACACAATTATGCTCATGATCAACACAAATTCATTCAAGGTTCACTAGATTCATCAGCAGGGGAAAGTTTCTTCAACAATCTCAGAGCTTGTCAATGGTTGTACACTTGCAACCATCTTGACATGACTAAATCTACAAACACAGGGAAATAAATAGGTTTCTCAGATGGTCTCTCGGGAAAATGGTTTTTCTCAAACTTTCTCAAAAAATTAACCCCCTTATGCAAGAGTATTCTCATTGCATTTATACAATTTCACTCACTCACTCATCCCAAATTTTCCCCCAAAAGTCTAAATCTTCAAGAGAATATTCCTCTTTACAACATACCATTTAATCATGTTTATTCCCTTGAAAATATCTTACTTTTTGTTGCTAGGTGGATAAATCATGAACTGATCACATTTCTCAGTTCCTCAACTATGACTGGATGCCATGTCATAACTTTTGACAGTCTTTTTAATCATTCTTTTATTTTTCATGCAAGAAATCCCCTTTTTAATAATTCTCAGGTGGCTCCATATGGCTTGATCTGACAAGCAATCCTTTTCACCTTTGAGAATACACCTTGAGGAATAGATACCTACATTCATGCCTCTCAGAAATGAGTGTCCTCACATGGATTATACCACATATCTTGTGCTGTGAGTCCGAGTCAGGCCAAGTGTAAAGAGGAGCCAACGGAAGCCTCCATGTGTCTCCTTGGTGCAACTACAAAGGTGAAGTCTAGAGGTAGGTTCCCAAATGAGCGCATGGGCCCTCCACATGTTTCGAAACCCAAGAGAGTTGCACCGATTCACTTGAAAAGTCACGAGCATGGGAAGGTCCAATGGAAGCTTCCACATGTCTCTGTTTAGTGCAAATTCAAAGATGAAGTCTAGAGGTGGGACCTCAAATGAGTGTAGGCTCTCCACGTGCCTTGGGCCCAAGAAAGTTGCCTTAACCATTAAAAAGTCTCAGCATAAAGAGGAGCCAGCTGAAAGCCTCCACGTGTCTCTTCTTCATTGCACTTTTGATATGGTGCCCAAAAGTGGAGACCCCAAACAAGCACGGGCTCTCCACATGTCTCGGGCCCAAAAAAGTTGTACTAGCCATTGAAAAAGTTTAAGAACTAGCGGAAGGTGCCACGTGCCTAGGGTCTGAGAAAGTTGCATCGGCGCTTGAAAATTCTAAGCATGGGAAGATCTAGCAAAAACCTCCACGTGTCTCTTCGGTGCTCTTTCAAAAATAAAATTTAGGGTAGGTCCCCAAATAGGCATGGGCCCTCCATGTGTCTAAGAAAGTTTCTAACAAAGATGCACTATAAAGAGGAGCTAGTGAAATCCATTGAAAAGTCCTTGGCTAACTCAAAGGTAAGGAAGGCGCCTCAAATGAAAAAAATCTATGGTCTAATAAAGTCCACGTGTCTCCTGTCTCCTTGGTACAACTCCAAAGGTAAAAATGAGAGGTGAATCCTCAAATGAGTGCAGGCCTCCACATGTCCTTTTGCGGGTCTTAGGCATTTACCTTATACTTTCAAGCCCTTCACCGTAATGCATCAAAATATCAAACAGACCCACCACGCCACATCCAATCAGAAAATACCAAGTATCCATGGATGTTGGGACAAGATTTACAGAGGAGACACAATCGTGGATGATGCCCAACAACAAAAAATTTTTTTCCTCATGGAGAGAGAAGACTAAATAATACCAAGACTCAATGTGATCCATGACCCAAGGAAAGGACTGACAACAACATCTAAATGAAGGAGAAAGTTTTCATGCATCCATATAGGGAGATAGAAAATACTTCTAACATGATCAATTGTAATGAGTTAGAGGATAAGGGCATCATATCCTTTAGCTCTTGCTCATGTGAGTAGTCCATATCTCCTCTCCCTTGTCCATGCACTAGTAGTCTAGGTGAGTTATCTCCTTCTTCTAGTGCTAAGGTCATTTTTCATCCATTGCCATAGGTCATCACTCATGCATGTTCTCCATCATGTCCATCCATCGCTGCACCATCTCACCCACATCATCCATCTCATCCATCACATCATGCTACTACTTCACATTGGATTCCATAGACCTTGACATTTACACCGCCCACCCCGCTCCACATAACATTCAGTTTGGTTCATACGCTCATCTTTGCTTTCATTCCACATGCTTCCATCACTTTGTGCCACCTTAGTTTATTGTAGGTGATTGTTATCACCCTACCCCTTGATGATGTACTCTTGTTCTTATGGTTCTTACATGACTGTTGAGGGATATGTTACAATAAGAAACTCTCTTCACACGCTCTATTGGTTCATCTAGTGCACCATATGAAATCATTCCCCAATGACACACTCGTGTTCTTGTGGTTCTTACATAACTATTGAGGGATATGTTAGAATAATAACCTCTCTTCATGTGTTCTATCGATTAAATTAGTGCACCCTATCAAATCATTTCCTGATGAAACACTCTTGCTTTATGGTTCATTCTTGATTTCTTTGGGGTATAACCTAATGAACCTCATAATCTATACTCTGGGGAAATCACTAATATAAACCCCTATCCTTATCATACTAACATATTATGACTATATCAAACTTTTACACATCACCAAGCATTCATCACAAAAGGTTATTTTTCAATCATACATTTTCTATCATCACATACATTATACTATCATCATCACACTAACTACACATTACAATTCAAATTAAAAATAAACAATACTCAATGCATCAAAGCATCATACATGACAATAAAATAAATCATACATCATCATCACATCATAAGCATCAATATACATCAAATACAATCGTCATATGCCAATAAATTTGTCTATATATATATCGATTACAATCGAGTTAAAAACATATCATCATTGGGGAAACTCCCTATATTGATTACATCAAATACAAACCATATCTCATCATCACTGTCACTATCTGGTTTGCAAGTTCTCTAGAACTTGACGCCTTGTCATTAACTCTGTGTTGCTGATCGCAACCTTGATATCTTTCCACCTATCTCTACGAGTTTCAACTCTGTCAATTACTTCACAAAATGACTTTGTAATGTGATAAATTCTACAAACACATCCAATGCTAAAGGACTACCACCCACCACCTCTATAGCTCATCATATTTCCTTTCTTGCCTCATCCCTCTCACTCAGTAGCATGGTACACGTCATTGTTGCTATAGAAATTGGATTAAACAAATGGGCATTCTTACCTGTAATTTCATCCACATGCTCTAACATCCCTCCATCTATAAGTATGTCGATTGGCACATTCTAGTGTCAATGTGTAGATCGATGTGTCTACAATCAAGCTCCAATATGCATCACCTACAGATAATAACACAATAAATTAGACATCCATAAAAATCACATAAGCAAGTAACCAATCATACAACATAACTATATAGATACTCATGCTCCATTATCATCACCACTACATTGTTGGGGCTTTCCCCTCCACTCCTCCTCCTGTGGTAATCTGTCACATAAAAACAATGGAAATAAAAACACCCATTGATGCACTATCCACCATGCATAATATGCCTCCATACACCCTACATCATCTCGCATCCATTGGCTCTATTGCCGCATCGCCTCGTCGCCCGAGAGGTAGTAGCTGCTCTCTTATGGGCCCTAGTCTAGCTCTAGACCTCCTCAATGATCTAATAGTTTTAACCCACACATATGGATCTGGAGGCACATATTGTGTCATACCAAACTGTTGATATACCCACTCCACCTGAAATAACTCGGTCACCCCTTAAAACCAATCCTCCAACCACATAGTCCTCCGTGTGCATCGTAACTCTACCACATCCTCTGGCCATCCTCCATAATCTTAGTATGGCCTCCATATCACTACCTCTGGCCCCATCCAATCTATCAAGGCTCTATAGGTGTCAATATCCATCTTCTACCCATGTACACCAATCCATCTCCTAGAAAATATGTCTGGCCTAGCCCACTTTTCTTGCGGACCACCAACTGGCCTCAATACTACTATATGCTCGTAGGCCCATACATGTAGGTAGTCACTCCGATCCTACCTTCATTATCCTCTTGTGTAAATATGTAAATATATCTATACATGTGGGCTAACACACATTATCCTCTTGTATTCTCCTCCTCTATCCAATGACAAATATCATGCATCTTATATAAGATACCCACACCACCACCCTCCACCACAATCAATCATGTAATAACCATGACTATAAACTTCTACAAGCACGGAACCCCTAATCTCAAAATCATATCCAAGTTAATATGGCCCTTGGGAGGAAATCAAGTACCATGAAAATACCACATGATGACCCTCATCTGTCTCTCCGCATTCCACACATCCATGACTTGTACCCTCTTGCCAACAATAGGTAATCGCAGTATGCGATATACATCCTCTAATGTAACTGTCATCTCACCTATAGGTAGAAAAAATGTACAAGTGTCCTTACACCATCTCTCACACAAATTTTTCAACATCGACATATTATGGGGCACTTCTTGTATCCTTGCTATGTGTCACACCCGACACTTGTCCATAACTTTCCAATCATCGTCTGAAAAACCCAACCCAAACAACGTACTCAAGTGGTGACCACCATGGAACTCCCTCAAATGGATATCCCTCTACACACCACAACACAAAAAAAAAAGTTAGAACACTATAAATATACAAACATAACCACTTACGACATCACTACACATCAAATTTCACGTCCATCGTACATGATGCCATGATGGTTATTACCATATCGAATTAGCTAGGTCACGGTGCTTCTAGCCCGCGGCATCCTTACACACTCAGAGCTCACTCTCACACTCACGAAAAAGACAAATGAGTTGACTAATCACTTTTTCACTTTACTATTTATAGTCACTTTTCATTATTCACTCTACTATGGTCATACTTCACATTCACTACTCAACTAATACACGTTGCATGATTTTTCTAATATCTTGAGCATTTTTACTCTAATTTCTATCCCATTTGTGGAATTATCTTTATAATTCCACCTACCATCGTATCATACACATGTTACATATGATATTCCTCATCGGTGTAGTATTTCACTTGATCTAAACATATTTTTGATATCCATCATACACTATCTATCAACGTGTTTACTTTTAGCACAATGTTTGCTCTCATTATCACTTCTCCTTTTGCCAAAAGGGGGGCATACAATTAGCGTCATCCTATAATTCCCCTTACATCACTACATAATCATTCAAAATTTATAATTCATCATTTTTGAATATTGACTAATACATAATGCGATATTTCATCATTTTCTATCCATTCCTCCTAATGACCTAACTTGGGGGCAACAAGCATAAAATATCTCTGAGTAAAAAATCATTTAACCAATAAAATACGTTCAAGTATATAATAATAAATCAATACAACACATTCAGCCTCCTAGATGACCTAACTTGGGAGTTACATGTGGCCTCCTAGATGACCTAACTTGGGAGTTACATTCGTTACTTTCCTAGATGACCTAACATGGGAAGTTATTTTGTATTTCAACTTACTTCCAGATGACCTAACTTGGAAGCCATCACACATTACATGGTGACACCCTTGGAGTGGGGGAAATTAGATGTCATTACCTTTCCTATACTGCTCCTATATGGGTTAAAACATTTGATCAATTTTTTTGGATCCAAAATCACTGAAAATTTGATTTGTGTCTATCTCAAGCGGTGGCTAGATTTTTGAGGATGTGGTTAAAAGTTGGAGAATAATACAAATTTCTCCCTACACTCTTCCACTGGTAGCAGGATGCCCAAATCCTCTAGTTTTTCATACACATACAATCAGGTTGGGAACTAATCACTCCCTACCCCATCACATCATCAACAAATAAAAGTTGAAATCGTCACTCATTCCACATCACAAACATCCATTTTTTTAGTGCACTTCATCACGGTCTTATACCTCTCATTATAATGTATGGATCAACATGTCGATCCATGGTTCGTCACACTATATGTTATTATTCAACATGATCTTCTCCCACATCTATGTGTTCTTATACAACATGGGATTCTCCAGAATTCTCTTAGGTACACATCTCTAACTACTTTATGTTACCAAGCTTTCACTCACCAACATAAAGTGGGGAAAATGTAGTCACAAAACATGCACTTATTGCTATTATTATACCGCCAAGTATGTTGTTTTATATATGGAGCTTGCATAAGAAAAGTATTCATTGATGACCCATTTTATAGTTTAGTTGTCTATCTTGTTGGTCTTGTACACTTGTCACTCATTTGCATTGTTCTTGTCACGTTTAGAATTCCTACTAGTCGGTATTCACTTAGTATTCATCACTAGTCTTTGACTAGGGTGCCAAGAGAGGGATTAGGGCACCTGAGGCACCCTGGTCTTGATTCTAGGCATCCTGGTCCCCATCACACTTGATTTTAGTTTTGTCATTTGAGGTTGGTATTTTCATTTTTCCTCTCATCTCTTGAGGTACTAGTCGGCATGTCAGGTCATTAGTGTCAAAATTTGAACAAGAGATCCTTATATAAACACAACATACATACTACCTTATGGGAAAAATATTACTATCAAGGGCTAGCTATCTACATAGAGCAAGGGATTGCATTTGGGAATTATTTTGCATCACACACTGCATAGGAAGGGGAGTATTCATTCTATTCCATCCACCATTTTGCATTTTATCTAGCTACTTCCCGATATCTCTGCATCATTGGCACTAGGGAAACCTAGGCACATTATTGCACACACAAGCACACATAACTAAATTAGGTCTGAGATGTAGTGCAACACTCAGTCATAAGTCCATCCATTTGGAATCTGAGGACGGTTCGACCCATTCATTTGCATATTTATTTTTAGGGTCTGATCCTTTGTGTGGGGTTTTGTACATGATTCTTCATTACAGGTTTCTCGCGACACTAGGGAACCAAGTGCGACACTCACATGACCAAAGGATAAGTACTAGGAAGACCTAATGACCATATCAAGATCAGATTAGGAGATGTTTCATAGACTTGAGTGCCTAGATTTCAAACTAGGGCACCCATAGGTGCCCCTACCCTCTCCAGGCATCCCATTCTTGCCGGATCTGCCTTTGCTTTAAACTTTTTTAGGATTCATTCGACACTCTTTTCTCGGAATTCCATCACTTTGTTCGGTTCCAAATCACTTTGTGAGGTACGTCTAATTTAGGTAAGTACCTTTCCTTTCATTTTATTTCATCATAAATATCAAATAAATTACTTAGCATTTATATTTCATTTATGTGTCATTTATCATAGCTATACATTTCAGATTTTAATAGATTAACCTAGATTTTATTGAATGAATGAAGTATATGCAATATTAGTGCTTCATTCAATAGGTGATTAGAGGTGAAGATTCTCATCCATGAAGCATTTCCTCAAGGATCATCAACAAGAAATTCTCCATCAACAAATCTTCTCTTCATCAAATTAGTCAACCCTTCCTTCTCTCTCTCTTC
Source organism: Taxus wallichiana var. yunnanensis (assembly GCA_018340775.1). Lineage (NCBI taxonomy): Eukaryota > Viridiplantae > Streptophyta > Pinopsida > Cupressales > Taxaceae > Taxus > Taxus wallichiana. Next base: position 301,902,809 of record CM031236.1, read on the forward strand.
CCACTTCACTCTCCATGTTCTAATTTCTTATTAAGAATGTACTTTTTATATTTTGTCCTATTACACATTGTAAGATCCATTTTTCCAATAATAAGAAAAAGACTCACTTCTTAGGAATATGAAAGGTCACAAGTGATGAGGATAGGTGAAGAGTCATGTGGGGGGTAGATGAAAAGAAATTTTTAATGTTATAAATTGGAATGGATTATCCATTCCAAAGGGTTGGCAATTGTTGATTAAATGTATGTTGTTAAGATTACCACTTCTACATCAAGCAATAAAAGCTGTAATTCTCCTATTTCTTGTCTTATGTTCCTTTACTCTCTCTTTCCAACTTTGTATACATGATAATCTTGTAAAAAAAGAAAGGTTTCCATGCCTTTGATAAATGAATCAATGGAATTCTATGTCTATGATTTGTTATGTCTTATCATTATTTGTATTGTTGTGTTATTCTAATTAGATGTGGACTTACTCTGGTTGATGTATGTGAATTTTATAATCCTACTCACAACATTAACCCTATCTCTCCTTATTTCCCCAACTCCCCTTTACCTCTCTCCACTAAAAATTATTCCTTTATAATTTGTATAAATGTTTGCCAAAGGTTCGGTGGAGTGTTCTTGTGTGATCCCTGACTTATTGGAAACTTGAAAACTTTTATATAGTTTAGTTAGTTTACTTTAAAATATGGGATGCTCCCTATACACAAGAAGGAGGGGCTTAGCCCCATACCATTGGTGAAAACTCAATAATTTGCAACACGACAAATTATTTCTCCAACATCAGATAGGAGAAGGTCCTATGATATTTTTCTCATTATGGGTGCATGTTTATAAAAATGTTCGATTAGGCCAAAATGAACTAGAAAATGAGTTTGAAAAACCATTTTTTGAAACTCAAAAACACCATGTGTAAATTTACATCTACTCTCCTATCTACATATTATCCTAAGAAGTTGACATAACTTAAATCTAGATATCGGGGTTCAAATGGCAAACTACTTTTCCAGAGCTAATTATCGCAATCACATTATTTCATTTTTTTTTTGAGAGCGACTAGAGGCCTAAAAAACCCCCTTACAAAACAAACTTCCAAGGTGATTTTCTTGAAACTAATTTCTTGATGTGGGGGCCTAAACCATGTTCCAAAAATATATATTCTAAAATTTTAACAGTTGTCCAATACTTCGAAATGGTCCTTTGAGCTCCTACACACGTGAAAAAATTGGTCAAATGATTATTTGCAATCATTTTAGAGATTGATGTGGTATCCTACATCACCAAGATACATGGTCCAATCATAATTTTCCCACTATGGGTTTTAGAGGAGTGTTTTGTGCATCATCAAAAATAATGTTTTATGAACTTTTACAAGTGTACAAGTGGCAATTTGTTGCATAATCTCAAGTTCAAACTTGTCATTCTAGAGTTCTTTGTTGACCTAAGTCATCGTCCACATTTTTTATTGTTACGGGATGTGACTCAGGGAAAGATCAACACTCAAAATAATACTTTCAAATGTGTAATAAATAAGGTAACTTTTAACATTTTCATGGTACAAAACATTTAAAATTTAACCAAAAGCAATACTCCTTTGTTTTAATTTTTGAAACCATAGAGAAAGGAAAACTATGAATGTAAAAACATGTTAGAATTAGGTGATAATAACCATGCATGGGAGAAATTGAAGGGGTATGAGAGACTTTAATCCAGGTGAATGTGTACAAGATATAAGTCAACTTCAAGACAATTTATTAACCGGTTCATGTACATTACGTGTGTTTCAAGGAATTTTCACCATTCTAGTTGGAGCACATCTTGTAACCATCACGGTCTATGTGATTTGCACTCCTTTAGGGAATTTTTCAAATAATTCTTATGCCTCCACATTTTTCAAACATAACTCTTATGATTATTGCATCTACCAAATTTGAATTAATTCCTCAATCCTTATGCTTTGATGGATTTCCATACCCTATTATGAAACCCCATCATAGCATAGGAAAGTGATAGGCTTGCAAAGGTTGTGGAATTGGTATTCAAGGCTTCTCCTTGATTTTTATTGAAATTTTCTAACACCTTTTCATGAGGAAACTATTTTGAGCATAACCTCTAATAAACGTTTTCAAGGAACACATTTTAATATACTTATTTCTCCCTCTTATCCTTGTGCGGGTCTAGAGGAACAAAAAATTCCTCTATATTTCATTGATCCCATTCCTTTTAAGTGGAAATCACTTGCGTGCCTTTGCATAGGCATCTATAGAAGAATATAGAGTGAAAATTTCTAGGTACCTACTCGAAAAGAAAATTCCAAATAAACATTAAATACTCTCAACTTGGTATTCTTATGGGGATCTACAAGCACTAGAAAACATGTCCACACCACCACCGAAGGTTTAGTTGACATGTTGGTTATGAATTTTTGAGTTTTCCCAATATAACCAATATAGGTGTAAGGTCCACCATGCACAACTCCACACAACCACAATAGGTTTTAGATTGCAAAAAAATAATAACATTTAGAGTTCCCTCAAGGTAGCCAACACTTTGCCAAGATAGTACACCATGAACACATAAATGAATAATAAAATAAATTATTATTTTTCTATTGATTTCAGTTATGAAACTCATGCCATTGAAGTATTTACATCCTCATCAATGTAGAACCACTCATATATATGTGAATAAGACAAAAATGGAACTTGCACAATCTATTTACATTCTATGAAACGATATTTATTTTAGATTTTTTGTCAAACAACTAGAAGCCTAGATGGGTGCACACCTCTTAGAGAACATTGACCCTAAAAATTAAAACCCTTTTTCTACATGCTTTGGTGAATGTTCATGCACTTTTTTCAAAGTTCTTATTTTATCATAGGCTAAGAGTGCTAACAAAGGAAAAATGATCATGTGTGAATTTTTGGTTGTATTTGGTGAAAAAACCACACTCAATCTACCCATTTTTCTTTGGTGGATATCTAGAATCTCCTCCCATTGGTGGCCACCCTCCAAACTCCTCCCCTTTCCTACGCACAACTCCAAAACAAGATCCAAACATGAAAAAATGCCCATCAATAAAACCTAAATGCATTTCCAATATTTTAAAGCATTTATTTCTTAAATTTTCCCTTTTTAATCCCATTCCAATTTATAATTCGCTCAATAGTTTGTTATTTGTTTTATTTTATTTTAATGTTTCATTATAATAGGTTTATATATAACTAATTACAACACACACACACACACACACACACACACACACACACACACACACACACACACACACACACACACACACACACACACACACACACACACACACACACACATATATATATATTTATTCATTTTATTACACTTCACCATGAACTACAATTAAAAAAACCTCTTATAGGATTTTTTTGAAGAGTTACTAACACCACAATATCCTGAAACACTCACTTTATAAGAGGCCCACACTCTCACCGAACAGTGTAATGACTCGCTTGTAGGAATGAAAACCTGAATCATTGAAAGGCACATCATAGGGACATAAAATCAAAATCCTCGATGAATATTACTCTACGAGTGAGGGGCACTACGATATCATATGATTATGTAATTATTTTCTTATAAGACAAATATATTTGACATAAGTTTTTAAAACTTCTAGTATTTGAATGGATCTATTATCGAGACCATCCTAACGAGGTGAGTTTTTTTAAACCCCCTCTTGTACAAGAATTCAAAAGGATCTATTTTAAGGGAAGATAATTTTTTTATAAGTATACTCCACTAAATGTAGTACTCTCCCCACTTATTTTTTTATCCACGACATACATTCTTAACATATCTTCTAAAATTTACTTTACGCTTTTAATTTATCCATTTGTTTCTTGATAATATGTGAAAATGAATTTATTTTAGTGATAAAAGTAATAGTTAGAGTCTTCTAAAACCTATAAGTAAAGAGTTTGTCCCAATAAAAATTACCTCTTTAGAAACACCATGTAACTAGACAAATTCCTTAGCAAAAATAGGGACATTTCCCTTTAGATTTCCTATAATAAAGTGTGTTATCTTGGTTAACATTTATACGAATAATAATATGGTGTAATGTATATGATATTACTAATAATATGGTGTAATATATATGATAGTGTAGAGGTAGCCCAAATATTAAATCCATGCAAATAATAACCAATTTATTATTTGGCATGTCATGAGGATACAAAATTCCTCGTTTGTGGTAATGTTTAGGTTTAACCTGCTAACACTCTATGAATTTATCTATAAACTAGCCTACTTTCCTTGTTCTTGGCCAAAAATAAAATATTTTCATCTCATGATTCACTTTTTATGACTTTAAGATGAGAAAATTGAAGAGGCTCATGTAATCCCTTCAAATATTTTTCATGATAAATACCTAAAACTAGCACATACATCCCTCCTCAACACTTTCTAATTCCATCAAGATGCAAGGAATGACAAGAAAAATATGGTTTAACAAGATATTTGGATAATTGTGTATAAACTTCAAAATAGACATCACATTGTATTTTTTTCTAATTCTGCATTTCTAAAATCGAGTCTGATTCTAGAAATGGCGAAAAGGTAAGAATGTCAACTAATCACATCAATGAATTAATTCTCCTTACCATTAATGCGTGATACGTCCATATCATAGTCACTTAACAATTCTATCCATCTACATTTATGGGAATTTAATTTATCTTGGGTGTAAATGTGCTCTAAGATTTTATGGTTAGCTCTCAACTTGAATGGATTTCCTATAATAAAATATTTACATTTTAAAAATTTGCACTATCATAGCTAATTCAAAATCATGAGGTGGATAATTATTATCATGATCCCTAAATTTCTTTAACTTGTAGGAAATAAATTAGCCATCTTGAGTCAAGATTCCCCAAAAACCATCAAGGGAAGAATCATTCCAAACCTCAAATTATCCATTCATGTTTGGAATGATCAAGATTAGATTAGAAGTTAGTAGTTCCTTAAGTTGTTGAAAAGCACCCTTGGATTTTGGGGACCAATTAAAACTTTTAAACTTATGCTAAAGGTGATTGATGGGGTTAGCTACATTATATAGTTTTTCACAAACTATCTATACTACCTAGTTAGTCCCATGAAGCTACAAACTTCATATAATTTTTTTGGGGTTAGGGCCACTCTTAAATGGATTTAATCTTAGTTGGATCCACAAAAATCTCATTATTAGATAAGATATACCCTAGGTAATGTATTTCTTCTTGGAAAAATGAACTCTATGATAATTTTCCATACAACTTATGTTGTTTGACCCTTTACAAGACCAAATCTAAGTGGTGTTAGTGTTCGTGTTCATTATTAGAATAGACAAAAATGTCATCAAGGAAGACCAATTTTTTTATAGGAAATATCTAGACACACTATTCATTAGGTTCATGAATTATGTGTGCGAATTGGTTATCACAAAGGTATAACCATGAACTCGTAATGTCTATAACAAGTTTGAACATAAGTTTTATTTAGATCTTCCTCCTTAACCTAGAGTTGATGATACCCTTCCCAATAGATCAATCTCTAAAAAAATAACATCATTTTTCATTTAATCAAACAAATCATCTATCAAAGATAAGGGATATAAGTTATTGATAGTCACCTTATCAAGCATCCTATAATCAATGCACAAATGCAATGTAACATCATTATTCTTTACAAATACCACTAGAGCACCCCATAGAAAAACATTATGCCTAATGAGCTATTGGTTTAAAATTTCTTACAACTACACATTCAATTCATGAAGGTTAGTCACATTTAACCATATGGATCCTTGGAAGTGGGAGATGATTTGAGGTTGATTTTTATTTATAAATAATACTCTCGTACTAGAGGAATCCCACACAATTACTTATAACACACATCCACAAATTATATAAGGATGGGGTGTTCCTCAAATATTTTATCTGCTTGATACTTGATTTCTCAAGTCAAATAGAAAACAACTCACATCATTTCCACATTTCTTTCTTAAGTTGTATGACAAAAATGTGTCTTTACTTCTTAATTGTCTTGATACTAGAGAATGTGACCTAGTTACCTTGGTCTTTTCCTAATGTATGTTAAACGAATACAAGCCTAGAATAAGGTCTAGTATGTGAAAGTCTACTTTGGTCATCAAAATTCCTAATTCAAACTTGACTTGATTATGTAAATATGTTATTGGATGTTTCTTTTCCCAACCTTATCTCAACTTATATGGGTCAACATTAGTGTTATTTGTTGAATAAATAGAAATACAAACTATTAGTTGTTCCTCAATCTATTTAGATAATAATAGGATAAAAATTAAAATACCTATAGTCTTAATGGGCATGGAATATTTATCATGTTTATTTTTGTCCACTTTCACACATATTAGGTGATGAGAGTGTTGGTTGGATAAGTATTGTATATAGTTATTCTTATAACATCCTTCCTTTCCACATACCCAACACACTCTTTTTACTACCAAGTACATGATTTTAAACTGACCCAAGAGTATTTTTGTTATAATTTGAAGAAGAGGGATTCTTATTATAGTTACCCTTGTACTCTTTTAGACATTTTTGAGACACAAAATATCCTTTTTCTATCAACCCATTCTACCATATGAATTCTTATTCTATACAAAATGTTTTTGAACTCTATTTTCTTGAACATTTTGGAGTAGTAGAGGACTTGTTTGGAGTGTTTTTACTATGGTACTATTGTCTTTTTAACTTGTAATTATTTTTTATTCAACCTTTTAGGTTTATTCTATGGTAGATTCTAGGGTCTTGGGATTTTTCATGTCAACATCATGCATTAATACAAGCTTGAGACCATGTTAAAAGTTAGTCACCTTAGTCCCCTCATCCCAAATTTAATCTATATAGCAAAGAAGACCAAGGAATTCATCTTCATACTCAGTAACTAAAAATTCCTCTTACTATAATAGCTAAAACTTATTGATTTTATGTTCTCTATGGCAAGTTAAAAGTTATCTTTTTCAGAATTATTTTTCAAAAACTTCCCACATGAGAGTAGAGATGTCATAACCCTTAAATGCACACTTATTATCCCACTATAGTGTAGCATATCCTTTCAAATAGAATATATCAATGTGTGCACACACATTAGACGATGTATCCTCTTATCCAAAATATTTTTTCATCCCAACTAACTATTCCTCAACCTTATCCTCTACTTCTTACCCTAAGTACTTGGGAGGAGGAATTTTTGTCAATTATTTCATGAAATAATCTGTTTCTCTAGGTATTACATGGTGAAAATGGGTATGAAGAGGATAAATTTATCCATTTTTTTGTTCCTCTTGATGGCTATGATCATGGTATAAAAAGGTCATCCAAAGGGTCCCTTGGGCAACCAGTTGGGATTGGAATGAATATAGGGTTTTGAGAACCCTTTCAAAGGTAGGGGCTAGGTTAGGGTTCACATTTATAATATAATATTTTTTTGTTCATTTTAATTTTTAGGAAAATATTTCTACTTGGATATCTTCCACAATGACCCCTAGCACCATCACCCTTCCCAATTCGAGTTCTCACCATTTTCCAAAAGTAAATAAATTTGCATAAGTCTATAAGTTCCTAATCAGTTGTCCTAAAGTTTCGTTATACTTTAACTAAGCTATTATATCACATTTAATGTTCACCTTAAGTTTTAACTTAAAAATTTCTTATAAATTTCCTTAACTATAGAGATAATGAAAACTTTTAAAAAGACTAATTGAATCACAAGTAGTAGTTTTGATTTAAATAATTTAATTGAAACTACATTTTAACAAATAGATTTACATATTACAAATTTATTAATAAAGCTACCCATATCATAAACATTCCATATGCTAAATTTTTTATTTGATTCACATCATATGGCACTAAAGAAGGGGAAATTAAAAATCTTAGATTTTATTTGATTCGTATCATATGACACTAAAGAAGGGGAAAATCAATTAGTAAATTTTAGGATATTTAAAAAAATTACCATCCTATCAATCAATTATATTCATCATAGTGGCATTCCTTTTCCCATGCATTAATGATAAGTATGCAAAAAGCTGATGCATCCACAACATACTAAAAATACTTTACAAAATCTCAAAAACATTAAATAAAAATGTGTTCAATGTAATAGGGTACATTCATTGATAACATTAGAGTACAATATTTAGAAATAAATAGGAGTCTTTGGGTAGAGAAAATAATATTTCCACTAAAAATATTCATTCACCAATATTAACATAGAAATGTTCATTCCTTATTTAATACTTATGTGAAATACATTTACATTAATACACATATATATTGATTTTAATAATGTCTTGTAATTAACCAACAAGAGACAATCTATGTGCCTTCATAGAAGGATTCTAACCACATTTTTACTTTAGCATACATATTCCAAGGGTAAGTATTAATAAGTATAGGTTATTCAATTTCTAATAATGTAAAGTCTTAAGAACCAAAATAAGATATAGTCCACAAAAAACTTCATTCAATCATGATTTTAAAATCCTTACTTTCTACCCTTAAGGGATTCGAGAGGTTTAGTAGATCCATTTTTAACATTCTACAAGATAATAAAAGACATCATCCATTGTTATCATTCACAATCCACACACCTAATTCAAGTTCATTTGATTGGAAACTATTGAGCACTATTATAACACATAAGTAAAATCACATATGGTGCACACAAAACCAAATACTTATTTACAAAGTAATCTATCTCCATAGTAAAATAAAAACATATAATTAATGTAAAGCATATTATCCCAAGATAGATACAAACATTCTCTATCTCGGATCCCATTGGGAATAAAGGTGTACAATATCAACTATTCATATTAATAACATACAACTATTCACAATTCTTCTCATATTGAAAAATGCACTCTCTCTCCTAAAATAAATCACATGCAATAATATTATGTTAACCAATCTAGGTTAAAATATATACATTATATTAAGTAAACCCCTATACTGTTTTGAAATAAAAATTTCATACCAAGAATTTTAAAAAGAGCATACCTATATAGTATTTATTATTCAATTCCAAACATAACCCATAGTTAAAATCCCTCTCTAATATAGGTAACTAAGAGTAAGGAAAGTTGCAATTAACTAGCTATCCAAACACATATTACATCCATCCGGACCCTCGTAAATAGGTATCAATATCAATTTAAACCTAGATTGTATTGAGACAAATAATTCAACAAGAAGATTCAGGAGAATACCTTTACATGGTTCCAATTCAAGTTATAAGGATTTCCAAAGGTACTTTGACTCGTCTCTACATAAATGCCCAAGGTTATTTGTTGTGTAGCATAAGAGAAATATATAATATTATAATTATAATGAGATCATAGGGAATTCCATCATAGTTTCCACAAGTTCCATTGCATGAAACGTAGTGCTTTTACCATGGACCCCAAATCAATCATACTAATAATAGATAACATCCCATGATAAAACAACATTTGAGGGATACCAGTACATAAGTTCCTTAATGCCCTTCTTTATTTCTCCCTACTTGTAACTAAGAGTAACCCTATAAATTCCCACACGATGCTAATTATTAAATAAGAGTGTTCATGATATTAACTTGTATACTACATTAATTGAAATATCATAATCACAAGTTTATCCCTAAAATAAAAAATCCCTAAAATAGGGTGTTCATGGTATTTTCTTTATTTCCCATATTCAACTCTTTCTTAAAGTACAAGAAAATTATAAAACACACACACAAATTCAAATGATCACATTAATAATGTTAAATTAGTTTGAATTCGGATCTTCAACATACACATTTCATAGTGAACTAATACTTAAATATAGTCAAAATTATTAATATAAATAATACTTAAACTCATACATTTCTAGGCTCCATATAATCATGTAAGTGTACTTTCACATGAGTTATTGGAAAGATTATCAATCCAATAAATATACCAAATTCAATATAGCCATCATGATCTTGTGGAATCTATTCAACTATGTAAACATAATATGTTTAGAGTAGAAGTAAAATTGGGCATCTATATATTTTTATGGTCACAAAAAAATAGTTTCATATTATAACTATGCACCCTTATAGATTATAATATAACTTAGACATATTTTTAGAGATGGAGATTCCATATTTATTCAAGTCGACAATATTAATATAATTGAGAAATAAAATATAGTCAATTCTAAGAGTCTATGTTATGATAAGAATCATCACCCAAGACATCCTTAGCAACTTCTAACTAAGCTAGCTACTTACCAAGAATTAATCATCATTCCTCATATACATAGATAATTTCATATAGTATGAGTATTTCAATACATGGGCCTAAGGCCACATTCACTACAATGATTAAAAATGCACCCAATAGAATGATTTTGTTACAATAGCTACCATTTAGATTAAATGAAACTAAAGCATAAGTGGTGTTCAAGAGAGAAACATTATACTAAAAACAACCATTTGTATTACACATTTGGGTTCTTCCATAGTTTTGAAAATCATTCCCAACCCTTGAAGGATTAACAAAAACCTACAACTGAAATAAAATATTCCACACCCATTGGGAGGAATCAATGAGGCATCCATTATAGTAAGTTGAAGTTCCAACAAGACCCTACATCATCCCCATCCATCTACATGATAACAAGAGGAATCTCTCACAATGAAACTAGTCACCTGGAATCAAACAAACATCCATATCTCAAAAGGAATATATATATATATATATATATATTGAAACAATCAAGTAACATATCAAATAACATAGAGATCTCATACCCATCAATTAAAAAATTATTTTGAGGAAAGGTATATGAATATAAATAAAAACTCAAATCCAATGAGTATTTAAAAAATATAGTAGTTGTTTTTATTAGTAACTTATCTTCACGGTAGAGTTTGAGAGGCTAAACCTATTTAAAAATAAAATGGGTGTTCCTCCTAGCACTCATAACCCCAAAATAGTAATTTTTACTTCAAATTTTCAAGTAAAGGAAGAAGATCCAATTTTGACAAAGAAGAATCCCTAATCAATTACAAAATTTTAATTAAAAATATATCGACACAAAATATTGGTCCTAAGATATAGGAAAACATTATGTAAAATTCAAAATCTATATCAAAGCCATAGAGGATGAAATTTTCCACTAGAAATATAAACATACAATGAATTCATCCAACATAGCTGAATTTTTTCTTGTTTCAGTTTCAGTCCCCCAAATTTTTGGAGCATTCCAATAAAACTCTGTATAACTCATTTGTACACTTGTAAATCATTTTCACTTCCTCTTATCTAGTTTTGGGAGAATATATTCTAAACTATAACTCATACTTTCATGTATAAACTTTCTATTTACTTTCTATTTACATTTTTATTGTATTTACTATATTTATAGTTATAAATCATATTAAAAATATACTATATATCTTAATTAGATATAAACATAATCAAAAAATGTTTTAATTGTTTATGGTTTTGGTTCCTAAACATTTACAACTAAAGTCTATCCCAAAAATAGAGAAAAGACAATAAAAATTAGATATGAAACATACTAATAATGAAAGGCGAGTCTAAATAATTGATTTAGAAATAGAAGTGTGTGAGTAATGAAAGAGCCAAGTTGATTATGTTAATGAATTAACACTTGGGAATATGATAAAATGGACTGAAAAACATACCTTGTAAGTTTGATCACTTGAAACCTGCATTTGTAATAACTTTGACCATAGAGGATGGTTTTAATAATGAACATGTCCTATGACACCAAACTCGACCCCTATCTATTTTATAAACTCCCAAATTTTCATGTATGTTTTTTTCTCTTTACTCTTTTAGAATACCACTCATAATTTATACAATTTTATGTGACACTCATTTTTCTTCTCTATGGTTCAAACCATAATAAAAATTAATTAGGTGTAAGAGATAAATACATGGATTAGTCTCATAGTATTTACTTTATTTTCCATGTTTTTATCTTATGTATAAGGATAAGATATCAAGGTGTCATTACAATTATGCTCAACTCATGTTAATAATAAATTGAGACATCACTTATACTTGACATATTTGAATATGCACATATATGCGTAAGTATCACCCAAAGAACACATGAGAGAGAAACTAAATTATTGTTATAAGAAAAATTTGTAATGATATGGAATGTTCATTTGAATAAATATGATCAAAATCTAACTCATCATACTTGAGAGTAAATATTATAATAAAATATAACTACTCTTGAAATCACTACCAAAACATCATCATTATACAAAAATATATTACAACATCCATGAATACATGTTAAAACATAATGAAACCTTAAATGGATATACATTGGTTATATGTATAGGAATTACATAAACCCATTCATCATATTTATTATCTTGAATCTTATTTATTATAATACATAGACACGTGTTATACACGAATACAACATAGGATCACAAAGCATACAAAAATTATGTGCAAGATTAGTGCATAAAATATGATTCTCCATGATCAAACATGAAACCTATCTCAACCTTCACTTACTCAACCTCACCCTAGATAAAATTTATAAACGAGGATACAAAGGAAGTATTTATAGGATTACTTGTAATGCCTTTGCCTTACTAGTTGACAAGAGAATATTACTTGATGTGATTGTTTCAATTGCACGGGTCATCTTCGCATTCCAATAGATTCTAATTTCAAAGTAAGAGACTCATATGTATACAAACTCACTAAGAGGTCAAAAACATCCAAAAGTAAGTGCAACAAGGCCAATATAAGGGATCATAAGGGAATTTAATTGTTTCAAGCATTAAATATCTTATTATAATTTTTAGGGTTGAAGTATTAAGCACATTTTCTATTGTTATATTATGTTAATATTATCGAGTGACATATAGATACATTATTCCCAATTATAGTTCCACAAGGTAGGAGAACTAAATTTGTATTTACGCTCCACACAAGGAAATGTAGTGTAATGCTTGAATTAATTAGTGGGTATATCTAAGGATAGTTGAACCCAAATATCCTTTAACCTATTCCCCATATATATTACAAATTTTAGTACCTATGTAAGATAATCTATGGTTTGATATTACATAGACATTCAAACACATTGAAAAAGGCCAAGAGTGAAAAGGGAATATTAGGTAGAGAAAAAAATTCAAATCAAAACCATGAATGCATAATTGATTTGATAATTCCATCAAATACAGGAAATGTTTTGTATGAGATTATTGTCCTCATAAGTATTTTTCCAATTGTTGTTTAAACTTATAGTTTAAGAGACAAAATAAAAATATATATCATTTCCATCTTTTTCTCTTGTGTTCACAACCACATTAGTCCATAAAATTGCAAGAAGATAAATACACTCATATTATTGTCAATTTCTATATTAAGTGTGCACCTTTCTTGATTGAATGACTTAAATAATTTGCTATAATTTCATATGTGAATGTTAAATGTGGATTTTACAATCTAAATATACATAGTTTCTATGTTACAAATATACTCGAAATAAACTTAAGAAACGGGTTTCATTCTCTAAATCGGGTAAACTCACGTACTTCCGATATTAATTTTACTATTTCACTACTATTGGCCCCGGGCTATTATTTTGGATATCATTGCTTGTTTACAAACTACACTACTTGCTTACATAGTTTATTTCTCACACTACATTACTAGATTTCACAATTGATTTCTTTGACATTGACTGAATTAATTATTCTGTGTACTTATGAGTTGTATTCTTTGTTATATGAAATTGATTGACTTGACTATTTCATGTATTTTCCTATTATATTCCTTACCAACTGTATGACATTTATTGACATGATTTTTTATGCACTTTTTGTTGTATTATTTATTTATTATGTGGCATTTTTTACTTAACTACTTTATGCTTTTGTGTTGTATACCTTTATTGTTGTATGTCATTGATTGACATTGATTTCTATGTACACTTATGAGATTATTATATGATATTATATTCCTTATTTACTTTGGGAACTTGTTTGAGTTGTGATACTATTTTCTTTAACTATTCCATATAATTATATATTATTTGTTGTGTTTTCTCTATCTTGTATGTTATATACCATGTTTTATTTGTACACTTGTGTGCTTTATTATATGTTTTATTTGCACACTTTTATGCTTTACGCTTGTATTTATATCATATACTAAGGATGTATATGCCTAATTTCTATGTTTACTCATATACTATACACTACAACCATTGGTCAAGTCTATCATGTCATGTTGTGTTATATCATGTCTTAAGTCACTATAGATCCATTAGCCATTGATTTGTTTATTATTACCATATTAATAATCATATTACTACTATGTTATCTTATTAAATCTTGGTAAAACACTTGTTAGTGCAAAATTACATCATCCCCGATTGCTCATGATTTGTGTGTGAGGCAATAAATGTAACCTCGCATAACATGGGATTATCATGCAATGTGGGACCTTGTAAGTAGGATAATCCTCCGTGAGAAATCTGACTTCTTCTCCTAACCTAGTGCCAAATTCTCCAAAGTACAGAGAATGGCATACTACACTAATCCTACCCTAATGCTTTATAATGGGACAAGGATAGAAAGATGCATAAAATAAATCTACTCTAAGGGAAGGTGATGCACCAAGAAAGGGTGAGACAATATAAGTGAGTGAAAAATAGAGAGAAAATAAGTAGGAGAGGGCAAGTATAGGTGCCACAGTCAAAGGAAATATTCAATTCCCTATATTCATAAAGCACAACAAATTATAGATCCTGCAAAGAGATAGATATATGCACAATACACCTGTAAATATAATGGAAGGCAAAAGATGCAATGTCATACAAGCTAGGGTGAAAATAGCCACAAAACATGAATTTTATTGCTAAAAACATGCATAATCCATTACAATATAGGCACAAGGAATAAATTCTTTACAAAATGCCCAAATTTGAGGCCTTTAGCTCACAACTTTGGAACAATTTCGACAGTTCCTTTTCTCTTTAAAAATATCTCCTCAAAATGAGGTGGATTTTACAATATATAGGAAATTTGGGTCACCAATTGACATGATGCATTAAAGAGGTATGGGAAATGATACATTTTGGTATTTTTCTTACACAGAAGTCATGGGTGCCATGCCTCATTAATTCTAGTTGTTGAGCTGTCATTCATCCACCTACCTTTTCCTGGCTTGTGGCTTTCCATCCTGTGGGTCATCCAACCATATGTTGGGTTGGATAACATCTAACCATATGTTGGGTTAGATAATGTCCAACCATATGGGCCGTCTGAGACCCTTTGAGAAAAAAACTAACTATCCCGTGAGCTCTCCTCCATATTCGGGTTAGATGACTTTCTAACCATGATCCATAAAAATGTGAGTGGGCCGTCTAACCATGATTAGCATACAACTTCATTTCCATTGGATGATGTCTAACATGGTGATCGTACATGCTTCTCAGTTACCGAATATCTTGGGAGTCTCCCTCTTCATAACTTGGGCCATCCAACTTGGGAGGTTAGATAACCATCTATCTCTAAACTGTATAGCTGATGGGGTTGGAAGACCATCTAACTCAGGGCATCCATTATGCCACCCGACCAACCTAATGGGGCATATAACCCTAGGGGGTTGGATAATGTCTTACCCTACCAACCAAACTCTCCGTATGTTATCCATCCAACACCGCCACAAAAATCAGCCAACACACCTGGTTGACTAACCCATTCATCCATCATCAACCAACTAACCTAGGTGTTACACCCATCCAACCAACTCCGCCTTATGTACTAGGGGTTGAATACCATCCAACATAAGCATCTAACCCTATCAACCAACATGTCTCAGTACACAACATCGCCAACAGACCCACGGGCCATCCATCCCAACCGACCAACCCGGATGTCCAACCTAGGCGTGCAACCTAGTTAAATTTTCCAATATCCACAATGAGCCCGACCACCAACTCGAACATTCATCGCAGCTCGCCAAATGGATGTGAGTAAAGACAAAATTGGTCGAGCCAAAACACAAGCTATCTTTCTCTTCTAATAGGGTTGAATTTTATGGCCGTCTACATGTCCCATAATCCTACACTTCAAATCTTGAATAGGTTATCCAAATTTGTAGGGGTCCGAACTTGGGATAAAAGTTTTGCGACCTCTGGGGACATATTCCTACTAGATAGAGGGACCAACTACCTCTAAGAATCCATTGGGAATGGAGTTAGTATACAACCTAAATTGTTATGTCATTGAAAAACCTCCCTTGAATTCTTCTGAAGTAGTGCATGAATTGGCACCGATATGGAGCTACCAAAGAACCTTTCTGAAAATGAAAAGTGAAAGAGAAACAAAGGCACAAATATGTTCAACAGGTGAAAAGATCATACATCTCCCAAATGGAACATGCAAAGAGTGCAAAAGAACTTATTACAAAAATAAAAATACAAAAACAAAGAAATGTGTTGAAAGCACTTAGAGGAATTAAAACCTAAACTAGTATGTACAAGGGTGAGGATTTCCTTTCAATAGCAATGCTTGAGATAGATTCCGTTGACCAGAATCGGAAGTTCTTCTCCATCCAACTTGGATAGCTAGAAAGCATTGTTATCTTTACATTTTGTGACCATGTAGGGGCCACTCCATATGGCATCAAACTTTGAATGCCTACCCGGCTTAGCCCGATCTGTATCCCATTTCAAAACCAAGTCCCCTTCTTGGAAGGTTCTACTTTTGGCTTTCTTGTCAAAGCACCTCTTGATTAAAGTTTGATCCTTTTCCATTATTTGCATGGCTTGCCCCTTAGCTCCTCCACCTCCATGAGCTTGGAATATCTAGATTCCATGGGTTTAAACTCGAGATAGCTCTAGCTACTTCATGAGCTCCAATGCGGGCAACTTGAGGGATATAGGAAGCCTTTCCTGCCTTCCATAGACTAACCTGTAGGGAGAGTTCCCTATTGAACTCTTAGGTGTGCCAAGTCCTTTGGTTCTCATCTAGGGTCCTCCTGATGATTCTCAATATGTTCTTATTTGTGGACTCTACCTTCCTATTACCCTTGGGGTAATAATTTGAGTAACTACTCAAATACATTTCATTCCTAATAGACCACTCTATGATCTTGGCACCAAGGAATGCCAAAGCATTGTCTAATATAATGGTGGCGGTACCCCAAACCTTGTCACTATCCCTTCATAAAAGTCTAGTATGCTAGAATCATTTTCTTCCTTAAGTGCCATTGCCTCGGTCCACTTGGTGAAATAATCTGTTGTGATTAGGATCCACTTGTGGCCTTGGCTAGAATTTGGGTTGATGACTCCAATGAAGTCCAATCCCCATTAAATGAAAGGTTGGTCTATTGAAATGGGATGAAGTGGAAGCACTACTAGATTTTCCTTACCTATGAAGAAGGTACACTTTTTACACTTTCTATCCCAAGCATAACAGTCATTAAAGAGTGTGGTTCAATAATAACCAGCTCTCATAATCTTGAGAGCCATCACTCGTGGAGAAAAATGACCTCCCACCTCTTCATTATGAAATTCTTACAACACTCTTTCAACTTGGTTTGTCCCAATGTAACTTAATATGACTCCATTCACGTCCTTCTTAAACAAAAAAACATTAATAAAAACATGTGGAATGGCTTGAAGTCTAAAATACCTTTTCTTTACTTTATTCATCGTTGGAGGGAATATACCTGTTGTAGGAAATATATCATATCCCGAGTCCAACAAGGAGTATGCATGCTATCATTTAACTATTCCTGATTATCTTCTAATACCAAAACAACCTCTCCTTGATCACATGCGTCAACATGTTGAATAGAAGCTAGATGTTCACATAGCCCCCTTCCATGGACTAACTTGGTGAATTTGATCTCTATGTCAGACTCCATGACATGGGTGATCCAACATGCTCACTTCTCATTAAAATCTTTACTCAAGAGGAAGTATTTAATTCCCACATGGGACACTAGAAGCTGAATCCTATTATTTTTCAAACTCCTAATAAATATGAGGACATGTCTATCAATGAAAGAATACCTTACCTCATAGTCCTCCAAGATTTGACTGAAGAATGCAAATGGATTCTCAAGTTCTTCTTTGTTCTGCTACACTAAAATTGCGGAGATGATGTCCGAACCACTGAAAGCATAGAGCATGAAGTCTTTAGAAAAGTTCAAATTGATGAGAGTCAGAGCTTGAGATATAACATCCTTGATAGCTTCAAATATTTCTTTTCCTTTGCTGTCCACTTAAATGCCATGCTATTCTTTAGCATCATAATTATCAACTTGACTAGAGTAGTGAAATAGGACACAAACCTTCATACAATATAATCCTCCCCAAGAAATTTTGGAGAGATTTTTTGTGACTTGGAAATGGTAGAGCACAAATAGCCTCAACCCTTTCCAAATCAATAGTCAATCCCTCTTTAGACATGATATTCCCTAACAAACTGACTTCATGAGCCAAGAATATACATTTATTCAGGTTCAAAGACATTTCAAACCTCTTACACCTATGGAAGACCTGCTGAGATGAAAGAAGTTGGAAATTTGTATTCATGGAAAACACAATGATGTTATCAAGATATACAAGCACTATTTTATTCAACAACCCCTTGAACGCCATATCCATTGCTCATTGAAATGTTTCTCTAGCATTTGAAAACCTAAATGACATCTTCCTATAGGCATAAGTTCCACATTTTGTGGTGAAATCCATTTTGAATTGATCCTCATCTTTCACCATAATATGATTATAGCTCAAATATCCATCAAAGAGAGAAAATATTTATGAACCAACCACTACCTACAATATCTACTCCATTGAAGGAAGTGGGTAGTGGTTTTTGAGGGAGGCCCTATTTAGATCCCAAAATTCCACACACAACCTTATTTCCCCATTCCTTTTCCTATCCAGTACCAGATTTACAACCCAACTTGAGTGCTTGATTAGAATTATGATGCTTTCCTCTATCATCTTATTCAACTCTTTCTTCATGAGAGGATCGATATGGGGGTTGATCGACTTTGCTTCTACCTAGTGGGATTAGCCCCGATCTAATTCAATCATGTCTTGTGACAACTTTGGATTGAATCCCTAAAATCCTCATAGCTCCAAGTAAATACATATGATAATTCTTGGAAAAGTTGCATGAAATCAAACCTCTCTTGTTCGGTACTCATCTTACCAATCAAGCATTTTATGCTCTCCAACTAAAATGGGTTAGAAATCCTGTCTTTTTACTTGGGTATTGGCCTTCTCCTTTTGGAGCTGATCATTTTGGTTGAATATTGACTCTAAAGTCACTAAACCCTTTGGAAATTTATTTGTCCACAACTAAACTACTTGATCCTGCAAATCTTTGTTGCTCCAATTTCTCTTGATTTTTAGGCGAGAAATTAGCCTACTCTTATAAAAAATTAATGATATGCTAATCATTCTCGAACACATGCTAGCTCATGTTGTTATTCGATACAATTGGCCTTACAAGGAAATGGATATGTGGATGTGATGTAGCCTAGAATTTACCAATAAATTCCCAGTGCACTAGCACATCACTTAACCTAGACCGAGCACTCACCCAAGCACACACAAAGGTGCGTAACCCTCTTTAGGGTTGCTGTGCTAGGATGTTAGCATGATGAAGACTTAATGCATTCAGATCCATAAGTAATACATCATTTTATAGTGCATGCTTAGATCTATATCTAAAGAATAAAAAGACTTAAATGATAAACATGATGAAATCAACACATGCAAGAGCCAATTATACTCAGGATTAATACTATGATTTAGCCAATACACTCCATTACATTAAACATGATAAATACAAAAAGCTCATTACAATAGATAATACCATAGTTTATGCGTGCATCAGATTTGGCAGCATAACCTCATAGTAATTCAGTTCTCATATGCCACTACTATACTACACAGTTCATTACATATTTATAAGGGTGGGGACTTTCCCTTCACCACTTATCTAATCCCAAAATAGGTCACATGCTAAGAATAGCCACACATTTTACAATAATAGGCTCACATGAAAGAATGATAAAATAGACCTCTCACGCTTAATCGGTATCAACTCTATTCTTAGCCCATATTCATGCAAAGCGCTCCATAACCGCTCTTCCAAAAATATCCGATGCATGTCACACAAGTCTTTTCCTATTTGTGTGCTCTACACGCCATCTTCCAAAAATAGATCATAATCATGAAAATGGCTAAGTCCCAAATCTTTTTCTATCCTTCGAACATGATTCCTTCCCAATCCTCCCATGCCCTCTAAACGTGCTCTTTGCTCTTCCACGTGAATCTTCTGTATGCCTTATGCTAAGTGTTATACATTGTCTAGCTCAACATTACCCCACACTAACTACATTTCCACCCCGGAAATGGTTACCTCTTGAATGTGCAAAGAATAAGAAAGAACATAAATGGAAGATAGTAAAGAATTTTCTATACAAAAGAATTATTTACTTAGTAGTATCCTTTGCTTCAACCTAAAGAATCAATTCTAGATACTCTTCCTTTATATCTCCCTTTAATGTCTAACACTCACTTAGTGAAGCATCTATTTTTTTGGAATATCTACCGTAATAGACTCCAACTCATCTTGGGAAATTTATCCCTTTTCATTCTACAAAACCAAGAACAATGTTGGACATTGTAGACATTCTTCCTTCTATCGATCCATCTTCTACACTATAATATTCCCCAACTCATCTAACCTTTCCTTATGGGGTTCTGTCTGTGCTACTGCAAGGGCCTCACACTTTTGTTTTACCAATGTCAACCTCTCTACGTGACCCAGTGTCTCATCCTTCATCAATTTTAGGACTTCATTATCCTCTACCATGGTCCTTATCCTGATGACCACCTCTAGAGCTATGCAAATATTCAATGCCTAGTCTGCTTTCTCATCTCTTCTTGCAAGGTTTGGAGAAATGCCTCATAAGATGTAATCTTCCTCATCACCGAAGCATTTTCTCTCTCTTCTTCCTGCTTAGGATATTTTGGTGTTGGCATGCACATAGGTCCATCCTCAAGCACCAAATCCACCAAGGTACGTACATAATGCATTGCCAAAGGAAATTTTTCGGTACCTTGGACTCCAAATGTGGTCTTGCTTTTAGGACATGGTCTCCAATTTCCTCTACCATGCTGATGAAAGCATTGTTCTTCTTCTTCTCTAAGTCCTTCTCTTATTGTAGGTGTGCTATCTCTGCATCTTTGGCCTTGATCTCTTCTTTCAGCACCCTAATAGTTACAACTTTATCCACATTCCTCCTTTCCACCTCTATAGATACCTTCACCAAGGCATTACTTACTTGTTCATCCGACATAACAATAGGCTTTATCGTTATGTGTCTGCCCGAGGTGTCTTCTTCAATCTTCTTGATACATATGATTCTTCACATACGTCAAAGTTTGGTTTGTCCATATGTGTCTGCATTGACCAAGACAACTATTTCCTTATGCACATGGTGGCCATGTCCTCATCCATCAACTCCCATCCATACAATTCCTTAAGGCCCACCGTGCTTTGGAAACAAGGGAAAATTTTACTTATGTCCTCAAGCATAGCCCATGACCGGTGTAGTATACTCCCCACTTGTCCTCTTCGATCTTGGCCCCTTAGGAACTTGAGTGCCAAGATTTGGAGCTTGTTTTGCTATGCCTTGAGTAGTCTCTTGCATTGTCCCATCTACCTCCTTTACTCCTTCTCCATCCTTCATTTCTTCATCCTTTGGCTCTTCTACGTCCTCTGGTGGTGTAGGAGATTTGGGCACACTCTCCTCAAAATCTTCCACCTCCTCATCTAACATCAAATTTCTCCTTCTATTCTCTACTACCTCTTCCTAAGGAGAGAGTCACGGTGATGTATGAACTTATTGTGGTGTAGCACTTTGGGTTATGGTTCTTTTAAATACCCTTTTGAAATAACGCTCTCCTTGTATTGCATCCAGTCCTCATCATCTCCTTCTTGCACCTAAGGTGGTGTAGTCACGCACTCAGTTCCTACCTTGTCTGTAGGTTGCCTTCATCCTCTATGCTCTAGGCCACCACTATCTTCTCATTCATCTTCCTCTTCATCCACCACTATAGTCTCTACAGGCTATGGAGTTGGCACATTCTCTACTGTATGCTTACCCTTAGGCGACCTAGAAGCGCAAAATCATTTTCCACATATTTGTTGTTCTCTAGCTTGGGCTTGAGTTGAAGATACACAAGCGCTGCTCCAACATCTCCAACTGCCAAGCTTACCGACTTCATGTTTATTACATCTGAGATAAGCCTCTCAATGTAGGCAGTCCATCCTGGATATACATATGTTTTTCTCAGAGTGTGATAATCACAATCTACCTTATCTGTGATGAAGCTTAGGTGGTGCGCATATGTGAACCGGTGAACTGATGCCTAGAAGTAACATGTGTTGTGAAGGCATATGGTAGTTTTCACCAAGGGCTCCAAGCTCCATCCTTCATCACAAATCGCGTGATGCAAAAAATGTTGGTAGAATACAAATTATACTACCTTACCCACCACCGAAGGTAACTCCTTGGGTATGCGCCACTCTTTGAATTCCGCATGTAGATCCTATCATACCACATCTTTTCCCTCTATTTAAATGGCCCACCCATGGTCCCTTCACATAAGTATTTATCAAATATTTCCACCAGAGATTTATTTTCCCTCCCAAATCTTTTCCTTTGGCCCATCGGGCACTCCAATCTCCATAAACACCAAAGACAATAAAATAGTGCCAAAACTAATTCTGTCACCTGTACATGCTTCTTCAATGATTGTCTCTACTATGTAACCCATTGATATTGTAGATCACCCCTTGAGACATTTTCCTTGCAACGTGCAACCACATTGTATTCACCTATGACCACCTTTCTTGGTCATTCAACTTTGTTATCAGATGTGCAACTACTTCTGTACCACTGGGTACTTCTTCAATTTATCAATGTCCATGCCACACGGACCCTTGGTATATCCTAGCTCCTTCCTTGTCTCTAGGATCACTTGCTTTTTATCTGTTAAGTCACTCTCCATATCTACTCCTGAGGCCCTTAATCCTGTTACTTATTGAAATTAAGGTGGATGTGATTCTAACCCTCCATCTCGGTGAAGTAGAAGAAGTCCTCATGGAATCTTCTCATCAACCATCGATACAATGGTTCATACTTTCCAAAATATGGTAGCTCATATAACTTGGTAGACTCTAATCTACTTTAGCAACTTCTCTCCAGCATCATCATACACTGACATGTCTTCTTTATGTGCTTGTTTGTTTTTGTGCTCAACAATGCATCTAGTTCCTTCTTATTATCCAATGTGTGATGGTTGTAATCACTTGATCTTACATTTATAGATGTGGGAATCCCATTCTTGTCCCACAATCACACCCTCCAGATACTACATTTCTAAGAAATTACTCTCGGGAGCAAATTTCTTCTTCCACTTTGACCTTCTTCTTCCCTTTTACTCCTATTATAGGTGCTTTCTTTGGTGCCATTTGAAAATCTCTCCTTTCTATCCTCTATAACAAGCAAGTTAAAACCCTAGTTCAAATCTCCGTGCCCTAGTGGAAATTGTGTGCCCTAGCTCTTTTGTAACGTGTGTCTACTTCACTCAAACCCTTCACCTATGGGGATGCAAGCTTCTCCTGTGCACAAATCTTCTCTCCATGTTTGGTTTCACACTCTTCGCACCTCAACACGATTCGACTCGGCTCATTTGCACTTAGCTCTTTTCAAATTCTCACAATTTCAATGGTAAGAATGAACTCGCATCCTATCCTTATATAGATTTTCAAAAATTTAGTGCATTTATTACTCCTTCACCTACCAACAATCCTCTCATTAATCGACCATTTTCATTCTTTCCATGCATGGTACATCTTCACACCCAAGCTATAACCTTCTAGCATGCCTTCCTACCTTCTAGCCACAAACTTCTCTTTAATGTGCCTCCATGTGCCTAAGTACCTTGCCACTATGCCTTCCCTTGGTAGTTCCCATGGCCCCTTCTTACCTCATGTTATACTTGTTTCTTCATTCATCTCCACCTATGGTCCTCATTTCTAGAAGCAATCTCTTTTTTAACAATTCTCCAACTTGAATAACACCCATAGCAGTTTGTTCCTTTCATGTGTACTTATTTTCAATAGTTCCCACTTGGATATCAATAACCACCCCACACTAATGGTATGTGTAGTCCTCTGCATATAAAAATTATTCAAATAATAATTAGCTTACGCGCATGCAAACATGCACTTATTACATAAAAACACCAACTAAATTGACAAAGCATAGCAACGAAGAAGGAAATACATTAAGGAAATATAGAATTGAAAACCTAATCTAAATGGCAACACTTCCTTATTACAAACACCAAGAAGACTTATTTATAGTAGGGCTTTAGCCTACTCCCGTTGAAGTACTTGGGTAACCGTGTTCCATCAAGCACCTCTAATTGGCAAGTGCTTGTTTCAAGTATGTGAGTGATAACATACGGCCCCAACCAATGTACTTTGAGTTTTCCTAGATGGCACAAAAACTTAGAATCATAAAGGAGCACCATCTATCCAATCTCAAGCTTTTTATCCCTAATGTGTCTATCATGCCATGCTTTCTGCCTGCCTTTTCTTGTTTTTGACTCCAACGTGCTATTGCTCATTGCTCATCCAACTTGATTAACTTTTCAATCCATTCTTCTAATGCTTGTTCATCAGCTAGACCTCCAGTGTGCACAATACGTAAAGAAGGTAACATGAATTCCATAGGAAGAACTTGCTTCAATGCTAAAAACACCAATTGAAAATGGTGTGGCCTTGTTTAGCCACTTTTACATGTTATTATATACACCCAAAGTAATGAAGCAATTTTATCATCCCAATCCTTTCTTCCAACATCACAAATTTTTTGTCAATGTATGGCTAAAAATCTTGTTGAAAGTCTCACAGTCCCATTTACCTGAGGATGATATGGTGTAGTCTTATGGTGTGTAATCATAAATTCATCTAATAAATTTATGATTGTCTCATTCAGAAAATGTGTGCCTCTATCACTAGTCAAACTCAAAGGACATCCATACCTTGTAATAATATTTTCCCATAAAAACCTTAGTATTGTTGTAGCCATTTACAATTTACAAATCTTTGTAGGTGTGTTTCTTCTCCCACCTTGTCGAGATAGTCTTGTGTAAGTAAGTAATGATATAGCCCAATCCATTCCTATACGTGATTGGTGAAATAGGACCCACAAAAATCAATAGCCCATTTCTCAAATGGTTCTACACTAGTAATAGGTCTTAGAGGCATTTCATCTCATTGACCTGAGTTTCCCAAGATGCTGACAGTGATCACAAGCCTTGCAATATGCTTTACAATCTTTATATAAGGTCTCCCACCATAATCCAACGAGTAGAATCTTGCGCGCAGTGGTGTCACCTATATAGTGGCCACCTGTAATACCACCATGAGCTTCCTCCATGATATCTATGCACTCATGTTCCAATACACAATGGCACAATACTTCATCCCGACTCGACCTAACTTGTACATGTCACCGCTAATCAACATATAGGGTGCCATGTGTATAACAAGTTGTTTCTTCTCTAAGGATTTCATTCCTTCTGGTGCCATACCTATTCGATAGAAAGACAACAATGTCCTCTAATTCGATGGTGCGTGTTGTAACCTATATAACTATGCATCGGACATGGTATCTTCAATGGCATGTGCTTCTTCTCTTGATTGTATATTCTATGGATAAATGGTTTGGTCCAGAATTACTTTTCCCTGGTTTTACCACAACTATAAAATCAAATTCTTGAAATAAGAGTACCCATCTGCATATGCACCCCTATAAAATGGGCTTGTTTACCAAATAATTCAATGCCATGTGATCTGTATAAAATAAAAATGGTGTAGCTAGTAGGTATTATCTAAATTTATGTAGTGCATAGATCATTGACAAAGCTTCGCACTCTGTAGTTGTGTAATTCTGCTCTAGAGAGTCAAATTTCTACTAGAAAAACAAATAGGATGATCTATAATACCTTCTCCTAGATGAGCCAACACCACACCAATGGCCATGCTAGAGGCATCCACATGTACATGAAATGGTTGGTCCCACGAAGGAAAATGTAGAATAGGCGCGGTAGTAAGTTTCTCCTTTAATGTCTCGAATGCGCGCTTATTGCAGTTCTCCCCAATAGAACGTACCTTTTCCTTTCAGTAACTCCTCCAAAGGTGCAACAACCTTGGCATACCCCTTTATGAATTTCCTATAATACCCCATGTGACCCAAGAATCCACACACTCACTTTGACTAGTGGTAGGCTCTTTTAGGCCGATAATGACTACAACCTTAGCTGGATCAACCAACAAACCTTCCTTGTAGATTATGTGTCCTAACAATATTCCAAATGGTGTAGCAAATATGCACTTCTTGATGTTCAAAGAGATACTCAACTATCTACATCTTTCAAACATTAAGCACAAATTGTCACAATGATCCTTAACAAGTCCATACACCATCCAATCATCTAAATAAACCTATAAGAAGTTGTGAATAAAATATTTAAACACCTGAACAACTATGCATGAAAATACATCGAGTGTTTTTCAGACCAAAAGGCATCACAGTATAGGAAAATATGCCCCCCATTCAGTAGTAAAAGTAGTCTTTTCCTGATCCTCCTAGGAAATCCTAACTTGATGATACCCAGAGAAACCCATCTATAAACAAATAGATTTCATGCCCTACAAACCTTCTAGTATTTCCTCAGTGAATGGCATAGGAAAGGGATCAGTCACACATGCAACATTCAGCTCCCTGTAGTCCACACAGATCCTAATCGACCATCCTTCTTGATACTGATCACCATTGGACTAACCCATTCTGACTCATCCAGGGGTTTGATGATTCCAGACTTCAACATTTTGTCAATCTCTTCTTTGAACTTTTCACGCAAGTTGGGGTTCATCTGTAGGGTCTCTTTCTAATCAGGCATGCACACCTCTTTAAGATTTATCTTCATCTCCCCTAATGATTCATGCACACTTTAAGTTCATGGTACCCCGAGGGAATAAGTCTTGATAATCCCATAGTAACTCAATGATTTTTTCCACTTCGAGTCTTGACCAATAGTCTCCAATTATGGCCTCCTTAGGCTCAACATCTAATCCAATATTCACTTTCTTTGTCTTCATAGGTTCATGATAGGCACGCGTGTGGTCTTATCTACACTGTCCAACACCTCACACCTACCTTGTTGAATGGTCTACATCCAATTTTCTACTTCTTCATCATCCACTAAGTAGACCATTTTTCCTTTTTCTTGCTCAAGGAAAGCACATTTAAGTAGTGTGGCATCTATCTCTGTTTCTTCAAAAAGCGTGCTCCTGAGTCTCCTTCATCAAATAACTCTTGAATGAGTTCTTCCGCCTTGGCACTATCCCCCATAGTTAAGTGCTTTATAACCTTTAATGCTTCTTCCATCAAAGGTTTAGTAGAGAAGAAGTCAAATGTATGGTCATTCCTATAATTAAATCCTGCCAATTTCTAGTCTCTCTATGGAGTTCTACATATACATACCAAACACGCGCACAACCTTGTAAAGTGGAATAAAACTTGTGCACCCAGAGTGAAGGTGGTAAAGCTTCCTACCCTCTATCTAGAGTCTCTCACACTATTGAATGTGGTGTTGAACAGTTGATTACCATGATAAGTGTAAATTTGAGTAGGTGCATTTCTCCTAAAGAACCTAGTAGCAAGAGAAATCCTAATTTCATTCCATCCTACAAGATTATCCTTATGGACCACCCACCAGGTGCGTTTTGTCCCACATAGGGGTATATGCTAGCATATTCCTTCTCTCCAACTGGTCTATCCACTATTCCTCCATGGCACGCAGAACACCATAGGGTCTCCTTCTCCGGTGTAATGAGGTACCGAGTTGTTACCTATTCTCCTGATATAACACATGCTGCTATCCTTAGAAAATATACTCTTTACTTTGTGCCCTACCAACTCATAAGTGCTATGAGCCCAATTATCACAAGCAACACTTGTAGTATCGCTAATAGAATGTGCATCCTCCCACTAAAGGATTCCTTCTTTAGATGGCTCATGCACCTCTGGGTCCTGGACAATGCGTACATAAATCCTATTCAGGTCTTCCTCACTCAAGGGCTCAACATAGGGCAAATTTTCCATCTGTTAAAGGGATAATAACTCTTTCCTCCTTGTTTTCAAAGTGATATAACCCTTGTTGAACCGAAGATCAACATTATTTTCATAGCACCAAGGACACCCAGATAGAGCTGGGAAGCTATCTACCTCTCTCTAGCAATGCTAAAACCTCAAAATCTCCAGTGAACTTGGCTCCTTGTATGGTAATGGATGCATCTTTTAAAACTCGATGGGAGTGGCCTTAGTCTGATTAGCCATGAATAATACATTAGAGGATGACTGCAATGGAGGTCTCCCCATTTGTACCCATGCATCTAAGGTAAGAACATTGACTTCCACGTTGGTATCAATCAATATATTACTCAAAAGCCACCCATCCACAACAACATTCAGAGTGATTTCCTTGTCATAATCTAGGCTATGAGGGGGAAGATTTGCATGCAGGATCTATCCATCCAGTCTCAATACTTACGCACGAAGTGTTTCCTTTTAACCAATTCCCTAATAGTGGAATGATATTCTCTTGGCACAACATCTTGCACACTTCTTTCAAGTCATCCATATCAGTTTTGACCATCTCAATTATGCTTTCTTTTTCTCCATCTTCTATGATTGCTCCTTTAAATATTGTATTTCACCCTAAATATTTAAGTACCTCCATGGTTTCTGATAAACCTCCTTCTAATGGGTAGGATCTGGGTACCATGCATGTAGAACCTCCTCCTTAGTGATGGTAGGCTTCTACTGTAATGCTTCTTTGGTGCGCGCCGCTTTAAGGAAGGTAGTGATCTTTACCTGCAATGCCTCAGATTTTGGTTCCAACTTGGGCATCCACTGATTTTCCATAGCGTGATGTATCCTAACCATCCCTGCACCTTTTTTTCTTATTTATGTTGCTTACTAAGATGCTCATACAAGTCCAAGCATTCCTCATAACTATGATTCTTTCCATAGAAATAACATGTAATATTCTAAGGACATTCACATCTGTAGTGGTCAAGAGATCCACATGTATAACATATTCCACAGGGAACTCACCTCATCCACCACCATGACCTCATCCTCCAAATCCACCATGGTATCCTCGACCTCTACCACGAATGCCTTCAAAACGTGCCCTTCATTCCGATCATAGCGCACTTGATTATGATCCCGATCTTGATGCTTGTTCTTTCCTTTAGAGTTATATGAAACTCCTGTCTGTCATACACCAATATCTATAACATCATGGATCTGACCAATCAGCCGATAGTCTTCCATGTCATGAGTTGTGGACCTACAAATTTTACAATAACAAGAGACGTTCTTCCTTATTGCACATTGTAATAATGGGCAACGACTAACATCATGGTTTAAATGACATATCTCATAGTCCAACAATAATGAGCGTACTGATCTATGGGGGATAACTATCCTTTGTGTGACCTTCCACTTCATAATCTATGCACCAAATCCATGTGCGTGTCTCATGTGCTAAATTTTCTAATAGCTTCTCCAACTTGTTTCAGCCATAGCTGCGATCTGTGCTTTAAAATGGGCTCACCCTAGTGTCTATACTTCCAACTACCTCAGCGTGTAAAGCTGCTTCAAGTGCTTCATGTGGATCAATGTATGTATTATGTGATAGCACCCTTCTAAAAGGTGTAATCAGGACCTCCAACAAACCATTGCGCATGTTGGCTTGCATGAATATCATAAGAAAGTTTAGATAACAATGTTTTGAAATGAGCATCATACTCTCTGACACTCTCAGTAGTGCTTTGCTTAATATCCTTGAGGCACTTATACTCTTCTGCTCGAACTCAGGGATGTGAAATTATTTAAGGAAAGCATCTTTTAAAGATGCATAGTCTACGCAAGTCTGATCATGGTCAAACTTTATACCAACTGTGTGCATGCCCTTATAACATAGTAGAAATTGACTTTCCATGCACTTAGAAGTCATGATTCCTTTGGCATGCCATAATATTTCACACATGTGTATGTGTTTAGCAGCATCTTCTATGCCCCTATACTCTAGAAGATGAAGAGACATCTCCATGTAAATATTTTGGGGTTGGTGCGGACCCTTCCCACTTGATCTAGAACCTCCTATGTTTCCTCTACCTCCAGAACCACCAGATCCACTAGAACTAGAACCACCTATACCTCCTGATCCTGAACCTATAGCTGAGTCAGACCAGAATATGTACTCCCTTGTGTCCCAACAGTAGTATTGAATTACACCCCTATGGTCTACGAAGTGTTACTACTCCCAAAAGAGAGTCCAAAATTCTGTGTCACCTAAATTATGTGTAGAAGATACACCTGAAAAGGTACCTCCAAACAATAACAAAGAAGTTTGTGCTTCCATTTATGTGTTTTTATATGACTTACTCCTACTCCCCTACTCCTAAATTAGCTTGCTGACTTTTGTTGTACTAGATCAGATACTGGAGACCAAGGCAAGGGAAAGGTTTCAGTAGATTCAGATGCGCACCCGTGGCCCAGTCATCTCTCTTGGCGCACTTCCATGTGAGGCCGAGGATGGTTCCCTGTCATGCTTTCCCAAATGGGGGAGTTCTTGATGCTCCGATTCCACCTTCTACATGAGCTCCAAATCCTTCACGAACCATCTCTCTCCTCAATGCCATCCACTCTGCAACATCCCACTACTTCTCTATATCCCTCTCGCTTGCCTCATTGTACTTAAGCCACCTTTCTTCTCTCTACCTCTCTGCTGCTAGGTCTACCATATTTCACCAAACCTGCTCCTACCCCCATGCATGGTGGTGGGGTTTAGTTAGCCATTGGTTTTCTCTCCAAGTTCAGGGTTACCATCAAAATTTTGATTGCCAGTGGAATGCCTTGCAGGTAAGTTCCCCTGGGATATCATAAAAATTGGAATTCAGCTACCTCTAGGCACGAATAAGTGGAAATTGAGTACTCTAAGATATAGTTGTTCAAAACACCATGGAACCACGTATCCATAATGTGAGTCCAAATTAGATTAGCATCATAAAGGGTATGAAATTATTCCTACATCCAAACAAGTGTGTGATACCTCTAATTCCATTTAGATGCATAAGCAACCAGCCACTCATATATTCTACCAGAAAAATAGAAAGAATCTCTCGTACAAACATATCATATAGATTATGTTCCACCCATGCGTGTGCGTCAAACTCAGATCCAGTGCTGAACCTCCATGCATATTCTTCTTCTAGGTCATGTATCCACTCCTCAACACTTGCTAGGGTCAAATGGTATGTCTTCATCGTGAACCATCTTGAAAAATACTTGAAAAAGAGGTCCCGACAACGGAACCAATGATGTAACCTAGAATTTACCAAGAAATTCCCAAGCACGCTATAACACATCACTCATCCTAGACTAAGTCACTCACCCAAAGCACAAAAGGTACCAAGTTCCTTTAGGGTTTTGTTGTAGATGTTAGCATGATGAAGACTTAATGCATTCAGATCCATAATTAATACATCATTCTACAGTGCATGTTTAGATCTATATCTAAAGAATAAAAATATTTAAATGATAAACATGATGAAATCAACACATGCAAGAGCCAATTATACTCAGGATTAATACTCTGATTCAACCAATACACTCTATTACATTAAACATGATAAATACATAGAATCTCATTACAATAGATAATACCATAGTTTATGCACGCATCAGATTTGGAAGCATAAACTCACAATAATTAAGTTCTCATATGCCACTACTAAACTACACAATTCTTTACATACTTATAAGGGTGGGGACTTTCCCTTCATTGCTTATCTAATCCCAAAATAGGTTACATGCTAAGAATAGCCATGTACCTTTACAATAAAGGCTCACATGTAAGAATCATAACAATAGACCTCTCACGCTTAACTCTGGTAGTATCAACTCTATTCTTAGACCGTATTCATGTAAAACGTTCCATAGCCACTCTTCCAAAAATATCTGATGTGTGTTGCGCAAGTATTTTCCCATTTGTGTGCTCCACATGCCATCTTCCAAAAATAGATCACAATCATGAAAATAGCTAAGTCCCGAATCTGTCTCTATCCTCCGAGCACGATTCCTTCCCAATCCTCCCGTGCCTCTAAACGCGCTCTTCTCTTTCGTGTGAATCTTCTGTATGCCTTTTGCTAAGTGTTATACATTGTTTTCTCAATAGGATACATTTTATCTCTTTTAATACTTTCAACCACATCAAATGTTGCTCTAATTTTCACAAGCATGTCCGTAACCTCATTCTTCTTCATTGGTATAGTCTGAATATTGAAGGCCTCAAGGTATTCAATTTTATCCCATACCTGATGCTTGCAGGCTTTAAATAGATCATTTTTTTCAGCATGTTGTCCCCTAACCTAGTTGACAATCAACTCACTATCCCCAAACACATGCAAGTTCTTTATACCTCTCTTTCTCACCCAATGCAATCTATGGATCAAGGCTTCATATTCAACTGTATTGTTTAAACAAGCAAATTGGAAGTGGAAGGCAAAATAGTTTTTCATACCTTGTGGTGACACAAGCATTGTGCCCCCTCTAGCACCTTACCTACTCTTTGAACCTTTAAAGAATAACTGCCATACTTCATTCTCATTTCTCTCTTCGAGTTTGGTGATGCTAGGGAGAGGTGAATTGTCCTCATGCAAACAATAAAATTCCAACTCAGCTTCTTCCATCTCCTTGTATGGATAAAAAACATGTCTCTTATTAGCCCAATCATCAACTGTTAAATGTGGAACATTCTCGGCCTTAGTGTTTGCCTCTTGGGCCTCCAAACACTATTCTTGATCAAATATGGTGCAATTTGCATTGATTGGACTTGAAACATAAGGCTCAATGTGAAAGTTGGAAATTGGCTCCAACATTATTGTAGCTTTAGCTCCATATCTTGTTCTAAATAACATGTGGGACCAATAAGCTTATAAGAACCCATCAATATTGGGCTGTAAATCCTCGAAAGGCACACAACAAATAGTTGTGGTAAAACAATCACCGATACATCCTGTAAAACTCGTGACATTTGGAAAAGCATGGAGCGTAAGACTTAAGTATTTCATCACTCCAAGCTGTCCCTACTAATATCCCATCCAATTGCACTACTCCTCAAAATCAACTCATATTTTAAGCCCAATTTATTTGTGATTTGCTTCGGCATTATTGAGTTGTTTTCCATTGAGTCAATCATTCAATTGTGCACTAACTTATCTCCAATGATTAGTGAGACATAAAATGGTGGAGGATTCAAATTTTTACTTGGTTGACCTCCATTATGCTATCTTGTATTTGTGAGCACCCTTTCTTTATTCTTGGATGACCCGCTAAGGGACCAATTCGACATAGCTGCTTACAATAAATCATGCTTTGCCCGGGAATCACCAATTATTCCCACATGGAAATGTTGACAATGGTATTCTTCATCTGATCGATGATATTAAATGGAGGTGGGTTCTCTTTTTGTTGTCCTTTGATGAGCATGACTTTTTCCTACATTTGGACTGGTTTATGAGCAGCTACAACTGGTACCCTGGAGTGATTCTACTCATTTGAGGCTGCTACAAAAATTTCCTTTAGATGGTTTTGTGCACTAAGAGATGCTCTTGGTCTATTAACTCCTTGTGGTGTGGGAGTGGGATGAGAAACAACTGGACTAGATGATTTCCCCTCCTCTATGTTCCTCTTCTTTGATCGTGTGTTAGTAGCTACACCTTGGAAAGGAGATTGATTGATTCCACAGAAATCTTCTACTTGCCAATTCACCAATGTGGTTTCGTTGGAGGAGCCTCTTATTGACTTGATTCTTGCTAGTTTTCTTCTTGACTCGCCTCCTGAGGCATGCCAATGGTTTGCACCACTAAGGCTTGATTTGATGGATCTTGGAAGTATGTTGCTTGATCATAATAGTAGCGATACATAGGATACCATTCAAATTCTTGTGCCATATTATTCTGAAATGGAATTAGATCCCTTGACGTTGATGCTAAATTTGGATTATAAGGCTAAAAAGGTTTGGAAGTAGAAGGTTTCCCTTTAATTTGATTAGAAGCTTGAGAAAGTGGTTTATTTTTCCCGATATGGAGGCCTGACCTGATATTGAGATTGAGGCTGAAAGGGTTTGAAATTCTGGGCCTGTTGCCTCTCAAGTGCCACTATTTCATTCCCAAAGGTCTGCTTTCCTCTTGATTATTTTATGCATCACTTTATTAAGTTCTTTTCCTTTAAATGGATCACTACAAGAAGTAGATACCTCTTTATTACTATAATTTCCAGGATGTGAATAGGGGCTAACTCAGGTGTCTTACTAGAACTAGGATTCCCCATTCAGGATAAAGAGGAATACGTGGCCTAGGTGCTAGTTTACCACTTGAATCGAGACAATTCTTAGCTTTAATAGCTATGACATAGGCATTTGGTAAGGTTATCCCTCCCATAGATTATATCATAGCAGATATATCAAAATTTAAAGCTTTAAGGAAATAGAGGAATGCACCCTCCGCTCCTAGCCTTACAAGAATGGGACCCAGTCCCACATCTATTGAAATCAATAATTAAAGTCTTCTATTTGTTCATTAGGAGCCCCGTTGATTGTATTCGAGTTGTTCAAACAATGACAAATTGTCTGCCCTTTCTCCAAACCGGTTTAGAGGTTGTATATATTTGATCCCAATTTGTAACAGACCATCTTTGTTAAGTTTTGAACCATTACAAGGTCTTTCCTTTGAAAGAAGAAGCTAAAAATTTAACTGTGACATCCACTTCATTGATCTCATGGATGGTACAAATATTCACAATATCCATAATATAGTCAGTGGGAGTCATGTAGTTTTCCCTCATGAAGTAGGGAATATTTTTTAATGCTGCAACCAAAATAGGGTTATGGGCATTGACGGTGAGTGGACTACTACCTTTGAAGTGGAAATAAGGATTTGGTGGCCCTTGTGGTGGTGGTTGTTGTAGATGTGCCATCCTAATTGGATTGAGAATCCTAGTTGATTGAAATAAGGGTCATCCAAGTAGAGGTGTTGATAAGGTCTTATTTGCTTGAGATGGAGACCTTTTACTCTTCCTCCTCTCCTTCCTATGCCTAGTAATAATTGTAAATACTCAAAGAAACCTTCTTCTCTTACTCTAGACTGAATTTGGATCCTTCTCATGAACTTGGTCCACTAGTGCTACTAAAACCGGTCAAATTCTAATCCCGAGAGTCATCAAATGTGCTACTAGAAAGCTTCTAAAGGCTGAAAGTTCACAAAGATGCACATCCAATATTGATAACCTGAAAAGAATGACCTCTTCCTCCCACCGGGTGTTCCAAAAACCGTTAGTGTGGTCACACGAGGTTAATGATATTGCAATGGGATAAAACACTTGAAAGATAAAAATTTGACTTCTAAGGTCCCACTAGGTGTGCCAAAATTGTTAGTGCAAAATTATAGCACCCCTGATTGCTTATGATTTTTGTGTGAGGAAATCAATGTAACTTGCATAACATGGGATTATCCTATAGTGTGGGACCTTGCAAGTAGGATAATCCTCTAGAGAAAGCTGACTTCTTCTCCTAACCTAGTTCCAACTTCTCCAAAGTGCAGAGAATGACATACTACACTAATCCTACCCTAATACTTTCCAAGGGGACAAGGATAGAAAGATGCATGAAATAAATCTACTCTAAGGGAAGGCAATGCACCATGAAAGGTTAGAAAATCCAAGTGAGTAAAAATTAGAGATCAAATAAAGTATGAGAGGGTAGGTATAGGTGCTATAGTCCAAGACATATTCAATTCCCTATATCCATAAAGCACAACAAATTATAGATCTTGCAAAGAGATATATTTATGCACAATACACCTGTAAATATAATGGAAGGAAAAAGATGCAATATCATACAATCTAGGGCAAAAATTGTGACAAAACATGAATTCTATTGCTAAAAACATGCACAATCCATTACAATATAGGCATAAGGCACAAATTCTTTACAAAATGCCCAAATTTAAGGCCTTTAGCTCACAACAACTTTGGAACAATTTTGACAGTTCCTATTCTTTTCAGAAAAACTCTCCTCAAAATGAGGTGGATTTTACAATATATAGGAAATTTGGGTCACCAACCAACATGATGCATTAAAGAGGTATGGGAAACCATACATTTTGGTACTTTGTTTGCATGCGAAGTCATGGGCACCATGCCTCATTAATTTTGGTTGTTGAGATGTCATATATCCACCTACCTTTTTTTGGCTTGTAGCTCGTCCATCCCACGGGTCATCTAACCATATGTTGCATTAGAAAAAGTCCAACCATATGGGCCATACAGATCCCTTTGAGTGAATAAATGACCGGCCCACGAGCTCTCCTCCATATTTAGGTTAGACGGCCGTCTAATTATGATTTGTATAAATGTGAGTGGGCCGTCTAACCATGATTCCTATCAAACTTCATTTCCATTAGATGGCGTATAAATTGGTGGACGTACATGCTTCTGGTTTCCAACCATATTGGGAGTCACCCTCTTCACAGAGTGGGACGTCCAACCTGGTAGGTAGGACGACCATCTATCTCTGAACCATACAACTGATGGGGTTGGACGATTGTCCAACCCAGTGTCCATTGTGCCACCCGACCAACCCGATGGGCCATCTAACCTCGAGGGGTTGGATGACGTATTACCCTACTGAATAATCTCTATGTACATACTCCATCTAACCAACTGTGAATTCACCATCCAGTGCCACCATAAAAATCATTCAACACACCTGGCCAACTAACCCATCCATCCATCATAAACCAACCTAGGCATCACACCCATTTGACCAAACCGGATGACCAACTTTCTTCCATACTAGGGGTTGGATTCCATCCCACCTGTCATCCACCTAACCTAAGCGTCTAACCATGTCAACCAACCTATCCATACACATCATCACGATCGACCCTTGGGCCATCCATCCCAACCGACCAATCCAGGCATCCAACTTATTTGTCTAACCTAGTGAACTTTTCTAATATCCACAATGAGCCCAACCACTGAGTCAAACATTTTCTGTGGTGAGATGGGTTGAATTTGATGGCCGTATGCATGTCCCAGAATCCTACACTTCAAATCTTGAATAGGTTATCCAAATTTTTAGGGGTGCAAATTTTGGATAACAATAATTTCATGATATGTTTCACTTTTTGATGATACATATATATTATTGAACAAGTTATAATGTTTTCATCTTATGACTTCTTCATGTTACTTACGCGTGAACACTAAATCTATCAAAAACAATATCATGACATGTCTAATCCTATAATCATACACATTAATGGATATTGTATTTATCTACCTTATGGATGATAGGCAATAATTGTGCTAATAACCATTCTTATCTTATGACTTATACTACACATTATACCATGTCAGTGATACACTAATTTTGGTTTATATCATTGATCATGTTTCTTATCCAATTTTACAAGACTAAAACTAATAATAATTCGGTGATATTATTCGGTGGTTTTAACTCATTCAATCATGCAAAGGATGATCGAGGAAAATGCACATAGAGAATACTAATCGAACACATAATAATAGTATTTCTATAATGCATAAATCATTAGATTAAATACATTTATATAGGAAATTCATTCATATATTTGTGGAGTTCATATCTCAACAAAAATCGTAACCAAATCCCTATTAAGACTCATAAACCTATATGCGATAGTATTTTTGTAAGCACAAAAGATCACTCCCAAATCATATAGTCTACCAAGTAGCTAAATAACCATTTAAATGTAGGTATTATTTTATCATATGGTAACCATTTACTATGGAGCAACAATCATTTCATAAAACTAGCCCCCTTAGTGCAAACATGGTAGAAAAATAATCAAAATTCCTTCACGAGTTTGTCACCTCTACGTTCTTAGGTTTTTAGGACAACCAACAACCTTCACGGATGGTTTTACTAGACAACCACAAACTAAAAGGATGGTTTTTAGGAAAACCAATAACCTACACATATAAATGGTTTTACATGACAAAAAACAACCCAAATATCATGATGTTACTTTTCCTTGTGCTTTCATTTATATATTATATTTTTCCTTCATGGGATTACATATGAATCGATCACTTATTACAAACTGAACACGAAACACTTTGTAAACTGATTATGAATAAATAAATTTACTCTAAAAATGAAGCACATCATAACACAATGGAAAGTATACACACAATTGTCACCACAAATTCATACAACCTCTTTGTTGGTGACTGATGAGAGGTCACTGATTAACCTCCAACCTCTATTACCTCTGTCCTCTAGTAAACATGCTTTGATTACTTAGGAAAATTAGCTTTGAGGCTCAATATTTTACACATTGGGTTTATCATAACTTCCTCCATGCAAAAATGGTGGATACAAAATCTTGCATGAATTGAGAGCCAAGGATGGTTGGCCTAATGTGAGCATAAAAATAATGGGGAGATGTGATCAAGTATGTTGAAATATTTTGAATGTCACTTAATGAAAAGTGTGATGCTGATTTGATAACCCAAGTGAAAATGCATTTTGAATTTCAAACATATATATAGTTGTCAAGTACTCCATGTGGCTATAACATGAAACCAATGTAAACTATCCTCTGAGCATTAAAAACTAATACTCAAAATCAATGAGGACAAGTGGATTCATGTTGAAATGCAAAGAAAATTTAGTCAATGAAAATTAGGCATAACTAATGACAAAGGTGTAAATGAGAAAATAAGGAGGGTGCTTTAAATATTATTGATATGAAAAAATCCAAATTAAAGAGTTATGGAGATGCGATGTATATATACATTATAAAATTGAATACAAAAAAATAAGTAGTTGTACAGATCAACAATAATCTATGTGAATATACAAAATGATAAATATTTTTATAAAACAATATAACAATACCGTAACAAGTATTTACCCAACTAACCAACTAACTACTATAATAACTTAGTATTAACTAATCACTTATGGTAAATAAAAAAACTTAGTTACAATGCTAAATTAACCTACTTCTATAGGTTTTACCTAACATTTCCCCCCTTAATTTTACATTTAATGAAAAGAAGAGGATAGGAACTCTCAAAACATCTCAAATTTTTGATGTGTAAGTGACTTCGTGAAACATTTGCTCATTTTTTAGCTGTTGGGAAAAACTGAAGCTAAATATTATGTTTCAAAACATGCTCATGAATGAAATGAACTTGTACCCCAATGGGATTCATTCTCTCATGAAACATTGGATTTCAAAAACAATTGAGAACACTCTCATTTCCAACATAAAAGGTGTGGATTTCTCATGTGGTACTCCAAGTACCTCAAGTACGTGGCATGGCCATATCCCTTTGCGAGATAACTCCACATGTAGTATGATATTCAACTTCTATGGAAGTTCGAGAAACAAATTTTTATTTCTTGCTTCCCCATAATATTGGACCATATCCCAAAAAGAATAAAAATTCAAAAGTGGATTTCTTGTCATCAATACCACCTGCATGATTTGAATTTAAATATCCATTCAAGAAGAACAGATCATTATTCTTGTACTCTAGACAAAAATCCATAGTCCCCTTGAGATATCTCAAGATCCACCTTCTACTTTTCAATGAAAAACTCTGGGTTCCTGTATGAACCATGAAAAATAGCCAAATGCAAAGTTGATATCTAGTCCATTATAGGTCGGTGAATGATACTCCTAATAAATTATCGATAGAGAGTTGCATTTACTAGTGGAGATGGATCTATACAAGATAAATTAAGTCTCATCTCCATAGGTGTAGAAATAGGTGTGCAATCCATCATCCTAAATTTCTCAAGAATTGTCTTAATATATTTCAGTTGAGAAACAAATATATGATTCTCATTTTACCATAATTACAATCCAAGATATAAGTGCATGAGCCCAAGATCTGTCATGTCAAATGATCAATTAAGATCTTTCATTATTGCATTGATCATCTTCACTATGGTGTCATTGATGACTAGATCGTCGACATATATAACAACTATAATAGTCTCTCCTCCTTGCCTCCTAAGGTAGACATTAACATCATATGAATTCCTCTCAAATCCATATTGAATGAGATGCTCACCAATAATGATGTAGCAAGCCCGAGGATCTGATTAAGGCCATACATATATTTGATGAGTCTACATACCTTTTTAATTTTGTAGGTATGAAAAAACCCTCTAGTTGAATCATGTAGACTTCTTCCTATAGATATCCATTTAGAAAGCCACTTTTTTACATCCATTTGGTAGAATTTCCACCCAATATATGCAACTAGAGAAAATATCATCATGATTGTTTCGATCTTAGTTGTGGAAGCTTATGTATCCTCATAATCTATGCCTTCCTTCTATACATACCCCTTTCATACGAGTTTCAATTTATACTTGTCAATAGTCCCATCTGATTTCTACACATTTTTGAATATCCATATGTAGCTGATGGGATTCTTCCTAGTGAAAGATTGACAAGATATCAAGCATTATTATTCATCATTGACCAATACTCAACATCCATGACATCTTTCCAATATTTTGAATATATGGCTTCCTAGATAGTAGAGCACTCAATAGATTCAACAACTTTACTCATCAAGGTGAAATTTACCTCTTCACAAAATTTACTTGTGATTTCTTGGTCTAGTGGTGGATGCATTTGGTAGAACATCTAACTTCACATCTTGAATCATATTTATATACCAATTGGGCATATGTGGTGTTTTTACCATGGATTTGGGTCCTTTCAAATTTTTACCATCATCCCTATCATCACCGTCATCATCGGTGGGAAAATTTGTTAATTTTTTTTACAATAGGGGTGTTATATGCTTCAAGTGAGTCTGTGGAAAGATCCTAAACTTATTTCTTCTCAAATAACTCAACATCTATCTTTGACGTTGACTTTCCTAGTCTTCACATCCATCATTATGGATGAATATATTATTCATGTGAATGAAGATGTATTTCTATGATTTCAAATCCAACTTATTTCTCTTACGCTTGGGTATATGTATGTTATCTTTTCACCTAAATAATATGAGGTGTGTAATAGATGGATTCCTATATTACCATTCCTCATGTGGTGTTACTTTATCAAGAGCAATTGTGGGCACCCTATTCAACAAATACACTACAACCTTCGTTGCTTTAACTCGATTGTCTTTGTCAGGTCTGAATCATCAATCATGCAACACACCATATCCATGATAAAACAATTTATTCTCTCAAAAATAATATTTTTATGTGGAGGAGGCATCTGTCAAAAAATAACATGATATTCTAGAAGGATTTGAATTCATAACTAGTGAATTCCCCACGACATGAGTGGAGAGATCTGATTTTGCGACTAGTGTCATTCTCAACAACCAATTTAAATTTTTTTAAGTTCTCAAAAGCTTCACTTTTAGTAAAAATAAAATATATCCACATTTTTCTTGAATAATCATCAACAAAAGCATAAAATACTAAAATCTAGAATGACTAGGTTACATTAGACCATATATATCGGTGTACATCGAATCAAGCTTACCTAGAGCTTGATATGTACTTTTCTGGAATAAAGATCTATGTTCTTTTCCTATGAGGCATTTAAGAATTTTTTTGTATCCTTTTTGAGAGATGGAAAACCTCTCACCATGTTATAACTATAAAATATGTTGAGATATTAAAGACTAATGTGACCAAGTCTCTGATGCCACAATTGTGTAGAAGTATTCTTAGCCACTAGTGTCTGATCGTCTCTGTAGAAAAATAAATTTGGAACATTTGCCCCACATTTGAAGATCTTACAACATTTTTTGAGCTTATGGATTTATCTCAAATAAAACATACAGTCTTACCAAAGTGTCAGTCAAAATCCATATTCAAATTATGATCTAGATGTTGACTAACTGATAGTAGGTTTTTTGTCAAACCAAGGACATATAAGACATCTGATAACCTACAATTGTATGAACCAAGAGGTAAATAAATATTCCCAATACATTTTATTGTGCAAGGAGAGTCATAACCCAATGAAAAATGATTTTTAGAGGGGGTGTCTCTCATTGTAGAGAACTAGTCTCTGCATCCGGTCATGTATTGAGTGGCTCTGAATCAACGTACTAAATTGCACTAGATGATGTGGTTGCTTCACTAGAATGGGAAGTGTACAAGAATTCCTCATCATCTGAATGGTCTTCTTTCTCAAATACATTTCCTTATTGATGTGGTTTATTTCTCTAGTTATTCTTCTTCTACCTTACATGTACTTTGATTATCCCTATTTTGATAGCTAATTGTGAGGTCAAAATTTATCGACGACCCTTTCTTGTACATGGTGTACTAGAAATATTTCAAATCATTTCCTCTTTTTAAAATAAGACTCTTTTTCTTCTACTTTTCCCCTTATTGATGTTGTTTTTGAGGAATTTTGGGAAGAGTGTGTTTTGTTCTTCCCTTTGTAATAATAAAGTGACTCGTTTTACTATAGCAAGTTCACTAGACTACGAAAACTAATGGTCGATATGAAAAGTTGATTTTTATCACAATACATTTGTAAGAGGGAGGAATTACTCTCAAAACAATGGGAATGAGAGAAGTATTTGATATCTCCTTTCTCGGGGATAGTTGTGAATCCTTGATGTTGGACCTCTATGCAAAAAGCCTCAAATTTATCATTCATCTTGAATTTCAATGTATGCAAATGACTTTACAAATTCAGTATGGTGTTCTTGTTCTTGGCCTCGTAAAGTGTGCTTAGCTTATCCTATGCTTCTTTGGATATTTTGGTATATCAAATATGGGGTTGCACATAATTGGACACTGCAAACAAGATAATAAATTTGGAATTTTGATTGACCCTATCAAATTGACATTGTTGTGTTACATCATCTGGTAATCTAGTTGTGAAACCATCTACAACCGGATTTCTTTCTTCAAACTCGAGTTGAGTTTGCATTTTGGTTTTCCACATGGAATAATTGCACCATGGAACATGTTAGGAATTAATAATATTATTGCCAACCTTTATATATGCTGATAAAATGATGTATTGTGGGTAAATAAATATTATATCGTGTGAGTTGTATTTGTTACAACTACACATAAAATAGGATTGCAGACAAATTATTGGTTAAGTTGTTTCCTAGATTACGGGAGAAAAATAAGCTATATATATTTGATAGATAATACTTGGAAAAGGATCCAAGGGCCAAGTACAAAAGATATTACAATGAAGCTCACAAAAATAAAAAAGACAACCAACAAAAACTTTAGTCAAAAAGAAATTGAAGCTTACAGAGATCGACAAAGATAAAAAAACAAACAACCATCTAGATCTAAAACATTACATCATAAGACTAAAAAAACCAACAGATGGTTAGCAAAAATGCCTTAGATAGAATTTCCCCTCATTCTCATGCTAGGACCCTCCTTGACCCGATTGTCATAAGATCCTTCATCCTCCAATTGCTAATTACTATTTTAAACTTGTTCCCTTTTTCCGAGCCACTTCTCCTTGTATAACATCAATCCTTTGACCCAAAACCACAACCTCAAAATTTTTTTCTCTATGCATTTTTATTAAATTCCAATTTTTCATCCTTTATTTGGTCCACCTTATCGTCCAAATCTTCAATTTTGTTGGCTAGAAAATTAATAAGGTTTATTTCCCCTTTAAAAAAATCAAGGAACCACATCCAAATCCTCGACCAAATAACTATTGAAGAGCAATAGCAACATATAAATACTTTTGGGTAATTTCCTTCATATTCTTAAGTCTTATTCTGTCATGGTGAGCATAAGAAAGTGTTCCCAATCATCTTTGAAAATAGATCCGGAACCCTAGTTTTTGGTTCTAGAGTACCCACTTTCATAAGAGGAAAGATAAGTCCCACAGTGAAGAGAGGATACACATTTCTCTGCTTGGATATACCTTATAGAAACTTAGAGAGATATATACAAGAAAAAGGGAATACTAATATTCTTATCCTACCTAAATTTATTACACAACATGAAATGATGTGAATGTAGTTTCCCAAAATTACCATTGAACGTAATATACTTCATCAAGTGGAAGAAGACCTCTGGCTATCACTCATGAAGATCGGTATGAGAAATTCCATCCTCTATATAACATATCTTTTCATCTTCCCCAAGAAAGGTTTGAACCTCTTGATGAAGTTTGGTTCTGTCTTTAAAAACTTTACTACTAGAGCATTCCATACCAGTAACTCTTCCTATAAACTCCTCAGTAACCAACATAGTAATCCCACAAATCTTGACTACTCCATTGTCTCAAGAAGTCATGAATTCCATAGACAAACTATCGTCATTCCCTTTCAGTCTTTGAAGAAACTTAGTAATCCCTCCCTGCCTGAATATTTCCCAAATGACAGTATCACGTTCCAGACCCACACAAGATGACAGTTCAAATCTTACCCTGCTACCCCCCATTTCCAAAATTTGATACCATAGCTGCAAGTAGGGATACAAGTATCCACAATAGAAGAATTCAAATTTGATTAAAATTACAAGATCCTTCGTAAAAATGAAATAATGAGAAGGAAATCTGATATCCTCTTCACACGCTTCACATAAAACTTACTTTT
This sequence comes from Taxus wallichiana var. yunnanensis, assembly GCA_018340775.1. Taxonomy (NCBI): domain Eukaryota; kingdom Viridiplantae; phylum Streptophyta; class Pinopsida; order Cupressales; family Taxaceae; genus Taxus; species Taxus wallichiana. The sequence goes on from CM031236.1 coordinate 301,947,728, forward strand.
CTACATTTAAAATAATTTTGGTGTTGATATGTAAATTACCCTCATCTTTCTATGATAAATTGGCATGGGCCCGAACACCAAGATTTTCCAACGTGTCTATGCATTGATTCACCTCTCTATACACATGCCTTATACAAATCTCCTCAAACTTAGGACAATGACCAAAAATGTCTTCCATAATAGATTTAATGCTATAATGGGGTTTATCCCCCCTTCATAGCCTTGATGATATACAAGGAATCGCCCTCAATATGATTTTTTTTTTGAGTTTTTGAGAAGTAGCCCGAATAATTCCCCTCAACACAACAAATGCTTTAGCATAGTTGTTTGTCTTATTACCTATAGGCTCCACATATGCTATAATAAGAGAACCCCCATTATTTCGAATGATGCCACCAATACCTACCATGCTAGAACCTCCTTTTTAATCCCCATCAAATTTGAGTTTCACCCAACCCTCTAATGGTTTTTCCCACTTTACATTGTTCCAAAGATCTTTCTTCTAGTTGGAAATTAGCTGAAAACTCTAATTGATACCCAAGAATTGAATTATTTTAGTTTCATGATTTATGAAACCCTTAAATTCTTTGAACTTAATAATGGAAAGGTTATTAGCCATAGCTCCTAAGATAACATCTCCAACCCTAGAGGAAATTCTCTATTTCTCCTTGAAAATTTTGTTGTTCCTTTCCAACCAAATACCCCATAGGAAATGAGGGAAAATAATCCTCCAAGCTTTAGATAGGAATTATGAGGATAAGGGAGAAATCCATTGTAAGAAAAAGTCAGCAAAAGTTTCCAGAATTTCCTAATCGACTTGAAAAGCTTTCAAAATATTGATCAAAACGTTTTGAGAAAAATAACATTGTTGAAAAATATGCTGAACCCGACTCATTATTCTTTTTACAAAAATGCACCGGTTTGGGATCGTCGTAAATTTTGCTTGAAAATTATCTATGGTTAAAATTTTACCTTGAACCACCTTACCACAAGAACATGTTTACCTTAGGAATAAGCACTTTTTCCCATAATTTTTTCCAAAAGGGAATTGTAGGGGGTATATTATGGGCTATCCCATAACCTGTCTTGACAGAATAGTCTCCATCATTAGTCAAATCCCAAACCAAAGAATCCTCCTTAGGAAATGAAGGAATATGAAGGCCTCCTAAATTACAGTTCAAACTTCTTATAGCCTCTTTGGATTCCTCATCTTGTCCTGCCCAATGTAAATATTTCCATGTCCATCCCCAATATGACTTTATCCAATAATCTTTCAAAAGGCTGCCTATAGAATATTTAAAATGAGGAGCTAAAACACTCCACGACATTTGATTTATGAGAGGAGAATATTTTATCCACCAATCATCCTAGAATCTAATCTTGGTACCATCCCCATACTCCCATTTTCTACCCTTAATGAGTAAAATTTTGCATTTACAAAGCCCATTCTAGAAACAAGAGCCTTCCTGAAGAACATTATTGGACATGAACACATTGTAGATATTTAGCTTTAATTATTTTTTCCCATAGCTCCTCCTCCCTTATAAGCCTCCATCCAAATTTTGCAATTAAAACCAGATTCATAATTTTAATGTCCTTTAGACTAAGGCCACCAAAACTCTTAGGGAGGGTTACCTTTTCCCAAGCCACCAAAGGGATCCTATCCTTAGACTCCACTCCAGACCATATAAATATTCTCTGAATATGAGTAATAATGGTTCTAATTTTTGATGGAATTTTAAAAGATGACATAAGGTAAAATTCCGGACTCGAAGGAGCTTTGGAAAAATTATAATTTCCCGCTTGAGAAAGTAGAGCTCCCTTTCGGAAGCTAACTTTTTTTTGAAATCTGCTAACTAAAGCATTCCAATTTTCCAAAACCATCCTCCCTTTAAAAGTGGCATACCCAAGAAGGTACTTGGGAAAGATTTAATTAGGCAATCCAAAATGGCAACAATTCTTTCTTGAATTTCTTCATCGACATTCATAAAGAAAATAGAGATTTTGTGGAAATTAATGAGCTGACACTCGTAAAATTATCATAATATTGGAGAATATCCTAAATGTTTTGCTTCTAAAAAAGAGGCCTTCTAGAAGAAAGGTATCATATTCAAACTGCTACAGAGAAATAAGATCCAATCCATTAGAAATGATTAACCCATTTAGAATCTTCCTTTTCTTTTGGTCAGCACAAATTATACCTAAGGTTTCTACCACAATGATGTACAAAAATGGTGATAGTGGGTCTCCCTGCCTCAACCCTCTACCTGTAGAAAATAAACCTTCTAACTTACCATTGATCAATATTAAATATTTAGGAGTTGATATACATTCCATTATCAAGTTGATGAAATGTTTATAAAATACTAATCTCTCCAAAATGATACTAAGGAATTTAAAAGACACCATGACATATGCTTTATTTATATCAATTTTTAACAACATAGCCTCTCTTTTGGAAACATCCACAGAGTGGACAGTTTCATGAATAGTTATAACACTATCTAAAATCTGTCTTCCTTCCACAAAGCCCCATGATTAGGAGATATGAAACTTTCCAATAAACCTTTAATTCTTAAGGATATGATTTTATTGATAATCTTATAGACAATATTACATAAACTAATAGGTCTAAAGTCAACAACCTTTTTACACCAAGAAATTTTGGAATAAGGGATATAAAACTGTTATTTACCTCTTTCAGAAGTTTTCCATGCCTGAAAAAATATTGAACATCATCTTCAACACCTTCATGTATAATTACCTAGAAAACCTGAAAAAGAAGGCCAAAAATCCATCCGGTCCAGAGATTTTCCCCTTCAAACAAAAAACAACTACTTTTATGTCTTCAGGGGAGGGAATTTTGACCATTTTAACATTTTCCTGAGAAATGATAATAGGATGAAATAAATTAGAAATATTTCTCTCCTTAATAAGATCCGACTCCCTACCTTTGGCAAGAAAATAAGAGAAAAAGCCCGTGAACTCCTATGAAATCTCAAACTAGTTTTTGTTCTCACATCTCTCCTATAAAAATGTCCACTATATATTTGTATGTGTACCGATATGAAATATAGAGAAGAAATCATTTGTTTCTTTGTGTAAATCTGTTACTGTACCATCATTTGGTATTAGAGCAAGGGCATTCCTGAGAACTTATTTTTACAATGAAAAATTTGATTTATAAAAGGGGGTAGTCCAAATTTCTTGTATCCCCGATTGATGAAAATATTTGTTATCATATGTCTTTAAAAGATCTATAGATCGATTTGTAGCTTCTGTACATCCAAGGGATCATATTTTATTGATTTGATTGTCAATTGTTATCAATTAGATATTTGTGCAATCGAGCAATGATCATGGCACCGTGTTTAAACCTATGTATTTTCTTCAAATGGGACTGGATCTTAGCTAGGCAATGACATTAAAGACTAGCTATATTTCTTGCAAATATTGTGTAGTGTGGTTGTGGATATATCCCTATCAAGTGCAGCCAATGTTTATTGGAGAAAAGAAAAAATATTTGATATCTATTAATCTTCAGCCAATGCGCATGAATTAAGAGAATATGTTCTCGTTGTATCCATGTACATGATCCATATAACATCACCAAAATTCATGCATAGACATTTCCAATTCATCATTGTATCAGTTTGCATTGGGTTCACATCAACACCTGGCTATTTTGAAGGATTTTGCATTGCTTGTTGTATTGCACAAGTTTAGAATTAGAATCAACGTTGGTCCCCATGCATTGGATCTCTAATTTCATGAATTTTTTCTACATCATTTGGAGTGAATATATACAACTTATCTTAGTGTCAAATCTATGAAAAATATGTGGGAGAATCAATTATGACGTATCAATGCCATGCCTGTGTGTATTTAAACTTTAACCATCATTAGGAAAAAGATCTTCCAAGAGCCTACGTTTTTTTTTTAATTTATTCTCAAACATAAAGCTAAAACACACAAAAATATTTGTCAGATTCAAACCTGCATATCCATGTTCAGTATTTGTGTGGTAAAATACATTCGACACTCATTTGCATCAAAGTGTTTAGTTTCACCTTTCCAAATTGACTATTGTTGCGTGCTCTACAAAATACCGTTACAATACTTAAAATTTTTTTGGTTGTTCACTATTAAGTCATTCAAAATATGTCATTTATTTTTGTTATTTGATTTCAAGTCTTGATTTAATTTATGGTTAATATTAGTCAAATTTCAAAACTATTTTGTAAATAGTGTGGTCATTCTTGATTATTAGTTAAATTGTGACTCTTTTTCATGTGTGTTGTAAAGGTCAATACCGAGTAACAAGTTGTGTCTCATCCCAAACGTATGTATATTTGTATCATCATGAGTCAATAATATAAGATTTATTAGAGTCTATGTTAAGGTTTGAAGGTGATATTCACTATCTCTTTATCAAATTAAAGAGTCATTGTTAGTATAGTATGTGTCGTTTATAAGGTTTAAAAATCACCATTTTGTGTCATATTATCTTGTCTCAAATAGTGTGTTTAGGTGAATAATAGGTTATTGATTCTAATTTTTGTGTCATTATAAAAAAGAGAAGAAAAATTCAAACATTGGGTCATTATAAAAGTTATGAAAATAAAAAAAAATTACCTTATGGACGCATTTTCGGTGTTATCCGACGTCTAAAAAAATAAAGTGTTTCACATTGCAGGAGGGAAGAAAAAAATAAGCTCAATGTGGAAACAAATGTGCTTTATGTTCACATCTTGTTGAGTTAGGAGTACATACATTGGAGGACAGAGGCACATGAGGCTGAAGGTCAATAAACGACCTCTCTTCTGTCACCAATGACAGGGCCGCATAGTAGTTGTGGTGGATTTTGTGGTGTGAGTTTTCTTTCTTTTTAGAGTTGTAGTTTATTTTATAGTTGTGTGTTATGAGATTTAATTTCAGAGTTCCTATTTTGTGTTGAATAAGTGAAAAATTCACATTGAGGGGGGAACATGATCTCAATGTTTCATTTTCATTTCTACCTCCTTTATAACGTCTTGGTCATGACTGTTACTATGATGAATTCCACCTTTGACATTGCAAACATCGACATGTGATTTATCTTATGAAGGTGTATTATTTTGATGTTGAAAATCATGTTTGCAATGGATAAGTTAATACTATTTAGAATTCATGCTTGCTATAATTCTCATTACTTGGAAGTGAATCCATTCGATTTGTGAATTATAAGTTGTAAATATGTACCATTGTTTTCACATCTTCCATATGTTTTTTTTTTTTGATTGGTAAACGCTTTTGACCGGAGCTATGAACCGGTGGGGATAGGGACCCCAACCCTACAAACACAAAGTGGAAGAAGAAGAAGGAGAAGGAGAAAGTCGAAGGAGGAAGAGGAAAAGAAGAGCTAAAAACTGAAAGAAGAAGAGAACGCAGAGACAAGGGAAGCGACCGCAGAACGAAGGACAAAGGCTGCAACGATTAACTGAAGAGTGACCAGCCCGCGAGGAGGCCGCATGCAGCAGGAAGTTGAAGGCATGGAGAGCTCGATCCTTGAGGGCATTCAACTGATCAACAGCTGAATGGAGAGGAAACAGAGCCGCATCAATATCCACGACCGGGAGAAAACGCTGGTCCAAAGAAGGATGGAAGTTCTGTGCAAACGTGACAAGGTCCCTGTACTGCCCACTGAGCCAGCGAATATCCCTCCCTGAACCGATGGCAAACTCGTCCACATCTTCCACCCACAGCAGAGGGTCTGGAAGTGAGAAATCCACGAGCTGATCGTGAAGGCCTACGCAATGCATAGCGTAAATAAGGTCTGAGGCGACCAGTTCCACTTCTGAAATGTTGGGATGAAGCAGCGTATAGAAAGACACGAAGGCGAGAGGTGACATCGGAATCGGTGCGAGGGCGACGAGCGTTGAAGCGGTAAGAGTCACCCAGAATGGCTTCAATGGCGTCGGCCTCGGCTGATGAAGAGTATTTGAAAATCATGGCCAGACGCCGCCTATCACACATCTTCCATATGTTAACAACACACCTTGAATAAATTCTATTGATCTAAGGTTTGCTTGCTCTTTTTATTATCATCTTGTTAATTGACATCTTTGAATGAAACATATTATGGAACTGAGTTGTGTTTTGTTGTAAATTATGAAGGACCTAGCTTCAGGTGTCCATACTCGGCATCATGTTGCAAATGGTAAGTTTGGACCTCCTTTATAAATGTTTTGTAATGCTTTGATCAATGTGAGGAGATTAAGGATCTGTATGGGCTAATAAGGCAAGTGCCTTAACCTTGGTTAGAATGCTTGTTGCTATTCAAATCTAACCCAAACTGTAATGTTTTCCCTATTGGATTTTTGACCTAAGGTAATAATACTTACCTAGGACCTATTACTAAACTATTACGGTTGATGCCTACAACTATGTTGTAGTGTCCTACCCTATATGGATTCTAACAAAAAGGGGGGGTTATGACCTAACCTAAGATGGTATGTTATTTGGTTGTGAGTTTTGAACTAAGCTAAAAACTAAAATGGAAACCTAACCAGTGCTAAGGTGACATAAACTATTATTAAACCTAAAGGGGACCTATGGGTTACGTGGAAAATGGAAGGTTGGTGGTTGTGGTTTCAAAGGTATTAATGAGAATTAAATATTAGTCCTTACATTTTAATTTGCCAAGTTTGGCGGAGGCAAGGAAGGTAGGTAGGATGCCTAGTTGACATCATTGCTAAATTTAAAATGCATGTTAAAATTTGAAATTAACTTCACCAAATTTAAAGTGGTGGTGCAATAATAAAAGAGAGGTAATTTACATTCAATGCATTTAATGACATTGATTTCGGTGAAGAAACCACCTAGGAAAAGGGAGAAGGGGGTTTTGTGGAAGTTGTTGGTCATTACGGTCTTTCTGTTTTTTGTTGCTCTCTGCATATGGTTTTGGTTCTTCAAAGCGAAAGTCTATTTTTTTTGATCCATAAAAATATTGAGCATCCTTGAACTATTTTGAACCTATGTAAACATCGAGGCGGCAAATTGGGAGAGTTGGTTGTTGACATTGTTTTGGAAAAAAAATATTTTTTGGGGAGGGCTCGGTTGAAGATATTCTCAAAAATCAAAAGAGAACACTATCATGCATGATAGCTCTTTTTATTAAATAGTTCTACTTTTTATTAAACGTCTTCATTAAAATAACTCTACTCTTATGCAACGAATGATTTGTGGAAATGCCTTGGTGTATTTTTGGCTGTAATCTTACGCTTGAGTTTGATGTTTGAAAAATATGCATTATGGGTATTTTCTTGATGCATATTTGAGTAAATAATGTTTACCTTATTGAAACTGGAATGTTTCTTAAGTCATCTGGACTTCTGATTTTATGTGCAAAGTGGATTAGGGAAAAATCATTTGATAAAGAATTGAAATGGGTTTGTTTTCTTTGGAAAAGGAAGGTATAAAATGTTGTGTCCTTTGCTAAAAATTGTTATTCTATTAAGCTAAGCTTGAACAACTGTTTGGATTCTGCATTTTGCGGATTCACATTTATTGAAAGTAATAGAAATGATTTTATTAATTCTCGAGCCTTGATTTTTGTATGGTGAATCTTTGTTAGACTTCCTTAAAAGAAGATAACCTTTGCACTCTTGAAGTTGCTTCAAGTTATGTCACTTTAGTTTGATCCTTCACTGTTATGGTAGTTGGGAGCCTCTATCTTATGGAATCAAACTTGTTGAAAATAAAAATAAAGGAGTCTTACCTCACGTTGTGATTGGTATGGGTAAGGTCCGTGAATTATTGTGTACTGTTGAAACATTTAGTAAAAATTTCTTGTTGGGGAAGAATGTTGTTAAAAAATTGTCCCCCTTGCTCGAATTAGATAAATTTCGATTTAAGTTTCTTCTGGAACTATTTGAAGGAATTTTGGGGTTTACTCACTTGTGCATTATAATACAGTTGGTTACTAAAGGAATAAATTACCTTAAATGAACTAGATAAAAGTTCAGTTTCAATTATTTAAGGAAATGAGTTGATGTTGTTTTTGATTTGCTCCTTTCCATTGAGTTGATTTCGAGTTTCTAAATTTGGAGGTTAAACCTCCTTGTTGTCCCTCATTGTGTTCAAACCGGGTTAGGTTCTATCCCTTCTTACCAAATGGTTCTTTTCATCAGTTGGGGGATCCGTGTCGACTTGATGGTAATCATTTTTTTATATCATGCATAAGAGGACTAAGCTTTCTTGGTAGTGTGGAAGCTATCAACGTGAGAGGAATTATATTGTTCATTTATTATTGTTAATGCTGAATATATTTACCCAAAATTCCTCTCTCTCTTAGCGTGGCTAGTAAAAATTTGTATCTATTCCTTCATATGTTGAATGGACCTTATCCTTCTTAGGTATTCAACTTACATGTTGCTTAGTCTATGTCAATCCAAATAGTTCTTTGACTTCAGTGTTTGGTTAGAAGTTAAAGGATCATTTGGTGAAGTCTGTATTGTTTCTTTTATGCTGATATGCACTTTTATTCTTAGAAAGGAATATTTTGATCCCCTCTCTTTCTGAGTAAGGTGTTCATTGATGTTATTTCTTCAAAATCTGAAGAAATTTTACATTCTGTTTTCTCTCTTTGAGTTGTTGAATACTATGCTATTTTTGTTGAATTCCAAAGGTGATGGGGGTTGTTTCAATTGCATGTATTCACTTTCCCTCTTCTGCATTAAACCCGGTTGAAGTTGAGTGTGTAATAGAAGGAAATGAATTCTTGTTTAGGATTGTAGTTGATCCATCATAAATCCCTTTCTTAAAGATGAAATGAAATTGGTTTTTGGTATGGTATGAAAAGTATGTTTGTCTTTGTGAATTGTAATTCATTACTTATTTAGATAATTATATTTTAAGAACTGTTTGAGTTAATAATCTTCTTGAACAATTGTTAGATCAAGAATGAACTATATGTATCTATAGTATAAAGAAGATAAGTAATTAAAATGGACTATTACTTATTTGTTGTAATTTTTGTTATGAAATTACTTGATTAAAGAGTGCTGATTTGATCTTGAGTCTTACTTGATGTAATGTGGCTACCCCTTCAATTCTTCCTTTTTGATTCTTATCCCTCTATGAGATATCTATCTGAAGTGCTTAAATGCTTCGTAAAATCATAATTCATTTTATGAGATAGTTATTCAAAATCACATCGTTCTAATGTTTAGTACTTATCATGCTCAGTTCGAAGAACAAACCCGTGCTAGCAATGTTTGCAGATGGATTCGTAAGTGACAAAAGAAGACAAGTTATTTTATGATGCTTCCTGTGTTTACTTAAAGGCTGCATTTTTAATGAGAAATCATTACTCTTTGAGATGTAATTGAAAAAGGAAAATTTGTAAATTTTACTTGAATTTATCAATGTAGAATGACATGAAAGTTGTCTAAAATGTTTAGACCTGTAAAATATGTATTTTGTTTGATCAATGAAAAGGATTGAGTGTTATTGATATTTTATGTGTCATTATATTTTAGGCATATTGTAAAGGGAATCATAAACTTATTCTTATTCTCTCGTAAACCTATCTGTTTTGGATCATTTCAGTTGTACTCAAATGAAATAGAGAGAGGGAGTTGATACTCTATTCTTCTTTTAAATGCAACTTCTAAGTTGGCATGTATAGATGAATATTCAACTAGGTAAATATGGATCAATAATTGACATTAATAGAAGATTAAAGTTAAATATGGTTTATGTATAAGTGAATTATTGCAATGGAACCTAACTAACATATGCTAAAGGAAAGACATTTAGTCTTCGAACAAATATTTCGTTATGATCTTATTGGGTATCATAATCGAGGATATTCGAAGGAGGAGGAATCTATACGTCTTCTTAGTAAACCTTAATCCTAAAATAAGGTAACTAAAAATTGAAATGTAGACACCTAAAATTGGTTACTCAATTTAGTGTCCCTTGTGTTCACTTACCTTTTCTATTCTCGGGTAACCCGATGTACTTTTGTATCACTACTTAACTCTTAGGGTATTAATTAAATATCTAATTAAAATTCCTATTCTAAGTTTGTTCCACCTGTTATATTTCACCCATGGATAATTAAACATTAACCATGTAATTCTATCTTTTACATTTATTCAGACTACTTATCCACCCCATATCACTTCCCAACCTCCCGTGTCACTTTTATCCATCCATCCCACCTATTTATCCTCTCATGGAACCATGCAATGGGATTTTCCCCATATTTGAGTTGGAAGGATAATATTCTTATCCTCACAACTCATCATGTTTTGCCACTTTAGGAGTATGTTCCTTGATCGGCGCCAACCGGTCCTCAATCGATGCTGATTTTTCGAACGACGTTGATTTTACCTCAGTCGGCTCCGACTATAAATACATGACCTAAACCTAGTTCTGGTTAGACAATAGAGACTTGAGAAATAGTGAAAAGCTTGAGTGACCCTAGCATTATCAATTGAGAGAGAGAGAGAATTCTGTCCAGATTAATCCCTGAGAGGTGTACCGTTATTTTGCCCTCATAATATCGATATCGCTTAGGTTCTTCAACCTCTGGGTGACTCCATTTCTCCATCCAGCCAAGGTGGAACTCTGTCCACATCTCTGCAGATCCTGTGGGTCTCTACAATCTGAACATTGTCAATCATCAATCAAGCTTTCTATGATTTCTTCTCGATCGACGACGACCCAAGTATGGTCAATGCTAATTAAACATCAATCGATGCCAATTTTTCCAAATTGGCGCTATTCCAAACCATTGATGCCAATCATTGTCCGATCGATGCCGACCAATCTACGAAAGGTACATAATCCGGGTGACAAAATTTCATATTTGTTTTTACGTTTCCTTCTTTCCTTCACTTTTTCTGCTATTTTTACATTCTATCTCAGAACTAAAAAAAAAAAAATCTAAACATTTGCTTACATATTTTTATCATGTATGTCTTTATTCTTAATTGAAAATGTGAACTGACATCCACCGAGGAAGCTAATCGCTTCCCGGACCCGCTTTCAGTAGTTCACCCTCATATCTTCTAATGTCATATTTTTTTGTCAAGTATTCGTGCATTGCGGGTTTCTTGGATCTACTCCACGGGATTGCTCATGTGTGCCCATCTTAATTCCATTAGGATTTCTTTCCATCTACGTCTTTGAATCTTGTCCGGTTAATCAGGTATAAACTTTATTTGAGTTTTTCAAGGTTTTGTGTGTTTAGTTTAGTGCATTAACTTGGGTAGTAACAAGAACATAAATTCTTGATCTACATCTGGTATGCCTAGTGGGACCCTATCAAAGTCCCTTATTGGTAAGTTCATCTCTTTTCCGTTTTGAGCTTTTTTCTTTTTCTTCACCGATTTTCATCGATTGTTCTTAAGCATTTCCTTTCATTGTTTCGGTCTTGCTTCTTTCATTTCTAAATTTACACGCTTAGGTTCCTTCTTTTTGCAAATCTCAATTCCAATTTCTATTTCTAAGATTAGAAAATCCTTCATTTGATTTCAAAGTTACATTTTTGATTCATCTCTTTGTGTAAAATTGTCATTTCCTTGAAAGTTTTCTAGTTTCTTAAAATAGAAATTTCCTTTCCACTAGTATCTAGTTATCTAGATATATCTTGTTGGATTTGTTTGCATGTTCTTCTTAACCCTATTTTGTGGAACGATTTACTTGTTCACAAGATTATTCAAGGGGAAGAGCTCAACAATGCACTTTTTGAAGTCCACACACCTTGGAGAGCTAAATCTACAGGTATTTCTCTTTTACGGTGTTTTCTCCTTTTTAAGAACTTAAAAAGAACTTGTTTGTTATTTTTTATCAAACTCAAACACTTTGGTTTTGGTCCTAAAAATGAATTAATCACATTAGGAAATAACTTGTTTGACTTGTCTTCATTGAAATCAAACACTTGATTTATTGCTTAAAAAGAACATTTTCTTTTTCATCTCTACTGTATGTTCTTCACCTAGTTCTCTAAATAGGTTGGAAAATTAATCAAAATCAGTAGTGACACTATTTGATTTTTTATTTTTCACCCTTGCACACAAATCCAAATCACTAGGTATAAAGAATTAAAACAAAAACTCCTTCCCTGGCCTCACCTACTTGGAAGTGACATCCAAGAGGAAGAGCCTATGTGGTACTCGGGCGCGCTATAAATTAACAAAAGTTACTCGTATATATTGGCAAATCAACTAACTCCCTTATTGCAGCGGTGTGTGAAGTGCGGTGGTAGGCCCCTATATCAAGCCACGTACCAGTCTTTTACTGAAGTGTCTTCAAGACTCCTCACCAAAACATTCCCCAAACCATCCTTAGTTTGGCCAATTGAGTAGTCCCCGTTCTAAAAAGCCTTCCCTAACATTTTTTTTCTTAAAAAGCATGAAAATTTAAAAGAGATAATCACCTACACTTTGCTTTTATTTTCTATGCATTAATTAGGTTAATCTCTTTCTATGTTTGTGCTTGTTTATGCCGGTCATTACCTGGTCACAATCTAGAAAAATGGCTCAACTGGCCTCTTCCTCATCTGAGACCCCCGCTAATTTGGATGTTTTGGCACCCCTCGGTCTTCTTCGGGACCAATATTAGTTGGTTCCCCATCTTGGTCGTATAATACTTTCTATCATCTTAAAGTGATAACATCACGATCGGCTTCCCCAATCCTTCATAGGTGCCATCTACTTCTGATATAGAGTATGTTCCTTGCGGAGATCCTGAATTTTAGGCACTCCTTGACCACAACCCGGTAGCCCTTATGGACTACTTAGTGCATAAGTCTACTCAAATATCTGATCATGGATGACCAATCTAGTAGGTTTACGATTACCCTCATGAGCCATCCCAGGCTTTCATAGAGTAGTTATCATGCTTCTTCTCACCTTGAACCATGAAAGAAGGTGGTGCATCTATGCCTCCTTTTTCTCTTCCACCAACCATGTCGACTGGTTCTCAAATGACGCTACCTATCCCTAGTGTAGCAGCTACCTCAGCTACCCCACAACCTACTTTCAAGAGGCCTTCTTCTTCAGCTATGATGAGTGCATCCACACTCCCAAAAATTACTGTCAGTTCTTCTATGTCATCTATTACATCTCAGGGTCAGTATCTCTCTTTGAGCCAACCCCCTCCTACGATTCAGTTAGCTCCTCTTTCTCATGCTCCAGCTGATATTTCTTCCAATGCTCTGGTGATAGTGGCTTTTACCCATCCCTTGGTGTCGGCACCCTTAATAACTAATCCGGAAGTCAAAAGACTCATTCAGAGTTTGTTTCCCACATCACGAACCATATCAAATCAAATCAACACCCACATTCCTCAATCCATTCCAATTCGGTTGGTAAGTGTAAGAACACACCAATCACGAGGCTCCATCTTTCATTCAACAACCTTTCTCTCAACCACTTGTCATCTCATAGCTTTGTTTATACTCAGGCTCCTTCACACCAAATACCTTGCCAGGCGTCACCCAGAATGCCTGGTTATTCCTCTTATCATCCTATTAATTAGTAGATGAATCCCCCATTAACGCCTCAACAAAACATACCATGCACTTCTTATACGGGACATACCAACATGATCCCTCCTTAATCGATGTTGTCTAACTTCTTTTCAAGAAAATCACGGACCTAGAAGCCTCCACAAAAGGGGCTCACCCTTCATACTCTTTTGAAGAAGTATGTAATGAACCAATTCATCCATCAGTGGCTTTTAAGCCATATCCTCCCCAATGGGAACTTCCTAAGTTCTCAAAATTTCAGAGTTGGGAGGATCCTCAACAACACCTGTGAGCATTTAAACACATTTGCTACCTTATAGTCCAGGACCGGAGCTTATGCTCTGTACCTTTCCTATGTCTTTAGCGGGGCCCGCTTTAGACTAGTATGATAACATACCCCAACATTCTCTATTTTATTTCTATCAATTAGCCCAGATGTTTGTTGAAAACTTATCAATAAACATCGCACATAAGATCTCGATCATAAATCTTTATAACATTCATCAATTCGATGATGAGTCTATTACAGAATTTGTCACTCATTAGAGAGGAATAATAAATTAGTTGTCCTTCTCCCTCCCTTAATTTCAACAAATTGAGTTGTTTACTTGATCTTGTGCTAATAATATTTCTTCCACTTTAAGGATTCAAACCTTTCATACATTTGAATAAGCCTTTACGATGGCACACAAACTTGAGTCTCACGCCATTGAATAAGGAAAGTTAAACTTCGATCTAAGTCTATACTAGATTTTTATCGGTTTACAAAATCAAACCCTTCTTCTTCTAACAAAGACAAGAATAAGGGGTCCACAAATGCTATTGTCTTAAAAACATCACAATATGATAACACTTCTAATCAAACACCTTGGAGAGACTCCCCATCTTCTCGAAAAGAACCTCTGTCATCTCGGTCTTTTACTTCATTGGGGGAATCATATGCTTCTATCTTAGACAAAATGTTGGAAGTTCACATGATCAAACTTCCTCCTATTAGAAATTTTGATGAGAACTGAGAACGACCATTCTGGTATCATGAAAATGACTTCTGTTGTTATCATAGAAACAAAGGCCATGACATTGAACGATGTCAGACCTTCAAAAATCTCGTCCAAAAATTCATTGATAGAGGCGAGCTCATTCTAGATAACCCAAATGCCCCCCCAAATCAGGAACTTGACGTTTTTAAACAACCTTTTCCAAATCATTCCCGAAAAATGATGCTTTGGGGTTTCAAAACCAAACATGCATACTATCATCTCCATTTCTACTGATAGTTCTTCTTCTAATTCTGAGCCATCTACAAACATGTCGACCGAATCGAAACTTCCTTCCACTCCTTCAAACTGTGAGATTCCACCATCCTCGGATGGTCCATCTTTGAGTCTTCCTTTATTGTTAGAGACAGAGTCGTCTCCCTCTGCCTCTCTATCTGATCTTCCATCTATACCTAAGATAGTTTCATCTTCATCTATCTCGTCATCAGATATTCTTTTGGTGCTCGAGTCATTTACATCCCTTCAAATTTCCACTACGAATACTTCTATACATCACTCCCATTTTTGCCATGACGATGCCTTTGGTCAATGTACCCATAGTTGTACCAACTTCTATGCCTTTGGAAGTGTCTTCGATCTTGACTCTTCCTATCTCTTTTCCTACACTAATTGCACCCACAATTACTGCATCTGAAGTACCTACCCCTTTCACCATTAGTGCTTCCTTGCCTATTAAGGAAACATCTAAAGAGATAACATTGACACCCATACTTCCAAATCCTGGACTCAGAAATAAACAATTGGAATTTAAGTCTAAAGTCTTATCATTGGTATCATCTCCTTTACTTCCTCTCAAAACGATTCTACATCACGTTATGCGGTCAAATTTGTCACCATCCCTGAAAAGGGAAAACCAATATTTCAGACCATCAAAAATCTTGGTGTCCTCCCTCAAAAATCCCTCTCTATACCTCATAAAAAATTGGGCCTATCCACTAAAAATGCTTCTTCTTCAACACCATATTCTTCACTTTGGTGCCTCGTAAAGTGGATTTACCCTCTTTGGAAAGGCGTCACCTCTTTTATCAAAACCATCATCTTCGTCACAAAAACCAAGGCACCCTTTGTGGCTCCTATCAAATATATTTTGGGAACTCCTCCCCCATCTAAATCAGTCTTATCTAAATCATCATCTGCTTCTACCAAGCAACCTTCTTCATGTTTGAAGACTAAAACACTTGTCATGTCTTCATCATCTTTAAAATCTATCTTAGGATCTCCTCCTCCACTAAAATCAATCTTTCCTCACTTGCTCCCATCTCAAGCACCTAAGGCTACTTCTCCCAGTGTTCAGAAGAGCAAAACAGTCCCTAAAAAGACTGTCAAACTAGATATGTAGGCTCTTTTACCTCGGTAGTCTGCTAAGATTAAAGAGGTGCCTCCTTCACCTCTGTCCACATCTTTGTCTACCAGATTTTATACTGAAATCCTTCGCCAACTTATCCAATCTTCATCTATATCACTTCCTCCAATCAAACCCTATAATCCCAAAGGAGTAAAACCTTCATGGTTCAAATTTGATGTGATTTGTGCTTACCATCACACTCCAGGTCATGACACCGAGGGATGTAAATCCCTTCTATCTGCGTTAACAACCTCTCGAAAAAAATGATCTCCTGTTGGAGGAGGAAGAGGAACAAGTGTCTCCTATCATCCCAAATAGGTCTGATCCTAAACAGTCTATTCAGGACCCCAATTCTATTGATATCATTCCGGATGATCTTCCACCTTCTCAAATCAACGTAATTCGTATCGCCACTAGAACACAACGGTACGATAATCCATCGTCTTCTATAGCTCCTCGACCATGAGTCATTGTTTATGCAACCCCAGAAGGAGCTCCTTCTTCCTCATTGGCCCTAAGACCTCGGGTCTCTATTCATGCTTCACGTCGGGCTCGATTCCCATGTCAGTTGAGGAGAGTGTTATGAAACAACTCACCCATGCTCTGGTCAAAATGTCTCTTTTTGACCTCATTCAGTCATCTCCTAGCATCGCCAAGCTCGATTGATAATCTACACACGCATTGCGGTGAATTCAGATGAGCCCCAACCTTTCAAGATGGTTTTCGGGTTGAATAGATCATCAACCACCATCTCCTTTAAGGATTATGAAATTCCTCCCTTTTCTTTTGAGGATCTAGAGGCTCCTCTCTTTATCATAGTTCAAATCAATAACACTATGTTAAAACGCACTATGATTGAC
Source organism: Taxus wallichiana var. yunnanensis (assembly GCA_018340775.1). Classification (NCBI taxonomy): domain Eukaryota; kingdom Viridiplantae; phylum Streptophyta; class Pinopsida; order Cupressales; family Taxaceae; genus Taxus; species Taxus wallichiana. The sequence continues at coordinate 301,964,513 of CM031236.1, forward strand.
AATTGTGCTACACTCAACGTCATTTCCTCCCACACATTTGAGAAACTTAAGTTACCAAAGAACATAGTGTCACCATCACCTTTCACCCTTCGATCATTTAATGATTAGCTGGCGGTTACCTTAGGAACTGTGGTCCTACCCATTCGGGTAGGAAAGAAACTTCTTCATGAGCTTTTTTACATTTTCGAAGGAAAATTCCACTACAATATGATCCTCGGATGCTCCTAGATCTATATAATGCACTGCATCACATAAACCCTCCATCGATGCATAAAATATCAGTATGAGGGAAAAATCTATACTCATCCAGGGGACCCTTTTCTATCCACAAAATGTGTAATGACCACGAGTCTGTCCCTCTAAAAGAGAATGCTAATTCTCTTGATGAGGCCCCATCCTCTTCCATACCTACAACAAAACTACTAGATCTACAAAATTTGGAAGATACGTTGTAACATTTTTCGCTAGGAGAGCTTCCCCTTCTCTCTTTTGACACCCATCTCAAACCTAACGAGTATGGTAGGCCAGAAAAACAACCTGAATATCAACCAGGTCTTGGCCACATCATCACCATTGGTCTACCCAATCGACAGACTGAATTCATCTACAGTGGTCTTGGTGCACCTCACTATCATCCAGATTCTCCTCTTAGGGCCAAACCCTATTCGGTAGGGTTTGATTATCTATAGAATCCCGCATTCACAAAAACTTATCTATATCGATGCACATGGAAGGGATTTGGCATGGGAAAGTATGAACAGGGTGTGCATGACCTTGCATCTATTATACTCTTAAACCACATGAAAAATTTGGTTTAGGATTCAAACCTCTCTCGAAATCCACCGTCACCATTCTTGCTGAGCCTCTTTCCATTGAGGAACCATCTTCTCCCGTCAGGTCTGAAGCATCACTTGATGTGGATGACACCATTTCCATCCCGCCTAACTTTTTTTTAGTCAATTTCATTTCCTTAGGTCCACTGACCTATAAGACTAATGGTAAATTAACTTCCATACCATTTTTCTTCCCCAAAATAGTTAGGGACGACTCTCCTACTATAAATACTATCCATTATTCAGATGATGATTCTATACTTACTTATTTGGGGTCAGAGGATTCTTATCTTCCTAAAACCATTCCTTCTGACACATCTACGCTTCTTAATGAAGCCATTGTCAACCCTAATATAGGGACTTTTGAAGATGCTCACATCATTAAGGTCGCCAATCTCTTAACCCACAAGAGTTATGAGACTTTCTTTGCCTTTCTTTCCAACCATTGCCAAGAATTTTTCTTGGTCATATGAAGATATGCCGGGCATCCTAACATCGTGGTCCACAATATCATTACTCTTTCATACATCAAACCAGTTAAACAAAAACTACGTAAGATGTAACCTCGTGTAGCTCTCCTTATTTAAGAAGAGTTGCAGCGCTTGTTTTCCACCAACTTCATCCAACCCATTGATTATCCACAGTGGATTTCAAATGTAGTACCAGTAACCAAACCTCTTTGGGAAAATTTGAATTTGTACCGACTTTCAGGATCTTAATCTCACTTGCCCGAAAGACAATTTTCCTCTATCTAATATCGACCAACTCATGGACTTAACTGCAGGCCACGAGATGATTTCTCTTATGGATGGTTTCTCTGGGTATAATCAAATTCATATAATCAAATTATCATCACACTAGAGGATCAGCACAAGACTTCCTTCATAACTCCTTGGGGAATTTTTGTTATCGCGTCATGCCCTTCGGTCTTAAGAACACGGGGGTGACTTATCAACGCAAAATGACCTACATCTTCCATGACCTCTTACAAAAACTCTAGAAGATTACGTTGATGAAATCATCGATGAAATCCAAACACTTTGTTAGGATCGTCTTCTCATCCTTGCACCTCTCTTTGAGAGACTCATTCGTTTTGTCTTCACCTAAATCTGTCTAAATGCATGTTTGGCATTCTCACCGTAACCTCTTAGGATTTATCATTTCTATCGGGGGTATTGAGTTTGATCCTATAAAAATAAAGGATATCATCAAGATGCCTCATCCTTCCAACTTAAATCAGCTCCGTGGTCTTCAAGAACACCTTGATCGAGTGTCGTTTTATCTCGCAGCTTTCGGACCGTTTTCAAGCTTTTCATCATCTCCTCCATAAAAATGTTCATTTTAAATGGGATGAGCATTGCCAAAAAGCCTTTGATGATCTCAAAGATTATCTTCTTTCTCCACCTGTGCTCACACCTCCACGCGAGGGGGAGCCATTCTATCTTTATATTTCTGTGATTGACCATGCTCTGGGAGCCATGATCTCACATCGAGATGCTAATGGTAAGGAACAAGCTATCTATTATATCAGTCACACTCTTCATGAGTATGAAAATCTCTATTCAAAGTTGAAAAATTGTGTTGTGCTCTCTTCTTCGCGACTTCTAAACTTCTTCACTACCTCCTTAATCATAAAAATCACATTGTTGCGAGTGTCAATCCACTCAAGAAAATGCATGCAAAACCCTATCACAATGATCGTATCACTCGTTGGCTCATGCTCATGACAGAGTTTGACCTTGAGTTCATCTCGTAGAAATCTATCAAGGGTCAGGTTATTGCTGATCAATTAGCTAATGCCCCTCTTCCGGACACTCAAGTCCCCCTCACTCAATTCCTAGATGAGTACATCCAACAAATCGATTTCGGTCTGTCTCCATTTAAATTAAAACTCTTCTTTGATGGGTCCAAGTGTCAGCAAGGGGGAGGCACATGTTTCGTCATGATTCCTCCTTGGGGTGCACCTATCCCTATCGCACACAAACTTAACTTTGAATGTACCAATAATATGGCTGAATATGAAGCCCTCATTTTAGGTCTTCAAAATTCCATTAATCTTGGTGCTCGCCATATTGACATCTTCGGTGACTCTGAGCTCATCGTTAATCAAGTCACTGGTGTCTATTAGTGCAAAAATGATATCCTTCAAAAATATCATGATATCATTCTCTTTCAGCTTCAATATTTCGATAAATTTACTATCCAGGCTATTCCTCACACTGCAAACCAATTTGTAGATATGATGGCTTCTTTAGCCTCGCTTATTCCTCCATTCACTGAAGACTCGCGACTTTATGTGGTTGTTCAACGTCTAGACCAACCATCTCATCTCAAGCAGTTGACTTCAATCAACACCGTCACGACTGACACTCAAGATGAGTGGTATCAACACATTTTTGATTACCTATCCTACTCAGTGCTTCCTCCAGATTTGACTTCCAATGGTAGAATATCTTTTATCCAACATGCAAACCACTATGCTATTCTGGGTGGAGTCCTTTACAAATGTGGTTTTGAGGGTATTTTTCTTTGGTGCCTCAAAACCCCTGAATCATCTAAGGCCATTCAAGAGGTCCATGACGGTATCTATGGTGGAAAATTTGGTGGTTTGGCCATGGCTAAATGCATCCTACGTTTAGGTTACTATTGGCCTTCTCTTAATCAAGACTGCTGTGAATATGTCAAGAAATGTGTCAAGTGTCAACAACACGCTAATCTTACACATATCCCTAGTCAAGATTTACAACCTGTAGTGGATTTGTGGCCTTTTTCACAATGGGGTCTTGATCTCATTGGTCTCATCAATCCACGCTCTTCATAGTGACATCACTCTATCATTACTGCCACATAATACTTCACTAAATGGGTGGAGGCTATTCCTCTTTCATTGACCAAAGCTAAACCTATTGTTGATTTTGTCTATCAACACATCATTTGTCACTTTGGTGTTCCTCACAAACTCATTACAGATAATGGAAAGTCTTTCAAAAATAAATATTTGTAGAAACTTTGTGACACCTTCAATATTAAACTCAACTTTTCTTCTCCATACTATCCACAAGCTAACGGCCAAGCTGAAGCTTCTAATAAAACTTTACATAATATCCTCACAAAGGTAACTAGTTGAGCTGGTAGGGATTGGCATTTACACATCCCTTTTGCTCTCTGGGATTATCAGACTAGCATTCATACCCCTACTAGTGCTACTCCCTTCTCTCTCATCTATGGGTCTAAGGTTGTTCTTCCTTTGGAAGTCTAGGTTCCCTCTCTTCGTGTTTCACTCGAGAGAGTTTGTCTTTGATGAAGACTATCGTCAAAACATATAGCACAACTTGAGTTGTTAGATGAACGTCGTCTCAACACTATTGAACTTCATCAAGTCTATCTTGAGCATGTCAAGCATGATTATAACAAGCATTTGCAGCAGCGTGTCTTCCAAGTTGGCGATCTTGTTCTTAAAGAAAACCAAAATGTCACTACTCTGGAACAAAGTCAACATGGTAAGTTTGCTCCTAACTAGATGGGACCATACGTTGTCACTCATAAGTATGGGTTTGGGGCTTATCACCTGTCTTCCATGGATGGTATACCTAAAATGGAACCTCTTAATGCTTTTCATCTAAGGCCCTTCTACTATTAAAGTTTATCTTACATGATCTTAGTCACGAAACATGTCTTTCATCCATCTGCAACTAGTCATACATTTTGTAGTGATTTGGAACTATGTGGTTCTCCACGTTATTTCTTTTTATACCTTAAATATGAGTATCATGGATCTACTCATGGAATTTTCCTTACGGATTTGTTCCTCCTCATGGTAGGAATACCTTAATCACTACTTCATCTCGCTCTAGGTGTTCATCTTGATCAAATCCACTTGGGGCATGAGTATGTGTGCTTGTATACATTTTTCTTTCCCTCTATCTGATCTATCTGGTCTAAACTCAACTTCTTCCAAAGCTAAAAAAAAATAGATGCTATCCTAGTCCCAAAAGATAGACTGATCCCTCGAAGGACAGCTATCCATGCCTTATAGAATAAATAAAAACGTAGACCATTCCTCGAAGGATGGCTACCATCAAATTCAAAATACAGACCGCTCCCTTGAAGGATGGATGTTTGTTTTATGGCATTTTGAGCCTTTGCAGTAAAAAACTTCCTCTCTCGGCCAATTTTTCACTTGTTAGCATATCTGAAAGACTTCCCGTATCGATCGGTCTTTCCATATCTAAGAAACTACCCTCATTGATCGAGTTTTCTTTTCTTTTCTATCTAAAGAAAAATCATGAAGCTATAATATGAGACCTTTTCAATCATATGGAGACCCTATTTTCCCCATATGGGTGCGTATTTAATCCTTCATGTGTTCTAACGAGATGCATACTTATCTCTCATCCTTAGCTACCTCCTAGATCTGGTTTGCGACTAACTAGTGTTAAGTTTATTTTATCCGTGTCTATGGCCTTATGTGCATTGTCTTTTGATTTACCATCAAGGTATCTCTTTATGGTCGATTAGAGGAATAACTTATCATTATTTTTCCTATCTAAGTCTAGCGATTTTTATTTCTAAGGGATAAGATCATTACATCATTTTCTTTTCATCAAATCAAATAGACATTACCAGTTAAAGTTGACATTTAACATGTTAATTTAATCAATCAAATCTATCATCTATCTATGCTCATCTTATCTACTTCATCTAAACTCATCAAAGCAACATGTATTATGTGGATCCATATATCCATATCATTTAAATTGAATTAACATCTTAACATGTTAATTTATTCAATTATTCATCGATGACAAATCAAAATTAAATTGCATCTATCTATTTGTCTACCAAAGTTAAAGCATGAGTCCAATAACATAACACAAAGATGCATATATATATATATATCTGAATGGCCTCAAATCGAGCCGTATACATCGTATCAAAAATGCCTTCAAATTGAGGCTACATCAGTATATCTCTACAAATATCATCTCTATATAGTAAAATAAGACAAATGGAGAACGTTGTCTCCTCCTCCCTCCTTAGGCACATGCTCTCCTCTCGACCATCACCTACAAAACTGGAGGTGCCCACAATCATGACCCTATGACCTCCTCGGTCTCCCCTAGTGCTCGTACCCTCTGATGTACCACCGGTAGTGGCTGTCGCTGTCCTCCTCCTCGCTCCATAACGAGGCACATCTAGGGCATGCTATGTCAAGGAATCCTCATAGTATCTCACCTCGGTAAGGAGATCCTGATAGGTACTCGACTCACCGTGCTTTGGGTGCTCTCATCGGTGCTACTGCTAGTGGTCCTCTTACTACGACACCTTATGCCCCTCGACTCGATGTGGTGCCCGCATCACCATAATTTGTCCCGAGGGCCTCTCGTGTCTATGATATCTATCCCTCTCGCCGGATAGCTATATCCCACTCCTGAAGAGCGGTGGCTCTCTCCAAGTATCACTATGTCCCTCTCTTCCCTTAGAGTCCTAATCTCCTCAAGAGCATTCTCGGGTGTGTCTGCACCAAGGCGGCATACTTTCCTTGTAGTCCCTCTAGCTCCACCGTTGTATCCTCCTCGTCTCGACTCAAGATGTTGTGAGATGCCATGGTAGCTCCTCGTGATACCACGCCTCATAAACCTCATCCAGTCCTACATCATCATCATCATCATCGTGGGAGGAAGGGCCTCCCCGAGTGGATCTGTTGGGACAATTATTAGCAAATATGACTCCTGTTATCCCATCTCATGACACATATACAAAGAATAATCTGTATCAATCCAAACTATCTCATCACCCATATAAACATGACCCGCTCTAAAATATTTAGCCTACGACCCTTGACCACTATGCTTGCGCTCTTAGCTCCATTAAGTGGGCGTCTGTCGGCCCATGTAGGATAGACCCTGTATGGCCTCCATATAACCTGTGGTGGTGTCAGAGTCCTGAATCTCTGGGAATACCACTCTGATGATCTCCCTATATCTTAGGGGGCCATGTCTTCCTGCCATCGTCGAAACCCATACTCAAGAGCTCCCTCTACTCCTAGCATCCATGGAAGTCCAAATGGTATAATCACTGATATGTGCTCATAAGCCCAACAATGGAGCACAAAATTGACATCTATCCCGGTCCATCTACCTATGGAATACATCCACAGCTCATGATATATCTATGCTAATAGTGCATCGGTGAATGTGAATACCTGCATGAACTCCAGGATATCATAGACACAATCAAGGAGTAGTGGGAACCATCCACCTCTAGAATCTGGTAGTGCATTATATGAGATAGCCATCTGGATCATTACTATCAGTCTACTCCTAGTGGTCATCCTTCTGGTACTGTGAGGCTATCCTCATGGCCCCATACACTATCTCTCGAATCATTTTCCCCGTCCCCATATAACCGTACAGGGGCCCTCTCTCTTCGCTCATGTGGAGTAATCTCTATCGTGTCCCTTTTGATCAGCAACCAAAGGATCCTATAGATGTCCTCATGAGTGATAGTCATATCACTCATTTGAAACCAAAAAGTGCATGTATGGCTATCCTCTGCTGCATCAACGCCGCATCGGCTCCACGTCTCGGGGTACCCGTCGATAATAATGAAACCCCTAGTCCGACTAACTTCGGATGGTGCAAGTCATCATTTGTCACATTTGGTAGCGTAGTCTCTCGTAGCTTGGGAATATCATCCCGGATGTGTAGGACCTCTCGTGCCTGCATCCACAACATCAAAAATCATCATTAGGTTCATATTTATCAAAATCAAAATCATTAAAATTTCATCAAAATTTTTCTCAACGCTTCCAAATGTTTCATCTTTCCAATCGGTGTTGACCCATTCAATCAGTGCCATTTACTTTACAGTTGATGCTAATTTTATTCCAATCGACATTGATCGCATACTAGTCAGTGCCACTTTTTTCAATTGACACCAATCACATACTAGTCGCTGCCACTTTTTCAATTGACACCAATCACATACTATTCAACGCCACTTTTTTCAATCGACGCTTTACGATCGGGAGGTAGAGCACCAAAACATTGTCATATATCCTACTACAAACCAACACAAACATACAAGGCTAAGGAAGGACCACTTACCCCTGGCCGCATCCTCTTCCTCTTCTGACCACTCTCGGAAGCTTCCATTTTGCTCAAATTCAATTTTTGACTTTTTCTAAATCAATCGTCACAATGCAAATGAATCGTTCATTCGGCCCACATTTTCTATATTTATAGATTTTTGGAGTAGTCGTCGATTATTTAGGGCAGCGTCAATTATTTGGGTCGATGTCAATTAGGTATGAGTCGATGCCGATTGGTACCCATCGATGCCAATTGTCTCTCATAAGGGCTGATCGGTAGATCTTGATATATTTTGTCATCTCATCACACCAGGACGCACTTCGCTCTCATCCGATTAACCTGTCTTGCGCATGCATCACTCGTAACACAGTGTCACCATCATTGGTCTTTACTTTAGGTAATTGGTACCTTGTTGCCTTGCATATCCCCACATGTGTGTCACTTGTAGAAGACGGCTTTGCTTGTCGTTCCCCCTCGGGGCATCTCATTATTATATCTTTTGCATGTGCAACCCATAAAGCACACTTGTTCTACCTAGTCGGTGGCATTTCTATTGCAAATTCCACTGTAGTGGCCATATTTCAATTTCCACATTGGCTCTCCTCTCAAGGTGTCAATTCATCCTTATTGTGTAAGTGTGGATGCTTGGATTGTTTATCGATCATTGTTATGACCTTATTTCCACCTTTTGGCTCATATATTAGGTGTTATCACCCATTCCAAGTTTTTTTCCCTATACATGGGTAACTCGTGTTTTTTTGGTAACCTAAAGATAGCGGGTATGTAGGTACTAATGTCATCTCGTTCGCAGGATGTCTAGTTGCCCTTACCAATGTGTCACTATTTGGTTGTTACTATTTTGTAGTCACCTTTAACTCACAAGTCTCAGCCACTTACTTCATCTCATATGAAGACTGTCTAGTCTGCCCTACCAATGTGAGTTCCTTAGGTCGGTGCCTTTTTTTTTTGTGTGCGTCATCAATGATCGGATCTACTCCAAACATCTAGTTTGGGCATCCTCTCTTCTATTCTTTTTCCTCTACATTTTTCAAACTCGGGATCAACTCGATTTTTCGGGCCACCCTATCCCTAGTTTGAGGGGGAGTGCATCATCAATATTCTTCCCTTTCTCCCAACTCTTTATTTTTGACTCGTAGCATTGCTTATCACAAGTTACTCGATAAAAAGGGGCAAATGTAGACACCTAAAATTGGTTACTCAATTTAGTGTCCCCCGTGTTCGCTTACCTGTTCTATTCTTGGGTAACCATGTGCACTTTTGTATCACTATTTCTCTCTTAGGGTATTAATTAAATATCTATTTAAAATGCCTATCCTAAGTTTGTTCCATCCCGTTATATTTCACCCATGGATAATTAAACATTAACCATGTAATTCTATCTTTTACATTTATTCCAACTACTTATTCACCCCATATCACTTCCCAACCTCCCGTGTCACTATTATCCATCCATCCCACCTATTTCTCCTCTCTTAGAACTATGTAGTGGGATTTTTCCCATATTTGAGTTGGAAGGATAATATTCTTATCCTCACAACTCATCCCTTTTTGCCACTTTGGGAGTATGTTCCCTAATTGGCACCGACCGGTCCTCGATCGACGCTAATTTTTCAGAATGGTGCTGATTTTACCTCGGTCAGCACTGAATATAAATACACAACCTGAACTTAGTTTTGGTTAGACGGTAGAGACTTGAGAAATAGTGAAAAGATTGAGTGAGCCTTAGAATTATCAATCGAGAGAGAGAATTTTGTCCAGATCAATCCCTGAGAGGTGTACCATTATTCTACCCCCATAATATCGATATCGCTTAGGTTCTTCAACCTCTTGGTGACTCCATTTCTCCATCCACCAAGGTGGAACTCGTCCACATCTCTGCAGCTCCCGCGGTCTCCACAATTTGATCATCGTCCCAATTGATGATGACCCGGTATAGTTGACGTAGATTAAGAATCAATCGATGCTTTGATTTGTCCAAATCGCCATTCCAAACCATCGACGTTGATCACTATCGATCAACGCCGACTAGTCTCGTAGAAAGGTACGAGTAATCCAGGGTGACACAATTTCATCTTTGTTTTTACAGCTTCCTACTTTCCTTCATCTTATACTACTATTTTTACATTCTCGTCTTACAGAATTTAAAATAAGAAAATCTAAACATTTTCTTACATATTTTATCATTTATGTCTTTATTCTTAATTAAAAATGTGAACTGACATCCACCGAGGAAGCTAATCACTTCTGGACGCTTTCTAGGAAGTTCACCCTTATATCTTCTAACGTCATCTTTTTCTATCAAGTATTCGTGCATCGTAGGTTTCTTGGATCTACTCCGTGCGATTTCTTGTGTGTGTGTAGTCTTAATTCCATCAGGCTTTCTTTCCATCTACGTCTTCGAATCTTGTCCAATTAATCAGGTATCAACTTTATTTGAGTTTTTCAGGGTTTTTGTGTTTAGTTTGGTGCATTAACTTGGACAGGTAACAAGCACGGAAATTCTTGATCTACGGAAATATATATACAAGAAATAGACTTCATCTTAATGAAGTCTATTATAAAGAAATCAAAATCTAAATTCAGCCATGGATAAATTTGGTCAAGTTAAGTAAGTTAGTCTTACTGCTATTAAGCTGGTTTGGAATGTTAGTTTGAAACTTAAAGTTAAGAAACTAAAGAATGACATACAAACCTTCAAGAAGAAGGATTTGCTTTATAGATTAATCTACATGACAATCATAAGTCATTTATGACTAACAACCATAATGATTGAAGAGATTAGAAAATCAACAAGGTTGCTAAAATCAATCTTAAATTCGAAGATAAGAAATTATTTAACCTCTTATCTGGATATGTACCTCTAGATGAGGGGATTCCATGGGATGTTGGTACATGCCAACTGGAATAATGTGTCATCATGAATACCGGGTCTTCATGAGGACACAATGTTGCAGCTGACATGTCACAACACCCTTCTGAATCGATCATCTAGGTTTACATAAACTCGGACTTGACTTGGTTACACTCTAGGTTAGTTTAGGGGCATGATTTGGTATAGGGAAGGACTCTCAATGGCTGAAGGTAACTAGACACATGCAATTAACCTAGGTCAATTGAGTATGTCTATTTACCCCTAGTCACCGTGAGTGGTCCTCTATACCAATCTATGTTGCTAACCTAGGTTATGGTTAAACCTTGGACAAGAGGATTGACATGAGTCAATGAAGACCATTATAGATAACAGATGAAGTGGGGGTGAAGGATGTATTTTGTTGATGAGTATGTAGTCTAGGAATATGATCATGTAAAGCATGTGAAAATCTTTGGCCAAAGTATCGCAAGATACTGGTTGTGTTGTCTTATGTCACCTAGTTTAAGATGTAGGATATCAGATGAATATTGGTAACAAATGTTGAGATAGGCCTCTTAAATAGAACACTTCAATACCCCAAAAAGGGTAAATAACCAAGTATACTTAGTATACAATACATTGAATTAACATGAGAGATCGATGAAACTCCGAGTCATGAAATGAGAGATCGAAGTTCATCGAGTCATTACAACTGCATATGGTTATCTGTTATGAGATCGAATGACATGGAATGTGTGTTCCATATTATGAATATGAGAACAAAGAACATTAATCTAAATGGAATGTGTGTTCTAAATAATAATTATTTAGAGAAGAGAATATTATATAAAAAAATTCCCTTGTTTCTAAAGTCTTAAATGGGAATGTTATATATTTTTTCAAGTTTGTATTCGATGAGAAATTTTCTTACATAATTCCCAAAAGAAAAACATAGTGGAAAATATGAAAGCACAAAGAAAACCAACATCATGATATTTTGGTTGTTGGTTGTCTTGTAAACCCATTTGTATGTTTGGGTTGTTGGTTGTCCTATAAAACCATTTGTATGTTTTGGGTTTTTCATTATCCTGTAAAACCATATGTTTATTTTGGGTTTGGATTTCCCATAAAATCATCCTTGAAGGTTGTTGTTTATCCTTCGAAAACCATCTTTGTTGAGGTTGTTGGATATCCTAAAAAACCATCCAGATCATGAGCACACACGAGCGGAAAGTCATGTGAAAGAAGTACATTTTTTAATCTCCCATGTTCACACTAAGGGGGAATGTTAGGAATTAATAATATTAGTGCTCAACTTTATATGGGATGATAAAATGATATATTGTGGGTAGATAAATATTATCTTATGTTAGTTGTATTTGTTACAACAACTACACGTAAAATAGGATTGTGGACAAATTGTTGGTAAAGTTGTTTCCTAGATTATAAGAGAAAATAAGCTATATATTTGTATGTGTACCCAAATATGAAATATAGAGAAGAAATCATTTTTTTCTTTTTGTAAATCTACTACTATACCATCAGAACAACTCATATTTAGGTATAAAAAAATTGGGAGCACTTGTTGTTGCTCAGACTTGGATGATTAGTATTTGATCATGGTAGACCAAGGAATTCTGGAAAACATTGGATTGCATCCAAGTATAGGACCTTGCAAGATGAATCAATCCTCTAGAGAAGGTTGGTTCCTCACCTATTCTAATGCTAAAACTACTCCTATACTAACCTACTCTAATAGATCCAAGTAACCGGGAGAGAGAGAAAGGGAAAAGGAAAACATAATGAAATCCTAAGCTAAAAGTGGTGATAACACCAAGAAAGGGTTGATCACTCTCCTTTGAAGTTTCAGGGAAGTCAAGAGATCAATTGCAAGATAGAAGGGGCATATTCTTACCACTTTTCAACCCTACAAATAAATCATCTCACAACCCTTTTTATTTTGACACAATTGACATAAAAAATGTAAAACACCATGCATACACAATCAAAATTGAAGGAGTGGAAGGGAAGAACAAATAATAAACACAAAGGGGTGGATTTAGGCCATAATTCACATCATATTACTGGTTTTGAATGCACAGACTACTATAATAAATCTTGGAGGTAAAATAATTCACAAATACTCATGCCCATGTATGTAGCTCTTTTTTTTTTTTACAATTTTGGCATTATATCGTTACTAAGCAAGAGAGGGATAATTTATAATGAAGAAAATCAAACATATTATAAAATAGATGAGAGGAGAGGGGATCAAAAGATGTTACAAAATAATATGAACTGCTAAAACCATGCAACTCTTATATGAAAATGCCTCTAATAGGTTATCCAATTCCTTCATGATTGCTCATTATAGTCACTTTTCCTAACCCTTTAATTCCCAAGCGCATCGACATATCACCCAACCTAAACTAGGAGCTCACCCGAGGCATGTGAAGGCACCAGTCCCCTATTCCATGTGAGCTTTATAAAAAATGTTATCATGAATAATAAAACAATGTACATACATAAATGCATACATCTTATGACAGAGATAAAGAAACTAGATATGAGCTTAAATGATCCATATTATGACTATGAAGATTAAACAGAACATATAGGAACCAAATCTAAACCATGAACATAATAAAGAACACAAACACTTAGATCCATTAAGCATTGATATTTAGAACAAAACCATTACATTAATCCTCCATTGTTATAGTAGCCAAATACATGATAAGATCCATAAAACGGACTAGATACATCAACATAATTCTCATCCTACAAATGACTCTACTCTAGAAGTTATAAAAACATCCCTATGCATTTCACTCCCATCTCTCTCTACTCCCTTGCACACATTCATTCACACATCGCTTCTCTCTCTATTGCTGTGCAAATCAACTGTTATCCAATTTTGCACACATGGCAAGATTGGACAACGGGGTCCTATCACATTCAAAATGAAATAATAATCCCAGGAACCCACCTTCGGTTATTAACGAGATGTAATAATTAAAAATAATTCCTAAATTACATATGAAGAGATCACCTAGCATCGAAAGGCACCCAGTTGATCTCAACTCAGTGAAGAGTTCAGGGTCGAGTTGATAAAGAATCCGGTGTCAAATTGATAGTCATCTCGGAAATCATCTCGGTAGAGACTCTCAGTTGTAAGAGCTCGATGAGGTCTTGTTAATGCAAAATATAGCTCGTTGAAAATTGACGAATGAAGGAAACTCTATAAGGATCTCGGTAGAGATCGATGCAGGCGGTAACAAGAATGTCAGGCTAGGGTAAAAGTGAATACAGTATATATATTTTCGCTGACGTTGTTAAGACCTTCCTCGGCCGAGAATTCGGTGCACAGGAAGCAAGCATGTTGCAGTATAGTAAGAGTTCTTTTGAGCACTTCCAACAAGTAGGTTGTCCAACTATGTTTTTATCTATTCAGCATCGAATGCATCCTCAAATTCAGGATTTTCCTTCAAGATATTTTTATGAAAATCGATTAAGTGACAGTGAGAGTGTTACTGGGAGACTTGATGAAATTTATTACAAAGATTCTCTATCGAGATCTTACTTGTTTTACGATGCAACTCATGGAAGTGAATCTCATAGAGGTGGAACTGTTTCATATCAGAATATTCATGAGGCACAATTTGCTTTGCAATTATATGAGCATCTTCAACGAGTCACTAAGTTGGCGAGCATAAAGGATTCTATCGGAATTATCACACCTTACAAGCTACAGCTGAAATGTTTGCACCAAGAAAATGATGTCTCCTCACGCTGAGCGGAAAAGTGGAAATTGGTGGCCATCTATCCAAAATGAAATCTGGCCAAATGATAATAAAACCCCACACTCCAATCCCAGACGTGGGAAATAAGGCGAGCAATGCCAAGTGGGTTTTCGTGGATGGCAAGCCAAAGAAGAAATTCCACGCGGGGGGGATTTGGAGCTGGTATGACCAAGTCAAGAAGCGGAAATTTGATGATGGCGGGCCAAGCTGTTAATCCCGTGCTGAGGCTGTTCACTCCGCGTTGGAAAAATTGGATCAGATTGCCAAGTGGAAATATAACCGTGGTAAGCCATGATCAGACTTCCGCGAGTTGGAAAATTGGATCGAGATTGCCAAGTGGAAAATTACGATGGCTATCCAACATGATACTTCCGCATGGGCTGTTTAAACAGGATCCAAGTCTTTGTGCGAGTCACTTGGAAGGTAAGTCGGGGAACGTGGGAATGAGACAGTTGAAGTGTTTAATAGGATTGGACGTGGTGGTCTAGCCTGGCCAAAATCGAGTATGACATAGAGATAGGTGAAGGAGGCTCCACACATTCTGCTTACCACGCATAACATCCCTGTAAACCCGTCTACATATCTTCAACTATTGCAGACCTGCATTTCCAGGAATACGCTTTCACAAGAAAGAGATGCCTTCTCATGGAATACCATAATTACAGCTTACAGAAGACATGAGTTTCCTCATGAAGCGTTGATACTGTTTCACCAAATGCAACAAACAGATGTCCGACCTGATCAGTTCACCTTTGCCAGCATACTTCTAGCCTGTGCCACAATAAGAGCTTTGGAACAGGGTATGAACATACATCGAGGAGCCGTGAAGCGAATGAGTCTACAGACATTCGGCTCTGATGGTTCGGTGGTCGCGAGACAAACTCCCACGCAACAGCAACAGCATGCATGTCAGCAAAGATAATATAAGCTTTTTTTTTTGAGCGCTTCCAGCAAGCAAGTTGACCAACTATGTTGTTATCTATTCAAGATCGAATGGCAAACTGCGCAGAAACAAATATTCACCGCCGTGTATGATGGATTGAGTCACGCTATTCAAGGATTCGTAAAATTTTCCTGAATCGGAGATGAAGATTTAAAACGGTGCGAATGAAACGATTCATATTGCTCAACATTTTTCTCCTTGAAATGAATTGAATGTGAAGGTCAACTCAAATACCTCGTTGGCCGCTTTTGCATGCTACATCCTTATTACTTGTAAATGGTCTCTTTGAGAAACTCGTGGGCGAGGCAAATATTTATACCCTTCCATTATGTACGTTTAATCGCATAATAAAAAGTATTATGTTACTGTGTTCGAGAAACTTGTTTTTAACGAAATACCGAAGGGTTCTTTGAAAAAAATCAGTCTTAAGGGTGTCTATCGACATGTTACGGGCATGAGCCTGGGTCATCATCATGGCAGCACTAGGTCTTTATTGATAATGGCATTTTCTCATCGTTTGGAAGGTACAAATTGTGCTTATTATGGAAAATCCAAAACATTCTTACTACAAGTGTTATATGATGAGGAAGAATCCACGAGCATTGTGGTAAAACCATTTTTTAGAAGTATTGGGTTAAGCTCGGTATTCAAGTGAGTTTGAGCCCGGAAAGGTAAGATCGTTTGCTTTGGCTGGATGAAGAGCTCGGTGACTTCGCAGGAGCTCGTGGTGATGTTTCATGAAGTTTGAGCGTGGAATGCATAAATGGCTACGAGTTAACAGAGGAAAATGATAAGAATCGAGTTTGATAGCTTGCCATTCAAGGACTCAATGCAAAAGAGCCCGATTACCAAAGCAAGGAAAGAGTTAGTGTGGGGTTCAAAATCGATTGCAACACCGAGTTAGAGGATTCGAAACTCACCGAGTTGAGATTTGTGCAAACTCTATCCACATGGACCCCCTCCTCTTCAAGTCAAACGGGTCAACGGGGGGTCCCAACATTATGTTAATTAAATTAATATTTTTATTTAAATATTTTAATAATAATATTTATTATTATTATTTAAATATTTTATTTAAATATTCTTTTAATTAATTGAGAAGACTAGGTCATCAGGCAATTAATGACCCATGATGGAACCTTCTCAAGTGGTTCAACTAACTGTAATAAATACATCATGGGCCTTCATTTTAGGAATGTAATTATGACCATTTCCTCTTCTTTCTCACATATTCTTCTATAAATGTAAGTTGGAAGCTCATTTCAAAGGGTTCCAAATTCGCATTAGTCGATTGGAGTTAGATATCTCAGGCGAGTGTATACTTTTCAAGAATCCTCTCTCTTCTGCAAGTTGTTCTTGTGTGTTGAGAGAACTTTCAAGCCTCCTCTTCAAGACTGTAATGGCAACTATTGCCTCTTCTGAATGTATGATGCATTGTGCATGTTATTGAAGCAATAAAAGTGTGTGTTTTGTGACTAATCTCAGGTCCTTTCTTTCATCCTTCGTGCTTCTTTGTGCCTTTCTCATACTTGTAGGTACACTGTGTAAGTTTAAGTTTCTATTACAGGTTCTTGGAGTTCTGTTCTTATCGAGTGGTGGAGTATTGCATGTAGTTGAGTTGTGGTGTCTGTTCACCCTTCTTGAGTTCATCCTTCTTCACTGGGAAACTGGTATATTTCTCGGTCTGATAAAGTTTAACAAAGGGAACGCGTGTCTCTTAGTTTGTGGTATCTTGTACCCTCTCTAAGTTGCAGTAGGTGAAGTTGACCTGTGGTGCACACACCCTCTTCAAATTAACCCTTCCTAAGTCTAGAAACACCCTTTATTTGGTGCATCACCATCCCTAGTATAGTTTCATTTCTGTAAATCTCTTTCCCTAAAACCCCATGAAATGTTAGCATAGGACTAGATAATCATTTTTGTTACACTAGGAGTAGTACAACACTTAGTTTAGGAAGAGGAAGCCGGCCTTCTCCGGAGGTTCACCTCGAGCCCAAGTCCCACAGCTTGAGAGGTGATCCCATGTGTCCCAATCACACCGAACGTCTTATTCACATCCCGCCATTCGGGGTGCAAAGTGATTTGGTGACAACAGCTTTTTAGCATGCTGGTGGGACATCACGTGAAGTGAGAGTTCCATCTTTCAAAGGTGTCTCATTATCAAACAGGAAATCTTAAGCCACCGTGCGACCACACACAACAGTTTTTGGCACGCCCGATGGGATAGAGTTGGTACTTCTCTTCTCACTTACAAAAGTCAAAGTACTTGGCGACTCTATATCTCTGGATTCCAAATCTCAGTGCAGTAACTTATGCGAAGAATTCAGACAAGAGCTTCTTCAAAGAAAGGAAATTATCAGCATATCAAACTTTCCTTGTCTCCTCCAAAGATAAGAAGAAGAGGCATTTCCACATCCCCAGTTGCAGATTTACCTAGTAGGGGTCATTCAACTCCTCCTTACGGAAGATTTCCTCCACCTAGGAACAACCAACCTTTCGTTGCTATGGCGAGGAACCAAGTTTTTCCCCCTTTCAATGCAAGCAATCCTCTTATGTTGGCTCAACGTGACCCGATACCTATTGCGGCACTCAAAATTTTACCCTTCTACATGGGGAAACTCACATTACTCCAGTGGAGCATATCTTTGATGTAGCCAACATCTGCGTAGTACATAATATCATAGAAGACAACGTTGCAGTTAGACTTCTTGCTACCTCTTTCAAGGGAAAAGCGCTTCAATGCTTTCGTGGGTTAGGTGTTGGCACTATAACCACTTGGGACGAGTTGGGAGAAAAGCTATGTAAACAATTTGAAGACAAAAGTGATCACCTATCACTTTTGGAACAACTTACTACCATAAAGAGAGCTTCCCAAGAATACATGAGTGATTTCAACTTCCGATTCCACAGGACTTGGAATAGGATTCCGGTGCTCATAAAGCCTTCTGCACATAATGCATTCTTGTACTATTTGTGAGCCTTGAATAGCGATGTAGCAGTTATGATCCAGTCCATGGGAGGGACTACACTTCCTGATGCTTACGAAGTTGCCATAAGTGTAGAGAATTCTTTGATTAGGTGGAAAGATAGCTCCCACGACCACCAATGCCCTTTTCTCCGATCTTGGAATCATCGACTATCATTTCTCCTATTGCAGTAGACTCCAAGAAACCATATCAATCTCCCCGCCTCTTCAAATGACCTATTTGAAGTCAATTCGCATCTGCAAAATTTTGAAATGAGCTCGTTGCACTCAAAAGGCAACAGCTTCAATACAATTGTCCGTATCAGCCACAAAATCAGCATGTCAAGCTAACCGTTCTCCTTTTCAAGGAAACAATTAGCCTCAAAATCAAACTACAAGTCAAGTTACAAATGTTAGGCCTTGAACTTTCGAACCCTCTTGCAACTAACTCATCTAGAGCTATAGTACTGCTCAAAATAATCTAGTTCAAGACTACGAATGGTGTTATCCTTGCTCTCAACCTCACAATCAAAATATTTGTCCCAATGGGGTTCTTAGCTTGTGCCCTTATGGTTCAAAGTGTATCTCGCCTTCGGAGTTAATAAAAATTCATCTACACAAGAAGCAGTAGATCAACCGCAGGCACTCAAGAATCCGCTTTGCTAAACCGACAAGTAGAAGATTTATACGGATTGAATATAGATTCTTCATCAGTGGCAGCAAACACTCATTCCAAGAAAAGAGAAATGGAGCCTCAACCTCTCGAAGCTGATCTAGCGTACACTTCTCAACTCACAGGTTACAAATGGCAGTTGATAAAAATGCAGAAAGAAATCACTAAAACACCAGCTAGCCACACTGCGCAGGAGAGATGGTTCTCCGGCATCACGGTACCCAACAAACATTTTCCAAAGGAGGACCCCAATGCCCAAAAAGTGTCATCAAAGTTGGAGCAATTCCCTTCAAAGATAGTAGAACAAATGAAGAAAACCAATCTAAGTGTTACCATGTGGGACGCACTCTCGATCCCTTCCCAAAGAAACCTGTTGCAAGAAGCTCTGAAAATTTTTAGTACAACCAGTGGATCACCAAGCCATGGAGTAACAAATGCTACAAATTGTGTCAACCGGAAGGGAAAATCATTCCTACGGAAAACAAACCACTGCCATTCTACATTTCCCTGATCATTAGCAACCACCTAGTACATAATTGCATGATCGATTCTGGTGCCAGTAGCTCAGTCATGCCGAAACAAATTACAGATGTACTAGGCATACAATATGCGCCATTTACAAGAGGGGTTGTTTAGCTGGATGACATAGCTATTAAGACTGTTGAGGTTATCAAAGGACTTCAACTTACCATTCATGCATGCCCAAGTTTTTCATTCACCCAAGACATATCGGTCATCGATCTCCCTCCTCTCTTTGCCATATGCCTATCACGGGATTTCACTGCTAAGATGGGTGGTTACCTATCAGCCGATTGGTCACATATGATTCTTAGGACTCGATACGGAACCAAAGTAACTATAAGGGCAGAACCAATCTGCCATAATCATGTAGAACCCTACACTACTAGTCCCATAAATGGAAATTACACCATCGGTGATCTAGAAGAGGAAGATGCCGATCATGAACCAACCACCCTTGTTGAAGAAGTCCCTGATACTTTGCTAGATGAAGTAAGTAGAGATCATCGATCACGATCCCCACGCTGATGTATTGGCGTAAAGAAGACGCTAGTTTCTTGGTCTTGGAAGAAACAGATTAGGTACTTACTTGTATCCATGAAGAAGATACGATCATACCACAACTTGTCAAAACACCAAGTGATTCTAAAGATCATGGCAATTTTTCTTCGATGGATCAAGAAGTAAGAATGGATCCGTGCTCTTTGGTGTTATGTTAATTTCTCTAGAGGGAGATAAGTACTTCTCATCTTTCTCGGTTGCAGTTGCGGTTCAATTTGCACACTAACAATGTTGCTGAATACGAGGCTCTTGTGCAAGGAATTCAACTAGCCCAAAGGAAGGGAATCAAGGCCCTGACTATTTTTGGAGATAGTGAGTTAGTTGTTCATCAAGTTTCGGCACATAGTGCATCCAAAAATGATCTTTTAAGATCATATAAGAATCGAGTCTAGGACCTGATTGAAGATTTTGAAGCTTTTGGAATCCATGCAATCCCTAGAGATCAAAATCAAGATGCAGATAGGCTTGCTACAATTGGTTCACAATACAACATACCAATTGATATCATGAAAGAAGGGCAGCAATTTGTTAAAATGGTGGTTCGACCAATAGTCCCTGATAATGTGAGTAGTTGGCAAGTGTTTGATAGTGACAAATAAATTGTCCTCTTCCTACAAGAAGAGGTGGAGTTTGCTACAAAGAATCAAGATAAGTTGCAGGAGTCATATGGTGAGAAAATTATTCAATTGAAAAGCAACAAGTTACCAAAAGGTTTAGTCACTTTGGAATCCATTTTCAATTCAGATGACCAAGCCACAAGACAAAGCCCTAACATGGTGGTCAGAGAAGAATATTTTGAGGAAGTTGAGGTATCAAATGAAAAATTTCTTAAGATCGGAAAAGTGTGTACTTCTGAAGAGAAAGAAGCTTTCATCAAACTTTGTCAAGAGTATCATGACATCTTTGCATAAAACTATAAAGATCTATGTGGTTTTGATCCAGGTATAGCACAACATACCATCAAACTGGATCCTAATGCTAAGCCAGTTTGTCAGAAACAGAGACCAATTAATGCCAAAATTGAGTCACTAATGAGAAATGAGACTAACAAGAGGACTTGGCATACACAGCTTAAGACCACCTTATGGGCAGATCGGATCACACCTAAAAGAGCCATCAAAAATTCTCCTTTCGTTCTTGTATATGGAAGAGAGGCAAAACTCCCACTCTCATTGGAGTTACCTTCTTTGGAGCTAGCTTATCAACTTGAAGTTATAGAGAGTGATCCTCTTGACAGTAAGGTTTGCTGAACTCATGGAGTTAGAGGAAGTACGAGACAAGGCTATGAAAACTTTGGAGCAGCATCAGGCTCAAGTTAAGAAATCTTTTGACAAGAAGGCATCCGACAGGAATTTTCAAGAGGGAGATTTAGTTCTCAAATGGGATGAAGACAGGGCCAAACCAGGCAGGCATGCCAAGTTTGACATTCTCTGGAGTGGGCCATACATCATCACAAGTTGCAAAGAGGCAAATTCATTCCGTCTATCTAGGCTCAATGGAGAAGAACTACCCATTCATGTGAATGGGATACATCTCAAATCTTGTTTTTGAGAAGTGTTCCACCCTTGTGCGAGCTTAAATTAGGTGTTTTCCTCCAAGTGCTTACGCACATTGTTGTGTGTTGTTTTGATTTCCTTGTTGTTGTGTTTTGTGTTGTTCTGCACATTGTTTCATCATTGGAAGGTGTCAAGGAGAAGAAGGTTCCAGGTTTCCATAAGAGTTTTGAAATCTACTTCATTCAAAATTTTGCAGTGTTCCATGGATGTCAAGCATTCAATAGATTCAGTATACTTCATGCTTAGCATTCTAGGGAGGTCTAGGATATCGGCAATGCTCAAGGAGATTTTGGGATGTGTCAAAGAAAATCATACTACTTTCAGGATTCCAACATAGACTCCATGCCCAATGGATGAATTAAGGCTACTGGAATCATGCTTAGCAGGCAATCATCCCCAAGAGGTCGCCAAAAATGTTATCCAATTTTACACACATGGCAAGATTGGACAACGGGGTCCTATCACGTTCAAAATGAAATAATAATCCTAGGAACCCACCTTCGGTTATTAACGAGATGCAATAATTAAAAATAATTCCTAAATTGCATATGAAGAGATCACCTAGGCATCGAAAGGCACCCGGTTGATCTCAACTCGGTGAAGAGTTCGGGGTCGAGTTGATAAAGAATCCAGTGTCAAATTGATAGTCATCTCGGAAATCATCTCGGTAGAGACTCTCAGTTGTAAGAGCTCGATGAGGTCTTGTTAATGCAAAATATAGCTCGTTGAAAATTGACGAATGAAGGAAACTCTATAAGGATCTCGGTAGAGATCGATGCAGGTGGTAACAAGTATGTCGGGCCAGGGTAAAAGTGAATACAATATATATATTTTCGCTGCCGTTGTTCAGACCTTCCTCGGCCGAGCATTCGGTGCACAGGCAACAAGCATGTTGCGGTATAGTAAGAGTTCTTTTGAGCACTTCCAACAAGTAGGTTGTCTAACTATGTTTTTATTTGTTCAGCATCGAATGCATCCTCAAATTCGGGATTTTCCTTCAAGATATTTTTATGAAAATCGATTAAGTGACAGTGAGAGTGTTACTGGAGACTTGATGAAATTTATTACAAATATTCTCTATCGAGATCTTACTTGTTTTACAATGCAACTCATGGAAGAGAATCTCATAAAGGTGGAACTGTTTCATATCGTAATATTCATGAGGAAAAATTTGCTTTGCAATTATATGAGCATCTTCAACGAGTCACTAATTTGGCGAGCATAAAGGATTCTGTTTAATTATCACACCTTACAAGCTATAGCTGAAATGTTTGCACCAAGAAAATGATGTATCCTCACGCCGAGCGAAAAGTGGAAATCGGTGGCCATCTCGTCCAAAATGAAATCTGGCCAAATGATAATAAAACCCCACACTCCAATCCCAGACGTGGGAAATAAGGTGAGCAATGCCAAGTGGGTTTTCGTGGATGGCAAGCCAAAGAAAAATTCCACGCGGGGGGGATTTGGAGCTGGTATGACCAAGTCAAGAAGCGGAAATTTGATGATGGCGGGCAAGTCTGTTAATCCCGCACCGAGGTCAGTTTCACTCCGCATTGGAAAAATTGGATCAGATTGCCAAGTGGAAAAATTACGATGGCTATCCAACATGATACTTCCGCATGGGCCGTTTAAACAGGATCCGAGTCTTTGTGCGAGTCACTCGGAAGGTAAGTCGGGGAACGTGGGAATGAGACAGTTGAAGTGTTTAATAGGATTGGACGTGGTGGTCTAGCCTGGCCAAAATCGAGTATGACACGGAGATAGGTGAAGGAGGCTCCACACATTCTGCTTACCATGCATAACATCCCTGTAAACCCGTCTACATATCTTCAACTATTGCCGACTCGCATTTCCAGAACACGCTTTCACAAGAAAGAGATGCCTTCTCATGGAATACCATAATTACAGCTTACAGAAGACACGGGTTTCCTCATGAAGCGTTGATACTTGTTTCACCAAATGCAACAAACAGATGTCCGACCTGATCAGTTCACCTTTGCCAGCATACTTCTAGCCTGTGCCACAATAAGAGCTTTGGAACAGGGTATGAACATACATCGAGGAGCCGTGAAGTGAATGAGTCTGCAGACGTTCGGGCTCTGATGGTTCGGTGGTCGCGAGACAAACTCCCACGCAACAGCAACGGGCATGTTGCGCATATAAAGCTTTTTTTTTTAGTGCTTCCAGTGAAGCGGTGTTGACCAACTATGTTGTTATCTATTCGATGTCGAATGACAAATGCATAGAAATAAATATTCACCGCCGTGTACGATGGATTGAGTCATGCAATTCAAGGCTTCATAAAATTTTCTGAATCGGAGATGAAGGTTTAAAATGGTGCAAAATGAAATGATTCATATTGCTCAACATTTTTTCTCCTTGAAATGAATTGAATGTGAAGGTCAACTCTGAAATACCTGGTTGGCCATTTTGCATGCTACATCCTTGTTACTTGTGAATGGTCTCTTTGAGAAACTCTGTGTGGGTAGTAGGCAATATTTATACCCTTCCATTATGTACGTCCTAATCGAGATAATAAAAAGTATTCTTTACTAGGTTCGAGAAACTTGTTTTTACAATCGATTTATTATACTGTAGTTAAAGCTAATTTTATCTAGCTTTATTTCTATTAGCTTTGATCCACGACTAAGGAAGAATTCATATCGTTGATACCTGTACATTTTTCCAAGGTTCTCCTGGTTTCCCGAGTTGTTCAATGTATTTTTTTGAAGGATCTTTTTAGTTTCTGGAAAAATGAGTATATTGTGTAGCTCACAGCTACCCATTCCATACTAAGATCCCAATAGTGGCATAATTGTTGGTTGGAGCCTAGATTGCAGAGTGCACTGCCAAAATACCGAAGGGTTCTTTGACAAAAAATCAGTCTTAAGGGTGTCTATTGACATGTTACGGGCATGAGCCTGGGTCATCATCATGGCAGCACTAGGTCTTTATTGATAATGGCATTTTCTCATCGTTTGGAAGGTACAAATTGTGCTTATTATGGCAAAGCCAAAACATTCTTACTACAAGTGTTATATGATGAGGAAGAATCCTGAGCATTGTGGTAAAACCATTCTTTTTAGAAGTATTGGGTTAAGCTCGGTATTCAAGTGAGTTTGAGCCCAGGAAAGGTAAGATTGTTTGCTGGATGAAGAGCTCGGTGACTTCGCAGGGAGCTCGTGGTGATGTTTCATGAAGTTTGAACGTGGAATGCATAAATGGCTTCGAGTTAACAGAGGAAAATGATAAGAATCGAGTTTGATAGCTCGCCATTCGAAGGACTCAATGCAAAAGAGCCCGATTACCAAGGCAAGGAAAGAGTTAGTGTGGGGTTCAAAATCGATTGCAACACCGAGTTAGAGGATTCGAAACTCACCGAGTTGAGATTTGTGCAGACTCTATCCACATGGACCCCCCTCCTCTTCAAGTCAAACGGGTCAACGGGGGGGTCCCAACATTATGTTAATTAAATTAATATTTTTATTTAAATATTTTAATAATAATATTTATTATTATTATTTAAATATTTTATTTAAATATTCTTTTAATTAATTGAGAAGACTAGGTCATCAGGCAATTAATGACCCATGATGGAACCTTCTCAAGTGGTTCAACTAACTATAATAAATACATCATGGGCCTTCATTTTAGGAATGTAATTATGACCATTTCCTCTTCTTTCTCACATATTCTTCTATAAATGTAAGTTGGAAGCTCATTTCAAAGGGTTCCAACAGTTCGCATAAGTTGACAGTTAGATATCTCAGGAGTGTATACTTTTCAAGAATCCTCTCTCTTCTGCAAGTTGTTCTTGTGTGTTGAGAGAACTTTCAAGCCTCCTCTTCAAGACTGTAATGGCAACTATTGCCTCTTCTGAATGTATGATGCATTGTGCATGTTATTGAAGCAATAAAAGTGTGTGTTTTGTGACTAATCTCGGTCCTTTCATCCTTCTGTGCTTCTTTGTGCCTTTCTCATACTTGTAGGTACACTGTGTAAGTTTAAGTTTCTATTACAGGTTCTTGGAGTTCT
Organism: Taxus wallichiana var. yunnanensis; assembly: GCA_018340775.1. NCBI lineage: Eukaryota > Viridiplantae > Streptophyta > Pinopsida > Cupressales > Taxaceae > Taxus > Taxus wallichiana. Next base: position 301,990,367 of record CM031236.1, read on the forward strand.
GTGCTTATCGAGTGGTGGAGTATTGCATGTAGTTGAGTTGTGGTGTCTGTTCACCCTTCTTGAGTTCATCCTTCTTCACTGGGAAACTGGTATATTTCTCGGTCTGATAAAGTTTAACAAAGGGAACGCGTGTCTCTTAGTTTGTGGTATCTTGTACCCTCTAAGTTGCGGTAGAGGGTGAAGTTGACTGCGTGGTGCACACACCCTCTTCAAATTAACCCTTCCTGAGTCTGAAACACCCTTTATTTGGTGCATCACCATCCCTAGTATAGTTTCATTTCTGTAAATCTCTTTCCCTAAAACCCCATGAAATGTTAGCATAGGACTAGATAATTATTTTTGTTACACTAGGAGTAGTACAACACTTAGTTTAGGAAGAGGAAGCCGGCCTTCTCCGGAGGTTCACCTCGAGCCCAAGTCCCATAGCTTGATAGGTGATCCCATGTGTCCCAATCATACCGAACGTCCTATTCACATCCTGCCATTCGGGGGTGCAAAGTGATTTGGCAACAACATCAACACATATCAATATAATGGAGTGAATCTTCCTTCACCACCCATTTATCATTCAAGAGAAACCACATGCCAAATGTAATCATATCCTACCATAATCAAGTACCATTAAAATGTAAGTGCCAACTAAACCATAACCAACTCTACTTTACAACTGTTAATCTCATCATGATAACCATATCTTGGAATATTATTTCTTTGGGCTATAATTCTCTATGTTTTAGCCTTATTCACAATCAGATCTGGTCGCATGTCCACATGTCCGTTATCACAACTCTAACCATTGTAGACAACATGTAACTAAGTCCCAAGCCTCGTTCTACCTCGGGTGTGAACCTTCATGCCATTCCTAAGGTTACTTCCATGAGCACCTTTGCACCTTGTTGGCTCGCGATAAAACCCTTTGTGCCTTAGGTACTTAGTATTCATAGGGACTCAACATTACCCCACACTAGTTTTATTTCCACCCACAACAATCCTTCACATCCTTTGAAAAAAACTCCATGATCCAAAAAATGGCTAAGGTAAAAATGTTGTATGTTTTGAAAACCTAAATGGTTAACTAGAGGAGTTCAAGAAACTCCACATCTATTTCCCCCTTTAATTTCTTCCATGCCTCTAGTTTGGCCATATCTTTTCTCGGTGCTTCCTCCATTATGATGGGTACTTAGTATGGTGTAATATCTTCAACCTTCCCCTTGAGATCCTCTATGACCACCACCAACTCTGCACGAAATCCCTTGAACCCATTCATACATTCTGTAATAGAATCCTAGAGTTCACCAATTCAAAATTCTAACTTCTTGCAATTGGTTTTTATCTTATCCTTTTGCACTATGTTGTCAATTATCAACTAGGAACACTCTATCTTATTCATTGGGACATTCTCCTACAAGGCCTTAAGGATGGCCTCTTCATATGTAACATACGCATCAATAATGGGCTCTCACTTTTGACAACTATTGAAGCCCCTGTCTGCCAATATATTTTCCTCCTTGAGTTGGGTGAGCAAGTTCTCCAACTTAGTAATCTTGGCCTCAAAAAATATCTTTTTTTCTCTTTCTCCTTTGTAATATCCTCATCTATGGGTCGCTCACCATGCTTGATATGTAACACACGCATCAATAATGGGCTCACACTTTTGACAACTATTGAAGCCCCTGTCTGCCAATATATTTTCCTCCTTGAGTTGGGTGAGCAAGTCCTCCAACTTAGTAATCTGGGCCTCAACAAAAATCTTTTTGTTCTCTTTCTCCTTTGTAAGATCCTCAGCTATGGGTCCCACACCATCCTTGATGTTGACCAAAACATCCTCACTAAGTCCTCCAAATACTCCATTTCATCACCATAATCCATCCTGGCTTGGCTCACCAATGCTAGACATTATTCCAGGACCTTCTTGACCAAGGCATTAGCTCGATCATATGCTTCCTTAGTCCATGCCTACTCACCCTTCAAACCATTTTGTATTATTTCTATCTATTTCTCCTTCCCTTTCGATATGCTACTAGGGTTTAAAAACTTGATCCTACGTCCAAGATCCATCTTACAACTTTTGAGGATATCTTCTTTAGTATGTTGTACACCTACTCATCTATGAGGTGGCTTAGGTCCACCACTTTATAACTTTCCCATTTCTTATTCTTCAAATGGATGGTCTCAATCGCATGATCACTAACCTCAAACTCAGGATCCTCTGCATGATAATGTAAATTCCAAATTATCATCTTCTTTGTCCTTTTCATGCCCCCATCTTGGTTTAAGATATCCCAAGCATGTAACTTATCTGGGGAAAGGGTTCTCTAGAACCTTGTGTGCAATACCTTCATGAGATTATCCATGAAGTCCATGTGAGGGGACATAGGTGTCCACTTCTTCCTATTTTCCTTGCACTTTGAACATTACTTCTCTGGGGTGCTTGTTCCTACAGAAAACCCCTTATCCTCCTTAATGAAAAAGGAGTCTCCCTTATTCTCCTATTCTAGCTTGGTGGGCTGGGTGGGTGAATTTCCTTGTGCTTTACTCTTCATGTGCCCCTCTACGGTAGGAATCTTTACCTTTGCACGTGCATCTACTATTTCCTTGGCCCCCGCCTCAACTATTATCTTCTCCTCCTCTTCAAGCTCTGCCTCAAGTTCCTCTCTGAATGTGGTGTCATACTCTTTTCGAGCTTGTCTCCATCATAGAACCGGAGATACATGTACCTTGGATTTTTTCTTCCATGGCTCTTCTTCCTTAGGATGATTATCTTCTTCCCACTTTGGTTGTGAAGCCTCGGCACTACCTTGTTGTGATATACCCGTGCCCCCCCCACTGTTCCAACACGTATAATACTTCCTCTTCCTGGAAGTGTCTAATTTCTTCCCAGTTCTTCTTCTTCTCCTCCTATTTCCTAGACCACTCTCATAGGTGGGATCGACACTTCTCTTGGAATTGGAAAGGTGGAATCTGTAACCTCCATTTCAAATTATCCTTGCATCTTAGGACATAGCTACACAAATACTCAGTGTATGAAGCCATTGATGGAGACATTGATATGCGATGCACCCGGAAGTCTAGTTATAAAACTTTGACATAAGCCAACCTCATATCATACTTGTAGGTCACACGAAGAGTGTGAACAATGGAGTTAAATTTTTTGGCATCAATGGTCAGCTTTTATGCATCCTTCACCGATTGATGAAACACTTCAAATATTTTGCAGTGAATGAAAATATAAGTTTACACCACCGCCCCATTTCTCCATTGGCCATTTTAAATTTATATAAGCTAAAGTGTTGCGTAACTGCAAACTTCACCTAGTCCCCTACAACTGTTGGTAATTCAGGAAAATATGCCACTCGTTCTCAAATTCCATTTGTAGTATCTCATACCACTTGTTCATTTGGGCCTTATAGGTGTTCGTAATGGAGCCATCACAAGTGAACTGCAAAAATTACAACGTAGGAGATGAGTGCGCCGGTCAGTAAACTCACATGTTCCCATCTAGTTCATCAGGGACACTGATTTCCCAAAATATGATCAATAGTATAATGGACCCCCACGTTATCTTTTCTCAAACTTCATTCTACACCTACGCTTCCTCAATGATACTCTTTGCAATGAATTGCGTGAAATTATAGTGTGCTCACTTTGATACTTTGTATGCAATGTACATGAATCTCTTGTTTATATCTATCCACCGCTATGATGTGCCTAATTTGTAGTTGATAAGGTGGGTTGTAACCCTTAACACTTGTTCATCAAGATTTGAGATAACCTGATCCCTTCATCCCTTCTCATAATTCAAATGCTTTTCCCATTCCTTAATTTTCACATTGACACATAGGTCGAGTAACATATCTTCACCAGTGTTCCACAGGCCTATCTCACTCCTTATTAATTGGCCTGTAATTCTCATTCTTATTATGAAAAAGTAGAAAAATTCCTCATGCACCTGTGAAATTAACCACCTGAAGAGTGGGGTGAGTTTAGTGAAGAAAGGAAATTCCCACAACTCCAAAACCCTAGTTTTATGCAATTCATGTTGCATTGAGTCATCCACCCTAGGGTTTTTGATCTCGTCTAACCTTAGAACGTCTTTGACTAGATCCAACCACATTAATTTTTCCTGTTCCTCCATCTTGTGGTTGAACTTTCTAATCTTGCACCTATACAACTTCAAACTCCACTTCTATACTTTTATCACACTTAGAGGGTACTAAATTTATGAGTATATCTCAACCAGATTTTCCTTCTCCACCACCAGTCTCTTGGTTCATGCCTTCTTTAGTGACATATTTGTTTCTTCACTCTATGCCCTAGGTTTTCACCTCTCCTTGTCTCCCGAGCTTTGAAATTTGATAGATTCACTTTTACGCAACCACCTATTGTATCCATGTCTACTCCACTTTCAACTTTGCAAGGTCCCGTTACAGTTTACACAATGTCACTGGTTTGTGAAAAGTACTTCACTTCTGTATCACACCCTCTTCACACTTAAATAGTTTGGGAGTAGAAAATTTTCCGAAGGAAAGGTAGTTAAAATGACTACCCTCACCCCCTATTTATACTTTTTCCAAGACTTCACCATCCTTTCAACCCACACGTCTTAACATTACTTTTTAATAAAGTACCTTTTTCCACTTAATTAAACTTCCACAACTTCGCTTCGCATGCTACAGTCATAAGCTTCTAGCATGCTAACATTACTTTACTGTAATAGACATCCTCCACGTACTCATATTATGCCAAAGTACTTAACCTTCATGCCAACCATTAAGTAATTTCCCAAGCCTCCGCCTACCTCACGTCACATTGAGTGATCTATTTTTCTCTTCAATCATCTCAAATTCTCTCAAAACACCTTTCTTATAACACAACCCATTTTTATACCTTTGTGCCAATATCCCCGAATGAGTTTTCAGTCATACCAACCTCCCTTAGAAACATGCCAAAAATTTCCGCATTATACTCCAATCCTACCCCACACTAAAGGTATGTGTAGTCCTCTGTGCATGGAATCACTTAAAATGTAATTAGCTATTAGCATGCCAATACACAACACAACACAGGGCTGAAAAGAAAAAGTATAGTGATGATGAAAGGAAACACAAATAAAGGAAATTACATTAAAGGGAAACCTAAACTAAATGACAACACTGCCTTATGAAAAACACCAAGAAGACTTATTTATAGTAGGGATTTAACTTACTCCCTATAAAGAAACTAAGAAACCGCATGCCATCTAAAGCTTCTAACCGACAAGCGTCGAGTCAAGTATATAGGTAATGATATATGGTCCCAATGAAAATACCTCCATATGTCCAACCTCAAACTTCTTATTTTTATTGTGCTAATTATACCGGCCTTCTATCTTGCTTTCTCTATCTTCTGGCTCTATTGGGATATGGTGTTCCTCTCACCCAATTGCATCAGTTTATCTATGTGCTCTTCAAGTGCTTGCTCATCAACCAATCCTCATGCATGTGCAATACATAGGGATGGTAACATAAAGTCAATCGATAAAATAACCTTGGTGCCAAACATCAACTAAAAGGGTGTTGCTTTTTTTAGTATCTTGTAGGTTATTATATAATACCAAAGACCAACAAAGACTTTATCATCCCAATCCTTCCTTCCAATATCATAGATCTTTGTCAATGTGTGGCTCAAAATCTTGTTGAAAGCTTCAATAGTTCCATTAGCTTATGGGTGATAGGGTGTAGTCTTATGATGTGCTTCTATAAATTCTGACAATAATATCCTAACAGTCTCATTCAAGAAATGAGTATCCCTATCACTTATTAAAATCAATGGACATCCATACCTATTTATGATATTCTCCCAAAGGAACCTTATTGTAGTAGGTGCAATGAAATCCTTCATAGGTGCTCCTTCCGCCCACCATATAAGATAGTCTGTACAAGTAATGATGTAGCGTGAACCTATCCTGCGCGCCAGGGGGAAATAGGGCCCATGAAGTCAATTTCCCATTTTTCAAAGGGTTTTGCACTTGCTAAAGGCCTCAATGAAATTTCATCTCTAGGTCTAGGCTTCCCAAGGTGCCGATACAATGATCACATCCCCTGACATATTCTTGGTAATCCTTGTACAATATCTCCCACCAAAAATAACCATCGAATCTTGTGCATGGTGGCTTGACCTGCATAGTTTCCACCAACAATCCCTCCATGAGCTTCCTCCATAATACCCATATGCTCATGCTCTAGTACACATTGATGCAAAATCTCATCCTAACCAAGTTTGTATAGATCTCCACCAATCAACATATAAGGCATGACATGAATGGAAAAATATAACCTTCCTATCCTCTTTAGTCCATCAGGGCATCACACATATTCATAAAAAGATAAAAATATCCTCCAAATCAGTGGGCATGTGTGGAAATCTAAAAAAGCGTGCATCATCATCATCGTGTCTTCTATGCTCTGTGCATCCTCACCTGAATCAATTCTTGAAATATGGTCAGTTCCTTAATTACACTTTCCTGGCTTTAATACTGATGAAAAGTAAAATTCTTGAAATAACAAGATCCATTGGCATATGTGCCTTTGAAAAATAGGCTTGTTTACCATATACTAAAGTGTCATATGATCTATGTAAAAGATAAATGGAGTATCCAACCAAGATCGCTGCCTAAAATTATGTAGCACATAAACCATAGTCAATGCTTTGCACTCCTGTTATGTAATTATGCTCGGTTGGAGTTAGCTTCTTACTTGTAAAACAAAAAGGGTGATCAATAATCCCTTCTCCGAACATGCTAGGATTGCTCCAATTTCCATCCTTGACGCATCCAAATGTACATGAAAGGGATTTTCCCAAGAGGGAAATCACAAAATGGGCACAATAGTAAGCTTCTCCTTCAATATATCAAAAGCCACTTGTTGTGCCTCATCCTAGTGAAATCTTCCTTTGTGCCTCAATATTTCTTCCAAGGGTGCGCCAATATTGGCATAACCTTTGATGAGTTTTCTGTAGTAACTGTATGCCCTAAAAATCCATGCACTGTACTTTGATTGGTAGGATCCTCCAAACCCAAAATAACAACTTTGGCAAGGTCCACCAATAAGCCTTCCTTGCAAATAATATGACCTAGCAATGTGCCAAAAGGAGTAGCAAAGACACATTTCTTAATGTTTAAAGATATATTTAACTACCCACATATTTCAAACATCAATCTCAAGTTGTCACAATGATCTTTTACTAATCCATACACTGTCGGATCATCCAAGTAGACTTGCAAAAACTTATGAATAACATCTTGGAATGCTTGTACCACAATGTGCAAAAATTTAGTAGGCGCATTCTTAATCCCAAATGGTATAACCATATAAGAAAAACTTCCCCATTTAGTTGTGAAAGTAGTCTTCTCTTTGTATTCTTTTACAATACTTACCTGGTTATACCCTAAGAATCCATCTGTAAAAGAGTAGATCTCATGCCCTACTACACCTTCTAAGATTTCCTTAGTAAAAGGTGTTGGAAAAGGATCTATCACACATGCAACATTCAAGTCTTTATAGTCTACACAGATCCATATCCTTCCATATTTATTGATACTAATCACCATTGGGATAACCCATTCAGATAATTTAATGCTTCAATGATCCCAGATTTCAACATTTTGTCAATCTCTCGTTTCACCTTCACGCGCAGATTAGGATTCATCCTACAAGGCTTTTTCCTAATCAAGAACATGCCTTCCTTTAACTTAATCCACATCTCTCCCAATGAGTGATGAACTCCTTTCAATTCATGGTATCCATGTAGGAACAAATCCTCAAAGTCACATAAAAGATTAATTATCTTTGATACCTCTTTATCTCGTCAGAATCACCAATGATTGCTTATTTTGGTTATACTTTTGTGCCAATGTTGACCTTATTTGTCTTCAATGACTCATGGTAGGTGTGTACCTTCTCATCCACACTATCCAAGATGTCGCGTGTACCCTTTGTATGATCAACATCAAGGTTCTCTATTTCTTCATCTTCTATTAGGTACATCATTTTTCCTTTCTCTTTTTCTAAGTAGGCATGCTCAAATTGTATTTCATCTATTTATTCTCCTTAAAGCGTGCCTCCAAATCAAGCTTCCCTAGCAAATCTAGGATGAGGTCCTCAACTTTGCACTCGTCTCCCGTGCAGTAGGGCGCTTGACTACTGCAAAGTTTTATTCATTGATGGTTTAAGAGATAGATACTCAAAAGTATGAATAATACCTTCTATCAAATCCCGCAAAATTCCTTTCTAATGATGTAACTCCAAATAGACATACCAAGCGTATGCACAACCCTGTAAAGTGGAATAGAACTTATGCACCCAGAGTGAAGGGGGTAAAGCTTCCGGGCCTTCTCATCCAATTTCCAACATTTTTGAACATAGTACAATGTTGATTCCTTCCTTGATAGTCACATATCTTTGAAGGTGCATTGATCCAAATAAATCTAACAGAGAATAAGATTCTTAGCTCATGCCACTCTATAAGATTATCCCGATGAGTCATCCACGACCATGTTGTTTTGTTGCGTAGGGTATAAACAAACATATTCCTCCATTCTACTTCACAGGTCCACTGGAATTCCATAGTGCACAATAAGACATTAGGGTTACCTTCTCCCATGTAACTTGGTAACTGTCTTCCTCCTCGATGCTTAACCAAAAATGCCTTGATAACATGAGTTAGATTTCCCTTTAATTCTCTTCTAATGAACTCATAAGTCCCGTATGCCAAATTATCACATGTAATGCTAGTCGTATCACTCATCGATTGAGCATCATCCCACTGAATGAATCCTTCTCTTTATGCTTCAATCACCTCTGGGTCTCTGATGGTGCACACATAAATTCTATTTATGTATTATTCTCCCAATTGAGTGACATAAGGTACAGACCTCCCATATATTAGTGGAATAATTACACGCTTGTTATTCTCAAAGATGATGTATCCCTTGTTGAAGTGCAAATAAACATTATTTGCATAACACTAAGGGCATCCAATTAAAAATTTGGAAAACTATTTTCCTCGTAAATCATTAAGATGTCAAAATCCCTAGTGAACTTGGACCCTTGAATGGTTATGGAAGCATCCTTCAAGACTCTGATGGGCATAGCTTTAGTTCTATTTTCCATGTACAACACATTTTAAGATGTCTGCAATGGTGGTCACCCCATCTGGTTCCATGTATCCAATGTAAGAATATTAATCACTGCACATGTGTTAATTAGTATGTTGCTCAAAAGCCATCCATAAAATACCACATTCAATGTGATATCCTTGTCATAATCAAGACTATGAGGGGGAAAATTAGCATTCAAGATCTACCTTTCATGGTCATATCTAGTGCATGGTACCTTTCCTCTCAACCATTCTCCTAATAGGGGAATGATATTCTCCTAGTGCAACATCTTACATACCTCTTTGAAATCATCCACATCCTTCTGAGGGATCTCAACATTCTTCACCTATTCCAACTTCCGTGACTATTCTTTCAAGCACTTGGATCTCTCCTTATAAGCTCCTAATTACCTCTTTAGTCTCATGGTAAACCTCCTTCGATAAGATTGATCAGGGGTACTTCCCATGTAATACCTCTTCTTTTATAATGAGAGGCCTCTGCTTTGGTATTTCTCTAGCGTGTGCATGTTTAGTTCATATAATTACTAATATAGGCTCCGACTTAGGGTTAGATTCTACCATAAGAATGAATAGATGTTCAACACACTTCACACTAACCATTCATGTGCCCTTGTCTTTCTTTTGATTATATCTCATGTGATCATACAAGTTAGGACAATCCTCATACTTATGTTTCTTTCCATACCATGAGCATTGCAATAAATCCGAGCACTTACGCTTATAGTGATCCATAGATCCACAATTGAAACAAGTTCTATAGGAGAATTCACTCCTTCCTCCACCACAGACCACCATGACCTCTCGAATCCTCCGAGAAAGCTTCTTCCGCTTCTTCCGCCTTCTTCATGCCCTTCATTCGACGCCTCATTTTTATAACTATTCGTAATGTTGACATGATGCACACCAAGATTTCTGAATCTAGTCTATTAACAGATATTAATTCCTATCATGAGTAGTAGATGTATAAAACTACAATAATAGGACACATTCTTACAGATCATGCGTTGTAACAAAGGGCATCTACTTGGATCATGATCCCCATGATAGATTTTATAGTCTAATGACATGGTGCGCACCGTCTTTCAAGGGTAAATATCCTTGGTGTGTCCTTCTACTTTAAAATTTTACACCAATCCCCAATGTGAGTCTCATGTGCAAAATTCATAGACAATTTCTCAAGTTGCTTTTCCATGGAAGTAATTTATGCCTCCAAAAAGGGACTTCCCTAGTATCAACGCTCCCTACGGCCTCAACATGCAAAGTAGCTTGCAAGGCTTCATGTGGATTCATGAAAGTCTTATGTGAAAGCGCTCATCTAAAAGGTGTTATCAAGCCTCTAACGAACCACTGAGCATGCTTGAGAGGGATGGATATCATAAGATAACTTCAACAAGAGAGTCTTAAAATGTGCATCATACTCTCACACACTTTCTGCCATACCCTATTGAATCTCCTTGAGCATGCTTTGATGTTCTTGATCAAACTCAGGAATATGAAATTCTGCCAAGAAGGCATCATGTAGCACCATATAATCCATATCCGCCCGATGTGGATCATACTTTTGGTACCAGCTATGCGTGCGCCCGTGTAACGTAGTTACAAACTAGCTTACCTTCTACTCTATGCTATTGATCCCCTTAACGCACCATAGTAATTCACACTTATGTACATGCTTTGTGGCATCCTCAATACTTTATAATTACACAAATGAAGAGACATATCATAAAATACCTATTGATGGGTTTATGGTCCTTTCCCACCAGATCCAGAACCTTGATTCCCTCTCGTGTTTCCTCCACCACCAGATCCACTTATTCCACTAAATCCTGACCCTCTAGATCTACCGATCCTTTGGATCCTCCTCCTATAGTTGGTACAGGGCCTAAAGTAGTGATACTATGAGTTCCCACTATTATACTAAACTGATCTCCAATAGTTTGTGAAGTTGAATTACTTCCAGGACATGATATCCATGTTCGCAAGCCCATAACTTGTCTAAATGATGTGTCTTATGGGATACCACCAAACATAGGAAATGTTTACGTGGACATAAATGAATTCAATGAGAAATGATATTTACCTGATGTTGCTTGCTTTCCAATACTAACACCAATTAGACTAGTGATACTTGTCTTAGTGAATGGGAAAATAAGCACAAGGGATTTGTCGCTATGTGGGTTAAAATGCATGCCTACGGTTTGTCTCCTTTCTCTAGATGATGATATCTCATCAGAAGATAAGGGGATTCTCCTTCCATGTTTTCCAAGATGGGATAACACAGAATACTTAGGTTCCACATCCTCCGTGTGAACCTCAAATCCTTCCCACAATGATAGCGCCTCGAACATCCATCATTCCTATAATATCATGTTATATTTCCAATTCCCTCTCCCGAGATTCATTATACTTGATCCACCTCTCTTCTCTCTCCACTTCTGCCATAGGATCCGCCATTTCACGCCACACCCGCTTCCACTCACCGCGCCTAGTGGGAGTTTATCTAGACATAGGAAACACTTCTATAATTAGAGTGATGATCAATATATTAATGGCTAATGATATAGAATGCAAAAAACATCCTCTTGGTTCTCACAAGAAGTTAAAATCAACAACCTTTGGGTAAGAATACGTAGAAACTATGTACTCCAATGTGGAGCTAGTCAACACAACACTCCATAAATGATCAAAATAACGAGTCTAGATCAAATCGACATCATGAAGCTTCGATAATATTCTTAGGTCCACACATGAGGTCGGTAGTACCAACTCCTCCTCGATGCATATGCTAAAAACCATTCATACAGTTCTATTGGAAAATAAAAAAATAATGTTTCATAGAGCTCATGATATAGATGCTCCTCTACCCATATACATGAATCAAACTTAGGTCCAGTGTTAAATATCTTTGTAAAATCATCCTCCATGTTCTTAAGATAAGTCTCCACACTATCCAAGGTCAAACATTCTTCCATCATCACCATTTTTGCAACAACTTCAAAAGAGGTCCCAACAATGGAACCAAGATGTAGTCACTTTTCCTAACCCTTTAATTCTTAGGCACGTTGGCATATCACCCAACTTAAAATTGAGCTTACCTAAGGCATGCAAATGCGCCATGCCCCTCTTCTATGTGAGATTTTTCAAGAATGTTACCATGAATAATAGAACAATGTACAAACATAAATGCATACATCTTATGACAGAGATAAATAAACTAGATCTAAGCTTAAATGATCCATTCTATGACTATGAAGATTAAAAAAACATACATGAAATAGATTTGAGCCATGAACATAATAAATAACACAAACACATAGATCCATTAAACATTGATATTCAGAATAACACCATTACATTAATCATCCATTGTTACAGTAGCCAAATACATGATAAGATCCATAAAACAGACTAGATAAATCAACATAATTTTCATCCTACAAATGACTCTACTCTAGAAGTTACAACAACATCCCTACATATTTCACTCCTAGCTCTCTCTTTACTCCCTTGAAAACATTCACTCACACATCCCTTCTCTCTCTATTTCCATGCAAATAAATATATATTAAGAGATTGGAGGGAATCTTCCCTTCACCGCCCATTCATCATTCAAGAGCAAACAACATACCAAATGTAATCATACCCCACCATACTCAAGTACCCTAAACATGCAAGTGCCAAATAAACCATAAGTAAATATTTTTTAAAGATCTTAATCTCATCATGATAACCATATCCTAGAATATGCTTTCTTTGGGCTGCAAGTCTTTATGTTTTAGCCTTATCCGCAATCAAATATGGTCGCATGTCCACATGTCCTTTATCGTAACTCTAACCGTGGTCCAAAATGTGACTAAGTATCGACCCTTTTCTACTTAGGCATGAACCTTCATGCCATTCCTAAGGTCACTTCCACATGCGTCTTCATGCTTAGCTGATGCATGAAAAAACCCTTTGCGCCTTTGGTACTTAGTAGTCTTAGGGGCTCAACACCCATTCCTTTGGTCTTGCTTTGGCATGTAAAGAACTCAAATATATTTGATTCATGATGATTACATTCTTGAAATCAATGAAAACCTATGTGTTTAAAGTAAAATGGACTGAGAGGGGGTGAATCAATCCTACAATTTCTTTAATTCATTTACCATTTATTTCATCATACATTAGCATCCATCCATTCACATACATTCAACCATAGCATATTAAGTGTGCACAATACAATCAAATAACCATAACACATGCAAGAGAGCTCATAGACACAATATATAAGTGGAAAAACCTCATGATGAAGTAAACCCAATGAAAATATGGTTATATTACACAAATAAAATATATTTAGTGAAACACCAACTTCACAAGGAACACCAACCCCTAATTTAATAGAGCACCAACCCTACAAAGAACATCAACCCATAATTTAGTAAAGCACCAACTCTACAAGGAGCCTATAACCTCCTAGGATGATCAAGTACTAAGTCAATCACCTTATAATGTTTTATCTCTAGTTTTGCTTTGCTGCCACAACTGATGGAGATCACATATTCAGCTCACAAACCCTAGGTCTTCAAACTCACACTTTCTTCTTCTTTATAAACTTGTCATGGCTCTAATAATTTACACACATGCTCTATGATATTAATAAACATGTAATTATATTTCTTAGACTTCAAATCATGTAAAAATACCTATAAATCACTCTCCTCTAGGTCCTACTTTTCCTCCAAGAGCACTAGTTCAAAAATGAACCCAAAACATCACTTTTATAAGATTTTATTTATTCTAACCAAAAGGATGTCAGTATTACACCTTTGGTTTGACAAATTCATCATTAAAAACATTCAATAAATTTATAACAGTCACAGGTGACCCACGTAGGTTTTCCTAGCCAAAAACATAATTTCATGCTCCAAAACACTCAAATCCCTATGGGCACAAAGAGAAAAATGCCCTAACATCAAAACTATACTTAGTCATGACCAATAAATCACCAAAAATGTTTAAATTAATATTTAAACATCATAAAATTTCTAAATTTATCTCAACCACTCATATTATTTCGTTTAACGGGTCCAATGTTATTTGTACTTCTCAAAACAATTGTTTACTACACCCTTCAGGTCCCTGAAAACATATTTATGCCACTAGATCACTCCAAAACATAAAAAAATATTTAATGTGACCAATAAATTGAAATGGAAAAACCTTTATAACACTTCTAATCAAGATATAAGAATGAAACAATCACTGCGCAGATCACAACCACTTTTGTCTTCACCAAATCAACTTGCCGAAAAATCTGTTTTCAAAGATCAACTAGTTAACACCTTTCATGGAACAATAAATAACTCTAAATGGATACATTGGATGTAAAATTCATTCCTCTTAACTATCAATGTGATATAAAGCATTATATAATCCATTTCATCCTCCAATGAACTTAAAAATCCAATAGATCTTGTCTTGTCTGTATTGCACCGACAAAAACATTCCTATCCAAAAATTGACCTCAAAACCATAGAAAATATCATCATAATGAAATGAAAATTATATAAATATAAATATATTTGAATCCTCTTTCCAAAAAACTTGAATCACCTCGTAACTTTTCTTGTAGCTCATATTATGCCCATTTCACTGAAGACTGCTTTTTACTGCCTCAAAACTACCCTTTGACCAATCAACCTAAATGAAGCATACTTGAACATGTAACTAAATAAAAATGACCTTACATATCTTTGGAAATCAAGAAAAAATCACGTACTTCACACAATAGCAATTTTGTTTTACTGCAACTCATTTGGAAAACCTTGTACCAAAACAAACTTCTTTAGAAACTTTCATTTTTAGGTGGGGCCCACATAATGTCATAAGAACTACCATACCATTCTAGAAACCTAGAAGAGTCCTATACAACATAAAATCACCACTTTTGAATAAAAAATCAAAACAGGGCGATACAGGGCACTTTTCTGCAAGCTTCTCCTAGCTAGGGTTTCAAACCACTTTACCTTCTTAACGATCATTCATAAAAACGTGATGATCAAACCACCTCATTTTTATAAAACCTTCATAAATGAACTAAAAATATATGCCAAAAATCTCAGGTACCCATGCAAAGCATACAATTCACAATGAGCATCAAAAGGTTCATATTTGCTCTGAAAACACACCGTTACTTACCTGATTTCACAAAAACTTACATATCTTCAAAACTCTTCAGCATACTAAAATAAAATTTGGTATGAATCACCATAAAAAACTTCAATAAATTTCCATGCTCACCATCTAGCCTAGATAGCTCTCAAACCATCCGACACAATGACTTACCTATGTAAACCTATCTGCTTCTCAACTGTTACTTCCTAAGGACCTCAAATGTGCTTCAAAACTTTGAATTAAGACCTAAATCTCTTCACAAACCTAAGGTACACTATCATAATATTTTTCCCATGATTCAAATATACTCATCAGCTCCAAATCTCATATCTCTACCTCATTTTGCATGATCCAGGATAGAAACAAGCCTTGAATGACCTAACTAAACCAAGAACTGACTATGCTTGAACATATGAAGACTCATATACACCCATGACACATCATATGGACTATGTATGACATCATGAAACACTCCAACCAGATTGGGAGACCTCATACTATGACTCAAATCACTAGACCATCTACTATGACCTCCTAAAACTTAATAAACCTTGACACTACCAATCAACCTTTAGATTTGACACTTGACTAACATCACATGGAAAATCATATAACATCATGACACCCTTTTCCATCAATGGGGGTTGAAATCAATGACAACACAACCACACAATGGCCAACAATCTCCCCTTTGTCATTGATGCAACCATCTTTAGAAACATTGATGGCAACCAACAAGACAAACACACACATGACCTCAATACCATGTTTTTGATGTCTCTCCCCCTTTTCCATCTATGAAAAATGATACACTAACTCCTAGACATGAAAAATGACAACACAAGATAATGCATAATGGAAACAATGTAAAATTTGACTTACTTAACCAAAAGCTCCCCAAGGGATTGTATTCATTATCTTTAAATCCTTCAAAGAACACATGAAGATCCTATGGACCTAGAAAAATATACCCTCAACTGATACACTTCATATTTACATTCAATCTCACTTCACCATAACTTTCTAGGCCTATTCTATGCACAAGAACTCAAATTCTTCCTTTAATTTTGTCAAATCACCTTTTGGGCCTTGTTCCATAAGCAACATTCTCGAGTATTCTTTTGAAAAATTATAAATGATATAAAACCAACCCAAGTGAGCAAGACAACCACCAAATCCTCCCCCTATATTTGTATAACCCCACTCTAACTGAAGATGCAAAAATGTATCCACCTACCTTGCTTTTAAGCCTTGGAAAGGGATCAAACATTTTACCTCTATCTTGAAACATTCATTTAGTGATATCAGCCTTCTTTACCTTCCCGAGAGCTCAATCAATCTCCCCTACCTCTAGACACTCATTCGGACATGTAGCATGCAATTTTCTCTTCCACAAACATAATTAAGTTCTTATTTGCTTAGATTTCATGCATTCAATCTTGTTACCTATAGAACACTATAGAAATACATACGAGATCCTCATACAATCCTTCTTAGTTCAACATACTTTGCCTTCATGAATTGATGAGCACCTCGGATCTCATTAGGTCCATTCACATAGCCTCTGTAGAAAACTAACTCGATAATAATAAAAATACTAGTTCAAGAATCACCATACCTGTAGAATACCTCTTTTTCAAGTTTAGACAGGTTAAGTGTTTACCCTTAGACCAACATATATGAGATTTGATACAAACTTAAGGTATTAGAAGGATTTCACAAAACACTATTTCAAACTTCTCCATAGAACAGCATTCCTCGAGTAAGACTTTCACACTCTTGTAGGATGTCGTTGTAGCATTTGATACCACCTCATGAGTCTATGATTAAGACCTTTAGATTACCCTTGATAAGACACTTACACTTGTCTTTAGGTCATTATAAGTCATTGATAATACATTTCTCACTTTAAATTTATACTCAACAAAATCCTTGACTCATTTTGCATGGATCCAATACTCATCCCGATTTTGAATATGTATATATACTTCAGATATGTAGAAGAAACTTCAGGCTTTGAACATACCTTTACAATACTTCATACATCTTCATTATGTATCTTCAAATCGAGCACCTAAAACAATCCTGTAGCTCATCATCTTGGAGCTCAACACAAGTTGAATCCTCACCTTTGTAGATCCTTTTGGCATAAAACTTCTTATCCCTCATCTCGACTTCTTGAAATCCAACCAATCATCTTCACAAAGCATTTTTATTAGAGTAATTTCAACACTTCAGAGGCACAACAATGATTTTTATGACTTGAATTGCACTTACACGTTTAAATTTATTTTATTAGTCCCGGAACAAGCTTAAATAAATATCACCGTCGTAGAGTTTTCTTCAAGCTTTATCATTCATTTTCATCAAAAATACCAACCATTTGTAATTTATAGTCCATCTACCACAACCTTTGCATTTTACTTTCATGAGAAAACCCTTTTTAACTTTGTGTATCTAAATCAAAATCCTTCTTAGGTTTTCTCAAAGATCAATTGACCCATTTAAAGATGTTTTACGGTTTCATTTATAACACAAGAAGATATGACTTTATTCTCTTTTAACAACTTGTAATAGGAACTCTTGCAATCTTAAGACTTGATACTCAATTTATAGCTCTATCTTCAACCTATATTTATACCTCCCATTTGTATAAACCCTCGGATGATCTCTTAACACCTAAATTTCAGACCTTACATTTCAACCCAATCCTTCATAACATCTTGAGCTATTACCTTGAGAGTTAGGATTAGCCACTCTAACCTTAGAGGGGATGTAACATGTAATTTTGAGTTTACACAACCTTAACATTCTTCACATGATATTTTTCATTCCACAAAATTTGATGATCATTCTCGAGATATTTTCACCATCTTCAATATCTTTCCGGACTTATTTTCATGCTTTATAATCCGTGATTTGCATAACCTCATCTTAAGCCTTACAACTCGGACTAATGTACCTTATTTAGACTCATTGCAAATGAAATAGTTCATACTTATTTTCAAATGGTACCTTGAATAACTTTAATCACCTTTATTGAGATGAGCATGTTTAGAAACACCATGCACAGATAGCTAAGGATATTTGTAATAGCGCATAATAATCAACATACTGAAGTATACCCTGTCTCCAAAGTATCCTGATACACATCACCGGTCTTTAAAGAATGTGCACATTTTTCTCAAGATTGAATCACTTAACTCACTTATCACTTTGTCAACCTTGCCACTTCACAAACATGTAGATAAGAATTTTATGCCTCCATATAGTTTTAATAACATGAAAAAGGTTTGCAAGACATTCTAAACTTGTAGATCTTCATTTTGGTCCCCCGAGACTACCTTTCAAGGTGTAAAGCATACATTGTATCTTGAACTTGAATATTGGATCTTGAATATAGATCTCATGAACAACTCGAGCTTCTTGAGGTTACTTAAATACCTTGACATTTTCTCAAAACCCTTAAGCATGGACATACTTGCTATGCATAATTATAATACACCTTCAAACCTTATCTTTCACTTACAATGACCTTGTTCTTGACTTGTTACAGTTCTTAAACTTCATACTCATGACAATCATCCTTATTATGTCAACCGAGCTACAAAGATCATCTTGAAACTTATGATCACATGAAGGTTTCTTCATACAATAGAGACTTCATAATTTGGAGATTGAACATATATTGACCTTTATACTTCAAACTATGACACAAGACAAACTTGATGATATGGAAATACACACCACTTCATGCTCGGACAAGGACTTAGACATATTTACCATAATTTTCATACATTTCACCCTTGTCTTGCCTTCAAAGATTGTTCAAAAATACCTTATCAAGACATTATCTTTCTATCACCACTGATTCAAGCCTTATGAAAAGGCTTAAACTCACTTTAAACCTATATTCAAACTTTTTAATCATATAGACCTATTACTCGACTGGACCACTATGAATCATAATTTCTCTTTGGATATAAAAACATGGTTTAACATAAAAATAATCTGATAAAGATGAAAAATTATTTAAATGAACACACGATACCATATACAAAGGATAAAAAATATTTCATGACATCTTTGAAGCAATATACCCTTAGACACATATTTCTTGCAATCAGACACCAACCTAGACAATTCGAGACCTACTAACTTTTGAAATGATGTAACACGGTCATATCGATTCACAAAATGATCAAACTCAGATTCCTTAACAAAGATGACATCTTTATTTGAAGTAAGACAACTGAATCTATATGGAAGAAGTATCAAACCAGACTTAGACCTAGAAAAATACCTTAAACATGAAAAATAGACCTTAAAAACAAAGATGAATCACATAATTAGATTGAGAGGACTTCTTCCTTAATTATTTCATGACTCAAAGGCCTATTCTACATGAGATAGTCCTAAAAAATTTAGACTCGGAGAAACACTATTTCACTATAGGACCAACCAAGAGAGACCGTGAAACCAACTTTGAGATGATGACAATAATAAGACACCAATAAGAAACAAAACCAAAGAACACATGGAGATGATCAATTGACATACCTTCATATACTTAAAACATTGGATGATGGATCCATGAAGCCTAATAGAGACATCCAAGACATATGCAATTTTCCTAGCAAGGTAAAATATCCATGTAATCATAGGTCCTGACACTAAGGTCTGCCATCAACCTATTTTGCTACTCCACCTTCTCTTTTCTGTCATCTTCTTGATGGTCTTATTGGGTGTACACACACACACACACATGGTGTGGAACATCAAGAGTTTGATTCCTCTTCAAATTATTGTTACATAGGAATGACAAGGGTGGTCACGCATCTTAATTAAATTAACACCTTATTAGGTCTCGCAATAAAATAAGAAGAATACGAATACATAATCATCTAAAAAATTAGAATTATGAAAAATACATAGAGGAACCCATTGCTTAGATAAAATATTCAGTCATAATCAAGACGATAAATTTTTCCATCCTAGATGAAGTCTTCAAGTGAATTTATCCACAACAAGTGACTTTTTCTTACACTTAGTTTCACATCTCAATATTTTTGAACAACTTGGAAACATCCCCCACATTCTTCCTATACACTCTCATATCATTTCCACCCCAATCTTATCTCATAATTGGTACAATTCTCTTTAACCCTAACTCATACTTTCATTATTTATCACACTTATGGTACCAAAATTTATCGTTATTATAAAGACATGATTTCATTTTTGTATGCTTACTACCATTTAATTATAATATGATCTTATTTATTTTTAACACAATTATTTAATGCTTTAATTATATAATCCCTAGTTTTTTCATTACAAGAGCATTACAATATATACTAGTCTTAATACATTTCTATTTAATTTTACTAGATAAATATTATACGCACAATTGAAATCAATGATCATTTCTAAGTGTTATAGGTCTTATTAGGGTCTTTCCAAAAATCGTTGTTTAAGTACATTCATACAAATTCACTAGGAGGGATAATTATATAGGCGAGGCCCTTCTAAAGTTCTCATTATTATTTCCTATATTATATTATTATATATATATATATATATATATATAGAAATAATAAATAGCCGGGAATTAATGAGACCACGATCTGGTCAAATTGAATTAATCCATTTTTCAATTCATAAAGCAATATGCTAAGGTTTTAATAAAGAAGAATCCGTTTACAGTACATAAGTATACTTACTAAATTTTGATCTCGTGTTTTGAATTTAGTGACACAAGTATGTCGGTTTCAAAATAATTTATATACAATAACAACAAAGGATAAAATTTACCACAAAGTGATGAAAACATAGATTTTTTTGTCTCGGCTTAAGTGACCATGCTTAACATTCATCTCTGGATCTTCAAATTTTATAGGCATACAAAAATATAGAGAAATCAATTCTATAGTTTCAAATCTATTTCACACTTCTAAATCTTGTCAAATGGTGGTACCTTTCTAACACTAACCCTATCTCATTTTATATAACTTTCATAAGTAATTTTTCATATATTTGATCAAAATATGGTTTATAATGTCTGTATTTACTATATTAACAATCTTAAATCATCATATACATTGGTGTAATTATCTCAATTAGATTAACATTGATTTTATTACTACATTTTGGTGAACTTGCTTCTTTCAATCAATTACAAAAATTATGGCTTCATTCCTTGCATATAGGGTGTCATATTTCTCCATTTTGATAATGTATTTTATCCTAATTATTCATGTTATCTTCAAAAACCCTAAGAAAAAATAACTCAATCATAGTGACAATTTTTTTCTTTCTAGCAAAGAGGCATACACTAAAATTTGAAATAACAAGACTTATTATTATTGACTCAAATGATATTCCTTGTGACTATACCTTACATATTTTGAACTCTATTATTGTTATATATAAATTTGATTTCCCAACCTTACCCATATATACATTGTAACCTACTTCTCAACTTATGAAACTTGAGACAACTTTAAAGAACTAATAAATTAATCTATTGTAGCCTTCTCATATGATTTTATAAAGACTTCTTAGATAAGATCCCATCTAATTACCTCTACCCCCTTTCATAGATCTGACACAAGTCTAGGGTGTGAGATGTGATGATAAATTTTCTTGCAATTACCATTTATGCCTTGGACACTTCACAAATAAGTGTTTTACATTACGTAAAAGGATCCAAGATCTTGTTGATAATAACATACTTTCCTTCACTAATGAACCACGTGCCCAATATATGTAACTACAAACACCGATTCTATTCCCAATAATAAATTTCCTACGAACTAAATTTTTGTAGACACTCAAATTCGATAATTTACCCTTTCACAATGTTTTTGTGACAATGTTACTTTTCTAAGACAAATATCCATATTTTATTTGTTCTTAGTAAAACTTGTTAACTCTCTCCCAACTTTCTTATTTCAACACATCGACGTCTCATCAATTTTTGAACATAAATGTATAAAATCAATATTTCACATCTACTTGTCATGATACATCTCTCATATTGTAGGCATTGTCATCTTGAATAAAATTATACGTTCTAGTTAGGATGTGGAATCTAGTCTTGGTTTTGTTTAGAGACATGGATCGACACATTCACAAACTTTGCTTATAATTCAATTATCTTTGTTATATCATTTCATCCTCCTTGATTGGCCTTCTCATAAAAATTTACCTTTAGAACCCTATATACGTAAATTAATATCAATTCATTTACTCACTTAATACCCTTATGAGATCTCATTGTAAATATTAACACAAAAAACACTTTGTTGGTTCTTGAAATTGCACCTTAAGGAATTGAGAAACTAATTGGAATAGGTTAGCCTTGAGGGAGTGATGAGAAATGGAAATTTTTTTGTCGTTGATATCCGAGGATTGATCAACACTTAGCATATTAAATCAATTTCGAGAGGTGATCAGAAAAAACCTTAACTAAGGGGATGGCTTCACCCTGCTACTTTTGGTTTTGTTTAGACCAAGGCGAGAGGACCAATTTAGAAGACATAAATTATAGAACAACTAATTTGGATTGGTTTCTTTTATAACTGGTGTAACTCAATTCGAGGTGAATGTATCCATAAGTATAATACTCACTCATAAGAGTTGTCACTCTATTATTGTACGTATTTGACAAATCAAAACAGATAGAGAGTGAACATGAATATTGATTAAGGATGTTTTTGAGAGTAATGGATCAAAAACTTGATAGGGTTTCAACAAAGCATGATGGTAATAAACAATCTTTATGGTTAACTTTGCAAAACTAAGCATATGTATGGTATACAAATTTGATATGCTTAATAGATGTGAAAACAAGATATCTTAGTGAAAATTTAAGGTAGAGGGTAACTGCTCTTGTGATTTTGGCATGTTAATGCTTCCATGGAATGAATCCATCCTCAACAACAATGCTTGAAAGAATAATCAATTTAACATAATCTATGAAACAACATTTTCATTCATTGATACTCAATTCATACAAATGTTATCTACAATCTTCTAAATCCTAACTATAAATCCTTAAGTCATAATTTAGATTAAGCATTGGACATATTTCATTCGTATACCCAAAACATCATTGAGGGATAACAATAACCTTTCAAGAATAATGTTTCCTTTAGGATTTTACAACCGGACTAAAATATTGTTGAGTATATACTATTCAAAAATATTCTCTCAAAGGTGACTTAAAAATGCAGCAATTAAATAAATATCTTTGTATACTAAACAAAGTAAAGTCATTTTAAGATTATAACATAAATTATGTTTCCTCATTCATACTTTTAAAACATAAGAAACATGAAAACATAGTTTGATCAAAACATATAAAATCCATTCATATAAGTTTTAGTAAGGAGACATAAACAAATGCCTTCAAAACATGCTAATGGTTGAACAATGCAACCACCTTAGCATTTCCTTACAGAGTTGATACTATCAAAATGTTCTTACAAAAACTAGAAACTGGAAATACAACTAGACCTTACCAAAAAAATTCTACAATTACCCACCCCTAGAATGAGGACAAAACCCTCATTCTTATACAACTTTTTCCAAAATATCTACCCAATTTCCCCCAAAATCATCCCAAAGGATCCTTTGAAATTTTCTTCGTGCAATCCCTATAAAGTAAAGGAAATATCTTCTAACTGAAAATATTCCCTCCTTCTAATTGGGCTGGGTGAAGAAGAAACAACATTGTGACACATGGAAGGAAGGAAAAGGATATTACTTTATCTCTCAACAATTTTTTTCATCTAGCAAACTGCATTATGTTTGAAGAAATATTCACACCAGATTTTATTATTGTGAGGGAAAGTTTGTTTTGATTTCTTTCTTCTCTCCTCTTTAACTTTCTGGGTCCACATCAGTGGGCTGATTCACCAAACTACCTCTCACCCTAGCCTTGTAAGCATCAAAATTTCCAAACATCTACATGATAATATCCTCATTGGGCCCTAAATGATAGCGGAAAATTATTTCTTGCTTTACACTTGTGTCATTAAGTTTTGTAGAAATAATGTTTCCTTTCTTTATTATCCTTGATATTTTATCAATTTTCAACTCAATATGTGCCCATTACTACATGGTAGATAAACTAGAAGTCCTTCACTCTCTAAGATTTCCAAGAGCATAATCATAAAGAGTTTAACAAATTTTCTATATTCTCCATTCGATCCTCTCTCCACTAGTTGTCCCAATCAATTTGTCTATAAGAAAATGAAGACTAACAATGTACTCTAGTGCTTTGTCTCTCACCTCAACAATAATTTCAACGGATTTTATCAGAGTCCCCACTCTTACCTTCATAGTATTCATGTTTATTTCCCATAGAATTGAGAGACACAATTCCCTCTTTAACAACCAAGTCATCATTTAAGTCCTTAATGGATTCCATTTTTGGTAACATATCAGTCCACATTGTTTTCTTAGCCTCACACTTGTCTGTTAGTGCCTTGGTTGTTTCTACTTTATAAAAATATGGGAATAAAGCTTCATAGATTCCAAAATCATTTCCTCACCTTTGGTGACCAAATAATTTTCCCACTGAATAGTAGTTTCTCCTATTTTTCCCATATCATTTACTCTCCTGATATCATCATTGGTAATCTCAGGGACTTCAATGCACCCTTCCCTGTGGGTCATAGTTAATTTTCTAACCAAGTTGGATAGTTCTTCTTTCTTGGTCTTCGATCCTTCTTGGTTTATTTAAATTAATAAATATTTTAGAAAACTCCCTCTACTTCCACAGAGAAATCATGTTTAATTTCTTTAGTATAAAGCTTACCTAGTGAGATCCTGAAGATCCAAAAATCGACGAAGATGCTTCCCCTTGGGGCACATTAGATTTAGGAGTTGCAACCTCTATGACTCTTTCTCCCTTTTTTCGTAATGCCATGGAAATATTTTTTCCTCTTTTGGGTGGTCTTGCAAGATTGAGGAGGACCAAGCTTTATAAATCATAATCATCCAACTATATCTCTACCTTTTTCTTCCTTGGGAGAGTACTATCTATCCAATCCCTTATGGGAGACCCAAGTTCATAAAGTGATTGTCTTCTTATATTTGGATTGATATGAAATTTTTCATTAGATTAGGTATTTTCATATGGTTTCCTGCTTCAAATTTCAAGTGTTTTCGATCTCTAGAATTGCAAGGATCTAAAAAGGCAAGTTTTTTCTCTAAAATTTTAAATGGGATGCTATAAAAAATTAGGGTACCAATGGAAAATATTTTTATATCATCTTCAAGGAGTTCACATGAGTAGAAGTTATGGGCAAAATTGTAGGGGAAATGGAGCAAAAATGAAGGAGATATGAGCAAAAATGTGATTTTTGCAATAGGGTTTCTTGAAAAATTAGTAGCATAACTAAATATACTAGCAACAATGAAGGAAAAGGAAATATTTTAAAAAGGGATTAAAAAAATGGCTAAGTGTATGTTTATACTCACCTCTTAACATTAACCTAGCTAACTCACCTTCTAACTCATCCTTGACCATTCTGGATTAACCCGGGTTACATGGCATGACAGGGTAGGGTTACAAGCCTTAAGTGACAAAGGGACTTAAAGGGGCACTATGAGAAGGGGTTAAGTATTCATGAGAGGGGGAAACATAATCAAGTTGGGGTGCTGAGGAATTGAATACCTAGTGAGAATGTTACAAGCCTTAAGTGACGAAAGGGAGAGATTTCATGTGGTGGTGCATTCTGATGTCCCAAGTTGAAACTTGGGTAAAAATTTGATAGTAAGCCCTTATTAGTATTCTTAGGTTCCACCCATCACATGAAGAATCCTCCTCTAATGAAGGATTCTTAGTATTCTTAGTATTCTCCCTGAGAGGTGTACCAAGCGCATGCATTCTTGTGCCAAGAATGCACAATGGCTTCTTTTAGAGCTTCAAACCTCTAGGTGATGGTATGGGACAAAATGTCATACAAGTTCTCTGAGTCAGATGAAAACACAACTGAGCTCACCAAGGAATGAGAATCAAAATTATTCATCTCACTCACAAATGGGATATTATTTTCCCAATGGAATTTCTCTTTCTTGATCTCAACTCTATTCCTATTGATTTTCAAAAATATGACCAAGAACAATCTAAACAAAGAGATAATCTCAAGAAATAGATCATGTTCCCTTTTTCAAGGATCATGCTCACCCAATGGTCACATGTCATTCTTTGTAGTATGAATGCTTGACCTTGCTTGTTGGACTGGGGGGTTGAAGTTTCAAATGGGAGACATTGCTTCAATTTGAGGCAGAGATGATTAATCTCATACAATAAATGATGGAACTTATGAATAAAATGTCCTCACACATGTGTTCCCTTAATTGTTTGATGATTTGTACTTATACTCCTAATTTTGTGTCTAGTGATATGTGATGAAGAATCCTATTACAATGCAAAAATAATGAGCATGTAAGCACATAGCTGGGGCAGCAGAGGATGGAGAGAGATCACCACAACAACATAGCTCAAGAGAGAAAAGAAAGGACAGTGATGAAGCAGGTCTAAGAGGACAGAGGCAAGTCCAAAGAGAACAAGAGAGATGGAAGGTAAACAAGTGACAAATTGAATGTTTTGAGTCCTAGGAAATGAACGGAGGTGAGGAGTGAGAAGTCATGCCTTAGGATGTTGTGGCACCAAACCGACTGTGCTGGCACATCTGGGTGGCCAGGTGAACGCTAGAGGAGGTGGTGTTTTGGTGCGCAAAAGGGTCGTTGCTTCCGGGCTACTTCGTTCGGGCATAGTCCCTTAAGAGCCCTGAGACCAAAATATCATTCAAATTCGACGGGTGACTACTTAGACTCTGTGGCACCTAGAGATGGCTCATATGATCTGACACCTTGGCATAGGGACCCTCTACAAAATCCTCTCTTGGTTTTTTCCTTCTCATTTCGGTGCTCTTGCTGCCCTATTGTTTACAAACATGCGAAATAGTGCAGTTTGAGCCAGTGTAAGGTTGTCAAACGCTATATTTTGCAAACGGTGGGTCATGGCACCGAACCGACTACACCGACACGTCTAGGTGGCCAGGTGAATGCTAGAGGAGGTAGTATTTTGGTGTGCGAAAGGGTCATTGCTTCCGGCTACTTCATTTGGGCGTAGTCCCTTAAGAGCCCTAAGAACAAAATTCGTTCAACTTTGACAGGTGACTACTCAGACTCCATGGCACCTAGAGATGCCTCATCTGATCCGACACCTCAACATAGGGACCCTCCACAATAGCCTCTCTCGGTTTTCCTTCTCATTTCGGTGCACACGTGTAGGTATGGTATTGTAAACACTTGGGGAGGAGTCGTTTTAAAAATTTACAACATTTTCAAAATCTTCAACATTTTCAAAATTTACAACATTTTCAAAATTTACAATATTTTCAAAATTTACAATATTTTCAAAATTTACAACATTTTCAAAATTTACAAATTTTTCAAAATTTACAACTTTTTCAAAATTTACAACATTTTCAAAATTTACAACATTTTTAAAATTTACAACCTTTTCAAAATTTACAACATTTTCAAAATTTACAACTTTTTTAAAATTTACAACTTTTTCAAAATTTACAACATTTTCAAAATTTACAGTTCTTTTTCAAACAATGAAAGCTTCTCTTAGTTTCGAGAATTTAAAATTCTCTACTAATGATCTTGCACCACCACGTGAAGGTGGAAGCTTTTATGGCACCACTAACCTAAACATAAAAGTGTTAGTCAAAGAAATTTAAGTTTCAAATCAAAACCATAAACTATCTATATATGTACAAAATACACAAATTCAAAATAAAATATATTCAAACTTAAATCTAGATCTTTAAACTAAAAGTTTATATATATATATATATATTAAAAAGAAATTATATATACCAGACATGAGCATTATAAATTCATTCCAATGAACCATCGGGATCATATCTACTCGAATAGCGAAAATATTTCTTCATGATCGACTCTCAAACCTTCCAAAGAATCTTGTTATTAGGCCTTCATCGATATCTATATAGCTGAATATTTGTCGCTAGAACAAGATGTGAATATAAAAGTATTTTCCTGTGTGTCTCAAAGTCTTCAAACACCCAAACAGAGGAGTTTTTTAATGGATACCGTCGAAGCCAAGTTTCAGTAATTACCACTGACCCTGTAGGATACTCAATATCTTCGCCATCTATAATAGGAGAAGTCAAATTTTTCTTTCCTCGATGCAACGACATAAGAAATAGTCTGTTCCTTCTTCATTGTCTTCTGTCGCAATTACTGCAAACACATGTCCTACAAAAAAATAACTTGGTCGAACAACTCAAATTTAAATTACATATTAAAATTTCAATGGACATAACTCAATACAAAAATTAAATAAATAACCATAAATACCTTGTCGCACCAAAATCAAAATTTCGTCAAAGTCCTTGGATGTTGTAACTTCATCTGCAGAAACAAGTCGTAATGCTTGTGGAGGTTGATAACTAGGAAGCGGAGTTAGAGGCCTACAAATCCATCCTTCCACCCATTCTTGTGAATCACACTTAGCAGTGACAAATTTGATACAAGATGCACAAAAACATGTTAACTTTCTTGTCCATATGGCCCATGAAGTAGTGTCTGAGCTACAAAATGAGTGCATATCATTGAACCCAATGAGTGTCATAAAATCCTCGTAATTAGCAATATGTTGTTCCTCTATCAACCAAAAATATATGTGAACTGTGGAATTTTCTTGAGAACCTCGAGCCATGTTGTCAGTACACCATTCCACTATGCTCTTTGCATCTTTTAATTTAGCACCATCTTTGTACTTCAACTCTTCTCTTACAAGAGCTCTTTTCACACATACCCCTGCACCGTCATGCTCTCCTTTTCCATGTCCAACCTCAATGAAACTCCAAATATGTTACACACCCATCTTGATGTGCATTCTGCTCATCCAATAAAACATTCGTGTATTCTTAAACTGAGACGTGTAATTATCTGACCATATATAATGTTGTTTGAAGTGGATGTCCTTATCAGACAAGTTTCCATAAAATAACTGGAAACACCCTTGCAAAAATTCATTAGAATGAGTACGATCATCACTGATATAAAAGTGGTACTCTCTTAAAATTTTTCAATCATTCTCTGTACTGTCAGAAGAATGTAGAAATGCTATATGCACAAAAATGACAACTTAACTGAGTTGTAATATTGCGATTGGACCTCCATTTGTGGTTGCAATGTGTAATTCTCTGCAAAATCAACCACTGAAACAATAGTACCAATAGGAAATGTGTCTTTGCATAGCTTGAATTGTTCATCCAACCATCGAGATCTATGTGTATGCCTCGCATACTCATAAACAATTTCATCCTTAAATTTTCTCATAAATTGGAAAATGGGCATTTGTTCTGTAACTAACTCACACCGTTTAGACTCTTTTCCATCTTTCAACTGGTATGTAACTGATTTATATTTATCAAACTCAACTAAATTATGTCCTATTGTACCTTCAATTTTCTCATGGATGCAACTTTCCAATTTAGGTAATACACCGCATGTACTACAACTTCCAACTAAACAATTCTGACTATAAAAAAATTGTCCAACTTATTTTTCACAAAATATAGTAGGAATGAAATCCTTGGAAGATATTGGTGGAACTTGAACACCACATTTTGATAACATAGTTTCAATGAAAATTAGAATGAATACGTAAAAATTTAGCATAATGCATCGCAAATTCAACATGTTGCCTACAAAAACAAGTGGTGCAAGCGTGGTTGATTTTTACATAGAATGGTTTCAACATTTCAAAAAAACGTTGACTAATTTTAATTTTCAGATTCTCTTGTTCAAACTTACGAAAAATTGAGTTTGAGTCATATCTAAGAAATGCTTTGGATGTGGTTCACGATTAGTAGAACCAACTCTCTGTTTTATAACATCTCTTGTATTAGGTGAAACTCTAGTGTTATCATGCCAAAATTTAATAACTTCTTTTATAACATCAAAATTATTTTTGTCCTTACGTGGTGCTCTAGTAGAAAATTCCCAAAAATCAGCATTATTGAGTGATTGAAGGATATTACGTCTTTCAATTGCTTTCATTAGAGTTTTTCGATTAACTTGCAACATTCGACTTGTTTGTGTAATCAAATGTTGTTTTTATTGATTCACTTACAACACTAGTAGCAAGTACACGATGCACAATATTACTATCCCTAGTGCGTCTCTTGACACCAACAATGTGATATGCATCATGAAGGTTTTCAAAAATTGTAGAGGTTTGACCATGTATATTAGATGTTGTCAATCATAAGGTGTTTAATGTAGGTCTCATTTTAATCAATTTCATCAAACTAACCAACAAATGACATCTTTGGGAATCATTTAAAATTTCAAAATGATTATCCCAAATTTCAGTGGTTTTTCTTCTGATTTGTCATTCAAAAAGTTTGTCAGACATTGGTTTCAAAATGTTTTCATCAATTTCAATAAAAAAATTAGGTTTCTTATGTAAAATCCTAGGAGGTGTTTTTGTCAAATTTTGCTTGTCTACAATTTCAACATGAATTTCCTTATTCACATTTTCATTGTCTCCTTCAATTTCAATATTTGCTACATCATGAGTATTTAATTCTTCTTCAACATTGACAATAAAAACATCTTCATCACAAGTATTTAATTCAACTTCAACATTGATAATAGAAACATTACCTAGTTCTTAATTGCAAGTACAATAGTTGGGATTGAATATGAACCTCTTCTAGATTCATGAAGTTTCCGCATTCGCTCAGCATTTTGAATTTTGCTGGCCTCTAATTCGTTTGGTGTTTTTTTACTTAATGAATTCCTTTTTTGACTTCATTTTTTTTCTCCCATGATGTTTTACTTCCAGTGATAAGAAAAACATGTAGAAAAAGACATAATTTCATAGTAATTCATACGGTAAGGTCAGAGAGTAAAAATCACATGGTAATTCAGACATTGGGATGTGTGTAAATATGATTTATGAACCACGAGCGCTTTATAAACCTGCGATCGCGGTTTATAAAGTGCGCTCATGGTTTATGTTAAAAACTCGTGATCGCGCTTTATAAACCATGATCGTGGATCTATTTGCCAAACCTAAGCCTCGGAAAATCTTTGTTTTTCCCAACCAAAGCTATGGAAGGTCATTATGAAGTGTAAAAGGTCAAAAAACCTCAAATATGCTCTTCCAAAGACTTGAACCATGCTAAAAAACTGAAATTTTTCACAAAAATGGTGCCATCGCGTAGGGGAGACTCTTAGGTTCGTATAAATATTGTTTTTAAAGTGAATAGAATAAGATAAATATCATTTTATAATTTTTTACTAACAATAGGTCTTTAAGACATTTTTTCCTATGAATGTTCATGTCTATGTTTAAGACTGTAACTTTTGTTTCGCTTATCAAAATATAATAAAACTTATACCATCCCAAGCATGGACAAATTCTATACACGTTAAAAATAAAATATTTTATTTCGATATTTTTTGATATAGTTATGGTGGGCAAATGGAAAGCGCTCTGTTTTCTAAATATTTTCAAACCACTTTCACAAAAAAAAATTATAAAAAAAAAAATATTGCTAAAAAAAATACAAAATAAAATCCATCCCAAGATAGACAACTACATCTAACATTTCACCAAAGGAAAAAAAAAAAAACAAGATTTGGTCATCCAAAATGCGGGCAAACAGATTTCTGATCTTATAAGTTTTTTTAAAAAAAAACTAAGTCATATAATTTTAAGTGTTTAATATAGCTAAACTTGTTCGTTTTTTAAAAAATTAGTATTTTAGAAACTAGATTCCGAATGCTACAATTCATATTTATATAAATTTTTCTAATTTAGAGTGCGTGTATAGATAATAATCCCTACAAGTTGAGATTTTGCTATTTTTTGCAATATGACGTCCATGGATGACCCTATATTTGTCCATCAACTTCCTGCACTTACCCTTTCCTATCCTCAAATCTATCTAACATGCAAATGCCCATTTCTGCTTCCAATGTTTTTACTTTCTAGATATTTGGGCAAGTGTAATTTCCAATGATCATGGGAAACTTGATAGGGGATGTTAGATGCTTGTTGGCTATGATCTAATGTACTAATAACAATTACCTGACTAATTCCATCAGAGCCCACTTGTCACTCACACACTTGGGGAGAATATATGGACTTCCTTCAAAACCACTAACTCTAATATAAGAATAAGTATTGGATTGAATAAAATAATACCCATATTGAGAAATAAATCTCTTGGCATCTTAGGAAAATCTTTCACCTCCCAATTAGGGGTGGTATAAACAAATTGTGGGTGCAAAGAAGTGATTAGAAACATTCATGTAATGTGTTACATAATTCGCCAGTTTTA
Source organism: Taxus wallichiana var. yunnanensis (assembly GCA_018340775.1). NCBI lineage: Eukaryota > Viridiplantae > Streptophyta > Pinopsida > Cupressales > Taxaceae > Taxus > Taxus wallichiana. The sequence goes on from CM031236.1 coordinate 302,023,096, forward strand.
GCTGATAGAAGGCATCATACAGCTTGGCGTTATTAAGATCACCATCCATCAGTAATTCTAGAATAGTTATATGGAAAGAAATGTTATAAACCTAGTAAGAATTCATAAAGAAATCTGCCATGTCAAACTTTTCTCCTCTCGCAATTTGTGCAACCCCCATCATCTACTCATGAATTCGGCTACTTATAATTTTGGCCTAAGGAAGAGGTTTTTTTGTGAGTATTACCTAAATGAAATAAAACATCCACTCTTGGAAAAAAGTAATGGATTTCATACCCATTACTCGATTTAACAATATAATCACATCTCTAACTTCCTTAATGAATTCAATTATGTTCAACTTCTTTGTCATTCTGGGAATGGAAGTTTGTGGATTAGCCAACTAGTGAGTATTCATAATTTTTTTCCATTTCTTCACGCGTAAGTTCCAATACACCTACGCTGAATATTTGGTAATATCCCCTTATTCCAGTTTGGGAGTAAAACTCTACATTCTATCAAACACCTACTCATAGAAAGACAAGACCAAGTCCCCCTTCCCATCCCGAAATTCTCTAGTTAAAGGGTTATAGTGCTGATCACACACCCATACAAGTTCTAGACATGGCATAACAAGAGGTAAAGTAGAAACAAGGTCAATACAACTATTAGCTATAAGGGCCATAATTTTACTTCTTTATGGGGAATATACCTCTTCTTAAATTCATCTAGATCGACATTAGAAAGGTCAGAATCTATAATTCTATCTAGGGAACTAAGATTGGAAGTTTTTTTCATGGACTATATATAAAGCCTCATGATTGTGACACATTTTTAACAAACCCCTTTTTTACTAAAAAACCAAACCTTTTAAACTACTCCTCAAAGATCATAGAAAATATGGGAACCGATTAACTCACCTATCTTAACAAAACTCGATTGCTTCTCGGGATTTGATCAAGAGCACTATGACTAAATTTTGATCTTTGAGAATACCGCTCGCTTCAAATTTATTCTATTGCTTTTGAATATCCTTTAGAGCTTCAAATCTTTAAGTATATAATGGATATTTATAAAAATTTATCACATTAAATAGTCGTAGATTCATGCATTAATGTTGAAGATTGCGTTTGTGGGAAATTTTTGTAATTCCCAGCTTTTTCCTCTTTTTAACCATTGCAATATTTTCAATTCCTATCATCCACGTATCTCCATCACATGAATCACCCCCATTAACCAACCCACTTAATGTATGACTAGTGCATTAATGGTCTTTCTTACTTTGTTAACGGGCCTCGAAAGAATTTTACAAGATGATCCTTGCACTTCCTTGGTAAAATACAAAATGAATTTCTTCTTTTGTTCATGCGTGTGCCACACACTTGGTCAACATCTCCAAGTCATTGGGCATCGGGGTTACTTTTACAAATTACAATTCTCAAAGAAGCATGATACTTTGTTCTATTATGTCCACTTCCTTGACTATTGTTTTCATACACCCTTTCATAAAGACTTTGGGCACGGAGTTAGTTTTTACTTTACATAATGTAAAAGTACCAAATGTTATGTGCACATATAAACATGGCCTCTCGATCCTTAGATAATTCCTTATTATAGACTTTGGGACTTGAATGCATCCTACAATTGCAAAAACTTTATCACATCTTCCTGACCCAAAGCTTCAAAGTTATCTCAGATATTTTTTTATTGTTTTATTATTTTATCAGAACAAAAATAATCCCAAAACAAATTAGAAATACAAGACAGAGAAACAACATAAATGCTCACAAAGGCCTTCCACACCCAATTCAAATGAATCCTGGATGAAAAAATAACTTAAACTAGGAACAAACCAGGATCGACGACAAGAATTAATCAAAAGTGCCTAGATTTAATAGGAAAAAATACATGCACCAACACACTCAAGGCTATCTAAATCAATCTTAAGTTGGTGCACATCCATCGTGGAAGTAACTACTAGAGTTTTGAATAACTCAACTAGGGAAATTAGTTCATATTCCCTCATTTCCAAGAATCCAAAGATCTCAATTCAATGTCTTAACAAGACCAAAATCATCCCAAGTGTTGGTGCTCGAATTAATCTCGCTCTTATTTGTTCAATATTTTCCTTCATCATTTGTTGTATTTTCTACTTTCTCATGGGGATGTGAGTTTATCTTTTGGTTCTCATGTATGTGGATTTATCTTTCCTCTTTTCAGTCAAGGATCATGTTTGGATGTGTACTATTTTGAAAATTCTTATAGGAAACCAATTGTGTTTTAGGTCTAAAATCTGAAAGATTACCTTTTGTAAATTGTTCCTTGGTCGTGTCTCTACTTTCACTTTTGTCCCATCACCCATTGGTACGTGGAAGTTACTAATTAAATGTGGTATGGTGGGTCTAACTTGTAAACTTGTAACTTTCCACTGCATTTACCAAATGCAAAATCGACCACATGACTCGATGAATATTCTTCAAATATTCGTAATTATAAGGTGGCACAAAAAAATTCTCAATTCACATATGAGGGTGTACATTTGTCAAAAATTGAGTGGATGCGGGAAATGGTGCATATTTGTATTTTTTCACACTAAGGAGAAAAGTGTAAAAGTGTAAAAGGTTCCCAAGACTCGCAAAGGACACGTGGATCCTTTCATGGCGATGTGGGTCATCATAAGAGTTGAAAAATCCTATAATTTTCATATTATTAGCAAGAAAGTTTGAGGTAAAGTTAGGGTTTTCAAGGATGAAGACCATGCCATCTTTGTTCTCAATTTCGTCTGGGATTACAAGTGATTTAGACAGAATTACAGACACAGACCTGATGAACGCTGACTTAGAGGAATTTCTTCAACGAATAAATGATCCCAATCAAAGTGAATATTTGAAAGCAATCAAGGATAGCCACATCACCTTAGCTGGTGCTATCCCACCATCGGTTCAGTTCCCAGAATTGGTATGGCATTGTGCTATGAATTATGACCCGAGAAAAGGGAAGTATTAGATGGAAGTGGCAATGCAATATTGACATTGACACATGTGGCCATCAGAATAATGCTTAAATTGACTGTAATCAGAAATACAATCACCATTGCTATCAAATTACCTTTACAAGATTATGAAAAGAAGAAAAAATACTATGCCAAGGTCATAAATACAAAATGACTCCTCACAGAGAAAAAGACAACTAGAATCCCTAAAAGAATAGTTAGGGCATAGTTTGTTGAAGAGGCTAAAGATATCATTGTGTTATTGAGTTAAATGGTGAAGTTGGAAACCAAAAATGAATTCAAGGAGTGGATGACTACTTACATGTGGATCATTTTGGAAAGAAAGGGGAGCATTTGTTGGGCTACTTTCATTGCAAAAGCACTCCATGGCCACATGGTCACCTTAGTAATGAAAATTGAAATGGGTGACACTTCAGAGCTGGAATTATACATGATGACCTACCTAATTTATAATGTTATAGGGCATAGATGTTCTCAAGCCTATTACCACGTGTTGATTTCAAAAATGTCAAATGCATGAGATTTTTCCTCAACTACAACTGGTCAATTGGAGTGGAAATGTGAGGTTGGTCAATGATGCTTTCTTCACCCCAATTATTTTCCTTTTCAAACCATAATGGGGGAAATATATAATTTATGAATAGGCCAGGCAAGTGATTTTGGAGTATGGGTGTTACTTCATTCAATATAAAAAATTCACATACATAAGGGTTAGTGGTTTTGAGGGCAAACCTTGTAAATTGCCTAGATATTTAGATGATAAATTGGCTTTATGTGAATTGGCAAGGTAGCTAACACATGTGCACAAATTGATTGCGGAAGACATAAGACAAATATCAAATTCCCCATTAGAATTGGAAGGTATTCATGCCCTTCCATCATAAAATCTAGGTTGATTGAAGATGAAATGTAGAAGTTTGACATGGAAAAATTTGAGGCAAGGGCCAATTATGACATCAGATGGGTATTCAACAACATTGCAAATAATTTTGAGCATGAGCCTCATTTTGAATATTATTGGATGAATTATAGGGATGAAGAAGAGGTCAGATTAAGGGATTTTTCCGAATGACCCTTTCACAAATAATAGACTTCAAAATTGTAGTTATCCCAGAAGGAATTGTGGATGATCCACATATAATAAGCAAATATTATGTTGATCAGAAGGTGGAAGGACAACCTATAATCCCTCCAGATTGGAATGAGATAGAATCTAATGATTCTTATATAATGATAGCTGATGAATTGGTTAACCCAAAAGAACATTGACTTGTCAATTCAGAATACCGAATCTTAAACAACTTCAGGAGTTTAGGAAACTTGAGTGATGATATTCCACCCCTGAGGGAAGGAGCAGATAGAATGGATCCTTTGGGAGGAAAAGCCCTCAGTTTCCCTAAAAAAGGCCCACTTTTGAACTCATAGATGAGTGGACTTCAGCCACTAGTGGGACTGGTACCTCTATGTTAGTTCTCAGAAAAAAGATGAAGACATGCTCTTAAAATCTATGGAAAATGCCCCATTTATTTTACAATGCCAATCCAAGAAAAGGGGAAGGGTTTAACATCCCATGTGGTTTTCTTAGGTGTTTCACCAAAACCTCATAGTACTGAGAAACTAATGAGTGGAGCTATAACAAGTGGTCATACTCAATCTAAGCCACATAAGGAGGAGCAAAGAGCAACACCTAATCTGAAATTTTTTGAAAGGACACAAAAAAAAAAAATTGCTCATGTACCAATTTTGGTGAGAGTAGGTGCCCACATGCCCAAAAAGCATAAGCATAGAGATGTGGTAATCAATCCTCTTGAGTTTGAAAGGAATGATGTTTATCAGGCACAACATGCTCCATCACTGCCATGAGTGGAACAATCAGAGCCTCTATTCCCACCTCTATCTGTGGAGGAAACAAAAATGAAAGGCACTCAAGATCAAGTGACCTAGGAAAATGTTGTAGATAGTTTAGTAAGCAACCAATTTTTAACTCCAGGACGAAAACATCTGAGACCCTACCTACTAGGGATATAAGTATGCCTTCGTTTGGAACATTGTATGAATCTGCAAAGACCCAAGCTGATGTGATTGATGTTGATACTGGTGAGGGATTTTCTATGTTAGATGCACTTAAATTATCTATGAGTGAACCATTGATGACACCAGTAGATGACCTCCAAACGAATAAGGAAATGGAAAGGAATACTCATCCATTAACTAGTAAAGAGAAAATCCAAGCAACAGAAGTTCCTTCTATAAGACAAGTGGTTTCAGAATCAGATAAACCAGAATTGTTTGGCGGAGAAGATGTTAATGCAGAGATGTTAGTGGAAGATATTGTTTCCCTTTCTATTAAAGTTACTAAAGTTGATGAACTTTCTCAAGAAGGAAAATATGTCTTTGAAGAGAAAGTAGAAGTGGCACAAGCTACAACTACTGGCGAGAAAATCATTGTTGATAGGGATATACAACCTCTAGTTGGAAATGTGAAGTTGGCTTCAGAAGAACAACCTACCATGCCATTACCAGATGCATCATCAAAATATGAGGAGGGTAGGATGCCAACTTAGTAGATTTTGGAGAAAGATGAGCCTGCAAGCTAGTCATTAGTACAAGAAAATGTTGGAGGATAAATTAGGTCCAGTATTACATCAATTGGAGAAATAAGGAAGGAATATCCTTTGACTACTGACACAAATCAAGAAAATAATGATCAATCTTAGGTTCCAGACCAAGGAAAATAACATTTGAAGGAATTATTAACACAAGGTAAGAGTAGCAAAGTGGTTATCAAAATAAATGATGAAGAACAGGAAAAATCACTAGCTTAGGATGAACAAGGGGTGTTCAAACAATTGATGGTTGTTCTGAGGAACCCCAACATGAATCAAAAGAGGAAAAGGATGGAACAAGTTTGGAAAAAGGGTGGATTGGTGAATTAATTTTGAATGAGGAAAAAGAGGTCCTCCCTGTTCAAGCTATTGACCTTACTGCTTTATCTTTTCCAAAGGCATTAGTAAGAGCCTCAAAAGAGCTATAACTATCACCAAAACCCACACTGATTCATCAAGATCCAAGACTTTGAAATAGCAATCCCCTTTGAGGGAAAAACTAGAGAAGATATAACAACCAATGATTATAATGTTCAAATCATTCCCTTAGGAAATCCCTCAAGAGACCAACTAAAACAAGGAGTATCTGAGGTAGTGAATGACCTTTTGTAAAAGGTGGATGAAGATAGGATGATGAAAAGGAAGTTAAAAGAACATGTTAAATCCTTGAGTTTTAGTTTGTAGTAGTTGACTAGACAACCTAGCCAAACTCAGGAAAGTGCCTCCATAGATACCCCTGAGGGAATGGATAAGATAACAAAGCTGTCAAGAAGGTCTAGGTGGTGGACACATGGATTGAAAAATTAACCAAAAGGGGAAAGGAAGCAATTACAGAAGCCAGATCAAAGTATGAAGATCTCAAGAACAAACTCAATGAAATTGATGAGATAATTGAACAATGTGACAATGAGATCTTCTACTTTGAGGGAATTCTTCCCAAACTAGACCGCATAACCTAGCTCAGTGATGAATTGGTTGAGTAGGAAAACATTGTGTCAGTAGAATTCAAAGGAAGCCAACATGCCATAGAAGAGTTATCAAAGATCAGAGTGGAAACCTTGAATGGGATCAAGGAAAAGCTTGAAATCAAGAGAAATTGGGTTGATGACACTCTTGATGCCATTGACTTGAAGTTAGAAGATATGGTAGCTGATAAATTCAAAAAGAGCTATGGGGATCTGAAGATTGAATTTTTCTTAATTCCTTTGAAAAGAATATTCAGAAGAATGATTTCTCCTATGAAATCATTAAAACAATGAGAAAGATTGAGAACAAAATTGTAGAGTTAAAGGCCAGGCCACTGGAGTACAAACAAAAAATGGGCCATTGCATTGATGCAATATCTAGGCAAACACTAATCTTCCAACATCATACTAGACCAGATGAGGATGAGGTAAATGAGTTGTTCCAAAGGTATGATGCATATGTGGCAAGGTTACCAGGAGAAAAAGATTCGAAATGGAAGACGAGGAGGAAAAGAATGCAAATACAAAAGATGATGAATGTGCTTAAGTGTGTGGTTCCTTAAGTTGTATTATCTTTTCATATTCCTTCTTTAAACTGATACTTTAAAAAAATATCTCTGTTACATTGGATGTAATTTTTTTTCTGAACTTTATTGTTTCCTTATTTCAATTGTAAAGTGGAAGAATGTAGTAGTGTCATATTGACTTAGATAAAGTTTTACATACATTTTGATAAGCATGTAAACTATTGATATTTTTGTGCTTCTTGCATTTTGAATAAGGAACAAAATGGGGTTCTATAGGGGCCCCTGCCCATGATAAAGAAAAATATACACATGCCAAGAGTGGGGAAAATGAAAGGAAAGAAACATTCAGACATTTTTCAGTCTTGTTTCATAGTTTCCTCCCAGTAGGGGAAGCTTATTCAAAATATTATTCTTTCTTAGCACAAACTCGCTTGAACCTTATGCTATCTAAACAAAAACATTGACCTTGCTAGGTCTTGGGACATTACCATGTTCATCAATGGTTCCAGAGTCATTCTAGGATGAATCATGATCTTCTCGAGCTTGATTTTCTTCTTCATGTGATGACACCCATTCAAAATATCCAAACCACCTATGAAGAAATCCATTTTTCCTTTTCCCCTTGTGAAGGGTTGACTTTCTAGGAGCGGTTAAAGAGGGGATACCCGGGGTGATTGGAAGGGAAAGAACTACATGTTATTGATTGAGCAAATTGTGAGGTCTTGAGCTTGACCCAACATCCCATTTCCTTATGAGGGGTGGATTGTCTCTTAGAGAAGGAATGGGTTGAGGCCCAAAAATCATTCTCAGAATGAGGAACATGATGCATTAAGTGGGTGGATGAACAAATTGTAAATATTCCCCTGTTGTCCCGAGTGGAGGATATTGCTACCCTTGAATGGTGAGCATATAATGATTGGTCCTCTTCTCCATCTAAGATAATGATTAGAAGTTGAGGTTGTGGTTCACCCTTTCTCTTACCTAAAGATGACGCTGGTGCTGAAACTGGTTACGAAGACACAATCTCTACTTGTTTTTTCTCCAGGAGTTGATTCTCTACTCTAACTCATCTATTTTGTGGGAAATGACAGGCACAATGTCAATAGAGGATTTATCATATAGCACATATGATTCCTTGGGAATATATTTTGATACAAATCCCTCATCACATAAAAAGGGACATTGAAAATTGGTTTTCCCAGATACCTAAGGTCTTCTCTCGACCCAATATCTCTTTAAATCTTCGGGAGATTTCAAGTGTTCCCATTTGAAAAGATGAAAATACATAACTTGAAAGGTCAAATACAAGATTAATCTTGATTATCCTTGTAAGAAGTGTTAATCAGACTTGTCGATATGTCAAGGGTCCTTTGGTATCACCTACACACTCTACATCAAATAGGGCCCTAATAAAGGCTTCATCAAGACCACTCAAATCAAAAATTTGATTTAAATATTCTAAGGAAATTTCCTTGATCTATGTGCTACAAGTACCTTCACCATTTTTTTGATGAAATTCCTTATATTCAAAACAAGAAGGGAAATACATAATGATAATGAAGTTGAACCAGGTTTTATAATGAAAAGGGTGCATATGTTTTTGATTTAGTAAAATATTTCCCATGAGATGAGGGAGATTTTTTTCAGTTCACACAAAAAATAATTTAAGAGTTGGAAGAGATTAGGAATGAGTAGAGATGGTAAATCAATGTGATTCGACAAGAACTATGTGTGGCAATTAAGCCAATAAGACATAAAATAGAGTGTGTAGTGCCCAAGGTGGATTCTTGAAAAGTGAATGTGGATATATGTCATATCAGAGTCATCTAGAAGTGTTCAAAGATTATTTGAAATGATTATCTAATCAATATCAGGAAATAATGATTAAAATAATTTTCCGAAATGATGACCTGATATCCTAGTTGAGCACAAGTGGAACCGATTGAAAAGACTTGCATTTTGTACATCTGGCAGTTTAAAGGAAAACTTTTAAATGTCATGTTCTAGAACAAGTTTTGTAAAAGGAAATATTCCTGGAATATTCGTGCTTTTGGGGAAAAAAACTTTGAAGGTTAGCAAGTGAATGGGGTGATATAAAAGCAAAAATATAATCACGCCAGAAGGGGGTTAATTTTTTTAGAGTTATTCAAAGAAAAGAAAAGGAGAGAAAGTCAAGAGAAGCCATTTTCCCAAGGAACCCATCTGAGAAACCTATTTTTCTTGTGTGTCTTTAAATTTTATCACGTCAAGATGGTTGTAAATGTCCATCCATTGAAAATATTTGAGATTGTAAATAAAACTTTCCCTTGTTGATCAATTTGAGGAACCTTGAGTAAATCGTGTTAATCATGAGCATAGTTGTGTCTGATTTCATTTTGAGATATCCTCAAGTAGTTATCGGTGTTCTTGTTGCAATCTTATGTTAGGAGTTCCTCTAAATCACACAAGATATTTTCCTTGTGATAGTATTGTGGCATTTATAATTACATCATGAAGAGATCTTTCATTTCATGATGCAATAAACAATTTAAATTCACTCTACTTTTATTATGATGATACTGATTTTTTGTTTGTCTACGAGTGTATCTTAGGCATGATGAATCAGGGATTTCTAATTTTAATTAATTCTTTAACATGATCTTTTGTGTTAAACCTTTGAATAATGTGTGAAACCATGTATCTTTGAGCTTTCATGGATGCATATCTTCTAGTTAAAGGTTCATTTTGACCACTTGGAGCATTTTTGTCATTTTTCTTTGTAGATTTTCCAACATTTGTTAAAATTTTCCATGAATTCGGTATAATCAAATTTATCTTGCTTAACTTCCCAAAAAAATTATACATTAAGTGATGAATCCTACAAGAACTACCCCTTCTTGCACTGTGTATCCATAAATGTTGAGGAAATTTGTTGAGTTTTCCCATCCCTTACCAAAATATGCAAGAGAAATCAGTTTTTATCGTTGTCTTTAGTAACCTAGACCTTGTCTAGAAGACATCTTCATTCTCTAGGGTGACAACTCGTGAGAGTTAGATTATGTTGCATTGACCATGTTTTCTCAAGGTCTCCTTCAAACATTGTAAAGGAAGAGTTAAATATTGTTGATCAGTTGATATTCTTCACCAATACAAGTTACAAAATGGGTCTTCTCACCCTAGTTGAAGGCACAACCTAAAGTAGTGAGGGTAGGTCGAACCCTTAGCATGGTGCTATCCATCCTTTTACAAGCCTGAGTAATAAAGAGTCATTTGAAATCCCCTTGGATATAAAATGACTTATATTATGATTTATCTGTCTCTAAGTATCCTGATCAACTTGTGATGTTGCTTGGTTTCAAAGGGAGAAAGGAACCAAGACCAAGCATTGTCAAAGTGGTTCAAGTTTCCAAACTAGTTGCATCCATATAGACGTCACATGTTGATAGAGAGCTATGTGTGGTTTTAAGCCTCTTTGGAGTAGTGTTGATATTAACAATGCATAAATTAAATTTCAACCTAAAAACTAACCTTTTTGTAGGGTATTCCACCTATAAACACTTAAAATTTGTAATTCTACTATTTAACACTTCTATCTTGACATTGCTCTCTTGCTTAAATAAGTGTAATATACCCATTCTCATTTGGTAAATCTATAGGACTCTTTTCTAGTTTTCTTGGTCATAAAAACTCATATGTTAGTAGTTTCTAAGAATTGAATTCATAAAATCCATTAAGAAAATATCTTGGTCATCTTCCAAACTTTACATTCATATTGTCTCTCTATGGTAAAATGTACAATAAGGGCATGAATACCCATACGTTTTTAACCCTAGTGTATGATTTTTCCTTTCTTATTTTGATCGTATGATTTAAATTGCACATTATTCTTTGGGTCATTTAATCCTTTGTAACTTAAATCACATTTAGAAGTATATATAAGCAATTGAAACTCACCTCATTTAGAACATCGTACTCTCATGAGATCCTATTGTAAAAGATAGCACAAAAGGCACCCAAAGCTCCCTACACTTTGCAAATACCTCTGCACATTCATTAGGGCAACACCATCTACAAGTTTGAAGTTTACCACTAGGTCTAAGGGACTACTTCCCACATTAGAAAGCACTCAAAATAAATCACTCAAGTATATTTGTAAGAGAGAAACTTAATAAAATATTTATCAAAAAGGATTTCAAATTTGATTACACTACATCTAGAAATCACATGCTATATGCATAAATATGTGTATTTTGAAACCTATTCGAGTAATGTAAACATAAGTGGTGCACAAGGTGCCCAAAACCCAACTAATATTTTTTTTCAGGACTCTTTATCCATGGTTAGGGTTTGAAACGTTGAATAGATCATTCTAAGGTTCCTGTAATGTGATCGATAATGACCGAAAGAGAGTGACAAAGATATTTAGACAAATGACAAAACCTAAATATCACAGATCCTAGTTTTGAGAAGGGTCAAGACCATACGAACGTTCTTCCCCCTACTTCACAATATTTCCCAAGAGTATCTTCATGTCATATATCTAGTTTCAAAGAATTATCAAGTCTAGATCTCCCTATTCCATCATTTAGATCACCCAAATCAGTATAGAATTATCTCTAATCAGCTAAGTGTTCTCCATCCCTTGTATTTTTGAACTTATATTGTAGTGTGTACACATGCTACAAGTATTAATGAATTATTCTGATATTGAATGGTTAATGTTGGAAGTTAATTAATAAGAATAACCCCTATAGATTCTATTTCATTCATTTTTGGTTATGTGTAAATCTTAATCAAATATAAAAAAGGTGAAAATATTTGGTGAACCCGACTCTTGAATCAAACATCGTACCTCAAACCCTACATGCATTCGAGCTCAAATGTATGATGAATGTGACAATTTTTCCTCTAGGATTGATATTATTATTATTATTTGTTTCTCTAATGGATTTATCTTGTGTCCCACCTTTCTCATTATTTGACTATATCAATATTGATCCTAACTATCAATATAAGTTTTCTAATCTCCTTCAACATATTCATATTAATCCTAATATGGAGTTTTCTTATGTGTAATTAGTTGTAAGGAAATGTCTTTCTTTCCAAGAGGAACCAATATATTTTTCTTCTAGTGATTTACCTCCTCAATATGTTATTGACAATGGTTTACCTTTTTACATTCAAGTAAACATCAACAAGACATTGGCTAAACTTGTCCTCATTGACAATGGTTATAGTCTCAATATTTGCAACATTTCCTTTTTCACATTTTGGGAATTTGTACTAAATATTTGTTATCTTCCACCATCAGTATAAATAGTTTTGATAACATACCATACCAACCATTAGGCAAAATCATGGTAAATATTACATTAGGATCTCACACTCTTCCTACAATTTGTCGTGTCATGCATGATGATCTCAATTATTGTTTATTGGGGTTCCCTTGGATTCATGCCATGTTTCATGTCCCTTCTATACTCCATCTTTGTCTCAAATATGATTTTCAAGGGGCCACATACACCATTAAGGAAGATCTAGATCCTTATAAGTATTGTGATAACACCACCCAATCCAAAACACTTTTCCCACTATATATGATTATGTGAAAATTCTTATCAAGATTATGTGATGGGTTATCACTATTTGTTACAACATGGATTTAGCAAATAAGGGTTTAGAAACTATGGTCAAGGATTCACCAAGAACATCACTACTAATTCTCAATAAACTAAAGAAGGCATTGGATACTATTTATGCCCTTTGTGTAAGCCTTCTCTAGCACCAATATTCCTTCTAGCATCTCAAACTTATTCACTCAAGGTACTTACTACACATTCCACTACAAATTTGTAGTTTTTTTATTCGATCTCATCAACCGAAATGCATCATTTGATACATTATTACTTGATGAATCCACTAATGAAGAATTCTCTCCTTTAGTACTTAGGAACATATGAGGATCTCCCTTCCTTATTTTATAAAAATAGGTTTCCTCACACTTTACAGGCCCATGCATTCTTTGGGGATGTGGGTCCTTTAGATAAATTATCAAATTATCTTGACACCATTTCAACAACACCTTATATCGAGGATTGTTTAACTTTACTTAATAAAGAGACTATGTCTTTTAACTTTGGCATCAATAAAGATCCTCGCTTAATACTTCTTGTTTCTTCCCTTAGTGATACTGAATGAGTTACAATACAAGTTTTTCAAGATACAACTAATCATTTTTTTGGAATTACACTGACATAATTGGTATTTATCCCTCCATTCCTATGCCTAATATTATGCTACATGATAATGTCAAGCCGGTAAAACAAAAATCATAAAATTCATCCTAAGGTGACTTTATTCGTAAAAAGTGAAATTTAAAAACTTTTATATGCTAGATTTATTCAAGTTGTTGAATATCCCCAATGGGTATTTAATATAGTCCCTATGGCCAAACTAAATGGTGAAATTTACTATTATACTAACTTTAGAGATTTAAATAAGGCTTGTCCAAAGGATAGTTTCCCTCTCCCACACATAAATTTGATCATTGACTCAACTATGGGATATGGCATGTTATCATTTATGGATGGATTTTTTTGGATACAATCAAATAAAAATTAACCCCATTAATGAAGAGAATAATTCTTTTACTACCATTGGGGTAATTTTTGTTACACAATTATGCCCTTTGGATTAAAAAATGTTGGTGGTTCTTATCAATGAGGTATGATGCACATTTTTCATGATTACATACAAAAGATTATTGAAAATTATGTAGATAATTATTGAAGGTTATGTTGATGATTTACTAGCCAAATCCACCCGATTCCATAATCACACTCATGACCTTTGGCTTATATTCAAACATTTACATTAATACAATGTTTGATTAAACCCACACAAGTGTGTCTTTGGGGTGAATTCTAGAAAAATATTGGGCTACAACATCTCACATTGTGGTATCAAGGTTTACCCTAAAAAATCAAAACCATTGTTGACATTACACCACTACCAAATATTAAACAAATTCGATCCCTTCGAGGAAAAATACAAGACATCTGCCATTTTTCAAAGACAATTGATTGATAAGACTCAACCTTTCATACATTTATTAATGAAAGATAATGTGTTTGTATAGGATTTGGATTTTCAATGAGCATTTGATGACATAACACAATATTTAATCACTTTATCAATCCTAGTGCCTCTCATACTAGACATGCCACTATTTCTCTACATTTCCAAAATGGAACATGCTCTCATTACTATGATTGCATAATACATTGATAATCATTATGAAAGAACCATATACTATATAAACCATATTTTTCTCCCCTATGAAAAAATATTCCAATCAAGAAAAATCTCCTCACCTTAGTCTTCATTATGGATAAATTGCAACATTACATGCTAAACAATGAGATACATGTCATTACCAAGGTAGATCCTTGCATTACCTATTATCTCATACACATCTCTTTGGTTGTATCACTCGATGGGTCATGTTATTAACTGAATTCAATCTCCAATTTGTATCACAAAAATTGATCAAAGGGAAAGTCATAGCAAATCAACTTGTTGAAGCACCACTTTTCGATCCCTTACCAATTAGTGCTGAATTTTGAGATGAATTTACTACCTATAATATTGAATCGGAAGTATGGACTATGTACTTTGATGGATCCCAATGTGTCACAGGACCAGGGGTTGGCATTGTTTTTATAACACCCCAAGGAGAAACCATGCCCTTTTCTTACTGGTTAGGATTTTGTGCACTAATAACATCATTGAATATGAGGCATTAATTTTAGGCCTTTATACCACACACACATTATATTTCAAAACTCATCATTCATCAGGTCCAAGATGTTTGCAACACAAAAGAAGAATGTTTAATCCTATATAATACTTTGGTTAAATGAATCTTATCTACATTTACTTCCTACTCTATTGCTAACATTCCATGGAGAGATAATAAACATGCTAACGTGATGGCTAGTTCTACCTCATGAATACCCTTATATATTACTAATGATTTCGTGAATTTCACTATTTGGTAATTATGTAAATCATCTATTGATACTGATCTTATTAACACTCTTCACATCTCGGATGGTTATTGCATAACTCCCTCACTCGCTTTAAATGATTAAATCTAAATGGGGAACTTCATGATCTTCATATAGATTGATAACATCTAAGTCTCTACCTTTAGAGAACTTTGATTTGTATTATCTTTCTTGTTTTTTTGAAATGAATGGAATTTGTATTAGACTCAAATTAAATATTTATACTCAGTCAAATTTTCAGGTTTCTTAACTAATTGAAAGTTTGTCTTCTTTTTTTGCAGCTCAAAAGACAAAGCACGAACATCCATGAAAGTAAAAATTAGTCTTTGGTGGTTTTTTTCAAAACTAAGTCTTTGGTGGCATTGCTGAAAACATAGTCTTTGGTGAATTTTAGAATTCTAGTCTTCCGCGGGAAAATAATGAAAATCCAAAACGAAAAGTGGGAATCCAAAACAATGTTACACAAACTTGGAGAAAGTGGATTTCTATGGAGTCACCAATTCCATGAAATAAAGGATGGAGTCCACTCCATGGAATCCATGATGCAAGGAAAATGTACCATGAGGAAAAAAATAGGATTCGAGATACAACTAATTTTGGAAGATGTAGAATAAGGAACTTTGTGTTCTACTAGTTTTCAGAAACTTGGTGTTCTCGTGTGGGTTCACCTAGTCCGTGGAACAAAGGAAACATGATCACAAATTTAACAAAGGAATATGACCTTATTGGCATGGTAAAAAAGGGCTAAGTATGGAGCATTAGAAGGTTAATTTATTGTAAGTTACAAAGTTGTAGAACAAAGAAAACCACTGTTCCATGAAATTTTGAAAACGACAATGCTTCATGGGTTAACCTAGTCCAAAGAAAAAAGAAAAACAAAGATAAAAAATTTAAGTGAAGAATAGGTAGATTTCTTTACATTTATCGCTTTACATTTTGGCTTATTCTTCTTCAAAAAGGATTAAATGACCTGAATGTGCATAATTAACCATTTTTAAGTTGCAAAAAAATATGATGACAATTGTAGAAGAGACAAAATAGTTTGTTAGCCCGAAATGAGTTTTATCCATTCTCCCTCATGTTTTCATCATCATGGAGCATAAAAAGAGCATATTTTCAGTTAAGGCATGTTTTCCCTCTAATTTTCATGCATGGAACAAAGAAATTGAGCTAAAATTTGGAATATTTCACACTCAAGTGTAAAATGTCTTTTTCACAATGTATTTCACATTTTTGAGTCACTTTGAGGTATTTGTATAACTCGTTGTTTAGGAAAGGAATATTGATCATTACATGATAGAGGCAAAGAAATACAATTGTAATATGTATAATTATGTATTCATTACTTGTAATAAATGGGGGATGACATTGTAATTAATAAATGCAAGCCAATTTGAACATTAACTCATGCAAGTTGATATTGTCACGGTCTCATTTCCCTCTTCTTCCTGAAAAATTTATGTATTTATATTTCTTGATGTTTGATGTATCTTTCAATGCTTTCCTATGTTGTCTTCATATTATGCTATGAAAGTTTGAAGTAGATCACCATAACAAGCTATAAATTGGATTAACCAAATAAATGTGTAATTTAGTAATTTAATTGGTAAATATAACTTTCATTTTGACTAAATTTTAAATATCCTTTGAATATTTGCATTAGTAACATTCAAATTTGATTCTAAGCTATATTTAGTGCTCATGGTTAACAAGGAAATCATGATATTTATAAATATTAGGCATCAAGTGCTTAAAAGAATATGTTTCAGGATTTTTTTCTTTTCTCTTTGCTCTTCCTTTCCTTTTTTGTTTCTATGAACAATTCCCTTAAATTAGATTAGTTTAGGAGGTTTTCAAAGTTAAATTAGGTGAAGAAGGTTCAAGGAGTGGTTCTAGAAGGATCCATTTGGCCCAGAAAACAACCATTTATTGGTTTAAATAACCAATACCCTATAAATCATGTATTGCATCACACTTTGTGGTCCTAAAATGAGTAGCACATAAGAGCATGTCATTCCTCCCTTTAGTTTATAACATGTATGTATCAATAGGAATGAGGTTAAATTTGGCGCTAGAAGGAGGGCCCAAAATAATTTGTTGAATTATCCTTACAATAACATATTTCATTTCTTGGAATCATTCACTTAATTCCTTAAAATCACACAATAACACATTTCAATTCTGGAAATCAAAATTTACATACTTTATTCTTTGAAACTTCCTTGAATTTAGTTATCTAATTTGAGTGTATAAATTGGATTTACCTATAATTATGACAAGATATGGTTCTAATAAAGGTTTATCTCATGTTTATCTCGATTGCAGTGGGAATTTTTTTAGATAAGGGAAAATATAAGATCCTAAATGCCCTTTTAGGTACTCCTAAATCTACTAAAACACCTATCCCACCTAAGAAAACAAACTCCTATTCTTCATTATCTCATATAAAGTCTTTGTTAACAAGATATGTCATAAGTATCCCTTGGGATGTATAGATTCTCTAATAAATCCATAGAAATACATCCTTTCCTTTAAATTGACTAGCAATGTCTCAATTGAGGAGCATATTAAGAAATTCAAATCATCTATAAGACTCATAAATGTATCACATGGGGTTGTGGCCTATAGAATCTTCCCATTTTATCTCGAAATGCAACATATGATCAGTTATTAAAATTACCAGAGGACTAAATCACCAGCTAGAAATTTTTTCATGATATCTTTGTTGCCCAGTTTGGAAGAATCACTATTATAATAGTCCTATATCAAGGGTTCACCACCCTACAAAGGGATTTCCAAGAACCCATAAGATCCTTCAATGCTAGATTATAGAAGATACAACTTGATCACCTAACCATAAAAATCCACAGATTACTTGGCATTATAAATTTGCAAAAATGCCTTAGATCCCATGACCTCAGTCTTCCCGAGAAAATCCCAAAACCTCATTACCTTGACAATTGCATATGTTATAGCTATCCAAAGTGATGAACATACTCACCCTAAAGGATATGTTGTCACTTTCTTATAGAAACCAAATATTAATCAATTTCCCTAGGATAAAAAAATATTCCAAATTTAATACAAACCCCAATTATAAATTCCTTGCCCATCAATTACATGACACTAAATCAGTAATAAGGTCTTGTTAATCCTATGCCTTCCATTGACCCAAAAGTAAATAATAATCAAGCCCTAGTCCTGGTTAATAATACCATTTCTCTAGCCCCCAACCAAGAAAATTATAAGGGTGAATTGGATTCAATCCAAATAATGGTGAGAAAATTGGGCCAAGACTTCATAAATATCCAAAGACAAGTAGGAAATGCAAATGAAGTTAACCCACAAAGAAATTACAACTACCAAAGGTATAATAATAGGCCATTTAACAGGAATAACAACAATCAAGTTGAATCTTCATCAAATAAAATGTTTAAAATTAATGTGTGTAAAATTTCTTTGCCTAATTAGTGTAGGGTTCACAATATAGACAAACGTGGTGAGCTAGATTATGTGGAGTTTTGACATTCCTTTGAAGTCTTTCAAAATGAATTATATAACTTTGAAATCGTTCCAAATTCAAGTGATATGCCTAGTTCATCTAACTCTTTTGATAGCTCCAAATCACCTAGCTCTACTATGATGGTTGAAACCTATTGTTTTCCATTTCAATAAGATAATGAACTTGAAGAAAATACGAGGTGCACACTTTTCAGTAATATCAAAAGATCAAAATATCAAATATTTAGTGTTAGGAATGCAATTTTCAATTAAAAAAAAGATCAAAATGCTAATTTTTTTTAGTGATTATGAGATTGTTGTCAAGTAGGCTAGAAGTAAGTATCAATGTAAGCAATATTATTCTTAAAAGGTATAAACATAGAGTTTGGGATCTGATTGAATATTTTGATGTATTTAACATTCTTTTTGTACCTAGGAAACAAAACCAAGGGGTTTATTCATTGGATACATCTATTTCTACTCTTATGCATACTCATGAGTTGGAGGAGAATATAATGGTGGTATATATGATTCCCATTCCTTTATTACTAGATAACATAGATAATTTCTAGGTATTTAATGATGACAAGAAAATAATTCATTTTTTGAAAAAATCTAATGTTTTTTATCTCAAGTTATAGATGAGAAGGATATGGATGATTTGAATGATGATAGGTTTTGAATTTGAAGGAGAATAGGATTCCTAAAGGTATGATCTCTCTTGAAAGAATGTTTGATTTTTATCAACAAGTTTGGAGTGTTGTTAAACCTAAGGCAAATGATAAAGATTATGATCAAATCAACCTAGGCACTACCAAGAAGCCTAAAGTGGTGAATCTTGGTCTAGCATGTTCAGATGTAGAGAAGGCTAAGGTGAATTTTTTTCTAAAGAGTTACCAAGATGTCCTCCTATGGTATTATGATATGAAAATTTACAACCCTAGAGTTATCACCCACACTATACCTTTGATAGAAGGCCATAAACCTTTTAGGTAAAGGAAAAGAACAATATATCCACTCTTATAACCTCTTATTCACAAAGAGGTCATGAAATTACTAATTGTTGGTATTATTTTTCTTGTTAGACACTCAACTTGGGTAGCTAACCTTGTGCCTATTAGGAAAAAAATAATGGGGAGATAAGACTATGTGTAGATTTTAGAAACTTGAATAGAGCATCAA
Source organism: Taxus wallichiana var. yunnanensis (assembly GCA_018340775.1). Classification (NCBI taxonomy): domain Eukaryota; kingdom Viridiplantae; phylum Streptophyta; class Pinopsida; order Cupressales; family Taxaceae; genus Taxus; species Taxus wallichiana. The sequence continues at coordinate 302,042,917 of CM031236.1, forward strand.
AAAAGGAAAACTATCCCCTTCTTTCTCTTGATGAGGTCATAAAATTGGATCTAAAATGATGTATTTTATTGATGGATTATTAGTGAACAAAGAGGATAAAATAAAAATAGCCTTCACCACCAAGTGGGGAAAATTTTCATATAAGAGGATGCCATTTGGTTTAATCAATGTTGGTGCAACATTTCAAAGAGCAATGGATCAATATTTTCAAGCTCTTAATGGTAAGTGCATTATTATTTATATGGATGATCTAACTATGTTTTCTAATAATATATTTGATCATGTTGGACATTTAGAAAAGTTCTTGAAAGGTGTAGGAAGTATGGGATTTATTTGAATCCCAACAAAAGTATTTTTATGTAAAAAAAGGTAAATTGCTTGGTCACTTGCTCACCAATTATGGTATTTTCATTGAATATAATATAATTAATAGTATTTGGAAAACAATTCCACCTAATATCAAGAAAGAATTGAAATCTTTTTTAGAAAAAAATATTTTATAAGGAAATTCATTACTGATTTTGTTGAGGTTTTCAGTTCATTAATACTATGTTAAATAAGGATGCCAATTTTGAATGGAGTAAGGAGGCTAAAAAATATTTTCAATACATTAAGGAAGTAGTCACCCATGTACCAATTTTGGTTAGTCCTAAATTTTTCAAATACTTCTTCATGTATTCTTGTGTTTTTGATCATACCATTGCCATTGTGCTAACTCAAAAATTTGAAAACAATGAACATCTAATTACATTTGTGAGAAAAACTTGAAGAATTCCCTATTAAACTATTATATGATGGAGAAGTAAGCCTTGGCCTTGACAAAATTAGTGAAAATATTTAGACATTATATAATTATAAGTAAAGTGCATGCAATTGTTGCAGACTTGACCATTGAGTTGATGTAGGAAAAAATGAGTTGGGAGAAAGAAGGGGAAAGTGGATGAAAAAATTGTAAGAATTTGATTTAGAAATCAAACCAACAAACATGGTTAGAGGTCAAGGCTTGACAGAACTCATGGCCAATGTTGATCCAAGGATTAGTATCATGTAAGTGGAAAAACAAGATATGCTAAAAGATGAATGGTATAATCATATCATTCATTATATGATGTATGACACATCTCCACCCGATTTAAAGAGAGAATAAAGGAGAGCATTGAGATCAAAGGCCTCTCACTTTATGATAAAAAAGGAATCCTTTATAGAAATAACTATGAAAGTGTTTATTTTAGGCGTGTCTCTAAAGAGGAAGTCTGTTGATATCATGTGTAATTTTCATGAGAAGATTGGAAGTGGTCATCCATCAGGTAGAGAAACTACTCATAAGATTTTAAAGGTTGGTTATTATTGGCCAACCATATTCAAGGATTTTCATGCACATTTTAGGAGTTTCCATCAATGCCAAACATTTTCTAGTAGAGAAACACATGCAACCATGCCATTGCAACCGATGATTGAGAGTAGACCTTTTGCACAAATGGGTATTGGATTTCATTGGGGTCATCAACCCAAATTCATCATCTGGTCATAAGTTTTTCCTAACTACCACATATTATTACACAAGATGGACTAAATCTATTGCTACTAAAAATTACAAGACATTGGATGTTATCTAATTCCTTGAGGAGAACATCATAACCAGATTTGGTTATCCTTTTTCCCTCATTTGTGACAATGGGACAACCTTTGCATCTATAGATTTCAATGAATGGGCCTATGATAATAATATAATCATCAAGTTTGCATCAAATTATTATCCCCAAGGAAATGGAGTGGTTGAATCAAAAACAAAAATTTGATCAATTCCATCAAGAAATCAACAGAAAAAGGACAAGAGAATGTCATTATTTTCTAAAGTATGCACTATGGGCTGATAGGAAAAGATATAAGCAAGCTCTGAAGTCTTATCCATTTTTATTGGTGTATAGACAACAAAATGTTTTCCCAATCACCCTTAGATTGCCAACCTATGATTTTATACAGGAGTACATGGAAGGAGAAGACAAAATTGAAGAAAGAATTTTAGACATTCTCCAAATGGAATATGTAAGAGATTCATCCCTGTAAAACTTTAGTATGCATCAAGATATTGTTTGATAAGAGGGCTAAAGTGAAAACATTAAAAATATCAGATTTAGTGCTTCTATGGGACAAAGATCATGAGAAGAAAGGGAAACATAGAAAATTCTCACCATTATGGATTGGGCCTTATCAAATAGCTAAGATTTTAGGCCAAAACACTTTTAGATTGAAAGATTTACAAGGGAAAGAAATAATTATGCCAAAGAAATGGTCAATTCCTAAAACATTACTTCTCTACTACCCCATCACAAGTCCCAATGGAATGATCAAATCAAGGAAGTAGATTAGTTTCCCTTCATGCATTCCCTATTTTATTAGTTTAGTTGTTGTTTTAGTTCATTTTTATTGTTTACAATTTACTTTTGTTTTTTTTTTTTGTGTGTTTATTTCTTGTGCTTGGCCCACCTTTCATTTATGTATAAACAATATGATAACTTACTTTTTGGAAGATATAATTATGTTTATAAGTTTGAAAAGTGGCTAACAAGAAGCGTTGATAGAAGAATTTGACAATGAAACTTAGTATTCCTTAATCAAGATATCCTTAAGAAAATTGAATTACCCAAAGTATTGAGTGGATTTTAGAAAGGTTCTAACCATTGAAAATGATGAGATTCACAAGGAAATAAAGAAAAAATAAATTTATACTTCTTGATCTTGTTTTTTTGTCAAAGGAATTTCCTAAATGATATCATTTGAAAATTTTTTTAACCTAAATTGGTTCTTAAAACTCTAAAGGAAGGCATTGAAAACATGCTAATCAACAAAATTAAAAGGACTTATTTGAAAGGTGATTCTGAAACCTCCATTAGGGATATGGATGTTTGATTGGAAATGGAGTAAGGCCATCAAAGGAGCTAAATGAATCTCTGTTAGGGATATGGATTATTTGCTAGTAGTAGAGAAATTCCAAGCACTCCCCTTTGAACCATCTTAAATAAAATAAAAATAAAAGAAAAACTAATCACTGAGCTATCAAATGAGCCTCCCATCCCAAAATGACTACATTTTCAAGAAAGAACATGGTTAATGAACCCATTGCACACACAAATATCTTTATTCATTGTTATGGATTAATATGCCATTGGATATGATTAGTTTTTTTTTTTTTAAAGGTATTCTTGCATTGGAGATACTCATCTTTGAATTCATTATCTTTTATTAACATTTTTTTGAAATCTAGAGATTTGAATTATAAATACACAAAGTGGTATTTTCCCCATTAAGACACCATTTATTATTACATAACTTCCCCACTCATTTTAAATGATTAAATATAAATGGGAACCCTCTTTATCTTCATACAGATTGATAACATCTAAGTGTATTCCTTTAGAGAAATTTTATTTGTATTATCTTGCTTGTTTTTCTAAAACAAATGGTAAGATGATTCAGATACAACTAAGTTTAGAATCCGTGATAAAAGGAAAATTTACTATGAGGAAAAACAAGAGGAGACAAATATAACTAATTTTCAAATATGTAGAGTAAAAAGCTATTTTTTTCATGGGTTTTCATAAGATTGGTGTTTTGGGGGTTCACCTTGCCCAAATAACTAAGGATACATGGCCACAAATTTAACAAAGGAATATGACCTTCTCGACGTGGCAAAAAGAAAGGGATAAGTGCAAAGCATTAGAAGAATAAGTTTGTTTAATTTATAAATCCACATAACAAAGAAAACCAAAGTGCTCTCATTTTTTTTTCAAAATGAGATTGTTTCGTAGGTTCACCTAGCCCACGTAACAAAGAAAATCACTAGAATGAATTTGAGGGAAGAACAAGAAGATTTATTTACATGTCTCACTCTACATTTTGGATTATTATTCTTAAAAAGGATTAAAAATTTAAGTGTGCATAATAAACCATTTGTGAGTTGCAAAAAAATAATGATGACAATTGCGAGAAGAGACAAAATAGTTTATTAGTTTATATTTTTTTAATCCATTTTGCCTCATATTTTTATCATCACAGAGCATCTTTTCAGTTAAGAGCATGTTTTACCTCTAATTTTCATACATGGATCAAATAAATCGATCTAAAATTTTGGAATCTTTTGCACTCAAGTGTAAAATGTCATTTTCATATTTTTGAGTCAATTTGAGGTATTTGCATAACCATATGTTAGGAAAGGAATATTGATAATTACATGATAGAGATGGTGAAATTAAATTTTAATATATATAAGTAAGTATGCCTCACATGTAAAAAGGGGGATGCCATTTTGATCAATAAATGCAAGCCGCCTTGAACATTTACTCATGTAATTTAATATTGTCACGGTCTCATTTTCCTCTTCTACTGCAAATTTATGTGTCGAGAGTAATTAATGTTTAATGTCTCTTTCATTTATTTCCTAGGTTCTCTTTATATTGTGTTGTGAAAATTTTAAGTAGATCACCATAGTAGGTTGTAATTAGATTAACCAAATAAATGTGTAATTTAGCAATTTAATTGGTAAAGCTTACTTTTAGTTTGGATAAATTTAAATCTCCTTTGAATATATATATTAGTATCATTCAAATTTGAGTATAAGTTATATTTGGTGCTCTGTTTAAAATGAAAAGCATGCCATTTCTAACTATAAGGAATTAAGTGCTTAAAACACATCTATTTTAGGAGTTTTCTCTTTTCTCTCTACTCTTCATTTATTTATTTATTTTATTTGAGAAATTTTTTTAGATTAGGTTAGTTAAGGAAGTTTTAAAAGTTAAATCAAGTAAAGAAGGTGTAGGGAGTGGCTATGAAGGATCCATTTGGTCTAAAAACACCCCTTTATTGGTTTAAATGACCAATACCCTCCAACTTGTGCACTAAATCACACTTTGTGATCCTAAAGTGAGTTGGACATAAGAGCACATCATTCCTCCCTTTGGTGTGTAAATTTTATGCATCAACATGGCTACTACATGCAAGTCTTAACAACCCCGAGTAGATTACTAACATTTACACTATATGTGTCGGTAATAATTACATAAAAATGCCCCATTGCATAAAATCCATTGATTACTGCAGCATGAATACATCTGCTATGCCCTCATCGGTTGATCTTTTTCAAACACACATTCAATGGTCATATATTACATTGTTTAGGAGATGATGACCCACAAATAGCCTTGTCATAGTTGCATGAAAGTGAGTGTGTTCGTCACTTTATTGAAAAAACATGTCTCAAAATTTTCTATGACAAGGATATTATTGGAAAACCATGGAACAATATTGTCAAGACTACACTAAATGAAGTAATCAATTTCAAAGACATAACAATATTAATCATGTCCCATCTCATACACTCAAAACCATATTTTCCTCGTGTAATTTTTTTATATGGGTCTTATATTTGATCAACAGAGTTAACCTTGAATCCACACATAGACATAAATTTATCATCATGGCTACCGAATATTTCACTAAGTGGGTTGAATAAATACCTTTGGAAACTACTAATGGTGATGAAATTTTTTTATTTATTTTTTTAATTATTGGTAAATTAGTTTTTTGAAAGGGACTATACCCTTGTACAAAAATCTCAACAGCCAGAAAGGGCAAGAGAAGAACAGAGAAAGGATCAAAATCTGGATACAGAGAGGAGATCAAATGGAGCCAAACTCCAAAACGCAAAAACGAAACAGAGCAGAAAGCAGCCAAGCTGCAGCGACAAAACAACAACTAAACAAAAAAAACAACAACGATCAAACTGCAAACTAACATCTCTGGACCAGGCTTATTAAAGACCCAGAAAGCATGTGAAGGGTAGGAATTTTTTTATTTATTACTCAAACATATTATTACTGATTTTGGGGTTCCCTCTTTCATTGTTATTGAAAATAGAGCATCTTTTAACAATCACATTATCAAGAAATTTTGTGCCAAGTTTCAAATTAAGAAAACTTTTTCCACACCTTACTATCCATAAGGAAATGACCAAGATGAAGCTACCAAAAATACCATTGTTAATATCTTACATAAAACCATTGATAAATATGGTAATCGACCGGCATTATCAAATTGTTAATGCCCCTTGGGCATACAATACTAGTGTCCATACACCTACCAATACCACTCCTTTCTCTTTGATTTATGTGACTCAAGCTATCTTTCCCTTCGAATTGAAAATCCCTTCACTACATGTTTCCTTAAAAGATATCATTAAAGAAAATTACTATCATGAAAATTTCTTGCATGAGTTGTAGTTAGTTGATTCTAAGTGTGTCCATACCCTAGAACATCTTCGTATGTATCAAGATTGCGTCAAACACACCTATAAAAAGAGAGTTAATGTGCATGAATTCTAGGTTGGTGATTTTGTTCTTAAAAATTCAAAATATCACTAATGTTGAGACTACATTGATAAGAAAGCTCAAGCCCAATTGGTTGGGCCATTACATGATCATTGAATGAATGGGCCCTGGTGTATATAATTTGGCCACGCTGATGGTAGGACCGTTAAGAAACCTATGAACATCATAAAGTTGTGGCAATATTACATTTTATATATCAATATAATTATTATTTATACATAACTATGTAGTAAAAATTATAAAAAGATATAATCATAAAACAATATATACATTTAAATAATTTCCAAAAATGTAAAAACCAGGACTGATTTCTCTAGCATAGATTATTAGCACTTTACATTATATATGTTGTTTATATTTTTGGTTTGGTAGAGAGAATTTTTCTTCTTTACACATATGCGTTCATGGGAATATTGAGTATGATGCAAGACGTGAGAGATTGATACATGAGTAGGGGAGCTATTGTAGTTTCTTAAATACTCCTTCAGGGGTAATCCCTCCACACAAACTAGCTATTATTTCATGTAATTCTATATATCATTTGTTATGTCATTCCATCACATTATGATCCTCTTGTTTTCTATACATGATTGTTAGTTATGTTTGTAATTACTTGTTTGCTACTATTCTTGTGGCCCAAGGGTCGTGTGTGTATCTTATGACATCATGGGTGTCCCATGTTTGTGGCATCATGTATTTATTGTGTGACATTACATATCTTGATTGTATGCACTAGGTTCTTGATTATCTTGTAATACTATGGGCATCCCATGTTTGTAGGAACTACATATTTTTATGTGACATTGTTTGCAATGTTATATTTGCATTTTCATATGCACTACTATTGATGATTACTACTAGTTTTATTATTGACATTATTGTTACTATTATTCTTGTTGCACACCATGATATCCACCATACCCATACCCTCAGTAGGTACACATTCTTCTTGGTGGCCACCACATCATCCCTTCACGTGTTTTCTATGAATATTATCAAACTTATCAATACATGGTTATACATCTATTTTTGAGATAAATTCTCAAACTCTTTATCACACGTGCCTCAAAAGAGGGGGCATGCATATAGGTATATTTTAAACCTATAGGAGACACAAGTAGGTATAGGTAAACACTATTCAAAAACATCATTAGGCATGTAAATTACAAAAACAAGCATAAGGTAAAAATTTACAAGTATTTAACAAGATCGTAAAAGTGTTCCTTTCCCATTTATATGCTTTTGCTATGAGGGATGTTACAACAAATTTCTCAACAGTTTCATATTTTCACCTACAGAGACACAAAATTTTGACACAATTTAAAAATCATATGGCTCATTTTAAATTAATTTTAGGCACATTTCAGGGGCTATGGTATGTTTCATTCCTTATTTTTCATAGAAATCACTTTCAATTTTAATTTTAGGGATATTGGGGGCACAAGTCTCATTTTCTCTACAAATTTTAGCTTTATTCGCTTTCTACTCAAATGTGCAAACACATGGGGAAAGTATGGGTTAATTCATTCTCTTATATATTGTGTGTCCTAATATATAAAATTGGGCTTAGATCCATCTACAATAGTGTGGTTCGTGGGGTCATGGAATGTATCAAATTAGTTAAGTTCTTCATAGGTAGTTATTTGTCTCTTTTTATACCTAAAGGGGAAGATATAAGAGTTGCTAAATGAATTTGATAAAAATCTTCTTCCTTCATGCGGTGCTTTGGCTCCTCACTCATTATCTATTTTTTCCATTCATGTGTTGGGTTACATATACCAAATATTGTGGCATCTCCTTGGCATAATTGGCGATTGATCAACCACAATTTTTTGGTAAAGTTCAACAATACAAAATGCAAGTACAAGAAAAGAATGGTGATTTTTTCCCTTTAGAAAATGAATAGGTGTATTCCTTCCATGTTTTTAATTTCTTTATTTCACTCTTTTGATTTTCATATTTCATTTACATTACATAATTACATTTGAGATAAAGTTTAATTCTTTATAATGGACTTTGATTATTTTTGTGTTGTAGGGTTTCATCACGGAGTATGCTATTACGTTGGAGTATAGTTTCCAACACAACATAGTTAGGCACACCGACACATCACTCGATAAATTTCTAACTTCTCACTCGAATTCCACACAAACTACCAAGTTCCTTTTGGTTTTGACTTGTCAAGATGTGAATCATGTACTCAAACTTTTATAACATAACATAAAATACATAGGATGTAATAACATAATATAAAAGAGATAAAACATAATAATAAGGAGATTTATCATTCATTCATTAATGTATAAAATCAACAACAAAATTTTAATACCAATTACACCTCATGCATTCCTACGAACTTGGGAAATCCATACTAGATTATCCATCAAAATATATAAGCTCATAAAAACGCACACTTATTATCATACCGACTTGCATACATATGGACATAATACATGTTTTAATATATATATAATAATCAATTCCTAAATATAGTCTATATGCTTGCACTTTCCTATAATTAGGTGTCATCACATGGTTCTCCATAAGCAACCTACTATGTGCTATAAATAACCTCTTCTTCATTCCAAATTGCATGCGCTATAAGTAGATCCAACCCCATGCTATAAATAACTTGCTTTATTTCCCATACCATGCTATACTTAGCTTCCTCCATCCATGCATAACCTATATTTATCTTGAATCTTGCATGTGCCTCATCCATACTTCTATTTTTGGCTTGCCTTGGTGAATATGCCATCTCCTCGCTTCCATCTATTTTAGCCCATTCCACATTCCTAGCTAAATCATTTTCCTTTTGTTCTTATGTGCGAACTTGTGTGCATTGTTCTATTTTCACTCCCATGTATACCTTCATTCCCTATTTTGGACTTGTATTATCTCCTTTTCTTGCACACATCTTCATGTGTACCATTATGACTTATAAATATACTCTTCATAGATATAAATTCCCTTCTCCACACGGTCTTCATCCTCTATTTGTGGCTTATACTTATCCAAATATTTAATCCACCATTACCCCACACTAGGGATTTTTTTCATCGATAATACTTGAATCAATTAATGAATGAATAAATAATCATGTCTAAAAAAGAATCTAGGAAATTCACAAAAATTTAAGGAGTAAAGAAAATGTACTATTGTGCACTCTAAAACTAGGCTCATGGCATTGGTACGATTTTGGGAAATTCTAGGATGATTGACACCTCTAGCTATTTCCATTCTTCTAGTGTAATATTTGACCTTCTTGGTGATGATTCAAAAATATTGGGCATCTTCTCCAGGGTTAGTTCTCTAGCCTTCTCCTGCATCTCCTTCAAAATTATATCCCATTCAAAATCCATTCCTTCTAGGTTATCGACCCTCCTCATCACCATGGTTTGCACCTCTCCTAGCCTTGCATCTATCCTATCTCACTTAGCTTTATTAAATTATTTCTTGTATTCTACCTCTTATAAAAATTTTTCGTGCCACCATATTTCTTATATACAATAAAGCCTATAAGTGGTCTAATTCTCTTCATCTTCTATGAGGTGCACCATTATTATTGAGGTGTCCTTGAACCTACCAAAAATTTCCTCGACATAAGCACAACTTCCTTCATCTCGGTGCCTAGGTCTTCATACACCTTTATTATTTGATCAACAGCTTTCTTGTGTTCTTGTGCTAAGTCCTATGTTGTTTACCCCTACCCTTTATTCACCTTCTCTATTAATAAGTCAATAAATTATTCCATGGTGTCAATTTCCTAATTGTATTAATCTCTTCCTCCAAGGCTATGTCCAGAAAATAATTCAAATGTGCATAATTAATTGTGATGCTTTGGAATTTATAAAACTTAGCTGGGTTTTGGCCTTATTCAACTATACAACCAACTTCCTATTCTTTTTACTTACATATTCAGAATTTTCCTATGCACGGTGAGGCTTCCTTGTCCATGTTTTAGCGTGCAACTTCATTTCCCATCTTGACTAACACGTTGCTTTCATGTGCGTCTGATAGATGCATTGATATGAAAATTGGGAGTTTATTTGTGGGATCTCTTCTCCCTTTTAGCTTGCTGATGACATCCTTGTTAAGCTCGAACTCGGGCTCCTCCATGTGTGTTTGCATTGCAAAGGATAACATTTTATGTGTCCTTGCATGATCATGTGATCTTTCCATCATCTCCCAACCATACAGTTTGTTTGTCTCCATTGAGCTTTGGAATCTCACACTTATTACTTTTATGGGGTCATCGATGTAGGACATTTGTTTTGGGAGGTGAGACATTCCTTGGCCTTATGGCTCTTGTGATGACTTTGGGTGTTTTCTTTTCATGCTACGTGATCCTACGAAAACTCCTATTCTTCCTATTTCCCTATGTCTTCTTGCTTATCCTCATGCGTATGCTCCTCAAAATTCACATGTTATTGTTCCTATTCCTACTCTTGTTAATAATCCTTTTCCTCTTCCTATATATTTTACTCTTTCTCATATTTTCTTCTTCTTCTCCACAATGTGAATAATAGGACTTCTTTCTCTCTCCTCATCCTCTCCAGCCTTTATAGTTTCTTCATCTTGCACTTCCACTTTTAGGATAGTTGTTGTCATGTGGTCTATTTTAGGATTACTAGAGGTTTCTTTGGGGTGAACATATGGAATCATCCCCTCTTTCCATCCACCTTCTCTTCTTAAAGTTTTGATCCCTCAAAATATCTTCCTCTTCTTCTGCCTTTAGAGTGGGCTTATACATGTTCTTTGGTATTCGTACAATTGCTTTCCTTGATGGGGTGGTGCAAGAATGATTTTACACACTTCAAAAACCTTACCATCCATTAAATTGGTATTCAAATATATTTAGACCCATCACGACTCCTTCCCTACCACCAATTTCATGATGGGATAAATATTTATCATATCAAAGTCCGTTATCTCCATGTAGAGTGCCTTAGTCTCATATCTATACATTTTTATCAAAGTGTGGTAGTCAACATCTATCTTATCCACATTAAATTTGAGTGGATTTGCATCCTTGATTCTATTGACTATGCTCTTGAAGTATTTAGTAGTGAATGAAATTGGGATTTTGTACCAAGAGTCCATCTCTTCATTCAACAACAAAAACCTTCCATGGCTGAAATGTTGCATAACTAAAAACTATTCCTTCTCTCCTAGTTCTATTGATAAATCTCTAACTATGCACCATTCATTCTTAAAGGCATATTTTAACCCTCTTATGTCATCTATCCAAGAATGACTTATAAAAATTTGTGACCATGTTGTCACAAATATATTTGGAAATATCCTTTCTCGGTGATCGCTATTCTCCAAGGGATGCTTCCATTCTCTCCTTTTCAATCCATCCAACATGCTAGTCTCCTAGAATACTATGAGGAGTAATATCGACCCCATGTAATTTTCTCTCCTTTTTCAAGTTGTGTATTTGTCTCTTCAACGATGCTCTCAACAATGTACTAAGTGTTGTTGTACTGGATCCTTACACCATCTTATGTGTGAAGTGAAAGAATTTCTTATTTACTTTAGACCATCGCTTTGAGGTTCCTAGCTTGTAGCTTACCAAGTGTGTAGATACTCTTGTTGCATGGTCTGTAATTTTGGTTACACTAAACGTGTGACCTCCCCGATAGTGAAACTTGGTTTTTTTCTCCTCTACTATAATATCGTCACGCATATATATGGAAATTTCTGCACCGCTATCACGCATCTCGGTCATTTTTTTGATCAACTGCATGGTGTGCGCATCCTCCTACCCATAAAATAAAAGTAGTACTTATGGACCCTTGACATTAACCACTAAAATAAACACGTGGTATTACTAAATAATAGTAATTCAAATAATTGTAGGACCCCGATATCAACCAAGGTCTTGCACACTACTTCGTCTAACATAATTTACAATGTTGTGGTTAAATGACTTGTCTTCTTTAAGACATCATTTTTTATATCACTTTCATGTCTTGGCGTGTGATGGTTATACTCGTTAATTTTTCACTTAAAAATTGAGATGTCCATGGTATCCCAACTATCACTTCTATGGGTATGACATTTTTTGAGTACCAATCATTATGGTTTTATTCTATTGTCTTCTTGTTATTGGGTACCATCCTCCTCGTGCCATCATTTCCTTTGATTTAAACTTATACAACCCATATAAACTATATATCCTAGCTTCTAAGTTCTCCTTTTACTCCAACTATTCAACTTGTACCCTTTTGGTCTTAAATTCTCATTCTAATAGAACTTAAACCTCTTGAACCCACCGTGTTCCTTAATTTTTCAAACCAAATACATGCCCTAACTTAGGAATGTCCACTTTACTCAGCCCTCAACCCTAAATCTCAATTTTCCTAACCCTTCTAGAACTTCACTCATCATTTTATCAACCATAAGGAATTTTGGTTTTGGTTTCTCGTTACCTTCCTCAATGCTCTCGGTTCACAATGTACACCGGTTCACCGGAGCTCAAAATCACACAAATCACTAAGGTTCTCTTTTCACAAGGTGAATTATAACAATTTCTCATGCTTATTTATAGATTTCAAAAAACTTAAGCATTTAAAGTTATAGGTTGGGTGATGATTTCCTACCAAAGTTTTTTGTTTCCCACCTTTTTCTAGCCAACACCGGGTCTTCCAAGTTCCTCTTCCACACACGAAATGTATAGCCTTTAGGTGTGTAAATTATTTCTTAGGATACATATCTTCCTATGCACACTATTCTACACATGAATACTTTCTTTCCAAGGAAAAAAGCCTCTTATGCATGCCTCTCGCATCACACCTATCCTCTCTTTACGCCATAATCCAAATAGTTTTCTTCCTCCCATGTTTCCTACCTCGCGTATATGCTATTCCTCCCATACATATATGAGAAAGTAATTCCATCAATGATTAAATCACACCATTATTTCACAAGCATCATTCACCATTTTGAACATTAAATCACTACTAGCCATTTATTATTTTCTAACATAGATGCTTATACATCCATCCAATTCTTACTCTTTACCATCCACCCCACACTAAAAGCATGCACGGTCACTTATGCATCATGTCTTAACAAATACATCAGCTCTTGCACGTGAACGCATATTACAATAGAATAAAATAATACAACAATGGAAATATAATCTAATGAAAATAATACCTTATTACAAACATAAAATAAGCTTATTTATAGTAGTGATTTAACCTACTCCCATTAAAGTAATCACGAAACATGGTGTCATCCAACACCTATAACTAACATGCACATGGATCTAGTATCTTGGTTACTATAAAGTGTCCCAACCAATGAATGTTGAACTTCCTTGCATGGTGTGCAAAATTTGAATCATATAAATGCACCATTTCCCACAATCGTAAAAAGACTTGTTTTGATATTCATGGCATGCCAAGCCTTTTGTCTAATAGTTTATTTTTTCTAACTCCATTACAAACTTGTGTTCCTTTTATCTAACTGCATTAATCTATTAATGCACTCTTTTACTACTTTGTCTCATAATGCTCAAAACACACAGGGAAGGGTAACATGAAATCCACAGAAAATTTTTCTATCCACTAAACACCAATTGAAATGGTGTTTCCTTATTTTGACTACTTATATGTGGTCCTATGTGCCCATGGTACAACTAATACTTTTTCATCCCAATCCTTTTCTTCCCGCATCACAATTTTTATCAATATGTGATCCAATATCTTATTAAAATATTTTGCATTACCATTATATATGTGGGTGATAGGGATTAGTCTTATGATGATCTACCATAAATTCAATTACCAATATTCTAATTGTATTATTTAATAAATGGGTTCCTTTATCACTTGTAAGGCTCAATGGGAAGCCATAACTACTAACAATATTCTCCCATATGAAGTATGAAACTATATCAATGGTACATTACTTGGTGGATGCTTCTTTTTCCCATCACGTCGATAATTTATGCAAGTGATGATGTATCATGCACTTGTCCTCCGTGATGTTGGCACAATTGGATAAAAAAATTCAATTTCCCATTTATCAAATGGTTCTATGATTACTATGGGTCGTAATGGTATCTCACCATGCTAACTTGGTTTTCCCATTCTCGACAAAGTGATCACAAACCTTGAAAAATTCCTTGGTATTTGCGAGTGTCTCCCACAAAATTCTTGTGAGGAGTATCTTGTGTGTAGTGGCTTCTCCAACATAATGGCCTCCCACAATTCCACCATGTGCTTCTTCCATTATTTCCTTATGCTCATTATCCGTACACACTCCATAATACCTCATATCTACCCATTTTATATAAGTATCCCCTACAAACTAATAGGGTACAACACAAATATCTAGTTACTTCTTTTCCATTGTCTTCATTCCTTTAGGTGTATTTCCCATGCATAATAATATCTATATATCCTCTAAATATGATGGGACACACAACAACCTAAACATTTGTGCATATAACATAGTGTCCTCAATATTTTGTGCATATTCTCTATAGTTGATGCATGAAAGATGGCCATGATCAAAATTACTCTTTCGAGGATTTGCTATAACTAAAAATTCAAACTTCTAAAATAAGATAATCCATCTACAAATGTGCCCTTGTAATAATGGCTTATTAAGTATATAATTAAGTGCCATGTGATCAATGTAAAACATAAATGGTATCACCAAAAAATATTGTCTAAATTTATGAAGTGCGTACACCATAGATAATGCCTTGCGCTTTCAGCTTGTATAAATTTTCTCAAATGGTGTCATCTTCCTACTTGAAAAACAAATAAGATGATCCATACTACCTTCCCCAGGCTGAGCCAATATTGTTCCAATTTCTATTCTAGAGGCATCTATATGGACATGAAATAGAAAATTCCATGAAGGAATCAGTAGTATAGACACAATTGTCAACCTTTCCTCTAGTGTCTCAAATTCCTTCTCACAGCACATCCCTCCAATAGAACTTCCCTTTTCCTTTAAAAATTATTCCAGTTACATGACTATCTTAGCATAGCATTTGAATAATATTTTGGTAGTACCATGTATGTACAGGAAATATGTGCATCTCACTCGATTTGTTGGTTCTTCTAAGCCTAGGATACATGTAATCTTCATCGAGTCAATGAAAATACCTATCTTGCACATGATGTGCCCCACCAAGTGTGCCAAAAAGTGTTGCAAAGATGCACTTCTTAATATTCAATGATATGCTCAATTATATACATATTTCAAACATCAGTCTTAAATAGTCACAATGGTATTTGATTAATCCATAAACAAATCAGTCATCATGATACACCTACAAAAATTGTCTATGAAATCTTTGAATACATGTATAAAAATACACAAGAATACCACTGGTGCATTCTTAAGCCCATAAGACATAACTAGATATGCATAAAAACCCCACTCTATAGAAATTTTTTTCTTAGGATGATCCTCATGTGCTATATGTACTTGATGGTATCTTGAGAAAAATATTGTAAAATAGTAAATCTTGCACCCTACCGCACCTTCAATAATATCTTCAAGAAATGGTGTTGGAAAGGGATCAATGATGCATAAAGAATTCAAAACTCTATGATCAACACAAATCCTTATCCTCCTATCCTTCTCGATTCTTATAACCATTAGAATAATCCACTTTGATTATGCAATAGGTTCAATGATTCCTACTTTTAGCTTCTTATAAATTTCATCTTTCAATTTGATGCACAAGCTGGGATTCATTTGGTAAGGCCTTTTGCAACCAGTCATGCACAAAACTTAAGCTTTATCTTCATCTCCCCTAGTGATGGATGGAATCCCTTTAACTCATGGCATTCCTTTGGAAATAGGTCTTAGAACTTGCAAATAATTTTAATTATTTTTGTAACCTTTTCCTTAGACCAACATTCACCAATTATTACCTCCTTAGGTGTGTCTTATATTCCTATATTAACTTTATTTGTTTTAAGTGGCATATGGTATGTGCATGCTTGTTTATTTGTAGTGTAAAAACCTCACACTCATCTTCTATGTGTTATATGTTTAGCTATTTAACCTCTTCATCATCAATGAGATAGACCAAATTTCCTTTTTCCTTTTCCCTCTAGAACGATCCAAGACGTGTTCCCGAGAATACATCCATTGCAAGTATTTGTGCACTCAAATGGAAGAATATTCTCTTATAACTCGAGTTATAAGGTCTTTGATTTTCATGTCTCCTATATCAATGCAGCTAATTATCTACATAACTTTATTGATAGGGGTTTAACAATAAAATAATTGAACATTCACACGATACTTGAGGTCAAATCATTCCAATTTTTTGTCCCCTACTTCAACTCCACATGGATGTACTCGCACATGCCCATTCACGCAAAGATAGAAGAAAAATTATAGACCCACGGACAAAGTGGTAACACGTCTTGTCCTTACATCCAATTCATCTCACAATTTTAAATGTGTGTCATGGGAGGTATCTTCCCATCATATGCTGGTATTTATGAAGGAAGAATATTTTTTGACAAACCTTGTCAAGAAAGTATTTCGTATTTCATACCACATGAGAAAATTGTCTCTATGTGTGGCCCACCATTGTGTTGTTGTTCCTATCAACAAGTATACTAACATGTTTTTTATACCCTTCATTTCATAATTATTCCTCCATTGCAAGAATCATTCAGTTTATCTTCTCCAAAGGTGAACTTGGGTAGCGTGGTATTTTGTAAGCACCTAACCACCTAATTCCTTATCACTCGTGTGAATATTTTGTGACACTCATGATTGTGGGTTGATAAAATATAGCCTAAGTACTAGAGGTGCATAAGGATGGGGCATGTAGGAAGCAGGCGCAAGGGTGCGCAGCAGAAGATCAACGTATATGGGGTGCACCGAGGAGAAAATTTAGAGTTTGTATTTAGCCTTTTTACATACCGTGGGCTAAGAATAGGTTGGAGTGTGGGCATGAATTGCGTAAGAACAAGAAGACTTAAAGAAGACATAAGGATATTTTTGGATCAAGTGGAAGATCAAGCGACATGCTGAGTTAAGCTAATAATAGGATTATATATGGAGTTATTAATAGGTAATCTATTATTAGGCGAAGCTTACATGCTTCCTAGTTGCTTTTGTAGTGGTGCATGGCTATTATTAGCATGCAACCTATTTTTAAAGTGCATGAGTAGTGAAGGGAAAGTCCCCACTACCTATATATATGTATTGATTTTCATGGCTAAGATAAGAGGTATTACGTGTGAATGATTATGTAAGGTTATGTTGCTTTGGTTTATGATCATGCCTAACTTATGAAAATTGTATATATGTATTCAGCTTATTGTGGATTACTTTAATGGATCATTGTGGTTGGATTCTTGTTATTGATGTTTTTCTTGATGGATCTTGCATGGTAAATATGTTACTAGTTCTGGTTTTATTCTTTATGCATTATGGTTGTGATCTAGATCTGTTTATGATTTATATTGATTCTTTATGAACTATGGTTATGATCTAGTTCTTGCATGAATCCGATGATCCTATTTACGCACTATCCCTTTAGCGATTAAGATATTGATTGTAAATGTAGATTTGGAAGAGTGACCTATGGATAGCTAAACCCCAACACACACGGGGAAAGAGTAGGTGTGTTGAAAGATGGCAGACTGCGGTAGAAAGGTAGAGAGAAGATATATAGATTAAGTATAATGAATCACGAGAGAGGGAAATGATGAAGAGACATGACATTGAGGAGTATATGGATTTAAGGAGAGAGATGGATCAGGAAGGTTTTGGAGCTCACGTGGAAGATGTGGAGGTAGAGCATTTAGTTCTACCATTCATAGGTAAGTTTGGTAGAAGGCCCCCTAATCTTTTGATGAGAGTGCATTTGAGAAAGAAATATTAATATCCACGGGCATGCATCCGATCCAACCCGTGAGCTATCACTTGTGCTTGGTGTTCCAGTTCTTGAAATAGTTATTGAGAATTGAGCTAGTGTAGGTTCTTCAAAGTAGGGATATGTAGCTTTCATTTTCCTTTGAATATATGAGTTTCTCAGATGGCTATGTAATATTATTTGTTTGGTGGTCCTATTAGCGGTATATTTTTTGGTGCATCTTCAGGGAAGAACGTGGGCATGTAGAACGTTGGTAATACATCTGGAAGTAGCACAAATTTGTAGACTGTGGGAGCTCAATTTAGTACAACTGTTGGAATTTAAGGCAAAACATCCTCTTGTCCATTTGCTACTACAGGGGGAGGATCAGGAGGAACATGTGGTTCATGATCTAGTAGATCTGGTGGTTTTGGAGGTGAAGGGAATACTAGAGGTAATATAGGTTATGGATCTGGTGGGCATGGTCCACACCAACCCCAACAAGTTTATTACAAGATGTCTCTTTGCCTACCATAATACATAGGAATTGAATATGCAGCTGAACAAGTGCATATGTGTGAGATACTATAGTGCGCTAAGGGGATCACAGATCATGAGTGTAAGGAAAGTCAGTTTGCTACTACTTTGCAAGGGCACACACATATTTGGTACATGAAGTATGATCTGAACTAGACTTGTGTAGACTACAATGCGTTGTGTGATGTTTTACTAATGAGTTCTATATACCTGATTTTGAACAAAAGAGCATCACCATGTCAAGGATATTAAGTAGGGCATGGCTAAGAGTGTAAGGGAGTATGATGCATGATTTAAAACTTTACTATCTAAGTCATGTTATTATTCACCCTAGCCATCATGAAAATGGTTTATTGGAGGTTTAATCACATATTTTAGAAGGGCACTTTCTCATAAGACATTTACAGATCTCGCGCGAGGTTTTGGAGGAATCTCTACACGTTGAGGAAGTTGGGAGTGTAGACACTAGAGTTAGCCCATTTTTGGAGGCCCCGATCACATCCATGATGAAACAATTAGAGAAACTATCAACCAATTCAGCTCATGAGACACACAATGATATGTGGTGTATGGATTATAAGGTGGAAGGACATACTAAGGATAGTTTCCCATGTAAATCAAAGCATGCCATGTTGTTGGATTATGAGATCTGTCTGAGTGATGTGTCAGTGTGCCTTGGGCTATTCTTGTAAACTAAAAGACTACATTTTGGTTATGTTGCCCCCTTTTGTAGCACATGATCAAGAAGAATGTGTCTTTTATTGTAAGATTTTATGTCTACCACTCATGATACAAAGAATTGTAGATTGATTGATCAGATTCATGATGCCATTGAAATTGGTGTATGTTAGACCAATGTTGTAAACAATTCTAAGGACCAAGGTGAACATTAGAATCACAATCATAATGAAGGGTTCTCTCCGATAGAGGTGGAGGTAGAGGTTATTATGGAGGATTCGGAGAGCCAAGTTTGTGATGATGGAAGAGGTAAATTCCCACGAGGAACCTATTTCACATGTGCATCCCCTAATCATTATAGGTGCGAATACCCCTAGAACATTGTTTTCTCATGACATGGAAAAAATCATAATTTTGAGGAATGCCTAGATTTGTATGAGCATATGAGAAAGCAAAGTGTAAACATGATAAAGGCAAGGGAATGGTTAGAGTAAAACGCATTATGGAAGATCAGTAGATGTCAAAGTTAGCACCTGACCCTAAGATGATACATGTGCTGGTGACTACACACACTTACGCCGCATAGGCTCATGAGAATTTGAAGCAGAACCTATTATTACAAAATAGGAAGTATTGAATGAAAAGTACTCATATCCTTCTTACCAAAAGGAAGTTTTTCAGAAACTATGGAGGTTATTAGAAACTTATAGGGTGAGATACAATGCTTGAAGGAGCGATCCAGTGTTGAAGCAAGAAAAGGCGCTTAAACTTCCTACAAAATATGTTGATGACTTAAAGGAGGTTTGTAAGATGTTGCACCAAGAAAACATCATTCCTTTGTTAGGGGAATGGTTGAGGGAGAAGGTACCACGCGCTGGAGTTGAGCATGAGAGATAGATATTGCATGCAAACTTACCTCCTCACAGTCTTGAATATGATAAAGAGATCAATTTGAATGCAGTTTTTGATGGATGGTTGTTGATCAATATATTGATTGATACAAGTGCATAAGTAAATGTACTCACTTTGGATGTGTGGAATCAAATGGGGAGACCACCATTACAACCATATTCAAATGTGTTGTATATGGTGAAAGGACTAAAGCCACACCCATTGGGGTATTGAAGGGTGCTACTATTACTATAAAAGGGGTCAAGTTTAATTAGGACTTTGAGGTCTTGACGCATGCAAAAGTAGATAGTTTTCCATCTTTACTTGGGCACCCTTAGTGCTATGCAAATAATGTTGATCTACGCTTTAATAAAGGTTATATTAGTTTTGAGAATAAAGAAGAGTGTGTGATTATTCCTTTAATAGATGGGAAGGATGCACCTTATGTAGAACCTTTGAGTGAATAGGATTTGAATAGGATATACACACATCCAAATCAGAGACCATGAAGTTATTGAGTCATCTAAAGAAGGTATTATTCAATGGGGATGATGCTCAGTCTATGAGTGATATAACTAGTGTTTGCTATGATAACAAGGCACATGGAAGATATGAAATTTTTAGGAGGGAGATCAAGAATACAATTATGCATTTGATCGGTTCACACATGGTTAGGTGCTTGGGTCATATCTAGGTACCTCGATACACTTTGGAAAAGGAAACACCAATGTATTTTTGCACACCATGGAAGCTTAGTGGATAAATCAATTTGAAAGACGTATGATAGTTTATACTATGCATGAAATGGTTGTGTGATGGTGGAATACACACAAAGATAACCTTCTAGAGTGGCAAGAAGTGAGAATCACTATATCTACTAAGTTTCTTAGGAGAATGTACCTTCACATATTTATGAATTTCATGGGAAGTATTTTACTTTGCAACACGTTCGAAGTGTGAGAGACTCGGATGGAGGGGTAGGAGGCATTTCCACCATCACTTTGGGTATGTAATTTCTACACCACTCTAAGTGGTTGGGCATGCACATGATATGTTCATGCAGAGTTAACAAGGGAAATAATTAATTCATAGGAGATGACTTGGGTATGATTCATTATTTGATTACTTTTCCACTAAACCTCTAATACATGAAGAATAATAGATTATAAATTGCCTTAGGATGGGGGATAGTGAAAAAGATGAGGAACATCTGTTAGATATGTTTGGATATTTATCCTTGAGGCATGCTTTGAAGAAGAAGAGACAGACGAGGAACATCTTGTGCGTGCCTACCTAGAAAAGAAAAGGATAATATGGTCTACATGATTGATGATGAAGAAGTGGAGAATCTAGATGTTTACCACACTGTAGGTATGCATGAGGTCTTGGATAATGCAGGTGAAAAGGCACACAATTTTCATAAGCCTATGAAAAAAATAAGCTCAATATTGGGATGGATGCAGAACCTAAGGAGGCCATTATTGGTGACTATTAGTCTGAACAAGAGGTTTCTAAGATAATTGAGTTGTTGCGTGACTTCCAGGATTTATTTCCATGAGGTTATCATGAGTTGAAGGGAGTGCATCCCTCTTTGGGTGAGATGAAGATCAAGTTAAAGGAAGTTGCGTGCCCGATTAGGAAGAGGCCTTACAGGATGAACCCTAATCGCATGTTAAAGTTAAGGAAGAAATTGATAAGATGTTGAAATATGGGATCATTGAGCCCATTGAGGAATTAGAGTGGGTTAGCCCCATGGTAATAAGAATAAATAAGGATGGTAGGATAAGGATATGTGTGGACTACAGGGAATTGAATGCTACTTGTGTGATAGATCCTTTTCCCACACCTTTTACTGAGGATATCTTGGAGTGAATTGTAAGGTGTGAGATTTACTCATTCATTGATGGATTCTCTAGTTACCCTCAGGTGTGCATAGAAAAGGAAGACCAAGAAAATACAACTTTCACAACTGAGTGGGGAATTTTTTCCCGCATCGTTATGCCTTTAGGTTGAAGAATGCGCATGCGCTCTTTTTTACACATTGTTGTACGTGATTTTGAAGATTTTATACACAAGTTTTTAATAGGTTTATCTGGATGATTAGAATGTATATGGGCTGGTAAAATATCACTGTGAAAACTTAATACTCATGTTTGAGAGGTGAAAATAGTTAAGCATCTCCTTGAATATTAAGAAGTGTGTCTTTGCAACATCTTTTGGCACTTTGTTGGGGCATATTATATGCAAAGAAGGCTTGTTGGTAGATCCTGATAAGGTTATTGTTATTTTGGGTTTAGAGGAGCCTATCAATCAGAGTGAGGTGCGTGGGTTCTTAGGACATACAAGTCATTATAGGAAGTTCATTAAGGTATACTAAGATTTTCGTGCCCTTGGAAGAATTGTTGAAGAGTACAAGAAATTTCTATTAGAATGAGGCACAACAAAAAACATTTGAGACATTGAAGGAAAGACTTAATTCTGTGCCCATTTTGCACTTTCCTTCTTGGGTTAAGCCATTTATGTAAATGTTGATGCCTATGGCATGGCCATTGGTGTAGTATTAGCACAACCTGGAGATGGGATTGTTGATCATCCTATTTTTTTCAAAGAAGGAAGTTGACCCCACTGAAAATAATTACACAACTACAGAGAATGAAGCTTTGTCCATGATTTACATGCTGCATAAGTTTAGACAATACTTACTGGAAACTCCTTTATATTTTATATGGATCACATGACACTGAAGTAATTGGTTAATAAGACCATTTTGTAGGGGCACATATGCCGTTGGATTTTGTTGTTTCAAGAATTTGATTTTACAAAGTGGTTGTCAAGCAAGGAAGAGAGATTCTATACCGTATCATTTGTCATGCATTAATTTAGGCAAGGAAACATAAAGGATTGGGGACACAATTCCAGATGCACAACTATTCAGATTGAACTACATGCCCTCTGACTTAGAAGATATTGTTGTGTTTTTATGTACTAGAGTGACACTTGAGGGGATGAAGAGCTTAGAGAAGAAACAACTTGCCATATGTGCCACACCCTATATGTTGATCAATGGAGATTTATACAAGTTAAGATGTGATGAATTTTTACACCGGTGTGTACTTAAGCATGAGTTTGACGCCATTATGGAGGAATATCATGGTAGAATTGTAGGTGGAAATTATGCAGGAAATGTTATCGTGCATAATATTTTGTTGGTAGGCCTTTAGTGGGAAAAAATGTATAAGGATTGTATAGAATATTATAAGGCTTGTGACCATTATCAACACCTTGGAAATCTTGGGCATAGAGATGAAATGCCTTTGAGGCCTATTACTAGTGCAAAACATTTTGATAAGTGGGAAATTGAATTTGTGGGTCCTATTTCCCCACCCACACATAGGACTGGATCACATGACATTATAACTTTTACAGATTATCTTATAAGGTGGGAAAAAGTAGCTCCTACAAAGGATTGCATGGAAGCTACTACAACAAGGTTCTTATGGGAGAACATAATCAACATGTATGGATGTTCGTTGAGCTTGACAAGTGATAGGGGCACTCATTTCCTTAATGAGACTATCAAGATATTATTGGTAGAATTTATGGTGGTGCATCACTAGATAACCCCTATCATCCATAGGTCAATGGGTATATTAAGTCTTTCAATAAGATATTGGGACACACATTGAAAAAAATTTGTGAGGTTGGAAGGAAGGACCGGGGCGATAAAGTCTCGATATACTTTGGGCATACGAACAACTTATAAAATATTGAATAAGTCCTCACCATTTCAATTGGTTTTTGGCGTAGAGGCTATTTTACCAAAGGAATTCCTATTAGCCTCCCTATGTATTGCGTATATAGGTGGATTGCATGATGAACAAGCACTTGAAGAGTGTATTGATAAAATGATGCATTTAGATGAAGGGTGCACCATTTCTCGGTGGATCCAAAAGAAAAAGGATAAGTAGAAAGCATGTAAAGATAGGCATATTAAGAATAAACAGTTTGAGGTTGGACAAATGGTTTTTCTAGGGAAAATTTTAGCGCGAATATTTGTAGTTTGGTGAATAGTAGAATTTTGGGAATTTGATTTTGGAAAATTTTACAACAATGGCAATACCTAGGTTTCACCCAAAAATCCCATAAATAATAATTTGTCCCATCTAAATTGCCAAGGAATTTCCAATCCCAATGTATATTTTTATATTAAATCATTGTATGATCGCAACGCTAGAATTTGAAAACATTAATGTTTCACTAATAAATCAACACACCATGATTTTAAAACATTAATATTTCTCTAATAAATCAACATGCCGAGATTTGAAAACATTAATGTTTCGCCAAGAAATCTATGGAACCTTATTTGGCCAAGAAAACATTCCCAAAATTTCCCGATATATACATAGAGGTGATGTTTTCCCACGATTTTCCAATTTGTGTATTTATGAAGTAGTAGAAAGGGACTTGGAAAATCGGTATATTACAATTTGCTTAAAAATTCACATAAATCTAGTTCTTTTCAAGGCCCGACTAGTGCATTGTAGTTTATATCCTGTAGCACTCACCGAAGGTGAGTCCTTAGTCTATTTGAGACTTGTTTTCTTTCATGTTGCATTGCTTTATCTATGATTCTGCCTTTGTAAGTTATTACAAAGCCTGAACATCCTCATCCTCATAACCACTATGATTTTTTATGTCATCTAGAATAGTCCTCCACTTGTAGAGAATCATAACTAGTTTTCCTATCTTAGATACTTAGATACATTTAGATTATATATAATATATATATATATATATATATATATATATATATATATATATATATAATATTTAAAATCACTTCATACATCTCCATGAGCTGCTACTCTGTATATTCCTTTCTTTATCAGTGTATCTTCTTTGAATATTTTTGTTAATGTTCTCTCTTCTGCAGTATATATATATATATATACACCACGGTTTCACTTTCTATTTATTCTACAACCAATACCATGACCATTTATCGGTGTCCTTTGACACTTTTGCCTCATCCCACAAGAGACCCAAAGGATATATAAAAATGTGTTACATTCTTGGTGTCACTCAGATTTCACCCTGAAATCTGCGACTACCCTATCCGAAAATTTTTCGTACTTTTAAAATAATGGGTCGTTTGTTGTTTTTATTGCCTGAAAGTTCTTGTATTGCGTCAAGATAATCCCAAAGAGCCATATTAGCCCTTTTCGCCAAATACCCAGATGCCCAAAATTGTTTTATTCTCATCGGGATTTGTCTGCATGGGAAATTTGTATTTAATTATTTTGAGCCCCGTATGAGGCTATTTGCGCTCTGTTTTAACTCTATTATGAGCGAATATGTTATTATTCCTATGTGCCAGAAGGGTTTTAACTTATTTTAAGTTTTGGGCTTTATTTGTAACTTTTGGCAATTTTTCGTGTTTTTGTGGTGTCCCGTTTCGTTTTCTGTGAAATTTCTCTGGAACAATTCCTTTACCGGGTAAGCCCGATTTTTGCCCGGAGCAAATGGAAAACATATACGCCCATTATGCCTCGAAGGAAGTCGCCATCGAGGTCCGGATCACTGGGAAAAAGCGGTTGTGCATGTGTGCCCTCGCGGGATGGGTGCATTTTGGAAAACAAAGGATTTAAGCTGCAATGGGAAAAATAGAAGCCGCAGGCATGATGGGAATTTTATACCTGCCTAGCAGGGTACTTTTTCCCGTGTTATAAAATTCACTTAAGCTGCAGTGGGAAAGTTAGAGGCTACAGGCAAGCGGAATTTATTGCCTGCCTTGCAGGTAAAAATTCCCATGGTGAAATAAAAGAAAAGTGACTTAAGTGAAATCACGGGATTTTATTGCCTGCCTTGCAGGGTAAATAATCCCATTGTCAAAGTCAAATCACTTAAGTGGATCATGGGATTTCCGGGGCTGCCTTGCAGGGTAAAAAATCCCATTGTCAGAAATTCTTAAAAATAGAATTCTATTATGCAAAAAAGTGCGACCCACCTTGGGTGAATAATAATGCATTAAATAAATATTTGTTAATATTTATTCACCCAATTTTGGCACCCAGGCTTGTGGAAAAGTCAACAAAAGCAAAGGGGAATAAATCAATTGGAAATAGAATTCTAAAATTAAATAAATTTAATTTATTTAATGCAGCCCCTTTTGAGAAGGAATTAATACTTTTTAAAGTATTAAATGATTATATTAATTCCTATTTTCAGTGGCTATGGTCAAAGCACACTGTGAAGCTTAAGTGAAGTGAAGTGTGGATGATTAAATTGAATTAATTTAATTGATTGGATGGCTGTCCTTAAACATGCTATATTTAAAAGAGAAGAGCTTGATTTTTAATTAATTAATTGCCTTTAATTGTTAGGGCAATTATTAATTATAGAATTGTGAAGGTTATATAAGCATGGGCAGCCATATGGGTGAATTATTTAATTCACAGGTAAAGAATTGCAGCCAAGAGGAAAAGTGCGCCCCCATTTGAAGAAGGATTTTGCTCAGGCAAGGTGGAAACAAGGCTAAAAGCTTCCAAATTTGGCGCATGCTTTGAAGGAGGTTGATCTTTGTCTGCATAATTGTTTGCACAGGTGTTACAGAGCTCAGGTGTTGTTGAAAGGATTCATGCTCTCTTTATGTGCAAATTAGACACCATTTTTTTGGGGCAGCAGGGCTTGAAAAGTGCAGATTTTTACAATTAAAATTCACTATTCATGCTCTGGTGGTCATTTTTGTCTGAATAAATTATAGGAATTCATCACAGTGCTTTACAAAAACAAAATGAGCTTTTATCAATGTCCAATACATTGCATATATCCTCTCAATCAAGAATTATTCAGATCCGCACTAAGATTGAAGAATTCCAAATCAAATAAGAAGAAAAAAACATATTCGACAAAGATAGACAAAGCTATGGCGAAGAAAGATGAAAAAGAAAGCACAACGGAGTCATGCATCACTTCTAAATTTGCAGATATTGGAAACATGGATCTAGGCTCAGAACCTCTTGCTAAATTGATAGACAGATCCAGAGCAGAAATACTTCACTCATGCGTGCGGCAGAGAACTTCACTCATGCGTGCGATTAAAAGCAAGTGAAATTATTCGAAATGCAAATTTTCCATCCACAAACCGGTTGCTTAATTTGTTATGCAGTGCGCAGATCCATATCCAGATGCAGATGCCGATGCAAATCCATATGCAAATCCGCATCCGATCCGATCTCATAGTCAGAAAAGCTTCTCGCACAAAGGCTTCATCCTCTTGTTTCGAATGTAGCCCATGAAGAAGACAGTGCATGGAAAATTCCTTCCAAGACCTTGTGCATGTTCTCTCATCTTCCAGTTGAAGCCTTCATTGAATTTTCATTCACCCTGAGTGCTTTCCAGAATTTTTAATTGCTCATATGCAATTAAAAATAAGGATGATGAGTTATCTACGGCCAACCTTGCACTGATGCATGTACAACAGAATAACTGCAAAAGCTTCAAGGATAAAAGAGAAGACAATGCGAAGGTAAAATTCCAGCTTGCTTCCAATTCCAACTGCTTGCAATTCCATCTTGTTTCCAGATCCAGCCGCTTCAAGATCCAACTAATTCCAAATTTGTTTCCGATCCAGGGCCAATCACCATTTGACGCAGACATGAAAAAGGCAAAGTTAGCTTTCCTCTTCCTTCTTCTTTCCTTCGACAAATTAATTGAGTGATCAATTAAATTATACAACTTAAAGTGATTGGTTTAAAATCCATTACTTGAAGAAGTCAACTACTTGGAGATAGGTGGTAGGCGTGTAAAATAGAAAGTTCTATTTTCAGTTGCAAATCATACATGTCATGCAAAGAGGAATTCCAGGAGGGAGATTGCTAGTTGTTTCTTCTCCGACTTCCACATGTGCCAGTTCAACTAAAGCTTCCAACTTGTAATTGCCCCTTTACATTCTATAAGTAGAGGAAGAACCTTCGGGTTAATCGATCAGATTTTGTAAGCAGCAATCTTGTGTTTTAGACTTTGTGCTGAACCCCTGAGAGCAACTTGAAGCAGAGGAATACAAAGGAGCAGGTTTTCGGAGAACTTTGTGTCACGGTGTACTTTGTTTCTTGCTTTTAAATCTTAGATCTCTTAAGTAAACTTTGTGTTATTTTAGATCTGGATCTAGAGTTTCCTTTGCTTATAATTCTGTGTGTTCATATCTATTAAGTTTCTTCTATGTGCATGCAATTAGCTCTGCTATCTACTAATTGGGATGCACATCTTCCCCATTTCTTCTCTCGTATTTCCTTTACTTTTTTCTTCTATAAATACTTCCTTTCTTAAACAGGCTTGCTTACTTATCGCAGAACTTCTTAGTTATGGTTCATGAACTAAGTGGTTAAAGTAAAACCTTTGATAGATAATAACACATTTTTATTGACAAATCGACACGGAGCCTCACCGGTTAAATGAGGGAGATTTATCTCATGACCGCCTAGGTTTGATGCTATGCGAAAATCTAGCCAACAATTCTGTAAGTTTCACGTTCTATAGGGGCATTTCCTTAAGAGACCGATGGAATGATAATCCGTGGTATAGACTCCGCCGAGAGTCGGGACCTGTAGGACCTGAAAACATATCAACTGTGACTAATTCCATGGGGTTCACGTCCATTTGGAGGATTTAGTCAGGAATGAGAGGTTAATGAAATGATGAAAAACAATAATGTATGAAATAGAGACCATACAAAGATGTCCAAAATGAAAAATTCAAGAAATGCAAAAGGGAAAAAAGTTACAACAATGAACCAAAACCAGATAATTAGCATTTGGAAAAACAAAAGAAAAAAATAGTAGTTGTGGGAAAAGTACAAACATCTTGTCACAAGCATGCTTCTTGTTACCACCATTTTCCTCACTACGATGTACTTCAAACTTTTTAAACCATGGAAACATAATGTATTGAATGTACTCCAAGCATGGATTTCCTTCAACAATTTGAGGAGCACAAAATGCTTTCTTTATCTTCACATTCACTTCCGCACTACTCTGTGAAAATAATCGTGTTATAAATCCATAAGAAAATGTATAGTAATACTAATTCTCTTGTATTAATGTTGAGGAAAAGTTGGAATCTATCTCTCCACAACAAGAATTTTCCAAAAAATAATGTAGGGGTTTACACCACCTCTTCTTCCTCCATGAAGATTGCAGCTGGGGACCAATCTTCGACATCTTTTCTTGTCCTTGTTGTGGCATGCTTACTTGTTAGCACCATTTTCCTCACCGATATGTACTTCAAAAATTTTAAACCATGGAAACATAATGTATTGAATGTACTCCAAGAATGGATTTACTTCAACAATTTGAGGAGCACAAAATGCTTTATTTATCTTAACTTTCACTTATGACACTTCTTGTGAAAATAATTATGTTATAAATCCATAAAAATGAATATAAATAATAATTCACTTTTATTAATGTTGAGGAAAAATTGGAATCTATCTCTCCACATCAAGAATTTTCCAAAAAAGAATGTAGGGGTTTACACCACCTCTTCTTCCTCCATGAATATTGCAGAAGTGGGATCACTCTTCGACATGTTTTCTTGTCCTTGTTGTAACATGCTTACTTGTTATCACCATTTTCCTCACTGTGATGTACTTAAAACTTTTTAAAACATGGAAACATAGTGTATTGAATGTACTCCAAGCATGGATTTCCTTCGACAATCTGAGGAGCACAAAATGCTTTCTTTATCTTCACATTCACTTCTGAAACTACTTATGAAAATAATGCTGTTATAAATCCATCATAAATTATATAGTAATTCTAATTCACTCTTATTAATGTTGAGGAAAGGTTGGAATCTATCTCTCCACAACAAGAATTTTTCAAAAATAATGTAGGGGTGTACACCACCTCTTCTTTCTCCATGAAGATTGTAGAAGTGGGATCACTA
Source organism: Taxus wallichiana var. yunnanensis (assembly GCA_018340775.1). NCBI lineage: Eukaryota > Viridiplantae > Streptophyta > Pinopsida > Cupressales > Taxaceae > Taxus > Taxus wallichiana. The sequence goes on from CM031236.1 coordinate 302,073,211, forward strand.
TTCGAAATCTTTTCTTATCGTTATCGTAATCTAGATAACATGTCTATAATATTTAATATAAAGGAAAAACATCAACATTTGGGGATATTTTTAATTCCTGAATCCTTCAAGTTTCTTGAACTCATTCTCCAAGTAGGAACACGATAGTATAAAAATAATACCCTTATCATGATTGTATGATATGTGAAACATCAGATCAAAGAATTCAAGATTCTCTCAAGAATAATGATACTTTAGCTGGCTTTGACACATTGACATTTCATTGTCAAGCCAAAGAACCCTGCATACATTCTCAACCTTGAATTCATAGTCTCATACCACAATGAGTCATAGATGGAAGACCATATATTCTATCTCAGATCCTTTGAAATGATGAACACTCTTGGTAATTAGATTATGATAGACCTCATACCTTTGATGAATCAATAATTTCTTCATGAGAAGATGCACACCTTATTTGGCTTGATGACAACATTTAGAACCTTTATAGAACAAGACAAACCTCTATACATTATGATAGAGCTCGGTCATCAAGACTCCTTCATTAATCAACTAAAGATCGATCATACCTTAGATGATTCAATAAAATCAAAGTCCTTCATGAGCAGATACATACTATAATTTGATTTCAAACTGAGCACAGACCTTGAGATCACCTATTTCTTGTTTGATTAGCTACAATAGAGACTTATTATCACTAGAGTGTATTATCATTAGACTTGTCTTTAAATTCTCAACAAATCATTTAAATTACTTGTTCTCTTCTCAAACATCTGATACATCTTTAGTTTGTTTGATGTATGCTCTAATTATTATTATACTAATGTAACACTCTTGCAAAAAGTAGCACATGTTAAGTGACATAATATTATTTTTCTTTATACATATTTCTCATGTTGATATTTCTATGCACATATCAATATCATTTAGTCTAATAAGTTGTATCTTTTTGTTTCAATTCTACAGATTCACCGATTCAACAAAATTACACCTAAAAAGGGAAGCTCAAATTCGTGTAAAAATGCTATTCCAACCCCTCCTGTTAGTGGTACTGGCATTCAAAAAATAACATCTTATTTTGAGAAACCATCTAAGGAAAGCAATCCTTCTCAATAGGACCATCACAATAAAGGGATAATGATTACATTCAAAATGAATCTCGAAATTTTTTATCTTCCCGATGCTATCAATGACAACAATGAAATGCCTCCCCTTGAAACAATTCCATTGAATGATGTCGAGTTTGACACTCGTACCATATATCCAATTGAATGAAGATTAAATCGCATCAAATGCCATTGCCCAAGTGATTTTTTTGAGGTGAAACTTCCGGCGCAAGGGCTGGAAATGGAATTTAAATTCCACCAAGGAAAATACTCAGATGGACACCTATTTCTAGAAGAAAGAGAAAGGAAATAAAATGGGACTTGGGAAGGAGTTTCAGGTTAGAGTGGGTTTCTAAGTTTCCATTTATTGAACCTGTTGAAAATGAGAATAAATATGAACCTCCCAAAGAATGCAAATGTATAATTTGTATTTGGAAATTAGGTAGGGACAAGACAATGTAACTTAAGTTGGATACTATTGAGAAGCATGTATGAAAGATATATGAAAAGATAATTATAGATGGCGTTGAGAAGAATGTTTCCAGATGGAAAAATGTGGATGATTGTTTGCATATTAGGTATGAAAAATAATTTTAAGAGCACAAGAGAAATGAAATAATAGTTGTAGAAAATGGAGGGACAATTACCTCTTAATTCAACAAGATCATTCAAAATAGTCTTTTGGGTAAAACAATTCAACTAGCTACTATTTTTCACATTTTGAAAAGAGGTCACCCTATAACATATTTTCTTGAACAAAATAAGATGTTATCTTTCCTCGTCCCACACATTCCTCATTCTCATTGGTCAAAAAGTTGTGATTGGGATTGGACAAAATGCCTAGCTATGGTTGAGAAAGAAGACATGAAAGAGAAACAAGTCCGAATGATACATATATTTGTCTATTGTTGAGCTTACAATAGTATATATTACTATTTGTGTCTATATGCATGTGTATACTATTGAGAATTATATGAGACAACCTCACTTACTTTCCATTCATAAGATGAGAGAGAACTTCAATGATGAAAACTTTTGTGAGTTGGTGATAAAAAGTTTGAAGGAGATCGCTGACATAGATGATGTTGTAATTGCATCAAAGATGGTATGTTTTGGGGAATATGGGGCATTTGTAATGCAAGGTCATCGTAATGGCCTATGTGTAATAATCAAACATCTCATTTTCCTTATATGATTTTCATTCATTGTATGGATCATAGAATGAACCTAGCTTACAAAATAGTTGGCAAATTTAAACCTGTAGCAAAATTTGAAGACCTTGTTTGAGAGGTACATGCTTATTTCTACCGTAGTCCTAAAAGGTTCATGGAATTCAAAATATTTATAGAAGGACTAACAAATGGGCATAAATTGTTAAAATATGTTGACACCAGGTGGATCTCATTGTACCAACCAGTTTGTAGGGTGTACGAAGAGTATAAATCCTTATTAGGAGTGATGTGGTAGAATCACATGGAAGTGGACAAGGCCCATGATTTGATACATTGTTTGAATGATATAGAGTCATTACTAATGTTGTGTGTTCTCCTTCCCATGTTGGAAGAAATGCATCATTTAATTAAAAATCACAAGAAAAAAATATCTATACTGTTGATTTTTCTAGTTTGAGGAAATGAGTTTGTATGACAATAGAATATTTGTTTCTCAATCGAACTAATTTTACAGGTCCAAAGTTTGATGGTTAGAATGATTTGATAAAGATTGGAAATTCAAGTAGATTTTTAAAGCTCAACTTGTTTGGGGAATTATGTGCTTCTATACGTGGATATGAGATACCGATGTACATGTTTAAAGTAGTAGCTAATAAGGTTGAGAAGGTAAAAGTCATAGGGATTATATTTGATAACATTGTATCATCAAAAAGGGTGAAGTTAAAAGAAATTGCACTATCCCTACTACAAAAAAAGAGAGATTGATTTAGAAGGGATGCTTTACTTGAAGCAATGGATATAGCAAATATGACCTTTTGGAATCCTGTCTAAAATGAAAGACATATGTAGTAAGACTGCTTTAAGGGGTTGACTACATCAATTCAACATTTTTGTAATCCTGTTGATATCAATGGAATGAATATTCTAGGTATTTTAGGCAAGGACAATTTGATTTCTCAATATCATGAATTTTCCACTACAATGATTCAACAATTCAAAGATTTGGATAATCCCTTAGAGTGTGGAGTAATAACCCGACTATGGAAAAGAGTTTGGGTGAGTACGATTTTATAGCAAACCATGTTTGATTTTTTCTCATTGGCTGATCTATGTAAAAAAATGATTTTGGGTTTAGTTGAAGATGAGACATTTTTCAATGCATTGGCCTTTATAAAGTCAAAATTGTGAAACAAGCTTGACAAAAATTTGGAAAATCGTTTGATAATTTATACATCATGGTACAAAGTGGATAAATTTCCATACGATAGGGCTCTAGTAGTATTGGAAGTGGATTACTGAAAGGAGAGGGGTTGAAAACAATGACACAAATACAACAGATGACCGTATTGTAGCATTTTACTATCAAGAAAGAGATAACTGGTATCAAAGATCTGCTGAATCAAATGATAGAGATGATCTGGGTCCATCAAGTTGGAAGCTTCCATTGGTGGATATATCATGATATATATGTTCATATAATAATTAATATATTCAAATATTCAGTACATTGTTCTGAATCTCAAACAAGGATTAGCGCTCACCCCAAACTTACATGTGCCTAAAGGTAATCATATTGATTCCATTTCCATTTGGATTGTAGAAACATTACAAAGTCATGTTTTAATGAGTATTTAATATATTTCATATACAATGTTGTTGATCTCTTTTATAGAAAGCATACACTGTGGCTGGTTGGTTATTAAATCACAATGCGTTTACATTATTATATACTTTAGGCATATAAGAGTTGTGATTAATTATGAGATAGAATAAGTGGATTTGCTTGAATCATTATTGAAATGAAAATTTAAAAATATCACTATTCCTCACCAACTTGCTTGAGACATGCCTTGTATGAAAAAATTAAATATTATCATTGCAAAAATGGAACAATTTTCAAAATGGATCTAAATACACTAAAGAGTAAATCCATGCACATATATACTTAAATTGTGCACCTCTTTGTAAACATTTTCTTTAACCACAAGAAACCTAAAATCACATGTTTATTAATACAATAAACATAAAGATAACTCTAGTATATTAATAAGATAATTTCTATTTTTACCCATGACCATGATTTCCTCCTAAATAATAGAAACACAAAAACTAAACTGCCACTTCAACTTAGAATTAGGCTCCACAAATTCAACAAATTATATCATCTTATGTAACATGCTCCACTCTTCATCTATTGGAATTGGAATTTTTGTAAATAGAGTAACTGACATGTAACTTTATTAGTAATTCATAACAGATAGTGGAAATTTCCTCTATTGTTGTATGCAAACTTACTAACAAGGTTATCAATGGTTTAACAGAGTCAATTTTTTTGTCTCATCTAGCTTCTTAGGAATTCGGTCCTTCTCTTGAGTCATTTTTTCTTTCATCTTCTTCTAGAATGCATCCTTCTTAATGAATTGGCGTGTTTTTTCAAAAGGAATTGGAAAACCAAGCTTTGTGAACTCTTGTACCTTTCCATGCAGCTCTTGTAACATTATTTGACACTTATTTAGTAATTATTCTACTTCTCCCAACATCACACACTTCTGAATGATAGATGATACCTTTATTGAGGCATAAAACTGATTCTAAATTCCTCTGGATTCCAATTTTGTGTCACTGAATTTGTAGATAGCTTCCAAAACTTTCTTTGTTGTATCCTCTTTTAAAGCCATCACTTTTCTACTACTTATTACGTATTCATGAAGCTGATCAAAATTATCTATAGACCAATCATGAATTCAAACAATCTAATCAAATCATCAAATTTTTGGTTTATTTTCCCCAAACATTATCTGTCATATTAATCAATCCATTTTTATGAAATCCGGATAGTTTGATGTTGGAAGACTGTATTTCCTTTTTTTCTTTTGCCAATTCCTGTTGCAATATTTGATTTTTTTCCTCATCATTTAGACTTTGTTCTGATTTTTTGACATTTTCTTTCTCTTCCTTCACACCACTTTCAATTCGCCTAATGTTTTTTTAATCTATCATTCTTACTAATTGTTTCCTGTAACTTTTTCTTTGCCTCTTCTAGTTCTACATGTTCTGTTCATTCACAACAATTGCAGTCATAGAGGCAGATGATTTTATCTTCCTCTCCAACTCACATGTCCTATTAACTACAACTTTTCCTTTTTCTTTCTCATTTTCCAGGTCTACCTCTAACTTTTGAATCTTATTATTCAACTTATTGTTCTCCCTCTCTGCCTTTAGTAATGTTGTGTAAACCACATCATTGTTCCTTTTCGATACATTAATTTTTTCAGAAGGTTTCATTTCCTTAAGATCCATTTGAAGGGAGGTCACCTCGTAGTCACTGGAAACCATTTCATTCTTTGGTTTTACAACTTTGGGCACAACATACATGTATTCTAGGGTATCTGTGTCTAGGTTATATGTAGGCAATACCCTCATTGTGGTGGATCTAAAGTTCTAGTAAGCATGTATAATTTTCTTCTTATTTCTTTGATCTCTTTTTATTTATTATCAAACTCAACTAGGTAATCAAAACCTGAGGTGTTCGTAGGAATGAATTATTCCACCTTGAATATAGGAGTAATTGAAGTTTGGGGAGAATTTCCCTATGGAATGGTAGTTTTTTAGGGTGGTAGTGGCACTACTTTCTATAAATAGTTTCCTTGAGCCAAGAGTAATTGTACCTATGCCTGTCTTCTTCTCTCTCTCATTTCCTTATTGGAAAATAGCCCTAATAACTTCAACTATCTCTAGTGGCCTCTTTAAGTTTCCAATACTCTGTTGACTACTACCATCATCACTAGAACCACCAACATTAACAATACTAATAAATTCATGGCCAACTTCTCCTCTAGGATTTTCAATGCATGGCTAAACTGCTTGTTGAGGATTTGACTTTGGAGTAAATTGCATGGATTATCCCTTGTACATGTTGTATTATGTAGCAATGGTCCTTTCTCCAAAGTTGAAGCTCCAAGGCTTGACCTATCAAAACTCTTCTAGGTTGTGCCTCTGGTGGAAGCCAAATGCCTTGTCCTATTGAACCCAAACCACCACCACTAAAACCCAACTTTTCAACAATAACTAATCTCCTGTAGAATATATTTGTTTCAAGCCTTCATCGAGACTTGGTTTATATGTTCCAGTGGAGTGTGTAATTCCTCAAAGTTAGTGTCATCATCACTACTTTCCTCTCCAGGATGCACTTCATTCCACAATTTGTTGAATGCTTCATCTTTTGGAATAGAATCATACTCTGAAACATTTCTGGATGGCCTAGGTCCTGCCTCATAGACCAAAAGGTAGTAATTTTTGACCTTGTCTAATTTTTTTCTTGTAATTCATGATGTAATTCCTTTGACATTCTTTTAGAGGACTTTTTATCATATTTTGCATACAATTTGAAGATAAAAATCATCTGCCTATTTTTGTGGAGGTTGAGGCAATCCAAAAATTTGTGTTGAAAACTCTTGAAAACTAATTCCTTTCTCAACAAAATTTCATCCATTACTATTTTTACTTCATCCCAAGAGTTCTTGTTTTTCAATTTTTCTAGCAAGGGTTTGCTTTCATGTTGAATTTTAGTGGCAGAGTTCTTGTTCACCACTACCCTTGCTTTAATCACTTCACATGGGTCATACAACCAGTGAGAGTCAACATCAAACTTAAAAATTTATAAGATTTCATGTGCCACATAGAATGCTTTTCTTTCAAATGTGAACCCTCCACATGAGAATGGTAAGGAAGGAAATATGCTCTTCTTTTGTTGAGTAATAAAATAAAGATTATTTGTGCTTTCCATCTATCATATATATTCCAAGGAAAAAAATCTCTCTTTGTCACATGTATTGGCAATTTGTAAGGTTGTACTCCTAATCCATAAAACCTTAGCACAATATAATCCTCCATGAAGTACCAGTCTACTAACTATATTTTTGATCCCAGTTGAATGCAATCTCTACATTTCATAGAAATCTAGGCAATGTACTTTTTGTAATTGCTTCATAAATTAGATCCCAAAATAATCCACAAATTGATTGTATTCCCTTTATTATCATACATCCTTATCTTTGGGTCCACTCGCTTAATGGTTGCATGGTTTTGGCTGCACCTCAAAAATAAGGCTCAATTACAAGTTTATTTTTTCAAACCATTCAACAAACCGCCATAGAATTAAATAACACAAGTAGGTAGTGAACTTAAATGTCTTAGTGTCGAAGCCTTCTTTAATTGTTAATAATTTTTATGCATAGATTCTGTAATGTACCCAAAAAATTGTATTATTAATAAGGTGGATTAAGAAATGGATATTATATACCATTTCCAGGAGGGTTTCATCCACTTTCTCATCACTATCGAAGCCAAGGAAAAATACTAGCATAGAAATGGTATCCCTGACCCATCAATTTAAATATGTCAATTACATACGAGCCTTCCCTTTTATTACCTTTGCATCAAATGTTAATTTTTGTAAAAATCATCTCTTTGTTTTTTATTGGTGGCATGATAATCGCTAGCAATTTTTTCTAGGTTTATGCGGATGGTTCCTAAATCTTTGCTTTCAAACCCCAACGCACTCCCAAAATTTACCTCTGAAATGGAAAAAAGTTTTGTCTGTCACCCTTTACAATAATTTTTTTTTTGTCTCATTGTAATTTTGGGCACATATATTGACAAATTCAAGTAGGGGAAAACCTCGTGGAACATCATGCATCCCAATCCAGACCCCCATGTTATCCAACCTTTATGTCTACTTGATGGGTCCAATTTCTACTTTCCCTCATCTTCATCTCAGATGTGTATCTAAGTTGTGAAGCTCTTGTGCCAATTATAAGATCATAAATATCATGATATTCATTAGTAAAACCAGGGGTTTTACTTTTAAGTAGTTTGGTGTATGGGATTTGGGTTTTAATTTTACTTTGGGATCTTGTGGAAGTAGACATGCTTGGAATTTTGGATTTTGTAAACCCTCAACCCTAATTTCTCAACCCTTATATTTAAATATTTCAAAGCTGAAGGCTTATACAATGCTACTTATAAAAAGATAATATTTAAAGAATCAAGATTCAAATGCAGGATGACACTTACTCAGAAATATGAAAATTTTGAGTCTTACACGGTCCACAAATTCTATGAATCTATTTTGTTTTTTTTAAGTATTCCTTCCAAAAACAAAATTTCAATTTCAACATCACTATAAATAATTAGGTCTTTCACTGTACTTTGTAGATGTCAAATTTAGTCTTTAATCAAATTCCATTTAGTGGATGACAATTGTCACTTAGCTAGGCCTATTCTAGGAACTTCCATTCAAAATGTGAGTGTGTCAGGCCTTTGTCCTAAATAGATCATGTGTCATTGATCTTAATATATCAAATGATGCAGATTATTTATCAGATGGCCACGTGGCAAGATTCTGGCCTCCTCGAGGAAAAGGCATTCCCCGGACTCCAAGCCCACAAAATGAACCAATTCAATAATAAATTTTCAGTCCGTGGTGATAGGTGTGGGCATTTAATGACTTGGCCATTGAAATTTTTGGGGCCATTGAAACATTTTAAATAATAAACTCCACTTTTTCCCATGCCACATGGAAGAATTCCGTGGATTTCTTTTTGTCATGCCCCCACGGACGTGAATCTCCCAGATTTAGGTGGGATGAATTATAATTTTGGGTTTGGGTTTAATTGTTCATTGTTGGTCATGGACATTGGAATTGAAATATATGATGGACCCCAACATATTATATATATATATATATATATATATATATCAATATATATATAGTATTTACATTATTGATTTCTTAAATTAGATTCTTTCTTTCTTAAATTAATTTAAAGTTTTCAATAAATTAAAAAGCTATCACCCCCGCTTTTTCCCATGCCACGCGGAAGAATTCCATAGATTTCTTTTTGCCTTGCCCCCACGGATGTGAACCTCCTAGATTTAGGTGGGATGAATTAAAATTTTGGGTTTGGGTTTATTTGTTCATTATTTGTCATGGAATATATGATGGGCCCTAACATATTATATATTTATATACATTAGTATATATATGTGTGTGTGTTTGTTTGTGTGTGTGTTTGTGTGTGTATGTGTGTGTGTGTGTGTGTGATGTGTACAAAATAGAAACAAAGGAAATATATTATATATTAATCATATATGTACATGTGTGTGTGTTATTATATTATATATAACCTAAAATTTATATTAAATTGATTTGTTCAAATTAGATTCTTTCTTTCTTAAATTAATTTAAAGTTTTCAATAAATTAAAAAGCTATCACAAGTTTAATTTTCAAAATACAGAAATTTTTTTAAGAATAGATAAAGAAGTCTTATCTAATCAGAAGCCTCCGTGATTGAGGATTAAATAAAATCAGGCATATTTTTTATCCTCATTTACTATTTGAATTGAATCTTAACATCATTTGTTTTTTTTTCCAGCCAATTCAAAGATTATTGATGTCATTCAACAATGAATTTAGTGAGGGCTTTTGGGACAAAACTCTATTCACTATCAATATTAAAGGTTATGAGTGCCTTAGGTAATAATTTTAAGTGCATTTTTCCACAAGTTGTTTTTCCATTTTTTCCTAACCCTCCATACCACAAACATGGAGTCGGCGTTGGAAAGGAGGAACTTTCGTTGGATAAAGGGCAAGTGTTCATAATCTAAATATGGATTGTAGTCTAAGGATCTCATTTTTGACCATAAGCTCTATATTATGGCGAGATTTTTCCCGTGTGTCAAGCTCAACAAGGATTTTGGGAAGGTTGTGTTGTGAAATCAATGGTTTGGGGTCAAATGAAAAGGATATCTGACCCAAAGTATTTCTAATAATGGTTAGGCAGGGACTATCCCAAAATTGAGTGGTAATGAGGCTATTAATAGATCTTTTCCTAAAATGATTCTAAGCCTATGGATTTTGTAAAGAATCCATGGTTTCAAAACTTTGGTGCAGTGGGATTCAAATTTTTTTAGCTATGACTTATTTCCCAAAATGGAAAAATGCAGATTTAATGTACCTTTCACCATGGATAAAACATTACATGAATCGGATCCAACTCATTGTAATCCTCTCATGTTAGGGTAAATAGGTTTGGCCATTTACCCTCAATCCAAAGGTCTCTTCAATCGCATGCTCTGGTAAACACGTTTAATCGGATGAGACTTTCCCCAAAGAGATTTGGGATTAAGAATCCCATCATTTGTGATAAACTCTCCCTGCGTGGGCTCCTTCCCTTTAAAATATCCTTAAATGTTTTGTTAATCATTTGATTTATCATTCGGGATCAATTTACAACATCCCTAGAATCCAGTGAGAATGCTGTCCTAGTGGTCTTCAATGGGAATCCACTGTAGTAAATGTCGGCTATTAACCTTGAGGACTTTGCCTACGATTATACCTCATAAAGCCACCATATTGGTGGACTTGAATATTTCGTGATTTTTCAAGAGAGGTCGAGCTCTAAGTGAGGAAAGGATTTGGATTCAAGGGGTTAGACTACCTGAAGGGTTTCCCTTCAAAATGCTTGTAGAATCCACGAAAGAACCTTTCTCTCTTGGACACTTAGCTTCAGATTGTCAAGTTGTGAGGAAACATTTCAAAATCGACCTCGTGGTGGAAGAATTCTTCACCATTTTTCACTTGAGATGTTAAAGATCCAGAGGGTTGACCATGATATATATGGATTATATAAATATATTATGATTTATTATATTATATATATTAAATATAGGATATATAAACAATATAATAATATATACATAATATGTTATTATATATAATAACACACACACGAAACATCATACATATATATATATATATATATATATATATATATATATATATAGAGAGAGAGAGAGAGAGAGAGAGAGAGAGAGAGTATTTACATTATTGATTTGTTAAATTAGATTTTTTTTTTCTTAAATTAATTTAAAAAGTTTTCTATAAATTAAAAATCTATCAAAGTTAAATTTTCAAAATTTAAAATATCCATAAAGGAATCTTGATTAAGTTTTCTTTTCATTGTTAAAATTTGTTTCCTTAAAATCAAATGTTGCTTGATATTATTTACTTTTTAATTGTAATATCTTTGTTGTTTTTAAATAGAATCATAATCCCTTAACCCTTTTTCACCATTAATAAATATAAAAATTATAGTTTTTTCACATTTATATAGTGTTTTCAAAATTATTTTTAGATGTTATATATTTCATAATTTTGACATTTTTCATATTTATTTTATTCAAATTAATCGAGATATATATTGAAAGAAAATTAAGATTTTCATATTTTTCTATTGAAGGGTAATGTGTTTTCTAATATCTCATTTACGATGGGTAAAACTTAACCTATCCAGTTAAATTAAAGTATGGGAGCCCTTAAAATTTGATCACTAAATACGATGATGGCCATTTCAATATATTTTGTAGGAAAGTTCCATTTTCTTAAAGCTTAGTAACTTTTGAATATACATGACAACTGAAATATATCACTTCCAAATTTCTAAAATATCATTTCTTATATTTTATATATGTAGTTAGTTTTTTTTTTTCCAAACGTGTCTCCTCATATATGTGATGAAATCTAAACAAATCTAAAAAATGCATCAATCAAATGCTACTACAACTGTGAGAAATTATTCAACAATATTCTCATAACAAAATGGGGTTCTATTTTAGGGGCCTTTGCACTTAAAAGAATATATATATACACACACACACATATTACACAACACACACACACATATTTAAAATTTGCTTTATAAAGATAAAATATAATGGTCATTCTTCTGAAGACACATATTCATCCCGAAACACTAGAGCACATTTTAGCAACCTATCCATGTGTTGGATAAACACATCTTTGTACACTGCGCTGAAAATGAATTGGATATCTCCCACTAAATCCCATGACATGCCCATATTTAGCATCTCCTGGACTCCCACCCAAGGCCCATTTAGTATTTTAGTGAATTCTCTTTTCCTTTTATGTGAGTTTACCCACTCAGAAAGAGAGTTCTCCCCCTCTTATGTATCCTTTGGTTTTCTTCCCTAAAGAAAGTTGAGCTTAGGGAATTGACGAATTCTGCTAGTGCCAGAAGATCCCTCCCTCATGATCCTCCTTTTCTTGAGAGGAAAGGTGTGGGTGCTTACCATGGACCATACTTCAGCGAAGGGCAGGTTTCTAATGTTGTTAACCACTTCTCTGTTTCATTCTTTGGAAAATTTGGGGTTGTTCTTCCCCCTGTTGAGTAGGTAGTGAGCTTGGTATTGAGAGCTCTATGGTCAATAAATGAGGTTTGTAAAAATATAGGTTGAAACCCCATTGATTGCCTAAGACATGGGTAGTGGCGTATCTAGTGGTTCTTTAATTGTTTGGTGTTCATGTGATAATCTAGGTGAATCAGGTGGAAATGGAGAGCTTGGAAAATAGGAAATGAAGGACATAATTCAGAAAAATGATGCAAGAAAGATAAAAGCATGTCCTCCGGAGAGGAAATATTGGGAGAGTCAGCCCTAGTGTCTGGTATGCTAAGAATGTGGTGGATGAGGGCCTCATTCGGCCTTGTCAGCTAGAAACACTCACCCAAATGGGTGATTTTTGCATTAAGAGGATTCAATTTTGTAGATGAAGAAGACATGGACATAGGATGGTTGATTGAAAGAAGATGGTGGAGGATGCTTGGAAAAGTTATGTGGTAAGTTGGTAACATGTCATCACCAAGTTTAAATAAGCATGTCTTTTGAGCTAATGTGTGAGGGAGAAATCATTTCACCATCAATGTCATATCCTCCCAAAATCGATAGCCTCGGCCCTCGACCTGAATTTTAATTGAAATTAATTACCTATTCATGTAAAGTGTTCCACTAGAGATTTAATCGACACCCTCATAGTTAAGAAATGTCTTATCAAATTTAATTCTTGGTCACATTATATTTTCTAGGATGAAGGTCCAGAAACAAGATATTTAATAAATATGGAAAAGATGTTTTTCATAAAAGTGACATATTTAATAAATATGGAAAGACTTTTTCCATAACTTTAGTCTTTAAAGTGATGCATTTAAATTTTATTATTTTTGATGTGACACATTTTATCGACTACTTTTGTATCAAATTTTAAGTGATAAATTGGCAAGTACTAGTCCCTATCTTTAGTATTTACATCTACCCTCACCAATACCATTATAATTTATTGGTCCATGCTCGACGATTAGCTCCTCTCCCTTAATATATTGCTTGAATCTCGATATGTCTATCCTTAATGATATTTATTCATCATGATAAAAGGACGTTTAACTTTAAAAGGTGGAGGCACGTGGGATAGTGACACTAGTTTAAAGGTAAAAATTTTGCCACACCCATGATTTACATTTAATATTAACCATCAATACATACCCGGGTTTGGTGGACACATTTCAAGGTCCAATAAGAACTTGATCGACAATTATAAATTCAAGGCTCATGGTCATTTTTTGACACTTAGTTTCTTTTGAAAATCATGGGGACAAATTGAGCGCATCAAACTAGTATCAAGCCATGAATATGTCATGGTTTCTTCTAGTTCTAATACGGACTCAAATGAGGTTATTTTTGGGCAATCCTTCACCCTCTCTACTTCTATTTCTCCTTCTGATGGTGCTTCCACCCTCCTCTCCTAGCCATTTGTATGCTACCACTGTTCCCCTTCATTCTCTTGGAACTTCTCTTGCAGAGCTCCAACTAGATTCCTGTCTGAGCAACCAATTCCTGAAGTATTACGGGAACTCTCTATTCTTTATCCAAAATCCCCATAGACCCATAACCTATGGATTCTCCACATGCTACTACAAATGATGTGGATATGGAAATTGATGGCAATCAATCAATTGAATCAATCCCCTCGATGGAAATTCATGTTGAAATGGATCTTCCATCCTCAAAATGGTGTTCTTAAAACCTAAAGACTTAACAGACACCAACAAAGCTATCATTGATAAAGAATGTGTCGGGATACTAACCCTGATGACACTACGGTGGAGAAGATCGATATTGATGAAGTTAGGAAAGTGGTACAAGAACTAAGAAATATATTATGATATGTAATATTTATGTTATAATATAGTTATATGCTTATAGCTTTTTTGGTATGCCTATGTTATGATCACAATTACCAAATATGGTGGATTTGAGAAATTTACGTTTTTTTGCATTTTCTTCCATCCACCATATCAAACACTAAATTTTTTGAGATTTTATAGTTTAAAAATAGAAAAACAAAAAATCAAAACCTGCATACTCTTGTTTATGTTAAATTTTTTATTTTTTTTCAAGATTGTATAGTTTATGATATATGTAATTTTTTGTAATGTATTCTTATGTTTCAACAAATATATGAGATACTCTTGTGGATACTCTTGATAATGTTTCAAAACTATATTTTTCCTTGTTAACACATGTTCTTGTGGATACTCTTACATTGCTACAATGATGTGCCTTTTGATTTGTCTTCTCCTTCTTGAAACACCAAAATTTGTTCTTCATTTTAGTTTATTTCCAATGTAACATGGAAATCATGTTCTGTGGGATCATTCACTACCTCAAGATGTTTGGAAAATGTATTTCTTTGGCTTCCATTAGAATCCATATGCAAGGTTCTCTCTAGTTTCTAAGGAATGGAAATCACTCATGACTTCCACCAGATTCTTTAGGCATTACAATGAAACAAGGAACAAACATCCATGGATACTTGTAAATCATGATCGTGGTCATCATTGGCTGAGATATGACTTTTATAGTAGAACATGGAAAATTATCAAATTTTCATGGTTATCATGCTTTGATTGGGTATAGTTTGAAGATTCACATCGAGGGATAATCTTATTTTGTTCGTGTGACAATCATGTTTCAAGGGTATGTAATCCACTGAATCCGGGAACCTCCTTCAAGCTTCCTCAGATGTTATTAGCTCAACTTAATGGATGGCACTTTTATATTTATGCGTGGGAATTTTGGTGGTGGATGACAACAAGGGGTATAAAGTGGTTCAAGTAGGCACTAATAGATCTGGAGTTAATGCAGGCTATGGTACTATAGAAATTTATGATTCTTCTATGGGGACTTGGAGGATTGTGGCATGATTGAGAGATTGTTTCTTCTATGGACCTGTTGTCTTCAACAACAATTTTTTTCTTCTTAATGTCATATGAACTTGTGTTGGGTGTGAGAATTTATAACAGTCAAGATTATGCTACTGTGCATTTTGTGTTGTTACCTGTAAGATATGGCAGATACCATTTCCCTCACTACAGACCAAGGTTGGTTGTATTTGAAGAAAGGGTGCTACTTGCAGCACCAATTGTATATGGTGACCATTTGAAGGACATAATTTTTTTGATCTTGAGCTTGAGTTTGGAAGGAGGAGAGACAATTTTTGTTTGGGAAATAAATTGTAAGGATGCCCCACATAATGTTCCAATGTTTTTCTGCGAGGAAAATAATTTTATTATTTAGTTGCACTACGATGGGAGATTTCTTGTGTTTTAGAAAGGTGCTTTCTAGAAATATCCTCATCCTTTGTTTTCATTTAAAGAAAGGGTCTTGGTTGTGGCTACTAGAATATATAAACACAACTGACATGTGCTATAATAGTGGCATCACCTTTGAGCCTAGGATGATTTGAGACAACTAATTAGCTCCTACTATATATGCACACACACACACACACACACACACACACACACACACACACACACACACACACACACATATATGTATGTATGTATGTATGTATGTATGTATATCTGTAAATATATATCGAGCTTTTTGTTTGTCTTTGCCAAAGCTTATAAGCAAGAGTAATCATTGAATTGTCTATTTTTTTTAAAGTAGAAGAACCTGCAATCAACTATGGGAATAACACTAGAGAAATAATCAGTCACAAAATTTAAATGACATGAGCCTAAGACATGATAACTTTTCCTCTGCTACATGCTATTTCTTATGAGATCACAAATTTCCCATGTGTTCATTTGAAATAAATTCATCTTATTGGAATTGAATTAAAATTATGTTTCAAAATTCAAAATCTTGATCATGTTTCTTGGCACACACATGTAAAAATACAAGTGTAGAAACTTGTTTCACATGTTGTGAGCACTACTTCTCAAATCATTAAATTTACCCCCGCATGTTATTAAAGAAACACATTCTTATTGTTGCACATACCAGACATAAAAAAATTAATAGCAACCAACGACGTATCCTTGATTATTAAATATAAGTTATTTTTTCCTTATTATTAAAGTTATCAATCCTTCCCTACCCATTAGATAAACATGTGGTAGGATTCTAGACCTCACCAAGTCTTTGGCATTCCCCAGACTCCAAGCCTATGGAATGAACCAATTCAATAAAGTTTTTGGGTCCAAGGTGTTGGTCAGGTAAGGAAAAGTGGCAGTGAGAAATCAGAAGATACCATATGTCATTTTCTTATTCCTCCGAGTGGCCAAGTGTCACACATTCCAGGAACTTGAGTGTAAAGGTAAGGCATGCAAAAGAAATGAATTTTTTTGGGCCTTATTATAGTCAAATTCAATAGAGGGTATTCAACAAACAAATTAAAAGGTATTTCCCATTTGATTTCTAACTATTTTTAATATTTTTTACCATTTTTTCCAAAAGAATGAAACAGGTTACACAGATATTCACCAAAACCGAGAAATTGGTTATAGATATATTCGCCAAAACCATGAAATTAGTTATAGGTATATTCGCCACAATTTCTATAAGTTTTTTTCAGGGGGGTTCCTTAAAATTTTCCCTAGGTTCTTCTCAGTATGATTCAATTTTTTTATGCCACCCTAGAAATTTCCTAGTGCATTGGTTGGGGCCATATGTTGTGAATTACATACTTGATTCAAGAACTTTCTAGTTATAGGCGCGGATGGCACTCATTTCCCAAGCCATTACTTCAATGGGAGTAGGCTAAAGCCCTACTATAAATAAGTCTTCTTGGTGTTTGTAATAAGGAATTATTTCCATTTAGATTAGATTTCTTTTAATGCATTCCCTTTATATGTGTTTCCTTTCATGTCATCTATGCTTTGTCAATTTAGTTCTTTTTTTTGTTGTAATAAGTGTGAATTTGATTACTATCTATTGAATTCATGCGTAGAGGACCACACATAATTTTAGTGTGGGGTGGATCAGAAAGTGATTGGTGCCTTGACAAAGATTGGTGTGCATTATACAGGTGCTTGAGGTAAAGGTGTGGATTAAGGAAAATTTCTCATATATGAAGACAACATGTAGATGGATGGATGTGCGGTGTAATGTAAGGTTGGTTGCAACATTGGACACTACTTGGTGTGAGGCATATTGGATAAGTACTTCATTGCATGAAGGCACATTTAAGGGAATTTGTGGTGATAAGTACTTGGGTGTGGAAAAATAAAAGCGGAAAAGGATCGGAACACCATTCAATGCTGAGTATGGTGGCAGGTGGAGAGAAATAAATGTGAAGATATTTGTAAAGGTTATAAAAGGTGAGCTTGTAATGTTATTATTTCTTACCTTGCATTGGGAAGTGTTCGAGCAAGTTTAAGAGTGAGATGAACATCGATTTACCTAGGAAAGTGTGTGGAGAGCTATTATAGACATCAAACCAGGGTGATTTGCGCATAACAGTGGTTAGCACTCCATTAGAAAGGGTGTTTGAGTGAAGAAAAGGCATGCGGGAAGAAAATATGTGAGTTAGGGTTCAAGGAAAAGCTAGGGCACATAAGTTTAAGTTGTAGAGTTCGAACCTAGTGCAAGAATATATTTTTTATCATCGCAATGGCACTCGAACGAGCACCTAGGGTGACCATAAGGGTTAGGAAGAAAGAGGAAGTGAAAATAGAGGAGTAAGAATTGAAAGAATATATTGGTGGTCGGGATCATGGTAGAAAAGGCAGCCACATGTAGGAGAGAGAGAGAATGTGTGAAAAAATTCCTCCAAGACAAGAGGAAAGTGAAGAAGTGGGAATAAAGATAGGCACTATAGAGATAGGGATAGGTGAGGGTGTTGAGGAACAAAATTTCATAAATTTTTTAATAAGGACAAAGCCATAATGCACATGCACAGGCCCTCAAAGCCACCGAGGAGGTCACCTAGAAACTCTCCTGTAAAGGAAAAACTAGAGAAGAAGAGGCACAAATATATTCCCACTAAGGATAGTGAGGGTGAGAAATTAGATGAAAACACAAAGACCATTAAGGAGACAACCTGTTATTACTATGGACACGGAGGAACCTTGGGGCGAGAGAAGTGAAGGATGATACTTGAGCTCTTTGAGGTGCGTGGAGATACAACTAGAGTTAAAGATAAAGATAAGGGCAAGCCATCCAGTGAGCCTACTGATGCACATATAGGTGAAGGACCAATACTTGATGTTGGGGTGCATGTTCCAAAGGGTAGGAAATCATGAGTAGATAAGGGGGAATTGTATAAGAATCCTACAATAGGGTATGTTGATGATCCCACAAATATCATTTGTACTAGGTTTCAAAGTACTTTGAATCATGAGGAACTATATGGATGGGAGCTTATGAACCCTGAAGTGGCTAGTTTACACATGAGAAAATATTTTTCTTGGATCATGGAAACACATATTGATGATCCATAATTTTACATGAAGGAGGATGCATGCGATAAGAGAAAGATGAAGAAAAAGTCTCGAGTCCGCACTTGATGGTAAAACCTATAAATTTTACCGATGAACAAACAATTAATGTGTTTAAGAAGATAACAACAAAGATAGCAAGAAGAAATGTTGAGAAGTTGGTAGTTTTGAGAGCTCTAATGGAGGAGAATAAGAGCCTAAAATAGCAAGTGAAATTTTTATATAAGCACGCAAGGAGGATAGGAGAGGAGGCAATAAATTATGGATTTTGCAGGTAGAGATTAGAAAAGTAGTAATTGACACAAATCCAGATATTGATGAATAGATGGAACAAAAATATCATTCCTCCTTACACTTCTTAAAATATTGCATTCACCTATTAATTTAGAAGCAATTAAGAAAAGTGGAGGAAACAAGGGAGAAGAGGGCTGCACTGAGAAAGAATGAAATATTGCGGTTAAGAGGGAGAAAGTAAAGGCTACGATAACACAAAGAATAGTTGGGTACAAGTCTTTACTTCATACATTGAGAGATGAAATGAAGAAGGCATATTTGACATTAAAGACTTGTACCCTTGCATACTTCGGTGAGTGCTTAGATCTCTCAATGTATGAAGTAAAGACAAGGACCTTAGTTGAGGAAAATGTAGTCCTTGTTGTAAAGAACAATGAAAATCTTGGGTGCGAGGAGAGGCTGACCTTAGTAGCAGAAAAATGTGATGCACTTATAGCAGCCAAGGACCCTCACAAGGAGAGGATAAAATAAATAGGAAAAATTATAGCTTGACACATGGGTATGATGGACGGGATGGTCTCGGTATGGAAACATTTCTTAGAGTGTTGCAGAATGAGGGCGAGAACATGCCTATGGATTAAATGTAAGGAGTACTCGTAGACATCCCTACCAAGAAAAATAAGGCACTTAGTGATTAGAATGAATTAGAAAAAGACATTAAAATTGAGTACCTAGAGTAACTTGTGCCTTAAGAAGAATAGAGCGCCCATATATTATTTCATTCTTTGTGTACAATTATTATTTTGTTCCTTATTCTTTATTCATGGAGAGACAAGGCGTGATTACCCATTGCGGGGTAGAAATGAAATTAGTGTGGGGTAATGTTGGGATGATAAAATATAGCCTAAGTATTAGAGGCACATAAGGATTGGGCACGTAGGAAGCGGACACGTAGGTGCGAGAAGAAGATCAATAGATACTGAGGCATGATGAGGAGAAAATTCGAGTTCAAACTTAGCCATTTTACATGTTGTGGGATAATAATAGGTTGGAGTGGCGGCATGCATTTGGGAATAACAATAAGACTTGGAGACAACACAAGGATATTTTGGGATCAAGTTGAAGATCAAACGACATTGTAAGTTAATCTAATAATATGATTAGATCTAGAGCTATTAATAGGTAATCTATTATTAGGCGAAGCTTACATGATTCTTAGTTTCTTTTGTAGAGGTGCATGGTTATTCTTAGAATGCAACCTATTTTTTAAAGTGCATGATTAGTGAAGGAAAGTCCCCCACTACCTATATATATTTATTGATTTGTACGGCTTAGAGAAGAGGTATCACATGTGAATGATTATGTAAGGTTATGTTACTAGTTTATGAGCATGCCTAACTTATGAGAATCATATATATGTATTTAAATATTATGGATTACTATAATGGATAATTTTGGTTGGATTATTGTTATTGATGTTTGTGTTGGTGGATCTTGCATGGTAAATATGTTACTAGTTCTTGTTTGATTCTTTATACACTATGGTTGTGATCTAGATCTATTTATGCTTTATTTTGAATGGTTATTATGGATCTAGATTGTATGTTCTTTCATGCTAACTCCTTGAAAAAGCTGCCATAAAAGAGGGACCTAGTACCCTTGCATACTTCAGGTGAGTGCTTAGATCTATCTTAGTGATGTGCCAATTCACCTTGGGCTATTCTTGGTAAAATAAAAGACTACAATGACCAACCATTTAATATGTACCATGTATGCAATTATCACATGTGACACTAGTAATGTATCTAATAGAATAAACCTCCCCACTTAAGAAATCATTCATTTATTGGCTCAACATACTCCAGGTCACACACCATCTGCACATAGATTTGGTTAATATATTCTTCATTTACAGGATCAATGTAGGGTGTAACCTTTTACCATATATAGGAATCACTACTTGTTCATTTGCATTCTTAAAACTGATATAAAGTTTTTAAAATCATAGATCAACATTGTTTACATAACACCAAATATGACTAAGTAATGAAGGAATGTTGTCTACCTCTGTTAACTCTAGAACCCTAAAATATCCTCTAAAATTTTATTGTTGAATCGTGATGCTTGCATCCTTCAAAACACCAATGGGCATGGACCTTGTTTTGTTTTCCATATACAACACACTTGAGGATGGTTGTAACAGTGGTTTACCCATTCTATTTCCAAGCATCAAGGGAAAGGACATTAACTTTGGCACTTGTATCAATAAAATTTTTATTTACCAACTAACCATTTATAACCACATCCAAGGTAATACCCTTATAGTATTCATGGTTATGAGGTGGAAAATTAACATATAATATATGCCTCTCCCTCTCTATTCCTGCATGCATTAATTTCTCCCACAACCATTCTCTTAATAGGGGATGATATTTTCTTGTCTAAGCATCCTGCATACTTCTTTAAGGTCATCAACATTCTTATCAAGTACTTTAGTTTTTGTGGCATACTCTCTATCTTGCACTTGTCCCTTCATGAAAAGTATCTCCCCTTATAATTCTCTAATTAATCCCATGGTCTCTTGGAATACTTACTTTTGTGGCCGTGTGTTTGGATATTTACTTGGTTTCACATTTTCATCCCATATGATGAACACATTTTTATTCCATGTTCACACATGAGAAAAGCTTCTACATGCATAGTAACCAATAATTATTGTTACTCTACCACAAATAGAGTCTTAGGATGTTATTATCCCTACCTAGAGTGCTCAACCTATATCATTGTTGTACCCTATCCTTTTTATTTTTACACATATGTGTGTATAAGTTTGGTTAACCTTCTACTTTGTACCCCTTTCCACAGTACAAAAAGACTTTTCTTTGGGCACTCATACTGATAGTGGTTTGGAAACCCACATGTAGCATGTTCCATGACTGAACCTACCTCTGTGACCTCCATGACCTCTACAGATATCCTCTTCTATAGACTCCATTGTCATTATTACCTATATCGTTATCCTATTTGGTTCCATTAATTTCACGTTTGCATCCTTGTGAGCTACTCTATGCACTAGTCCGACACAACCCAATCTCAAATACCTCATGGATATGGTTGATAAGCCAACAATTAGCTGCATCATGGGTGTGTGAATCAAAAATATTACAATACAGTGATATATTCTTCTATGTGGTGCATTACAAAAGGGGTAGTTTTGGACATCATGATTTTTATGGAAAATATCACAAGATAAGAGAAGTGCACACACATTCCTACATAGACAACTATCCTTAGTGTACCCTTCTACGTTGCGATATATACATCATAGTCCATTGCACGTATCATGTGTATAATTATCAAACAACTTCTCAAATTGTGTCGCCATATCTACAATTTACACTTCTAGGAACAAAATTACACTAGTACCTATGCTTCTAATTGCCTCTATGAATAGTGCTACCTCTAGAGCATCATGCAGTCCGTGAATGTTTTATTGATAACATCCTTCAAAATAGTGTCAATAACCCACAAACCATTGTGAATGTTGACTTTGGTGGATGTCATACTAGAGTTTAGAAAACAAAGTCTTGAATCATGCATCATATTCTCAGACACTCTCAGATAGCCCCCATTTGATATCCTTGAGTGAGTTGATTCTATACTACTCAAACATAGGTATGTGAAACTCATCCAGAAAGGCACCACACAATGCATCATAGTCCACTACCATATGATGTGGGTCATATTTCCTATACCAACCATGTGCACAACCTTGAAGTGTTTTTACGAATTAATACCTTCCTATTTGAGGATGTTATTCCCTTATCTCTCCATAAGACTTTGCACTTATGCACATGTTCTGTTGTGTATTATATACCTCTATCCTCATGTAAATGGAGTGACATCTTAAAGAAAATATGAGGAGGATTTCTTGGTGGTGGGTTACTTTCTTATCCTAGATTGCTTCCACATGGAGGAGGACTAAATCTTGAACTCAAACCTCCACTAGAGTTACCTCCACTTGGGGGGACCAGCCTCTGAGCCTCTTATCATTGGGACTAGTAGTGGCCATTAAGATTAACTAGTTTGCATGGCCATAGTAGAACTAAAATTCACACCAAGCATTTTCTTGGTATACCACCGATGGGAATATTCCCACCGAGTAGCATGCCAACACTTTGTCCTAATTTTGCACCTACCAAAGTTATTTCTAAACAAATTATGTGGCCCAAATATGGGAGCATGTTACACTGCCATATGCGTTGTGTTTTTCAATTGTGTCTCGTAAGATGATACCAATACATATATGCATATCTCTTTGACCCAACATGGTGATCCCCAATTACCTTTTCATTTTTCGTCACTATGAAGATCCTCTATATGAACATTTGATTATCGAGTACCAAGTGCAAGGATAAGGTTTTGGGGTGGGTAAGATGCGTGCCAATGGTTCTTCTTTCCTCATTAGACTTTCTTCCATCAGATATCAAGGGGGTCCTTGTGTTGTGCTTCCCAATATGAAAGAGACATGGTCCTACAATGCTTCACCTCTTGCAAGGTTCTCATCACGTCTGCTCAGATCCATTCCTCTTTATCTAAGTTCCTCTTTAAGTGTCCTCTCTCATGCATCATTATACATGTGCAATATTTCTTCTCTCTCTACTTCCATCTAATTCAATGTCATCCTTTCCAACCTCTTCCCCATCCTTATGCACAAGAGGTATTTAGCTAGCCATCGGCAAGTTTTCAAGTCCCATTTCAACCATCAAGATATTTATAGCCAACACATGCATATATGATCATATATGCTCATGAAGGAATTGGAACTCTACTTCCCTAGGTATAAAAACATTTATATCTCATAGTCCAAGGTGTAATTCTATAACACACCTTCCCACTAAAAATATATTGTGCATGTCCATGGTTCATCCAAGTTTTCCAATGCACTTACCTGATTTGTTTCCATATCTACCTTTGTCTGATCTTACTTCCTTTGTTCTAAACATACATTTCTAACCATTCATATAATTATTGAGAAAATAAGTTGAAGAATGTCTCATAGAGTGAATCATAGAAGTTATCTTTGACCCATTTGTGTGGATTGAAGTTAACTTTGATCTTGTATCTCTGTGAAAAATCATCTTGACCTTCATGTAACCATTACTCAATATCATCCAATGACAGATGAAATTCCATGCACACGCCACATCTTGAAATCCTTAGTGAAAGAAGTTCCCAAAAATAGAACTAAAAATGTCATGCTGGAGTCTAGTTTCCAACACAACTTAGTCGGGTGCATTTCCACATCACCCGGATAAATTTCTAAGTGCTAACTTGAAGTTCACACAACCTACTAGGTCCCTTCTGGTTTTAACTTGTCAATATGTGAGTCATGTACTCACCCTTTCATAACACAACATAAAAGACATATGATACAATATCACAATACAACAGAGAAAAAATATAACAATAAAGAGACTGATCATTCATTCATCAATGTATATAACCAAAAATATAATATGAATACCAATTAAGCCTTGTACATTACTACAAACTTTGACAATCCATACTAGATTATTTTTCACAAACATATAATCTCATAAACAACACACACATATTATCACACAAACTTACATACATATGTACCTACTTATATATACATACATGCACCACTACTTTACATGGAAATCTTACATATATATAGGGTGGGAACTTATCCTTCACCACTTACATGTTTTAATCTATTAATAATAAATTCCTAAATATAGTTTGCATGCTTGTGCTTTCCTATAATTAGGTGTCATCTTGTGGTTATCTATAAGTGTCTTGTTGTGTGCTATAAATAGCCTCTGCTTCACTCTAGTTGCATGTGCTATAAATATATCTGTCTCCACACTATAAATATCTTTCTTTATTTCCCACACCATGATGTACTTAGCTTTCTTCATCCATACATAACCTATATTTATTTTGAACCATGCATGTGCCTCATCCATACTTTTATTTTCAGATTTCCTTGGTGAATACGCCATCTTCTTATTTTTATATTTCATCCCATTCCAAATTCATGGATAACTCTTGTTCCTTTTGTTCTTGTGCACTATTCTCTTTTCACTCCCACATGCACATTTATGCCCTACTTTTCACTTGTATTATATTCCTATTCTTGTGCACATCTATGTGCGTACCCTTATAAATTATAAATATCCTCTTCATATATATGCATTCCCTTCTATCCATGGTCTTCATCCTCCATACATGGCTTATACTTGATCCATATATTTAGTCCAACACATACTAACACCAACTCATTGAGATCTTGTAAGTAAACATCAATTAAAGAAAAAAGTGTGTCTACACACTTAGGTATCTTTTCCTTTAAGCATTTAATTTCATTTCATACTTAAAGAGGGAGAAAATGTAGACACTCAAATTTGGTAATTCTACTCTTTGACACTACTAGTCTTGACATTGCTCTCTTGCTCAAATAAGTGCACTTTACCCATTCTCATCTGGTACATCTATAGGTCTCTTGTCTAGTTTGCTTGATCATACACACTCATTTGTCGATATTTTATGAGAATTGAATGCATGAAATGAAAAAGAAAATTTGTTGGTCGATTACAAACTTCACACTTCATATTATCTCTCTAGGGTCAAAAACATATAATAGGGGCAAGAACATCCATACGCTCCTGAACCTATTGTAAGGTTTTTCCCTTTCTCACTTTTATCCCCATATTTCAATTACACATTATTATTTGGGTCATTTACTCCTCCTTAGTTGGAATTTTTATCTTAAATTAGCTTCAGAAGCATATATAGGCAAGTGAAATTCACCTCATTTAAAACCTAGTTCTCTCATGGAATCCCATTGTAAAAGCTAGTACAAAAGGCACCCAAATCTCCCTACACTCCAACAATACCTCTGTAAATTCATTAGGGAAGTACCATCTACTTGTCTAAAGATTCATACTAGGCCTAGAGGACATCTTCCCACATTTGCAAGCACTCAAAGTCACCCACTCAAGTAGATTTGCAAGAGAGAAATTCAATTCAATATTTTTAAAAGAAAGGATGTAAAGTCTAATTACACCACATCTAGATATCACATGCTAGGTAAATAATGACATGTGAGTTGAGGCCTCTTTTTCTAGGTATGAGAAATTTGTACAACAAAATATAGTTTTCATATTAATCCGCTGCGGTAATTTTACAATGCAAGGAAGGCTAATATATAACCATACAAATAAGAAAACCATCTTCCTATTAAACAAGATTATAATTATAATTATATATATATATATATATATATATATATATGTTTTGTTATAGCAATATCTATAATTAACTAATTAACCTAGGTAATTACTAACTTACTAACTATCATAGATCACCAACTATTTACCATACGATAAATATCTAACATGTAAATGCTAAATTCATAAAATTTACCCCTTAGTGTTTACATGGTAGAAAAATCATTCACACTTCCTTCTAAACTTTCTTGACTCTACTCACTCATGATCTTGGCACATACTCAAACTGAAGGTAGAAGAAGGAACACAAACTTATTATCAACTATGAATTTCTAGGAACACATATGACTAAACAAGTGTGGGAACACGTACAAGAGCCATCTAATTATCAACCAATCACTATAGGTAAAAAAAAAATATGACCTACTCAATGTGGGAACTCATGCAGGAACCATTTTCACAACCTTTAATGGTTTTACAAAGTTTTAACACAAACCTAGGTATGAACATGAACACATCTAATTGTTCAACCTCTTTAAGAATCATAATGCTGCATTTCAAAGTGTTATATGTTCTTCACTATGTTATTACATTAGGGAATTATGTAGGAATAAACACATACATGCGAACAAGAACAAAACTCTACTTTTATTTTTCATACCACATTGAAAATATAAAAAACTTAAACTTGAAGTACACTGAAAAGCGCACAAATGAAAAAATCAAATACTCACACCGTAAAAATGCCACCATAACTAATATGTGGCCCCTGCATGCTTCAGTCACTTGCGAGAGGTCACTGATTGACCTCCATCCTCCAATGCCTTTTTCATCTAGTAACATGATGCTTACTTAGAAAATATGGCAATGAAGCTCAACATTGGATTTATTTGTATAGTTTCCCTCCTGCAATGTGAAACAACATATATTACATACCTTAATCAAATGTTGGAAACCATCGATAATGCATTCGTAAGGTAAAATTATTTTGATTTTATACATTGTAGGAATCAACACAAAAATAACTCTTGACTCATTTTGATTTTGACAATATGACTGATGACTTAAGGGACTGTAAAATCTCCAAAACTATACACAAGCCCAAAATATGGATATTCCCATGGTTGGCCAAAAAAGAGTATTTTTCAAACCTAGTATTTTGAATGAAATTGGAACCAAAGTGAAGAGGATGAAAAAATAATAACATTTACAAAAATGGCACTTGATTTTGAGTTACCGTGCAAAATTTATTAAGGTTTCAATTTCCCGTAAAAAGGCCCAATTTAATTAAAATTGGATCAACAATTAAAAATTTGCTCAAGATGGAGAGAAAATTTATCATGTGACCACTCATTAGAACTGGGAGGAAATGAAGATTCCAAAAATGTCAATGGATTAAAAAATGGCACTAAAAAGTATTAATTTAGCCAAAAATGCATTAATTTCCCTCAAAATGTAAGTATTTAAGCAAAAAATATAGAAAAATAATTTTTTAAAAACTATAGTCTTGCAAAAATATCAACGAATCGAAATGGCTGCGCCAAAGATTATTTTTAATAGAAATAGCTCATGTGAGAATGTGAAAGAACTTGTGTAGCTGTTGTTTAGTGGAGATATGAATTCAATGATTAGAAGATTATGATGTCATACAAAGCAAACTACAAACTTTTACAATATCTACTACGCTGAGCATTGAAGAGATAATAACTAATTTTTTTCATTCTTCCTCGGATCTTGAATGAGAAAAATAGTGGCCTTTATTAGATCGAATACTAAAAATTTGGCATGGCGTAGATTTGGTAGTCATTTATGCATGTATTCAACGACCAATGAATGATTTTGACTGATTTTCAACATGGCACTATTCTATATTTCCCAGGACCGGATACAATAGATCTCACATATCTTCTACCAAATTTCAAATCGGTGAGAAATCAGATTTCATAAGGTGTAGTGACGAGAATTTCCAATATCACACATAGGATGTAATGAAAAATGTATCAAAAGACAACTTATCCCCAAAGCAATACACATAGATTTGAAATAAGTAAAAATTGTTTCCTTTCACTTAATAAAGGATACATTGAAAACAATATTCTTCTTACACTATTCTTAATAATTAAAACATGGTAAATCAAAATACTCTAAAGCCACCTACAACTTTATTTCTCTTATGAATGGGGAAATCAGATGTATCAGACCATGATGGTGCCCTTGCAATTATTTTTCATTCTCCCATTACGACTTGCTTTGATACCAAATGCTAGGTACGAGAAATTTTCACAACAAAAATATAAAAAATTTCACATTAATCCACTACAGTAATTTTACAATGCAAGGAAGGATAATATATCCATATAAATAGGAAACTCGTCTTCCTATCAAATAAGAAGATTATAACTTTTAATATATATACTTATGTTTTGTTATAACAATATATATAATTAACTAACTAACCTAGTTAATTACTAACTTAATAATTACCATAGATCACTAACTATTTACCATACAATAAATATCTAACATGTAAATTCTAAATTCCTAACATCTTTAGAGTAGTGCCAACATCGGTGATGCACGGGGTCCCACAACCCAAATAGTTTTTTTGAAATACTCTTTATCCATGGTTAGGGTTTGAAAGGTTGAGAATAACATTATGAGGTTCTGCCATGTGACAAACACTAACCAATAGAGAGAAACAAAGATATTCGAAAAGTAGACAACCCAAAAAGTTACTGGATCTTGATTCTCAATAGGGTCAAGACCATACGACGTTCCTACCCCTACTATAAAATCTAAACCAAGATCATCTTCAAGTCACGGTTCCTAGTTCAAAGTATTCTTGGGTTCATATCACCATGTTCCATCATTCGGATCACCCATATTAGTCTAATTTTTTTGTAATCATTTGAGTGTACTCAAAACCTTATGTTTGTGAACTTCTATTATATAAAGTACATTTGTTTCAAGTATTAATGTGCTATTGTGATATTGAACATGGTTAATGTCTGAAGTTAATTAATCATAATAACTCCATTTAGCTTCTATTTCATTTATTTTTTATTATGTGTAAATATTAATCAAATCTAAAAATGGTGAAAATAACACCCATGGTTAGGGTTTGAGTTTTATTTAGAGTATTCAAAGTGTTTCACGACTATTTGATACTTAGGGTATGAAAGAGACACACATTTCTTGGAAAGAAAAGGACACAAGAATTTATAGATCCATAGTTTGAGAAGTTCAAAACCATATAGAAGATCCAAGACCATATAGACATTCCTGGCATAAGTGTATGGTTCTATACTAAGGCATTTTTCAGCTGCAATATTAATAACAAAGAACCTTCAAGTTCTTCACTCCTAGTTTATCCAGTCTATGCACCCAAATATATCTTGTTTCACTTTATACAATTAAGTGTATCTATTATTTTGTGCTTTTAAGCTTATATCATATTGTTATTAATAGCTATATGTATTAATGTGTTGTTTTGATATTACACTATTACTATTGGAAGTTAATTAATCAAACTAACCACATATAACAAATATTACATCCTCTTTTAGTGCATCCATAACATTGAATTAATTTAAAAAGGGTGTAAACATTTGGAGAACCCAAATATTGAATAACATATATATTTCTAAACCTTAGGATTCCCTTCTTTATGGTCATATTCTTCACTCTTGATGTTGTATTTCTATTTTTCATCATGATCAACCCTCAACTCTTTTATCATCTTTTCCTTAATATTAAAATCTCTAACTCTCATAATAGTATGATATATAATCCTTCTAACCATGTTTGTGTTCATACTTTGTGTCAAAAAAGGTACTGTATGCTCATTACCCTTATGTTGTTATACACTTTGTGACATTATGGTACCTACTACTATGTCTTATTCTACTACTGATATATTTATTAATTTCATTTTCAATGTTATCACCAAGAATGTATAGGGTGAAGGCTCTAATACTCACTCTAATAATAATTCCCATAGCTTTCCTAAGGATGAGCCAAAACATATTGCATGTTTCTTACAAGTTCATCTTGTTAATATTGACATCCTTTATATGTTTCCCCAAATCATCTTCAACATGCTTCACTATCTAATATAGAGACATATCATAGTCATACATCTACATTGCCTACATCATTGGGGTTACCTATTATTCATCACAAAGGAAAGAAATCCCATGCACGCCGCCTTATCACCCAAGGCGCATTGGGTGCTCACCCGAGGTACGTGTGGGCACCAAGTCTCTCTTTTATGTGATTTTAGTGGGAAACATCATCTATGATCTAGGTTTAAGAGATTTGAGAGGAAATAAGACCTATAAGCATTATAGAGCTCAGAACGGCTTCTAGATCCTTGCAGTCATTCCAGATAGAAAAGTGCTTAATAGATTATAGAACCTTCATCAAAACAGAAAGGAAGTTGTACAAACATTCATACTTAGTTTATAAACATAAATGAAAAATAGCTATGAAGAAGGATGTATGCATCAGACCATTAATATTCATATAAATTGGTAATCTCATTACATTCATTGGGCCCATTATAGAATGTCACAGAAAGGCAGACCACAATCATGCATCACAACAGGGATCATGTCCTTCATCCATACAAAAGAAAATTTCTATAACCCAGCCCTTAATACATTACTTTCTCCTATAGCTTCTACCCAGTCCCACAGAGTTCTCACAGTAATTCTGCAGAGCTCCGCTCTCTATATTTTCTCCTCTCTCTTTCTTCTGCGGGTGCTTGTATTTATAGGCATCCTGAAGTGCCAAATCATCCTTTTGTGGCCTCAAATCCAATGTCAAGTGTATGAATGTGGTCCTCCATGGGTGCATGCTCCTTCAGGCTTGAGCTCACCACTCCTTTCCATGATGGTCTTCTGGAATCCTCTATCACAAGGCATATTCCTTCCAGGCCATCCTGTCACCAGGCTGGCACCTTATCCACTCGGGTCACGTTTTTCTCACGTCCTACCCGATAGGTCCAAAATGGCTAAGTCTTGAAACCTTAGATCTTTCTGCGCGTGCCAACGGGTTTTCTTAAACCCTTCCTTAAACCCTATCTTGCATGCCTTTTCCTTGCACTCCCTTCTTCAACTAGGCCTTGTGTGCTTATGTGCCTTTGTGTACTTAGCCAGTATTTTGGGGTCCCAACATTACCCAAAACTACACCTGTTCTCCATCTCTGGGAACACTTCTCAAATGAATAAAGAATTACAATATGTTCCAGAAGAATAAAATAATTTGGGAAGAGTAAGAATAAGGGGATAAAAGAATGGGAGGGTAATTATTGCTGCAAGAGGAGTGGGAAGTCCCTTTTTAGGTCAGGCCTCCAGCTTGTTCCAGGTATCTACTTCATTCTACGCTTTCTGGCAGAGGTCACCGACTAAGGTGTTCACCTCCTTAAAGCTTAACCCATCTCCTTGGGTAGTTATAGCCCCAACTACCCCTTCCAATTGTTTTCCTAGGTCCTCAAGTGCATCCATTCTTCTCATGATTTGTGGGTACAGTTCCTTGAACTAGTTTTTGATTGAACCCCTTAAGGTTTCAATGGCCTCGGATTTATTTTCAACCTCGGCAAGGATTTTGTCCCTTTCGTCCCTATTTCTTATTCTTCTCTTGAAACTCCTTAAGCTCTACTTCATAGTTGGCACTGCAGTACCCGCCACTCCTCTCTATCTGCACAATTATCATATGCGGCCTCAGTGGATTGGGTAGCAATCTTGATATCAGCAAGGACCTTGCTTGTATTCAGCTATGAGCACCATGACTTTCAATTTATCCTTATTTTCTAAACATGTAGCCACTTCTTCTACAGATTCCAAGGCTAGCGGCTGCCTCTCCATGGTGAGGATCCTTGTTAAGTCCTCTAGGCATTCCAGGGAAGATCCATACTTCTGTGTGGGAGGCGCTAGGTCCGGATGCTTCAACACTATTACATCTGTAATGGACTCCACCTTTTTATATACCTCATGCACTCTAGCCTTCTCATCCCTTAATTCACGCTTCAGTTTGTGCTAATCAACTCTTCTTGTTTCAAGCCCTTAGTCCTCTCAGCCAACTCCTTTTCCTTTTTTCTAGCTCTCCTTCCAGATATTTTACCCTATCATTTCTTCCAAAGAGCCTAGCCTCAGTCTCGACCGTGGCCTTGTTGAGCGCATTACACAACTTCTCATTCGAGAGTTGTTGGGTATTTACCAAGGGGTTGGCTCCCTTAGCCTCTAGTACTGGCATGATTTCCCCTTGGCATATTTAAACTTTGGCTCATCAATATGGGACTCAAACACCCAAGAGAGCATCTTCCTTGTCCTGGGGTATGCCCTCCTCTTTGTCAAATGATGCCATAGCTAGAAGTTTCTTAGTGGGTACAGTGCTCTGGAAATGCATGCGTAGCACCTTCCTTTGGTCATCAACATAGCCCATGACCTGTCCTCATTCTGTATCAAGGATCTTCCTTCCCGAGTGCACAGATTTGGGAAACTCACCATTAGACTAGGACCTCCTCCCACACTGGCTTGTTCTTTCTCAATGCTTTCCTCCTTATCCTCTCTCATCACTATGTCAGTACTACGCTCCAATTCTTGTTCTACTAAGGCCTCGATTATTTTTGTAGCTTCTCTTTTTTTTTCCTCATTTACTTTCTCTTGGGTAAGGCTTGGAGTTTTTTGTTCTGTGCACCAACTTCCTCACTTTTCTCCTTGTCTGGTGCCTTCCCTCTCTTGGCTACCCTTGTACACATGAAAAGGAACTCTGTTCTTCTTCTCCTCCTCTTCTTCTCGAATCATGTGCACACTTGAAGATAAGTGGCTCTTGATCTCCTTCAGGATCATCTTCTTCATCATCATCATCCTTTTCACCTATGTATCTCTCCAAGTTCTCCATCTCCTCCAGTCATCTTCCTCTTCTAGCTTCTACTTCTTCCTAACCGGGGATTCTGGTGTAGGTGACTCTTGTCTCTTCTTCTTCCGATGGCTCCTTTTCTAATGGCTTCTCTGGCTCTTGGAGTCTTCTCTTTGACTATGGAATTTTTCTTGCATGAATACATACTTGTTCTGGCACTTGTCCTAAGGGTACCTACTTCCTGTGTATCCACCACACTTGGTACTTTCTTCTTTGGTTCTTTTTCCTCCCATTTGGGCATGGGTCTCTTCCTACCTAGTTGGGTCCTCAGGTATGGACATCTCATTCTCTAGATATGCCCTTCTCAAATTTGGGTCTTATGCGGAGGTATACTCACATGCCTGGACCCTCTTGCAATGGGAAAAGTCATGGGTCTCACCATTTGGACCTCATGCGACACGTACTTCTCCACGTACGTGCTTGTTGGGGTAGACCAACCCTTTGCACATTTCTCTGTGGTCCCGGTCTAGATTACCAAGGTCCAACTTCAACTTCTTAGACTCTTTGAACCTGTTCACTCCCACTTGGAAGTGTTGAGTTGTGAAGGCAAAAGGGAGCTTGCACCATGGGCTCCATGTCTCATCTATCAGTTTAAATCTACCAAGGTAGAAATTTTGGTACATAGAAAACTTGATTCTCCCTTGGTGGTCACTAGTAGTTGTTCAGGGATCCTCCATTCCACCCCAAATGCATTCCTCAAGTGCGTACCACTTCTCTAGGTGTGCCTTGTGCATGGTTTCATACTATCACAAGTGTACTTCTCAAACCTCTTCAGGGTGAAGGGTCTTCAACAGGGTACTCCCACACAAATTTTTCCACTACATCCGACACTCCAATCTCTTGAGAACACAATGGTTAATAAGACATTACCAAAAAGGATTTTATCACCTTCCTACATGCTGTTGACAATCTCATCCATGATGTATGCAGATAAGTTGTAGATGGTGCCCTCCAAAATCCTCCTGCAAACATTCAGCCAGGACTTGTTTACCTGGGTCCATCTCTCCTATCCATTTAACTTTGTCACAAGGTGCATGGCCATCTTCATCACCGGGTCCTTGATGTCCATGATATCAAAGTACCTTGACCCCTTTTTGTATGCATAAGCAATGACGGTTTCCTTAATTGCCTCCTTGTCATAGGTCATCCTCCAAAATTTCTCCTTCATAGATGAGGCCTGATGAAATGTGAAACAAGCTGAGGGGTAATGCACATCTTGTGCCCTACGAAGTGAAAGTAATCTTCATGCACATGTGACATCAACCATTGATATAGGCACTCAGGATTTCCAAAGTAGGGCAACTCAAAGAGTTGCAATAATCCTGACTTCTCCAACTTTACTTTCACATCATCATTATAGATGGGAAAACCCTCTGGTGTCCTTTTATCCATCGGGTGCACTAGCTCCATGCCATTTCCTTTTTTATCATGCTTGAGTGATGATTATAATCATTCACTACCATATTTCTTAAATGGGACTCCCACTCCCACCCAAGCAATACTCCATCTGGGTACTGCATTTCTGCATACCACTCTTCATTTGTACTTGTGATAGTTTCTTGTTGCTTGCTTTTTTGCCTTTCCCTTCTTAGGTGTGCCAACTGGTTTCTTGGGTGCCATTGTTTATGTTCACACTTCAACTTCTTTCACTTGCTTTATTTTACTACCCTTTCCAAGTTTAGATCTCAAACTAGTGAAGAAACTCTTTTTCGACCCATGCCCTAGATACCAAACCCTAACTGGAATCTCTTTTCACCGATGAATGCTTCTCCACAACTCTTCCCACACATGTGAATCACTTCCTTTCTAGTTTGTAAATCTAAACTGTCACTCATGCTCAAATTCTTGCAATTTTTCTTTGCACGGATCAACTCTGGAAACCCTAGTTCACAAAATCTCCTCTCTATATCCATAAAGTGAATAATGAAATGTCCAAACCTCTATTTATAACTTTTCCCATTTTTAAGCATTAAATGCTACTTCACCTACCACCATACTTTTAATGTTTAATGTGGATTTTTCAAACAAATCCCAACTTTAGTGCTTTAACTCACGCGCCCAACCTTACGTGGACAATTCTCCCAACCTTTTGGCATGCAACCAATCCATCTTGATAGGAGACTCTAGTGTGCGTAACCAATGCCGAAGGCACTTCTTCTGTCATGATTTTTTCTCTCACCTACCTCATGTTGTTTGTGAACTTCTTCCTCCATTTATACGGGATCTGAAAGTAGCCTTATCTTGACACCAACCATCCTTTTCCACCTTTTCTTTCATGCACCTCTTTCAACAGGGCCATTCGACCGGGCTTTCCAACACAATCCTCCTTGGCACTTCACCCATGCTTTCCTTCACATTACTCCACCCCACACTAAAATGATGCGCGGTCCTCTATGCATTCAAAACCTTCAAAAAGTAACAAGGTTACTGGCGCCCAAGGCACAAAACAAAACAACAACGTGAAAGGGAAACACAAGAAAGGAAAATGCATAAAGGAAATTCTAAACTATCTGGAAAAACTACCTTATTTACAAACACCAAGAAGCCTTATTTATAGTAGGGCTTCAACCTACTCCCATTGAAGTGTCTAGGAATTTTTTTCCATCTAGTGCTTGTAATTGGCATGTGCCCAAATCAAGGATGTACAAGATTATATAGGGACCTAACCAATGGACCTTTAACTTCCCAGGGGTGCACAAAACTTAGAATCATATAGTAAGACCATCTACCCAACCTCAAACTTCTTGTTCCTAATGTGGCGATCATGCCATGATTTTTGCTTTGCTTTTTTTTTGTTTGGCTCCACCTGGTGAGTGATCATATTTCATCCAGCTTCATCAATTTATCAATCCTTTCTTCCAGTGCTTTCTCATCAGCCAACCCTCCTGTGTGCACTATTCACAGAGAAGGTAACATGAACTCAACCGAAAAACAACTTCCATACCCAAACACCAATTGAAATGGTGTGGCTTTGTTTAGCCTTTTATAAGTTTTCCTATAAGCCCATAATATGGTTGATACCTTGTCATCCCAATCTTGTCTTCCGACATCACAAATTTTTGTCAAGGTATGACTCAGTATTTTGTTAAATGCTTCTACGGTTCCATTTTCTTGTGGGTGATAAGGTGTAGTCTTGTGATGAGCCACCATGAATTCTGCTAATAAGATCCTCATGGTCTCATTCAAGAAATGTGTACCCCTATCGCTGGTTAAACTTAAAGGGCATCCATACCTCGTGATAATGTTCTCCCACAAAAATCTTGCTTGTTGTAGCTGTTGTACAGTCTTTAGTTGGGGCTTCCTCTTCCCACCTTGTTAAATAGTCCATGCAAGTGATTACATAGCGTGATCCAGTCCTGCGCTGCTAGTGCAATAGGGCCTACAAAGTCTATTGCCCATTTCTCAAAAGGTTCAGTGCTAGGGATAGGTGCAAAGGCATTTCATCTCTCCTTCCTGGCTTACCAACATGCATTGACAATGGTCACACACTTTACAATAGTCCTTGCAATCCTTATACAAAGAGTTTCCCACCACAATCCTGCCATTAATATTTTACATGCGGTGGCATTGCTTACATAGTGTCCACCTGCACTTCCTCCATGTGCTTCCTCTATGATGGTGAGGTGCTCATGCTCTAGTACACACTGCACACAAAACTTCATCACATCCTAATTTGTATAAGTCCCCACTAATCAACATGTAGGGCGCGATGTGTATGGCTAGTTGTTTTTTCTCTAATGTCTTCATCCCTTCCTAGCGCCACACCTTCCTTTAGAAATACTACAATTTCCTCCAAATCCAAGGGTGTGTGCCATAACCTAAATAGTTGCACCATCTAACATAGTTTCTTCAATGCTCACATCCTCCCTAAATTAATTCTTGACAGATGATCAGGTCCACAATTACTCTTTCCAGGCTTCACAACTACCATGAACTCAAACTCTTGAAATAATAGCACCCACCAACATATGTGCCCTTGTAGAATGGGCTTGTTTACCAAGTACTTTAATGCCATGTGGTTGGTGTAAAATACAAAGGGAGTTGCCAGTAGATACTATCTGAACTTGTGAAGCGCGTAGATCATTGACAATGCTTCGCACTTAGTCGTAGTATAATTCTACTTTGCTTGGTGTCAACTTCCTACTCACAAAGCATAGGGGTGATCAATAATTCCCTCACTAGGTTGTGCAAGCACTTCCCCAATGGTCATTCCAGAAGCATCCACATGAACATGGAAGGGCTTATCCCAAGAGGGGAAATGTAATATAGGCACGGTGACAAGCCTATCCTTCAATGTGTTAAACACCTTCTGCTGCTGCCTCTCCCCAATGGAAGGCACTTTTATGTCTGAGAAATTCTTCTAAAGGCACGGTGATCTTGGCATACCCCTTAATGAATTTCTTGTAATAACCCATATGCCCAAGAAATCCACACACTGTGCACTTTGGCTAGTTGGCTCCCCCAATCCCACAATAACTGTAACCTTGGCAGGATCTACTAGCAAGCCCTCCTTACATATGATATGCCCCAATAACGTTCCAAAGGGGTAAAAAGACACACTTCTTAATGTTGAGGGATATCCTCAATTGCCGACACCTCTCAAACATCAACCTCAAATTATCACAATGGTCTTTTACTAGCCCATACACCATCCAATCATCCATAGATAGACCTGAAGAAATTTATGGATGAAGTCTAGAATGCTTGTACCACTATGCGCGAGAAAACATAGGCACATTCTTCAACCCAAAGGGCATGACCATGTATGCAAAAATTCCCCATTCAGTGGAAAAAGTTGTCTTTCTGGTCTTCCTTTGTAATCTAGACTTGGTGGTACCCCAAAATCCATCCGTAAAGGAATAGATTTCACACCCAACGACTCCCTCCAAAATTTCTTCAGTGAAGGGGGTTGGAAAAGGATCGATGACACAAACTATGTTTAGCTCCCTATAATCCATGTAGATCCTAATCCACCCATCCTTCTTGATGTTGATTACCATTGGACTTATCCACTCTGATTCTTCAACAACTTCAATGATCCCAGATGCTATCATTTTGTCTATCTCTTCCTTTACCTTCACGCACAAATTGGGATTCATTTGGTAGGGTCTCTTCTTGATTGGGTGCACATCATCCTTTTAGCTTTATCCTCATCTCCCCAAGGAATGGTGGACACCTTTGAGCTCATGGTACCTACGTGGGAATAAATCCTCAAATTCATGCATAAAATATCAATGATCTTAGAGACTTCCTTCTCTCGACCAATAATCTCCAATGATAGCTTCCTTAGGTTCTTCTCCCGAGCCGATGTTAACCTTTTTAGTTTTTAAAGGTTCATGGTAGGCATGCGCATGAGTATCAACACTATCCACTACCTCACGTCCCTACAGAATGGTTAACATCCAAGATTTTTGTTTCCTCCCCATCAATTACATATACAATCTTTCCTTTCTCTTTTTTCACCATGCACGCTCCAACTAAACCTCTCTATTTCCTCTTCTTCAAAGTGTGCCTCCAAACCTAGTTCACCAAGTAAGTCCAATAACCTATCTTCTACCATGGCACTATCCCCCATGGTAAGGCACTTGACAACCTGCAATGCCTTATCAACTAATGGCTTGGTACTTCGATACTCAAATGCTTGAATGAGGTCAGCCACTAGTTCTTGCCAATTCCTTGTTTGGTGGCGTGTGTCTCGAGTGGATGTACCATGCGCATGCATAACCCTACAGTATAGAATATAATTTGTGCACCCATAGAGATGGTGGAAAAGCTTCTCACGCCTCCTCTCCAGACCCTCTCACACTCTTGGATATGGAAAGAAGTGGGCTCCTTACCATGGTAGTCTTTGATGGTGGTGGGCACATTGCTTCTAGAGAAACAAATAGAGAAGGCAATTCTCAATTCGTGCCATTCTAAAATATTATCTCGATGTGTTGCCCACCAGCGTGTTGTAGTCCCGAGTAGGTTGTAATTTAGCATTTCTCTTCTTTCCTTTTCATTTTTCCAATGGGCCTCCATTTCTCACAAGAAATCTTCTAGATTATCCCCTCCTGAGTAACTTGGTAGTTTCCTCCCTCCTAAGTGCCTGGAATCTCTATGCCTTTGTTACCTTAGTCACTAACCCTTTCAAATGCCATCCGATCAACTCATAGGTCCCATGTGCCCAATTGTCACATGCTATACTTGTGGTATCACTTACAGACTGGGCATCCTC
The DNA here is from genome assembly GCA_018340775.1 of Taxus wallichiana var. yunnanensis. Lineage (NCBI taxonomy): Eukaryota > Viridiplantae > Streptophyta > Pinopsida > Cupressales > Taxaceae > Taxus > Taxus wallichiana. The sequence continues at coordinate 302,112,764 of CM031236.1, forward strand.
AAACTGGATAACTCCTTCTATGGGATGGATTATCTCAGGATCCCTGATTGAGTGCACGTATATTCTATCAAGGACTTCTTCTCCCAATGGCTCTGTGTAGGGTGCTGAATTTCCATCTGTCAAGGGGATGATTACCCACTCTTCTTTGTTTTCAAAACTGATATATCCTTTGTTGAACCTGATATCAACATTATTCTTGTAACACCATGGGTGCCCAAGCAACAATGCTGGAAATTTTCCACCTCGGCGTGAGTGCCAAGACCTCAAAGTCCCCAATAAACTTGGCCCCCTGAATGGTGATAGCTGCATCTTTTAAGACACCAATGGGCATTGCCTTTGTTTTGTTATCCATATACAACACATTCGAAGATGGCTATAATGGGTCTCCCCATCTGATGCCAAGCATCCAAAGTGAGAACATTGACCTCCGTGCCTATGTCAATGAGGATATTACTAAGGAGCCATCCATCAACAACTACATTTAATGTGATCTCCTTGTCATACTCAAGGCTGTGAGGGGGAGGTTTGCATGTAAGACCTATTTCTCATGCTCTACTCTAACGCACGTGGTATTTTCTCCCTAAGCCATTCTCCCAGCAAGGGAATAATATTCTCTTTCCTAAGCATTTTACAGATTTCCTTGACCTCATCTAGGTCATCTTTTGGCACCTCGACCTCCCTTCTTTGCTCCTCCTTCCTGACTACTCCTTTAGACACTAGATTTCTCCTTGTAAGCTCCATATGATGTCCATGGTTTCTTGGTATACCTCCTTTTGATACGCAGGGTCTAGGTACTTCCCATGTACTACTTCTTCCCTTGAAACTAGGTTTTTCTTCTTGGTACTTCTTTTGCACGTGCAGCCTCTGCTCTTGTTATTACCATAACAGATTCCAAACCCACATCACGTGTCACCCATGGGCATCCATTGTGTGTCCATCCTCTTAATTCTTACCATTGCAGTGCCCTTGTCTTTCCAGTGTTGCTGATTCATGTGCTCAAAAACTCGGGCACTCCTCATACTTGTGTTTCTTCTCACACCATGAACACTGCAACATATCTGGGCACTCTCATTTTTAATTCTTTGTAGACCCAAAATTAAAATAGGTTCCACGTGGGAACTCACTCCTTCCTCCTCCATGGTTACCACGACCATGGAATCCTCGTGAAATCCCCTTTTGCACGCACCTCCATCTGCGCTCCTCATAATGATGATCATCACCTTTAGAACTACTAGAAATGCTGGTTTGGTGCACCCCATGATCAATGGCCTCATGGATCTGGTCAATAAGCCTAAAATCCTTAGTATCATGGGTCATAGAGGTGCATATCTTATAATAGAAAGACACATTCTTCCGAATTACACATTGTAACAAGGGACATCTACTTGCATCATGGTCCCCATGACAAATTTCATAGTCTACTATCATGGTGCATACTATCCTCCGGGGGAAACTATCCTTGACATTCCCCTCTACTTCAAAATCTATACACCACATTCTACTGTGAGACTAATGAGCCAAGTTTGTGGAAAAATTCTCTAGCTGCTTGGTCATAGCAACAATTTGAGCTTCCAGAAATAAGAAAACACCAGTATCAACACTTCTGACAACTTCGGCATGTAGAGCAACTTCTAACACCTCCCACGGGTCTGTGAAAGTTTTATGAGATAAATATCTTATAAAAGGAGTTATCAACCCCCCAACTAACCATTGAGAATGTTATGAAGGGTGAATATCATATGATAACTTTGAGAGGAGGGGTTTGAACCGTGCATCATACTCTTGTGCACTCTTTGCCATTCCCTGTTGGATTTCCTTCAGGGTGTTGATGCTCTTTTGTTTAAACTCAGGGATGTGGAATTCTGATAAGAAGGAATTCTTTAAAGTAGTATAATCCACCACCATTTGATGAGGATCATATTTCCTAACCAGCTTTATGCATGCCCTCGTAACATTGTTATAAAACCGGACTAGCCTTCTGCTCTGGGGTTGTGATCCCCTTCGCGTGCCATAGCAACTCACATTTGTGAACATGTTCTGCAACATCTTCAATACCTCTATAATCTGGTAGATGTAGAGACATCTCAAAGAAGACTTGAGGAGGTGGCTGGGGCCCTTTTCCTCCTGAGCTAGAGCCTTGGTTTCCTCTAGTGTTTCCTCCACTACTGGATCCACCAGATCCACCAGGTCCTGTGCCTCCTGACCCACTAGATCCACTAGGTCCACTAGGTCCTATTCCTCTTGACCCACTAGATCCACCAGGTCCACTAGGTCCTGTAGTGGTCATGCTAAGGGTCCCCAAAGTTCCATCCAACTACGTGCAACCGCACACCAACGTTTTGTGATACTTTGCCCACTACCACTAGTGCACCCCGTGCCACTCCCAGACGTGAGACCCAAGGCTTGTGTACTTGCTCCTTGTCTAAAAATCCCTCCAAATATTGGAATATTATGCGTAGCCATAGAAGTGGGAAATGAGAAATTGTATCTCCTGGGTGCAGATCTGTCACTTCTACTGGTATCAACTGGGTCAGCAATACTCCTTCCTTGATCTAGAAAACCAAGTGCCAGGTTTAGTTCACTAGGTGGGTTTAGATATGCACCAATGACTCTTCTCTCTCCACATGATGAACTCTCATCATAATCCAAAGGGTCTCTCTTATGCTTTCCAAGATGGGGTAGCACAGACTGCTTAGGTTCCACGTCCTCTACGTGAACCTCAACTCCTTCCCGCAACGTCTACCTCCATAGGTCCATCATACTTGTAACCTCATGTTGTCTAGCAATATCCCTTTCACATGCTTCACTATACTTAAGTTTCCTCTCTTCCCTTTCTCTCTCCATCGTAATATCTTCCATCTTCCTCCACCCTAGCTTCCTTGCCCAATGCTCAGAATGGTTTAGCTGGCCATTGGAAATGCCTCTAAACCCAAGGTAACAATCAAGATCTTCATTTACAAAGGAATAAAATGTAGAAATGACCCTCACAGGGATCCCACAAAAACTCAAACTCAACAACTTCCAAACATGAATATGTCGAAATAGCGTACTCTAGAGTGTAGCTAGCCAACACACCTTTCCCCAAAGATCTACAACACGATTCCACATCAGATCTACATCCTGTAGCTTCCGGTATTCGTCTTGGGTACACATGCACGATCTATAATGCCAACTTGATCTAGATGCATATGTCGAGAGACATTCATACAACTCTACTTGGGAAGCAATAAAAAAATTTCATACAAATCATGGTGGAGGTTCTCTTCTACCCATCTACGTGCATCAAACTCAGATCCAGTGTTGAATCTTTGAGAAAATTCATTCTTCGTGCTCTTAAACCACGATTCAACACTTTTGAAAGTTAAACAATCTATCATTACTCATTTCACGTATCATGATGTATGCCATTTACCACTACAACTTTGAAAAGAGGTCCCAGAAATGGAACCAAGATGTAGTCATTTTTACACCTATCACAAAGGAAAGAAATCCCATGTGCACCAGCCTATCATCCAGTGGGCACTGGGTGCTCACCTGAGGCACGCGCGGGTGCCGAGTATCTCTTTTATGCGAGTTTAGTGGGAAACATCATCTATGATCTGATTTTAAGATATTTGAGTGGAAATAAGACCTACAAGCATCATAGAGCTCATAATGAATTCTATATCCTTGCAGATGCATTCAGGACATAAAAAGTTCTTAACAAATTATAGAACCTTCATCAAAATAGAAAGGAAGTTGTACAAACATTCATACTTAGTTTATAAACATAAATGAAAAAGAGCTATGAAGAAGGATGTATGCATCATGACCACTAATATCCATATAAACTAGTAATCTCATTACATTCATTGGGCCCATTACGAGATGTTACGAAAGGTAGACCGCAGTCATGCATCATAACAGTGGATCATGTCCTTCATTCATATTAAGAAATTTTCTATAACCTAGCCCTTTAATACATTAATTGCTCCTATGGATTCTACCCGGTCCCACGAGTTCTCATAGTAATTCAAGAGCTCCGCTCTCTATATTTTTCTCCTCTTTCTTTCTTCTATGGGTGCTTGTATTTATAGGCATCCTAAAGTGCCAAATCATCCTTCTATGGCCTCATATCCGATGCCAAGTGTTTGAATGTGTTCCTCCATGGGCGCATACTACTTCATGCTTGAGCTCACCACTCCTTGCCATGATGATCTTCTGGAATCCTCTATTACAGGGCATATTCCTTCCAGGCCATCCTGTCGTCATCCTAGCACCTTATCCACTTGGGTCATGTTTTTCTCAAGCGTCCTACCCAATAGATCCAAAATGGCTAAGTCCTAAAAATTTATCTCTATCTCAGTGCACACATCATGATTTTTCTCAAACCCTTCCTTAAATCCTATCCTACACGCCTTTTCTTTGTGCCCTTCTTCAACTAGGCCTTGCATGCCTATGCGCCTTTGTGTACTTAGCCAATATTTTGGGGTCCCAAAATTTGTATGAATACTAATATTCCTATATGAAATCAGAATGGTTCACATGGTTATTCTTCTATAACATATGTTCTTGAAACCCTTGTTCACATGGTTATTCTTCTATAACATATGTTCTTGAAACCCTTGTTCACACTTTACAAGCTCAAATCTTACAATTACATAAGGTGCATCTATTTCTTCTCATGCTTTGGATTCTACTCAACTACAAAGATAATCCACTTGCACCTAAATTTTTTTCTTATCCTTTACATCTTTTTTTTACTCCTAAGCTTCATATTTATGATGGCAAGGGTGACCCCATAGATCACCTTCAATTGTTCTAAGTTTCTTACTTTGATAATGTATCTAACGATATCTTATCGATCAAGCAATTCCATAGAAGTCTAAAGGAATTTTCCTTACAATGACTCTATGATATCCTCACACATTTAGTGTAATCTTTTACTAATTTGGAAAATCAATTTCTTACAAAATTTTCTATTGGAAAAGTTTCTTATGCTCAAATGTGTAAAATAAAACAAGGGTTTAGTAAGAACATCAGTGATTATTTTTTACACAATAAGAATAAGCTTACTAAAATGAACAATATTTTAGATTATAGTGAACTTTAAGATCTCTTTACATAAATACAATTTTGTGCTCTAAGAATTGACTATATTTGATAAGCTCCCCTCATTTTATCATCTATAATAATGTGAAGCCAAGTTACTTTATATGAATAACATTATGTTTCTATCACTTATACTATATCTAATGCCAAATTTCCAAGAAAATATACATTCAAAGGAAAGACCAATGGCAATAAGTCTACTAACAAAGACAATATTAATTCCATAGCTTATCTTAATAAGTTATAGTTACAACCTACAAAAAGGTAATTTATGTGTTTACCTTGTGCTCTACATATCATTCTTAAATATATACTTGAGTGCAATCGTGTGTCTCTCCCTCCACCACTTGAGGTTTATGTGAGTAAGCATCATGATAATATTTTTCATTTTAATGCTTATTGTGACTATCATAGATGTATTTTTCACCTCACTGATCAATGTATCTAACTTCATCATGGTATATAAGATATTATTGATACAAATTTAGTCAAATGGGATGATCTCATTGAATCATATAAGCTTATTAATGATAATGAAAAGATGAAAATCTTCAATGATCCACTTCCTAATTATAACAATTACAAATACACTTTAGAAGTGCATAATTCTCATCATGCGATACCATTGCTTCTTATGATCACCCATTGGATCCAATGATTGGCACTATCCTTCTTATGCCACCTAATCCACTAGTTCTTAATTTTGACAAATCTGATATCAAAGACACTCTTTCCTATGATACTTTCTATATTCATACATCTATTAATCAAGTAGATATACACATGGTTTGGTGGATCCTCATAAATTTTTTAATATTTATACTCTAAAGCTACTTAATTCTCTTGGCTATACTAAAAATTAAATTGCACACAATTCTAATCCCGACTTTCGACATATTATTTCACATATCATTATAGGCTTTGATATCATGTAGATCCCATTTCTAGTGGCCTCTACTCTTATCTTAGGTGACATGCATTTAGGTATTCCTTAGTTATGTGATCTTAGGATTGTTCCATTTATCTTACACCAATGTGTAAATTTTACTCACCAATAAAAAGTTTTCTTGATTCATGGTATTCCTTGCAAGGATTCTCTTCCTAGGTTTCCTAAAGAACCCTTATATATTTTATGATTCCATTCCTAGGTCTACAGATAAGCCCTCTACTTCACATTCTATATCTAGTGGCTCTCTCCCTCCTATGTATAAAAAAAGTCCTTCTAGTTCATATGCTATCTCTAGTGACTCTCACCCTCCTAGGTTTCCAGATAGGCATTATATTTCATATGTTATATATAGTTTCTATTTCATTCCTAAGATTCCTCATAGCTCTTATAGTTCATTCATCATCTATGTTGGATCTCATTCTTATAGCCCTCCTCATAGGTCTTTCCCATCACATAAATAATTCTCATTGATCTAGTCCATATGGTTTTCCTCACACGACTTATATGGCACATATTATCACTTTTCACCATTCATGTATGAACATCATTATTTGGAAAGATGAGGCCCAAACCTCCATTTTCTTTAGGATATTATTTTCCTCCTCATGAGGAAATTATTTTCCTCCTCATGATGATTTAATTTGGTGGATCTTATATTACCCCTATCTTTGTATAAATTTAAATTTAAAAATATATTAAACATTCAAATATTTGTAAAATAAAAACTACAACCTATACACATAGCTTGAATTGTTATAAGTTTACATTACATATGTTTTTCGTGAGTATGGTTTGATAAATAACATATCTTATATATATTTTATTTACATACATGCATTCAAAAGGTGTATTGAGCTTGATGTAGGACACACATAGAATGTTACATGCTGATATGTGTAAGCCTAGCCCTTCCTAGATACCATAATCATCTAGGTGCATCTCTTATACATTTTATACATGTGTTATCTCTTTATCGAGTTCCTTTATTCTCCCACATTACACTTGATTACATATATTGTGTACATGTTATATTTTGAGATAACATAGCTAATACACATGTTTTTGTAAAAGTTGACATATCTTGTAGTATGTGTTTCTTTACTACTCATTATGATGTTGTATCACTATTTGCAATTATTATTTGTTATACATGTTTCCTAATTGTTTGAGCTACTACTTGTCCGCCTCTTTTATATGCATCATAAGTGCTTTGATTATATTATGATATCGTGGGTGTCTCATATTTTTGGATCTATTATTTTCTTGTGGGACATTTTTTCTCTTGTATGCATCATAAGTGCCTTGATTGTCTTGTGACACCATGAATGTCTAGTGTTTTAAGCTCTATGCCTTAATGTAACTCTATTATATTACACATGCATTGTTACTACTATTGATATTATTTCTATTGTTTCTTATTTCTTTGTACACAATGGAATCCACCATGTGCATCCCATTTTGTAGGAATATACACTAATCTATACTTAGTAGGCACATGCATTAATATCCATATCCCACTTGATTTCACTTATACACAATTTCTTGGACACATGCACTCTTAGCATAGTTTATGGTGATTTGACATGTTATCCCCAATTCCATTGTAAGGAATTTACCCTCTCGTGCAACACATTAGATAGGTTGGATGTGATTATTGAGGGAGTGGTTCTTACCCAAGACCCCACCCCTCTTATATTATTTACATTTTATGCCCCATGGTTATTAGTATAGATTCCATGTTTGATTTTTTTGTATATTTTACTCAATTTACCCTCTTTATAGAGTGTATATACAATAAAAATATGTAAATAGACGTGTTTTAATGGTTTTTGGGGAATCACCTTGGTTGGGGGCTTTGTGGAGTCATAGGGGATAAATCCCGATATTTTTCTCGTGTGGTCCTTGTATGTATTTTTTAGCTTGAATGAGTGGTTTAACATATGTTATTATATAGGTGGTTTGACAAGTTATGTTTTATGTGGAATCATTATGTGTTGTATCATTGACTCATGATTTTAGTACCCGTTGTAGTGTAATGCCACTTTAAAATTTTCCTATTGATGTGCTTACATCTAGTTCCTCATGCACTAGGGTAAAGAAAAACATGGAAGTAAATTCTTATATTGTAAATGGTTAAATTCATACAATAAAGGAGGATTCATTGTGCTTGATGTTTTTTCTTAAAAGGGTTTTCATAGAATAAATCAAGTGTACTATGTAACCTTATGTATGCCATTTTCCCTTTTTTGTTTAGCCTAAAGATTTTATTTAGTATTACTTATCTCATATATTATTTTATTAGGTAATTTTATCTTCATCTCGAGTTCAAGTATTCTCTTTTGCAGTCCTCTATAAAGATAATACAATAACAATATAATATTAGAAATATAAAAAAACCAAGACCTATGTGAGAATTGTTCAGTCATTACAAAGATGTAAGCATTATGATCTCTAAAATTTAACACGCTGCATCTATCATATCCTTTAGACTTGATATTTATAGTATAAATCAAGAAGTCACAAATACCTTCACCCATAGAATAACACACTTTATGAATTTTACAAGTTAAGTACCCTAGGGAAACTCATCATATTGTGGCATGGCTACACTAGGGAAATCTAACCTACCATTCCTAATCATAGCATATCTCTTACATATTTTATTTTTTTACAACCTTTTATCTTAATCAATACTACCACATTGGGAACATACCTACACTAGGGCATATAACCAATCAATCTTATATTAATCACATCCTTATACACCTATCAATTTCTATTAGAATACAAATATTTCCTAGCTTGTATTAACTGATGATCACATCATGTATCTCTAAATATTGATTTGACCATGCTCCATGACTACTTGTACCATTTTTTCAATACTATTATGTTGGTTGCCTATTCTTCACTCTGGAATCCTATTTTGGTTATCTAACATTTTTTTATACCACTAATTTCTTAGATATATCTATATTTTATTTTGTATTCTTCATTCTTATATAGGTTGAATGATACATCTACTCTAGGCACATAAATTTTGTATGCTTTTTATGCTCTACAATATTATTTAATCTATTTACTTTGTGATCTTATATGTCATGTGATCATTTTTGTTCTAGGAACTAGCATGAATTGACTAGTATGTGATATTGTTTATTCAATCTACTATGTAATCTTATATGATGTGGAATTTTGTTTACTCTAAGAACTTGCATGTTGTATGTTTTTTATTTTTAAATATTGTCTAATGTGTCTACTCTATGATCTTGTAAATTCTCTAAGAAATTGTATGTTATATACATTGAGTAATTTGCGATATTGATCTTTTTATTTTATATGTGATATTGTATGTTATACGATCTTATTTTCTCTAGTTACTTATATGTTGTATGATTTATTTCTATGTGGTATTTCATTCTCAATGATTTGTTTTTTCTAAGTGCTTGTATGATCTATGATCTATTTTATCGAGGAAATTGTATGATATATGCTTTGTATTCTACTTTTCATTGTTGATCTATACATTAATTTATCACTACTAGTATACTTTATGATCAAACATATGCAGTCCCTATCAACCATATTATTTCTTGCACATATTAATTTCTACATAGATAGATTAAAACACATCTCCCATGACATATTACTTATAATGCATCTTATTTGAGTTTCCATGCTTAGGAAAAATTTACTTATGACACACATAGTTTAGGAATACATTTCTAATTACACAAATTTTGTATGATACACTTTGTTTGAAATTCATAAATGATTGACATACTTATCAAACATTTTTTATTACATATCTTATTCTTAGCATAAATAGTTGACACATTTTATGATTATATCATTTCTTGTTATGATTATTTCCTCAAGAAATAATATTTGGAATATATTATACTTTGTATCATGACATATTTCTTGTTACATTTGTTATTTCTAGGCATAATGGTTAGATACATACTTGTTTTTACACATGCACTGCTAAGAACTACCAACTATTTATATTATTCAATTTATCGTATTTAATCAATTTCGTATATTTATGATGGTACTATAATGCCATTTTGTGTTATTTCATGTTATAGTCACTATGGATACATTAGACATCAAGTCATGTGCTGATTTCATACTACTCTATTGATCACTACTATGCTATTTTTTGAGTTACAAGATATTATCATTAATGCATCACAATGTGATGACAACTATTACTTGTTCCTAATTATAAAATCTAATGCACATTGAAAATTATACCATGTTAGTTTGTATATAATCTCTAGTTTACATATTGGATGATATGGTTATGTAATTTATATGACTAGCACTTTCTCCTTTAAGTTATGTGATCCTTTGCAACATCCCTCATCTCAAAAGGGTGACATATTGTGGATTTTTCTAACAATTCCATGTATATTACAACTACATGGATTCATATGATACAATATAATGACATTCACATAAATATTTATAATAAATTAAATGATTTAAAACATATTACATTGTGACATATAGAACAAAATTATGAACAAAATGGATATATAGTAGGATCAAGTTCTCTAATAAATCATATTGGATGTATGATATGTGTACTCATGAAAATATCCACCAGTTTGAATAACTTGGTATCTCAACATTAAAAATGAGAATGCCTCAAAGGTGTGGGATGTTTATATCCTTGAGGCATATCTCCAGATAATTTCTAATTCCTATCCTAACTACTCTATTGTAATCACTACTATGCTTTAGTCTACTAGTTACATGAGAAAATGGATGATAAAACATGAAATAAAAGCATGATGATGAACAAAGAAGAAATGGGATCACCATCCTTATATGAGTTAGAAGGTGAAAAGAAAATACATAGATCTAAAGGGTGGATATGAGACAAAACTAAACTATGCATATGAGTCTAACTCTCACTCTCAACCTTTAAGACACAAAGAATAAAAACCTTTCAAATTCCACATACAATAAACCATGAAAAAGAGAGTTAAAATATAATTAACAAAATAAAAAGGAAGATATGAGACATAATCATAGTTGTATTAAGAGCTAGAGTATACATAGTTTAATATCAAAATAATCCAAGGTGTTCATTAAATTATATAGATCAAAATTAGAGGTTAGAGAAATTCAAAGCTTAGCACCCAAAAGAGTAGATTAACCTTTCTTTCAAGTAGGAGGAACCATTTTTATAATAGACAGATTACTACTTATAGAAAAATAAGAGAGAAGAGAGAAAAAGAGAAGAGGAATAAGAAATTTACCACAAAAACTTTATTCTCATCCTTGTCCCTTAACACAACTCATATGGGTATGAAAATATGTCTAAATGAAATGATCCACCCCAAAATCACCTAGATAATATCCTTAGGATATTTTTAGATCTCACAATGATCCATAACCATGAATCATAGCTTGGGGATGGACCGAGTTAAACCTTATCCACAAAAAAATGTGATTTTAAAGAAGATACTCATTTTTTGTTGATTAGATGCCTTCACCATTTTAAGAAACAAGCAGAGATATTTCTTTTAAGTGGATCTCTTGAGAAAACATTAATGCAATCTCATGAGATTAGGAGAAAGAGGTGTTGGGATGGAAAACTTGACTAAGTATCAAGAAGGTGTATAGAATATTGAGGCACTCAAGTGGGGTGTGAAAACATGCACAAGATCTAGTTGAGGTGGCGCGCACCCAGAAAGTCTAATCCCATGACTTAGCCAATTTTGCATATATGGGCTAAAAATAGGAAAAATAGAGTTGGAGCACGTATCACATGAAAGAGAAAAGATAGGAAACTTGGTGATCAAAGAACATTTATTTTTGGAGATATAGCACATTCAAAGAGAATATCAAAGGTCACACATGGGACAAGCTAATAATAGGATTAAAACGAAGTTTATTTTATGAAATCATACATGCTTTATAGTTGTTTTTGTATGAGAACATGGCTATTTTTGAAGCATGCAACCTATTTTGATGATGCATAAGTAGTGAAGGAAAATTACCCATCCCTATATATATGTATTGCACTTCATTTTTTTGTACACACACGATGTAATAGAGTTATGATGCTATGATTTTTAGTGTGCATGACTCTCTGGTAACTATTGTTATGTATTTAACTTATACTATGTAAGATTTGGTTATTAATGGATCATTGTGGCTAGATTCTAATAATTGATGTCTTTGAGTATGGTGATCTATTGGTGTAAATGGTATTAATTATGATATGATATATGTGTTTCCTTATTATGTGTGTTTCCAATTCAATATATGCAATGAATTGATATGGTTGAATATGGATATTTTAGTTGTAATTTTGGTTAAACATGTTAAAATATTGTCAAACTAGTACTAAAGAGGGACCTGATAGCTTTACATGCTTTAGGTGCGCATTCAGATTTGTCTCGGATGAAGTGCTAGTGCACCTAGGAATTTAAGTATAGAAAATAAAGACTACATTTTGGTTCCATTGTCAGGACCTATTTTCAAACTATATTCTAGGATTTTGTCTTACGAGATGGCATATCAATTGGTTCTAGAGAGTATTGAATGTTGGATAGATAATAAAAAAGATAAGTTTATGCAGAGATATAGTACTAGCTCGATTTCAATGCATGTTGGTGGGCGGAAAACAACCTTTATGATACGCTCTATGAAACATTCTTCAACATATTTCTAGTAGAATTATATGAGTGGATGAAAAATGTATGCAATCGAGATTTTTGGAGTTATAGGTTGAGGCTTTGGACGTAAAAGGATTACCAAACTCTTATTGATGCTTTGATGTGGAGTGGAATAGAGTTGTAGATTGTTGGTGGGCTAGACTATTATGTAGTTATATTTTGGAGTACTCTATTTCTAAATATCTATGTCCTAAAGAGGATGAGTTTGATTTCTTGCATGAACCAAAATAATCTTATTTGTGCACTATACCATTATCAATCAAGATTTTTATGGTGGAACTGGATTTAGAGTGCCTATGCATGGATAACTAAATCCCCACCATGCCAAGCAAGGGAGGAGCGCAGTGTGTGGAGAAGTATGGAAGACTTGGAGGAAGTAATGGAGAGAGAGGAAAGACAGATTAGATATAATGAAGTACGAGAGAGGGAAATGGTGAAAAAATGGATATTAAGGAGACCCTAGAGTTGAGGAGAGAGATGGCTCATGAAGGATTTGAAGCTCTCGTAGAAGATGAGGAGCCACAACATATGGTTCTCCCAACATTGGGTAAGTGCAACAGATAATCCCCTTTGGCTTTGGATGAGAGCGTGTTAGAGGAGAGCATGAGGACCACATGTATGCATCTAATCCCACCTATCCACCTAGACCTTGCACTTGGTGTTCCAAATCTAGAAGTAGTTATCGAGAAGCAAATTAGTGCAAGTAAGCATGCATATATGAGTAGATATTGTTTTGTGTTGAATTCAAGAGATAAAGTTAGTAGCATGCCCATGACATCGTAGTCAGTGCCATTATTTAGAAGTTTTATGGTAGGATTGTTCCTAAAGATGTCATCATAACAGAATGTTGGCGCATAGACTGTTGGGATTACTACAGTAGGGTCTGATATGAAAAAGAATATTGGTTCTTAATCTAGTACCACAACTGGGACACAAGGAAGCATGTCAAATGGTTCGCTACCTTCCTGTAGGTGGATCAGGTGGATCGGAAGGAGGAAATCTTGGTGGAGGTTCTGGTTATGGATCTGGTGGACAAGGCCCACATCCCTAACAACCCCCACATCAACCTCAACGGGTCTATTACAAGATCTTTCTCCATCTTCTAAAGTATAAAGGTGTTGAAGACACATTTGAGCATGTGCATAAGTGTGAATTACTATGACATGAAAAGGGAATTACAACTTCTAATGGAAAGGCTAGTCATTTTACAACTACACGACAAGGACATGCACAATGTTAGTACAAAAAGTATGACCCACATCATATTTTAGTTAAATATGATGTTTTAGGCTATGTATTTCTAGAAATTTTTCATATTTTGGAGTTTGAGCAACAGAGTATAAGAACACTCAAGGACTTCAAGAAGGGTTTATCCTGAAAGCGTGAGGGGTATGACACATGTTTTAAGACTTTGTTGTCTAAATTCTCTTATGACATTCATCCTAGTCAACATGCTCAGTGGTTTGTTGGAGGATTGTTGACTCCATTTTGAAGAACAATATCTCATAAGACATATGTGGATCCATGCAAGGCTTTGGAAGCCACTTTGTATGTTGAGGCTTTTAGAAGTGTTGATACCAGTGTGAGCCCATTATTAAAGGTGTAGATTACAAATAGTTGTGGAGAATATTTTTTCCAACTCAGCGCATGAGACACAAAGTGGAATATGGTGTACAGATTGTGAAGTAGAGGAACACACTAAAGATAATTTCCCATGCAGATCAGTATGCATGTTACTATTAGATTGTGAAGTCTGTCACCTGAATCATGATGTTTGATATTTCCTATTTTTGTAGCACTCACTTACAAAGAAGGTGTCTATGTATTTTAAGATTTGCAAGTCCCACATTCATGACACCACTGGTTAGAAATTTATTGATCATATTCATGAAGCCATTGAGATAGGATTACGACAGAGTAATGTGGCGAGTGGATCAAAGGAATAAGAAGGCCATACTCATGAAGGGAACAACCATGGATATACCAGAATAAAAGTTTATATGGAGGATATAGAGGACAAGGTCACGGTGGTAGCTGAGGAGGATTTGTTAGAGGAACTTGTTATACTTGTGGATCTCTAGATCATTATAAGCATGAGTTCCCTCAAAATAATCTTTACTCATGGTGTGGGAAACAACACAAGTTAGAAGATTATCCGAGCTATATGAGCACATGTACAAGATGTAGAATAAGGAAAAGGGTATGGGAATGATAAAGGTACAACACAATGTTGCTGATCATTGGATGAAAAAAGACACAGTTGATCCTAAGTTATAACCATTGATGGTTACTATGCATACTAAGGCTATAAGAAATCATGAATGTTGAAGAATAAGCCACTCATTTCGAGGGAAGAGGTGATACATGCTAAGTATCTATATGTTGCACACACTAGAAGGAAGTATATCGAGATACCATGGAAGTTGTTAGGGAGCCTTTGCGGGAGAAATACAATACTTAAAATAATAGGTGCACGATAGGGATCGTGTAAGGAAATTTGAACTCCCATAGAAGGATGTGATGACTTGAAAGAGGTGTGCATGATGTTGTGCTAGGAGAACATCATTCCTTTGTTAGGGGAATGGTTATGAGAAAAGGTACCAAACGTTGGATCTGAGCGTGAGAGATAGATACTTCATGTAAATATACCACCTCAGAATCGTGAATTTGACAAAGAGATTAAACTTGATGCATTAATTGATGGGTGGTTATTATATAACATTTTGATTCAAATTGGTGCAAAAGTGAATGTATTGACTCTGGATGTTTGGAATCGATGGGTAGACTACAACATTATAGCCATATTCAAATGTGTTGTATATATGGAGAATAAAACTAGGGTTATGCCTATTAGGTTACTTGAAGGATGCATCTATTACTATTCATGGGGCCAAGTTTATTAGATATTTTGAGGTGTTGGAACTTGCTATAGCT
This sequence comes from Taxus wallichiana var. yunnanensis, assembly GCA_018340775.1. Taxonomy (NCBI): domain Eukaryota; kingdom Viridiplantae; phylum Streptophyta; class Pinopsida; order Cupressales; family Taxaceae; genus Taxus; species Taxus wallichiana. Next base: position 302,128,436 of record CM031236.1, read on the forward strand.
AATAAATTTCCAACATTACTTGGGTGACCTTGGTACTACACGAATAATGCATATTTATATTTTAATAAAAGGTACATCAGTTTTGAGAATGATGAGGAGTATGTGATTATACCTCTATTTAAAAAGAAGGTTGAGCCCTATGTTAAACCTTTGAGTGAGGAAGAACTCAACAGAATATATACACGGTCATGTACGATCCAGAGAATTTAGAACCATCGAAGGAGGGTGTTCTTCATTGATAAGACGCGTAGTCCATGAATGTCACTACTAGTGTTGGTTGTGATAATTGGGCTCATGGAACATATGAGATGGTTGGGTGTGAGGTCAAAGGAAGAGTCACCAGAATGATTAGGCCATGCATGGTGAGGTAGTTAGGATTTACTCAGGTACTAAGGTACATTAGTGAAGGGAATTGTGATGCATTTTTGTACACCATGGAGACTCAGTGGAAAAATGAAGGGGATAAGATAGATATGATATTCTATACTTTACGTGGGACTACAATGCGTTGGTGGGAAACACATAACGATGAAATTTTGGAATAATGAGAAGTGAGAATCATCTTTTATACTAGGTTCAATTGAAATAATGTACCTACACAAACTTGAGAATTTCATGGGAAGTATCCTACCTCTCATCATGTACGTGATTGTGAGAGAACAAGGGTGCAAGGCAAGGAGGAATTACCACCATCACTCTAGGTGCATAAGTTCTACTCTACCTTAAGTGGCTCCATACACACATGGTATGTCCATGCTGAGTTGAAAAGGGAAACAAAAATTGGCAAGAGATGACCTCAAGTATGATTCAAACTTTTGATTATTTTTCTACTAAGCCTCCAATCCATGAAGCACTACAGATTATGAAGTGCCTTACTTTGGGAGATAGTGTGAAGGTTGAAGAACTCATGTTGGAGTTGTTTGGGAACCCGATCTTGAGGAAATAAATGAAAAAGAGATGATCCATACCTGGAAGGATAAAGTAAAGGGAAAACTAGTTTATATGATTGATGATGAGGAAGTTAACAACTTGGATGTTAGCCACACTGAAGGTGTGTGTGAGGTCATGGACATTACATATGAGAAGGAATGTGTGTATCATGCTCCTATGAATACAAATAAGGTTAACATTGATACTTGAGGTAGAGTCTAAGGAGGCCATTATTGGGATTACTAGTCGAGTAAGAATTGCCTAAGATTATTGAAGTCTTTCTTAAATTTTAGGACTTATTCTGGGATATCATGAGTTAAAGGGAGTATACCCTTTAGGTGGTAAGATGAAAATCAAGCTAAAAGAAGGATCATGCCCGTGTATAAAGAGGCCTTATATGGTGAATCATAATATTCACATAAAGGTAAAGGAATAAATTAACAAGATACTCAAGTATGGAAACATTGAGCCTATTGAAGAATCTGAGTGGGTTAGTCCCATGGTTATAAGCATTAAGAAAGATGGAAGGATAAGGATTTGTGTGGATTACAAAGAACTTAAATATTCATGTGTGATTAATCCTTTTCCCACCCCGTTCATAGAAGAGATTCTAGAGGGAGCTCCTAGGCGCAAGATATATTATTTCACTGATGGATTTTCAGGTTATCACCAGGTGCAAATTGTGAAGGAAGATTAGGAGAAGACAACTTTCACCACTAAATGGGGAAGTTTTGCATACACAATTATGCCCTTTGGGTTGAAGAATGTGCCAACCATATTCTTGCGCATTGTTGTACATGCATTTTAGGAATTTATTCATAAATTTTTATAGGTGTATCTGGATGATTAGATAGTCTATGGCTTAGTCAAGGATCATTATGATAATTTAAGGCTCATTTTTGAGAGGTGTAGAAAATTGAACATCTCTCTCAACATTAAGAAGTGCATCTTTGCTACACCTTTTGGAACTTTACTTGGACATATAATTTGCAAGGAAGGATTATTGGTAGACCCAGCCAAGATAGTTGTGATCTTGGGTTTGGAAGAACCTAACAATCAAAGTGAGGTGCACGGATTTTTGGGACATACATGATATTATAGGAAATCCATCAAAGGTTATGTAAATATTGTCTTACCCTGAAGAATTGTTGAAATCTTGAGGGAAATTATATTGGGGTAACATGTAATAACATGTATTTTAAACAATGAAGGAAATGCTTTACCATTGTGCCTATTTTACACTTCCCTTCATTGGATAAGCCCTTTCATGTTCACATTGAGGCCTCTGGCATAAATATTGGTGTAGTGTTCACACACACCTGGGAATTAATTTTGGATCATCCTATTTATTTTATAAGTAGGAAGTTTACACCAGTGGAGAAAAATCATACATTCACTTGAGCACGAGCTTTGTATATGATCTACGGGATGTACAAGTTTAGGCACTACTTATTGGAAACACAATTTATTTTCTATACATATCATATGGCACTAAAGTATTTGGTCGAACAATTTTTTTTTTGCAAGGGTACATTTATAGGTGGATACTTCTATTTCAGAGTTTGATTTCATAGTTTTGTGAAACCAGGAAAGAGTAATTCAGGGCCTGATCATTTATCAAGGATCAATTCTGGCAAGGACATGTAAAGCATTGAGGAAACTATGCCCGATGTAAATTTATTTTTATTAAACCACATGCCCACAGTATTGGAGGATATTACAGTCTTTTTGTGCACTGCGAAGGTACGTGAAGGAATGAATACCTTGGAGAAGAAACGAATTGAAATATGCATGGTGCCTTATTAGTTGATTTGTGGAGACTTGTAAAAATTGGTCTGTGATGAAGTTTTTCACTGATGTTTTATAGATCATGAGTGCAAAAATATTATGGAAGAAGCTCATGGTGGGATAACATGAGGCCATTACGTTGGTGATGCTACAGATGCACAAGATTCTAATGGCTAGAATTTGGTGGGAAACCTTGTACAAGGATACTAGGAATATGTCAAGGCTTTTGATCATTGTTAGTGCCTTGGGAATCCTAGAACCTAAGATGAGATGTTGTTGCGGCCTATTGTAAGCATTGATACTTTGAGAAGTGGGTTATAAACTTTATAGGCCCTATTTCCCCACCCACGCGTAAGACTTGTGAACACTACATTATAACTTGTACAAACTATCTTACAAGGTGGGTAGAGTAAATGCCTACAAAGGATTGTATAAATCCAAAATAATAATATTATTATAGGATAATATTATAAGTAGGTATGACTATCCATTAATCTTAACAAGTGATAGCAGAACTCATTTTTTGAATGAGACGATCAAAATTATTTTGGTAGAGTTTATGGTGGCACACCATAAGACTATTCCTTATCACCCATAGGATAATGGTATTGAAAAAGCTTTCAACAAGATTCTGGGACAAAAAATGCCAAAAAATTGTGATGTTGGCGAAAATATTGGGATGATAAATTTTTAGTTGTAATTTGGGCTTATAGGACCACTTATAAATGATTGAATAAGGCCACACCTTTTCAATTGGTTTTTGCAGAAATTATATTTCTTGTTGAATTCATTTATTGTCCATGTTATTATGCGTCTGAGAGGACTAGATGATGAGCAAGATGTTGAAGAGAACATTGATAAACTAATACAGTTAGATGAGAGGCATGCCATTACACGTTGGATCCAAAATACCAAGAAGACCAGAAAGAAAAAGGCATGGCATGATAGGCATATCAAGAACAAAGAATTTGAGGTTGGAAAAATGGTCCTTCTATAATTCCAAGTTTGTGAGCCACCTAGGTAAATTGAAAGTACATTAGTTGGGACATTTTGTGTAACAAAGATACTTGAATTAGGTGTTGGATGACACCTTATTTCTCGTTACTTTAATGGGAGTAGATTGAATCCCTACTATAAATAATTCTTTTGATGTTTGTAATAAGGAAGTTTTTCTATCTAGATTATATTTCACTTTCATGTGTTTACTTTTATTTATTGCTTGTTTTTTTTTCATTTTAGTTCTTTGTTTCATTGTAATAAGTGTGCTTGTACACATGAATCTGATTACTATCTATTGAGTTCATGCATAGAGGACCACACATAATTTTAGTGTGGGGTGAACTAAGTGAAAAAGTGCAACATAGAAACCTCAAGATATTTGGATCCAAGATAAAGTGGACAAAGATAGGCACATAAGACTAAAGGAAAGGTGTACAAGTTGTAGGGTGAGTGGTAAGAAAGAAGAAAAAGGTGTCATAAGAAGGATGGTGATAATAAGGACGATTTTCAGAAGAAAAACCAAGTAAACAAATCAATGCACGTAGTGTAACACGAGGTAGCGAAGCGGTGTCATGGTGAACTACTTAAGTGAGAGGCGTAGTGGGTTATGTACTTCACAATTGGGAAGCATGGAAAAGGAGGTCTATGTCATGTGAAAGTAGTAAAGTATGCCAAAGGTTACGACAATACACATATGAAAAAACAATGGAAAAGGAATGATAAAAATTAGGGAAAGCAACTTTGAAGCTATTGTACGGTGGTAGGTGATGAGAATTTAATGCGGTAAAAATTTAAAAACCTATAAAAAGGATTTGGGATAAGTTCATTTTTACCTCACCTTGTGGAGAAATTGTGTTTTTGAGAAAGATTATTGTGTGAGATCTTACGAAATCGAGTGAAAATATAGATAATTTGTGAACCAGATCGAATTACGAGACATGACCAAGAGTGAACAAACTAATTTATAAGAAGAATTGGAGTTTGGGGTGGTGTGAAAACTTACTTTGAGAGGCATTGAGGTTTTTGTCGGGGTTTGCAGATTAGGGAAAAGTTACTGAGGAAAGAAAAGTAGATGTGAAAAGATTTGTGCGCAAAAACTTATAACAGAGGTTCGTGGACACTTGAGACATAACAAGGTAAGGTATAAGTTTGAATTTGTGTGTAAGGATGACACCGAGGAAATAAATAACCACATCAATGAAGGGAAAAGGAAAGAAAAAGGGTAGGAAAATCCTGTTGTAGAAGATCTTCAAGAAGAATGGTACTCAGAGATACAATACCGGATAAAGTATTGATGGGATTGGAATGGTTATTACATGTATGAAAAATGGCCATTAGTGACTATAACCATTGGATTGATGTGGTAGTGCACAAGATAGAAAAGGAAATTTTCAAGAAGACAGGAGAAAGAACTCGGAGGGCAATCCCATATATGATGACGAGGGAGAGCGCGTTTTACAAAATGCATGGTTACTTCAGTTGTTTGAAATCCCTAACTTTGGAAAGATTGAACATTTATATCAATGGATAATGTCACATGTTCATGAATATTTATTTAATTTTTCTAGGAGGAGGATGTGCTGACCATGGAATTGATTCACAAATTCAATGGTTTTGGAGTACTGAGGATAGAACTATATCTAGATCTGAGTGATGATGATGAATTAAAGAAGAATGACAAGTCCCTTCACTACTAAAGAGGTGGGTGCATAATGGATATTAGGAAGCTTTATGGCCTAGTAATCTAGATGGCCTTGTTATTACTTACCAAGTTAAATAGATAGGAGCTTTGGATGCAAGTAAACAAGTGATGGCTCTATTTCACGAAGAAAATTTTGGAAGGCATAATTTAAAATATTGTCAGGTTCATAGCCAAAGAGATCATTAAAGAAGCGAGTGGTGGAGATAAAATTACCTTTGGAAATATTCTATTACTTATTGTGTTTTCAAAGATTGGGATACTAGATGGGCCCAGTGAAAAAATATGGGAATTTCCCAAGAAGAAAATGAATCTCTTGAAGAAAGGTTCGGTAAGTACACCTATGAGAATATAAATCCTACATACAAGGTCATAAAAGATAGGTAGTACATGAGGATTTTTGATGCATTCAAGGTAGAGTGGTGCATTCCTAGTGAACTACCCACACAACTAGAGGGACATGATGAATTTTTGTCTATAACCACTTCGCATTGGCCGATTTACTTTGAAAGAAAAGACAAAAAGCCCTCGGTGCAAATTACCATTTTCCTTCACAATGCATTACTTCAGGACTCTTGTGAATAGGTTTATAGAAGCATGAAAAATAATTATTGATGCGAGATAAGGTAGACTACGAGCACCATAATTTGCACAAAACGCTTGTCTAACAAAAAAAAATTGCATATGAAGAAAGAATGATATTAGATGATATCAACATGACAAGTTCGGTGAGTTTTCCAATTACAGGTGTGGCGGGTGTAAAAATTTATATATTTGAAGCCAATCATGGTCGATGGAAATTATGTGGAGTATGATTTGACTATCCTAGAGGATCCGACGGGGAAGAGGATGATTGGGAAGAAGAGAGCATAATAGGCCACCCTCCTATCATCTTAGAGGAAGAAGTAAGTGATGATGAACCCTTGACCTATAGCACATTTATAAAGCGCACCCTGCGCGCACAAGGAATCGAGCCATGTACAAGTTCAAGGAGGCAGCTCGCAAAGAAGAAGTCCCCATTCGATAATAAGTATAAGATAATGTTTAGTGAAGACACATATCAGACTAAAGAGGTACAAAGGGACAAAGAGGAAGTTGTGCAAAGTGTATCCCAGTGTACATAATGTTGAGGATTCTAAAGAAGAGGAGCATAGTGCACACCATAAAGAGATCCTAGTGATGGAGGTAGATATGAAAGGGGTTGATGCTTTCATCACCCACATTTTTGATAAAAAACAGGGGCCTACTAAGGAGCTTAGGGTGGAGCACACTATTGAAATTGAATTTAAGCGCCGGATCAAGCACAAAGTATAGTGCATAGTAGAACATGAAGCGGAGCGTGTTAGAGAAAGGATTGAAGAGAAGACAAAAAATAGACTAGAGAATACTCTTGCGCTAAGTTTTCCAAAGGGTGCATGTGGGAAGAATAGAAAACTAAGGCATACACCCCAAGGAACAATGATGCAATATGATGACGATCCAAACAATGTGCTATGTGCAAGATACTAAAGTATGGTGGCTAAAGAGGATTTTTTTGTTGGTTATTTTTCAATAGAGAGGAAGCTTTACCACACACCAAGAAGATGCTATCCTAGGCATTCCAGTCACATATGGAGGAGCCAAAGTTTAAATTTAGCCCACAATCACTAATAAAGACACAAATGAAGTCCAAACCAGGGGAGGTATATCCGATAGTTGAATCCCAAATGTCAACATATGAGAAAGTGTCTAATGCGCTCAACAAAATATCGGTGGACGTTGAAGTAATAATTTTTACAAGAACTACAAAATTAGGAATATATGTAAAGAAATTGAGGAGAAGGATAGGGAGACCAGGGAGTGAGATAAGGAGATTAAGGATAAATATAAGATCATTGCACAACTAAAGTAGGAAGTACTAGAGGAAAAGGGGTGGATGCACTCCATGTACAAAAATTCAAAATGCATTGCAAATGTAAATACACTTGTGTGCTGGACTTGGTAGTCCAAGTTTAGGTAAAGTATGAGACAACCCTGCATTTCTTGGAAGATTTAGCGTGTATAGTTATATACAATAAAAAGGTTCTCACCTGAGTCTCATAAGATGTGTTTGACACAAAAAAATAACATGACATGAATCAGATCAAATCCCACCTTGCGTAGTATGATGCATTGCCCACTGAAATTAAAGTGGCTATGCAAGTTATAGAGGTTGTATATGAAAATTTTGAATATTTTGACTGTGTCATGGGGTTTCTTGTTGTCAGAGAGATGAAATAGAGTTAAAAGAGTTCTAGCCAAGCATAAGAGTAATAGGGCGGAACAAGAGAAGATATTTTCCAAGGTGGAGTAGAAGAGGGAAGTGATAAGTTTACTAAAAACCTCACTTAAGGAGATACTGAAATAAAAATTTCCTCAGATCACGTGCATAATGGATGCATTGAAAGATGTAGAAAAACAACTGGAAACATTGATAGAGAAGATGATGGGGAAGATTAATGAATTAACTCTTGTAGAGGTCCTTGTTATTATTGATAATGTGCCCGTAGAGGAAAGAAAGGAGTTGGAGGGGTGGAAGGAACTGGACAAAATTTTGATTGAGGAGTTTCCATTTATCCTTCCCCCTGAGGATTAATTATTTTGAATCTTTAACACAAGCTAATTATTTATTCTTTCACTTTTTATTCATTTTACTTGGAGATATAAGTTGAGAAACCCCATTTCCGAGGGCAGAAATGTCATTAGTGTGGCATAATGTTGGGATGAAAAAATTGATTAAGTATTAAGAAGTCACACAAAATATTGAGGCATGTAAGTGGGGCATGCAAATGCGTGCAAGATCGGTTGAGGTGGCACATGCCCAAAAATTCTAATCCTAGGACTTAGGTGATTTTGTACATATGGGCTAAAAATAGGAAAAGCAGAGGTGGAGTGTGGATCAAGCCAAAGAGAAAAGTTAGGAAGCTTGGTGATTAAGGAACATCTATTTTTTTGGAGATAAAGCACATGCAAAGAGAAGATCAAAGGTCACACATGGGACGAGCTAATAATAGGATTAAAGCAAAGTTTATTTATAGGATTAATATATTATTAGGCTTGTTAGGAAACCATGCATGCTTTATAGGTTTTTATATGAATGCGTGACTATTTTTCAAGCATGCAACCTATTTTGAGGTTGCATATGCGGTGAAGGGAAATTCCCCACCCCTATATATATGTATTAGACTTCATTATTTTGAACACCCGTGATGTAATAAAGTTATGTTGATCTAATTTTTAGCTTGCATGACTCTTTGGTGACTATTTTTATGTATTTAACTTCTTCTATGTAATACTTTTGGTTATTAATGGATCATTGTGGTTGGATTCTAATAATTGATGTCTCTGAGTATGGTGATATATTGGTGCAAATGGTATTAATTATGATCTGATCTATATGTTTCCTTATTATGTGTGTTTCCAATTGAATGCATGCAATGAGTTATTATGGTTGAATACATATCTGTTTAGTTGTATTTCTGGTTAAATATGCTAACATCTTTTCATGTCGATTAAAGGAGGTACTTGATAGCTTCACAAACTTCATGTGATCATTTAGATTTTTATGGATGAAGTGTCAGCGTGCCTAAGAATTTGAGTATAGAAAACACAAACTATAAGAGGAAAGATGTAACTACCACTTATTGAGAAGAACATTTCGACATTTGTAACAACTTAATCCTTATTCACATGATACATAATCCTTTCCTCTACATTTTGATGGGACCCCAAAGGTAACTAAAAATTAAAACATCTTCTATAAGGAAATACAAAAACCCATGATCTTATCAAAGTGATTTGGGAGCCATTTGATCTAATTTTTTAGCAACTAAAAACTAAAAACTATGTCACAAATTTTTCTTTAATTCCTCAACCATTTTCTTTGAAACAAGAATCAACATGTATCTCTTTGATAGATCTTTGTAATAAGTACAAATTACAACTTATTTAGAGATATTAATCAAAATATATGATAAAAAAATAGCATGTGTTTATGCCCTTTGTGATGTCCCCAAGTTTAATTTTTCACTACGTAAAACCATAATTTTTAATTTAGTGAAAATTTCACTGTAATGAATTAGAAAGTCTACCAATATCTTCCGCATGTTATTTATTCCATGTTCCCTAAATCAAGTTTTGACATTACTTAGAGGGGAGACTAAGGATTTACAGAGTGTAGATTATCGATGGTTGTCACATGTATAGAATATCCATATGTCACTCATCGACACCCTATAGATTTTAAAGTGAGAAGCCTTGACCTTGAGATAATCTTTGTGAAAATCCTTCATGTCAATTTCCTCGAGCTCAATCTTTCACTAGGTGAAACTGTCAATTTTGAGCTAGTCAAAATTGCACTATAACAAATCATAGATTCTCTTAATCTCTACCACACGTCCTAAATAAATGCTTAAAAATTACTTGGAGGGGAGACTAAGGATTTAGAGAGTAGAAAGTGTTGATTTTTTCCATGTGTTTAGAATCTCCACTTGTTGCTCATTAGTGCCATACAAAGTTTAAAGTGAGAAGTCTTGACATTGATACAATTATGTGAAAACCCTAAATGTTTATTTCTTCTATGTGTCTCCTTTCCACTTTTCATGAATCTAAGTGTTACAAGGTGGATAAATTTAAGGAAAATACCTATGGCTTGTGGGAGTATAGAAAGATGATGGTTACCAATTTACATGCATCCATGATAAGAATGAGTGTAATATTAAATGTTGAAGATCTGATGAGTTTCACTTATCATGCATAAATATTATATATGGTTTTATAATGGGGAAAAAAATTTAAAATTTAGGAATGCAAAAACCGATTAGTTCCAAGTGTTAACCATCCATCTAAGGCATTGAAAAAAATGAAAAAAATGGTTAAATTCCAAACACTTTATGGAAATCGGTAAAAAATGATGGATGTCACATGCTAACTTGTGTTATTTGTCTCCCATACATCAACAAAGCATTGAAACCATAAAAAGTGACCAAGTTCGTAACTTTGGAAATGTCATTTGGTGACACATGCCCCTATTTTGATATATTTAACTTAATAACCCTATTTTAGTAGAAAACCAAAGGATTTGAACATATTTTGAACATTTTTAGGGTAAAACACATTAATAATCTATGAATCTTTTGATTTGGCATGAGATAATAAATAGTAAAAGAGAGAAATTAGTTTTGAAGAGTTTTAAAACAAAGGTTCCCCATAAATTCACATATAATTGCCATTAAAATCCTTCAAGTCCTGGAATTTTAATCGAGTTGCTCAAAAATGAAGCATGGGACTCATTTTGGTGACATTTTTGGTGACTCAAAGGGGACATTTTCCTACTAAATGTGAGTACCAAGTAGCCTTTACATATTTTGGGCATGAATTCCAATGTAAAAATTTAAAACTCTGCATTTATAGATGACAATCCTTTGAAAATTGAAGCTTGCATCCTCTATAAAAATTAATTCAAACCTTACTTGAATGAGAAGGTATTAAGTGTGAAAAGCCCTTAATATCTCCTCCTCTCTCAGAAAATGCCCTGAAAAATTAGAAACTCTTGCATATTTCATGGAGATATGAAGATACAAATGATGAAAATATCCCAAGTGTGACCCACAAAAATATTTACAAAAGAGAAATTATACATACTTAAAGTGAAATATGTAGAGTGCACAAAGCATGTGTTTTAAAAAAGAACTAAATTAATCCTAATCTAACCAAGTACATCATAAATTATATGAATCCACAAATAGGATGGGAGAATTATCTTTTATTTCTAATGAACCTAGGACATGAGCTCAACTTTGACACACTCATGGGACGTGAGAGGAGTTGAAACAAGATCTACCTCTCCTCTTTCAAAATATCATCCAGCTTCATCAAATACACCTCCATGGTCTACACTTTTTTTTGAGGTGCATCATTTGAATCTTTATGATTTTATGCTCTTCCTCATGCTATGAAACAGGTATGATTGGTTGAAAATTTGAATTAGGCTCTAATCTAGATAGGTATCTAAGAGGGCACCCAAATTTCAATGCCAATGGACTTCCTTCTCTAATCTACCTTTTTTTTTTTTGGGGTGTGTAGCTCTATAGACAAAGTTTGTAGACATATATTACTTCTCATAAAGATTTCTTATGAGATATTTTAATTTTTCTTCTAATTTCCTCTCACCAAACATTTATTTATTAAAATTTGGCTTTGTTGTCTTTTCCTTAGCCCCAAACATAGAGTTTACTAGCTCCATCTCCTTTTTCTTAACGTATAGGGAGTATATTTTATTTACCTCAATTTCTAAAGATGTTTGTGGTATTTCAACATTAAAATTTCTAAATATGACAAGTTCTAAACATATAGAAAAACTAGGGTCATTTTATTAAACCAAATCACCTTTCTCTCCTTCCTCTCCATTCTTGAAATCTTTAAGCCAAACATCATTAATGTCTAATAATATTTTCTCCCTATTTTCTAAATTTTAATCATTATCCTCTTTTTATACACCTCCTAGACAAGCAAAAATGCTTTCATCATTAGAATCAAAGTCTTTCCACTTTATAATTTATATTTTATGGTTTCCTTTTATGAAACATGTTTCAAAAAGACATGAAATATTTCTAAGGGTTGAACATCACTTAACCTCCCATGAATATATTTTTAAATCTCAACCTCATTATTTTTTTCCTCTTAAGATTTTAAAATATTCTCCATGATGAATTCCTATCTCTGTAACTTAAGTGAACTTAGAAAATCATGCATGATCTTCTTTAGCTCATGGTATTTCTCCAAGGTGATTGAATGGTTTAACAAGAAGGGTTTATTGAGTCTCACGTTCAATTTTTAGGTTATGCTCTTTATCATAAAAATTAAAAACACTCGTATCCACCATTATAATGGGTAATAAATATTGAATAATGTTGGGTAATAAATAGAACAACTTTTGTGAAATACCGTAGCCCCTTAAAGTTTCATAATAGAGTGTTTAAGAGCTAGGTAATGTTTTAGGTGGATGTGGGAGGGGATTTTACAGAGCATGTGGGATGATTGGGATAGAAATAGATTATTGGGAATAACATTAATTATTGGAAATAATAGGGTCCTATTTTAACTAAGGTGAATTAGATGGGGTCTCAATAATTGCAGGGAGAGCTAGAGGTAAGTCACAATGTGGGGAAGAATGGGATAAACATGGATGAATTTCCTTTTAACAAAATAAATAAGGATTTTATCATCTTGGAAAACAAAATAATATTCATGAGGAAGAGTATAATCCCCAAGGGAGTGAATCATAATAGAAATATTAGGATCAAAGGCTCTTAAATAAAAAAAAAAATCCATATCTGATTGGGGTCTATATGAATTCATTCCCAATTCTTTATGAATATGAGATTGAACTCAAACATACTCCGTTGGGTCTATTTTTATGGTTATAAGGTTTTCCAAGAGAGATATGATTTATTTGTTATCCTTGAACCGCTTCTCCAAATTTTCTCCCGGTTGGTCCCATTTGGAAATCAAGCTGTGAAGCCAAGCTAATATTAAAATCTTGAATTTTCCCTCTAAAAGAGGAGAAAAGTAATATGAGACACAGATTATCTTCACTAATATTATGTATGGCACAATGATCAAATACATCTTAGATATGCTCAACAGATTTATAACATCATTTCCATGAAAGAGATGTAAGGTTTTTAGAGCCATTTTAGAAATGTCATCCCACCATTGTAAATGAAGGGGAAAATTTAAAATTAGGGAAGGAAACAGAATTTTGAAGAGAAAGGAATGTATAAATTCACGAGAATAATGAAGGGGATAGATGTAAATGGTCTATAAATTAGATAAATAGATCTTTGAATTAGTGGAGGTGTTCGATGCTTGAAAACATGGTTCAAAACCCAAATGAGCTCCAAATCGTTCTTGGTGTAAAATCCAATACAAGGTTATACAAAGAGACATATATGTACAAGGAATAGAATTGGAATATGTATAGGTTTATAATTTATCAACTAACGAGAAGACACTTAAGGAAATGATAATCATATAAAGGGTGAATCAAGTCGATGGTGAATACAATAACATATTTTTGAACTACACAATAATGATACAAAAATAAATGACCAATAGAATAATAAGATCCATTAGAGATAATCACATAATACATATGTGAGGATACACACACACACACACACACACACACACACACACACACACACACACACACACACACACATACATATATATATTAAGTAAGGATAAGGAGATATCGATAGGCCTAGACCGAGCATAATCCAAACTTCAATATATGGAGATAAGTATGTCCAAAATAGTTATGTGTAGTTTTAATATAACAAATAATGTGCATATCAATGAATGAAAAGTGTACATGTTTGAAAAATATTGAAACATACAAAATAAGTTCCAATGAGCCTTCAAAATCTCCAATGTAGATTGCACCAAATCCATGTAATGTACAACTCGATATATATATATATATATATATATATGGAATACTATTAAAAATAACATGGGAAAATGTAGAATGATAATTTCCTTTATAACCACACTACCCTTTTATCAAGAGATGAGATGATTATTATTATTTGAAACCAAATGTGAACTTTGTTTCAAATTTGGGAAAACTATACATAATAAAACTTCTTAATTAATTCATTATTAAAAACATGATACAAATATAGTTATATCTCTTATAGACAATGACATTTTGTCAACCAAAATCTATTTTATATCTACCGAAACCACTCACACATAATTATACTCCTAACTTGTAACAAATCACTTGATTTATCACACTCAAAATATCATTATAATGAGTTAGTATAATATATTAACTCATACATCAAATTTGATGAGGGTCACTAATAAATCACTAATAAATTCTTAACATTTACGCCTTATTACAACCCTATATCTTTGGTGATACATACAATAATTTGTGAATACCTATATTGGGATCATATCACTTATTAATATTATATAGAACATGTCCTTACACATTAGTCCACTAGTTATACATATATTAATTTTCTTAGATTACACCACACTATATTTTATGACAAATGTTATATTGTGTTTTGTCTAACGATCATACTCCTTATCTTTATGTATTGATTTTTTTGTTTAATGCCAACTTATTTTTTATCATTTACTTTACATTCTTGTTGCACGTTATTAAAATTTTTCGACTATTATCAGCATTGGGATATGATTTTGGGGTATTTCATATTGCTTCATAGAACACTTGTTAAAAAGGTCTATGCTACACATTATCTAATTCATGATTGTGTCTATCTATATTTTCTCTATACTATTGTCTACTCCATGATTTGTTTTCTCCATGTGCTTATCTTATCTATGATTTATGTTCTATTTTCACTTGTATGTCGTATGATTTATTTTATTTATGCCATATTACACTTTATGATTTGAATAATTTGTGTCATTGTATTCTCTATGATTTATCTACTCCATGTCATGGTATGCTCTATGTTATAGGCCATTGTATTCTATATACTTAGTTTTCTCTATTCCATTGTATGATCTATGTTTTGTTTTGTTTTGTGTCATTATATGCTTCGTGCTCTATTTTCTATTTGCCATTGTATTCTCTATGCTCTATTTTATCTATGCACTTGTATTATCTATGACATTATATTTTCTATGATCTATTTTCTCACATATCATTGTTTGCTTTATGTATTGATTTTTCATTGTTTATCTACTTTATGCTCAATTACATGTCATTATTATCACCTATAATATTTCATGGACACATTGATTGGTATATCAATATACCGGAGCAAATATCTTACAACATATTACTTAAGACACATATTACTTAAGCCTCTTTATTTAGACACACATTTATTATGACGCACATTGTTTAGAACACATGGTCTATACCCATAATTTCTCATAGAACAACTGGCTTACACTTGTTCATAACACATTAGCTCACTATTTCTCATAGCACATTGGTTGGAACATATCATGACCTATATCTTTCTCATAGTATAATTATTTTTACATGCCTTTCTCATGGCACATTGGTTAATGTTATCCAAAAATAGCTCCAACAATGTTGATGTTTTGACACGTCATGAAATTATCATGGTTGAGTGAAATTTCAAAATTTTACTAGTATGAGAAAGTTTCAGTGTGTTGAGAATTGTCCCCCTCTTGCTAATCTTAATTTCCTAAGGAGTTAATAATTTTTGGAAAAATTTGGGCAAAATTATATTTTTGAGGAACAAGTGGAGTTGTTCCTTTGTTCCACCTGTACCCACATCTCTGTCATGGTTGTATTGTAATAAGGAATCAACAAAATAGGTTCAAATGAGAACAAAAGTAATATTTCTAATGTTCTCTTGATTCTCCAACCAATTGCAACCACCATGACAAGAAAAAGGGAGATATATTAGCTATATCAAAACTTGGTGGAACTGTGGGAGTAGTTACGCATGTTATTTGAACCCCTAAAAACTCTGCAAAAGAGGAAAAGGATGTGATCGGTGAAGTCACTCTGCTATAAAACACTTAGAATAGTTATCTCATTCTCGCCAGTTCCCCGAACCTCCACTAATGCATGACTCCTAGGAATAAAATCACATAAATTTGGATTGTTATCAAGTTATGGAAAAGTGTCAAGGTTCCATCCATTCTTCAAACTTATGATGTGGATGACTAAATGAAAAAGGGAACAAGGTGGAAAAAATTGATATGTTATATCTTTTGGGCACTCTAGGAACTATCATCTCATTCCTCCATTTCTCTAGTTCAGCGACAAGCTCGACACAAAGCATGAACAACACGAAACATATAACGAGCTATTTTTAGTTGTTTCTCATATAAGAAAGATTCTATTTTGATCATGAATAGGCAAAAATTTTATGGATAGAGAATGAATATTTTTTTGATCATGTACACGAGGCTAATATTAGAAGGATCATGTAAGATGACACCAATTTCTATTCCTAAGCATGCAATTTCATCCACAAGCATGGGATTTTCTATTTTTAGCATGAATTACTCATTCCTTTCATAAATTTTCTTGTTTTAAGCAAGATCAACTATTTCTAGAGAAGAAGGGAAGAATGGACATACGATATTCTCATGCTTTTTATTTTTAATTGACTAGACTTACATGTTTTCACTTTTCCTCTCCTTCTCTCTCTCAATTCTATATAAAAACTCAATGGAATTCATTGTAAAATATATCTCTACACTTCTTGTTCATTATCCTAGAGTTTTCTAGAATTTTGAGTGGAAGAACAGGGGTCAAGAGAGATCTTTGTATTGGTTTCACATCTTAGATAAATAAAGGAGCTAGTTAACATGCTCCACCAAATCATGGAGGAAAACATGGTACAAATGAGGGAAACATGCTCCATCAAAGCAACCAAGCTTGGTTTCAGGGTGCCCTATCCATGGTTTGGTCTTACGTTAAACTAGCATAACCCTCAGGAGAAGCTAAACTCTATGTATGGATTGTTACCATAGATATTATAATCAAATTAGTTAATGGAATCTTACCAATCTAGTTGTAGGAAACCCTATCAATGGGGTAATTCCTCACTATCATCATATAGCCCTCCCATTCCTACTTCCCAACCTACACAATCTCATCCCAAATTTCATGTTCTTAATTTTTGTAAAGCTTCCCTTAACATCCCTTCTCCTCCATAAGAGAATTTTATATCTCCTCCATCATGCAAATCTACACAAAATCATTCAGAAGCCCAAACCCTTCCCTCCTCAGTTTTCCAAACCCCTTTTGGAATGAAATTAATAGCCAAAATTAGTTTGAGGAGTTTAAAGTTGAAGATCATGTGGAAGATAATGATCGAAAATCTACATGATAATAAAGTGTATTGCTAAAAAAGAAGTTAAAACAATTCAAATCAGCTTGCATACACCCAATATGAGGAGGAAAATGTGTTCAAAGACTCCATTTATGAGGCTAAGTTTGAAAATAATGAGAAAATAAAATAAATAAATCCATTAGCTTTGTAAGTTGTGTGTCCAATCAGATATTTGGCTAGCCTAGAGCCACAAACAAAGTTGTCATCAGTTGTTCTTACTTTAAAGCATGAGGAAAAGTTTCAAGTTGCCAAAAATCAACCCAAACATCTACAAAGACCAAGTACAAATCTTATAGAGGTGTTTATTATTTTCTTGGTTTATACTCTAATTAATTCATAGGTGTAGACTATGTTTATATCTTTTCAATTCATCTAGTTGCAAAACTAATCTCATGGCCCCACTTTGTGAGAAAAGGGAGTTATTTCTCCCAACCAATATGTGGTTTTGTTTAATTTTCCTTTCTTTTTATATATTAGGAGTAGTTTATATTTTTTCTTACAAAATAAGTACTTGTGCACACTCTACATGCTTCTATTTGGATCATGTATGATTCCATAGTTTTTGCGATGTTTCCTTCCTTTGTTGTAGTTTTGGAGGTTCCCTCATTTTTTTGTGTAAATGATTATTGATTGAGTTCCCTTACCTAATCCTTGTGGTGATCATTTGAATAAGTGAATTAGATGTATAAGTTTTGGTTCCTTGTTTTTGTTCGGGGTGAAAGGCATATTGATCTCAAAAGTTTCAAAGTGTATACTTGAATTCATGCTTATTGAATCTTTAAAGAAACTAGTATTTACATCTAGTAGGAAGATGTCCTTGGGAGGTTGCCAAATTATTATCCAAAACCAAATCTAGATATTCGGGTGTTTTGGCAAGTCATGGTATTGTCATGGATCAGTGAAATTTACAATTTTTACAAGTATGGGAAAGTTTTAGTGATTTGGGCATTGTCACCCTCTTACTAAGCTTCATTTCCTAAGGAGTTAATCATTTTTAGGTAAATATGGGAAAAATTGGCTTTTTGAGGAACAAGTGGAATTGTTCCTCTGTTCCAATTGTTCCCCACATCTCGTCCATGACCACACTATACTAAGGAATCAACTAAATCAATTCAAATGGGAAGATAAATAATAGTTCTAACATTTCCCTACTTCTCGACTAGTCGTAACCACCACAACAAGAACAAGGGAGACATATAGATTATATCAACACTTGGTGGAACTATCCATAATTTTTCCTATTATCCGAACCCCAAAAACATCACAAAAGAGGAAAAGGACATGATTGGTGAAGTCACTCCACCATAGAACACTTGGAACAATTATCTCATTCCATCAGTTCCCAAACCTCTTCCAATTCCTAATTCCTAGGAACAAATTAACATTATTAGGAGCTTGTGGAATAGTGTCATGGTTTCATCCATTCTCCAAACTCCCAATTCAACTGATTAAAGGATAGAGGTAATAAGGTGGTAAAATTAGATATGTCGGACCTTTTGGGAATTTAAGGATATGTTATCTCATTCCTCCATTTCTCTGGGTTCAGCGATATGCCTTACATAAAGCACAAACATCATAGAAACATCCAAAAAGCTATTTTTAGTTGTTTCTCATATAAGAAAGACTCA
The DNA here is from genome assembly GCA_018340775.1 of Taxus wallichiana var. yunnanensis. Lineage (NCBI taxonomy): Eukaryota > Viridiplantae > Streptophyta > Pinopsida > Cupressales > Taxaceae > Taxus > Taxus wallichiana. Next base: position 302,147,371 of record CM031236.1, read on the forward strand.
ATTTTGATTATGTAGAGGATAAAATTGGTAGGATCAAGCATGAAGATTCTTTTTTATCATGTGTATGATGATAATATTAGCAAGATCATGCGAGAAGGCACTAATTTATATTCATAAGCATGTTATTTCATCCATAAGCATGGGATTTTCTATTTTTAGCATAGATTACTCATTCCTTGCATAAATTTTCATATTTAAAGAAAGATCATCCATTTATAGAGAAGAAGGGAAAAATGAACATCACGACATTCTCACGATTTTTCTATTTTTAAGCGAGGACTTGCATGTCTACACTTTTCCTCTCCTTATCTCTCTTAAATCTCTATAAAAACTATATAAAATTCATTATAATATATATATATATATATATATATATATATATATATATATATATATATATATATATATATACTTTATGTTCATTATCTAGAGTAATCTAGCATTGTGAGTGGAAGAAGGGGTCAAGAGAGATATTTTATAATATCTTCACCTCTTGCATCAATAAAGGAGCTATTTCTACCTTCTTACAACATGTTTATTGTGTAATATCGTGTCTTTAAGCTGATTTTATCTCATGATATTGTTTTATCCCTAATTTGCAGTCTAATTTCCATGCCTTTATGCAGTTATATGTTAATTTACAGTCATATATTGTGTTTAACCAAGTTTTTATAGGATTCAGTTGTGGAATTCATCAAATTTTTCTTCCAAGACCATTTATTTCCCTTTTTTATTCTGCCATAACTTCAAACCCTTCTCTCAGTAACACTTTTACATTGGCATATACATTTGTAAGTTATGTATGGTGTGCATGGTTCCAATGGCATATCATGTGGTTTAAATAAGTATGAGATCCTCATCTTTTTGGTGTATCACCTCCTTTTTTTTTCATTATTTCCTTCTCCCTTATCCCATTTTATGCATTAGAGTAGAAGTTCATTTCAAGTGTTACACTAGGTTAAATTATCCTCTCTGAGACTCACTCCAACTTATAGGTCACCCACAACCTAGGAGTGTTTTAGTTTTGTTGATTTAAAAGAGATATTCCACACCACTCTCCAAAGGGTGCATTTGAAATGAAAACAGTTAAAATATATGATGATCTATAGTATTTTTCATATCACATTTATTGTTACATATATTTTTCATAGCACACTAGTTGACATATATTTTCATCTATACTCTTTTCATAGAAAAATTATTATTATTATGTATCTTTCTTTTAATATATTTTTAACACATATATTGATTTATATGTTATGTTATAACACATTGATTGTTACATATCTTTCTTATATCACATTTGTTTACTATTTCCCATGACACATACTATACTCTATGTTAAAACACATTGACTGCTACATATCTTTCTCATAATACATTGGTTTATACTTTTCCCATGGCACATACTTTCTTCACACAACTAACTACTACTAGCACTAGTTAGGTTTTCATGTATTGTTAGGTTATATCTAATTTATGGCAATTTTTTCATGTTATGTCTCATCATGTCATGTTATAGGTCCCAATGGATCCACTAGGTGTTGAGTCATATGTTTAATTAAATTATACTATATTATTCAGTATTAGAATCTTAGCTATTGATTTTTATGGATTTTGGATATATGATTATTATATACTTACCCATGAGATGATATACACTCCTTTTTGTTAAATTATCATAGAGAAAACAAGTTTCTTTTATCAATGTGTTTATTTTATATGTTATACATGGTTCACATATTGGATGCTCTTCTAGTAGTTCACATAGATCACAACCACAATGATATGGGGTGTATGATGTCATGGTATTCACATAATTATTTAGGAAATTAAAAATTTATATGATTATTTCATACTTCCTTAAAAATAACAAATATATCAGCATGTTATCTAATGGAAATGAGTAAGCCTTGATACTAATATCGTGAAACAAGCTACATAATTCTAGATGTAAACAAGCAAGCCTAAATGTTAAAATGGTGGCATAAAGTATCATAACACTCAATTAAAAATGCATTCCAAAATTCTAATATGGGAAGAGAGAAGGCCCAAATGATGATTTCTTATCTACATTGTCACAAATTCTCTATGCATGACAGAGGGCAATTAGGTGTAATAATTTTGTGTTTAAAGGCAAGCATTTGTGAATTTAGTTTTCATTTCATTGATTGTATACATCTTGTATATGTGAATAACAAATTTTACATTAATGACGTGGGTGCACATATTTTAGCTTTTCATATATCACACCCCCTTGAGTTGGGGTGTGAAAGTTTTAATATTTTAATAACCTAATTATGATCCAATAATTTCATCACTAGTATAAAATGAGGGAAATTTAAGTGATTGAAATTTTATTGCGATGTACTTGAAAATAATCGTTTAAAATATATCTTAGTGCCATCCCATTTACACATTAACATTAAATGACTAAACCTAAAGCTATCTTGTTCATCCCACACTTTAAGTCAGTAGGTCAAAAAAATTTCTTTATATTAACACCTCTAAAATCAATAGACATTATATAAAAAAATCTTTAGACTTTTAAAAATATACATCATGTCTTGTCAGTGAAATAATGTGTTGCAGTGCAAATTATTGGTTTTCACTAATAGTCATAGGGCTAAGCCCCTCTTTCTTAGGTATGGGAGGATCCCATTATTGAATGTAAAATAACTAAAGCTATGGGTGACCGTTAGTCCTGGGATCATATAGGAATACTCCACTAAACCTATGGAAAAGTGTATGTATAATGTCTGAGGAGGAATTTTTTTATGAAGGGAGGTAAAGGAGAGTTGGAGAAATAATGAGAGAGAGGGTTATTGTTGTGAGTAGGCTTACATAATTCACATACATCAACCAGATTAGGTACACATTCAATTAGAACAACATAACAATGTAAGAAATAAAAAAAAAAAAACCATAGACACAAATTTCTACATATCTATCAATTAAGGACACAAAGTTCCTTCTTGGTTGTAAAATATCACAATTCTTGAATAGAGAGGATAAAGGAACATAAAAATGACATAGAATAAATTTAGATCTTATTTCTTGATGTAGTAGTGATACAAATCTCAAAAAAATATAACAATCCATAATTTCCAACCCTTTGGAATGTAGGAGGCATTACAAACTATCCTTTCATCTCCCCGCATGACATTTCACCTTTCCTCATCACTTGTGACCTTCCAAATTCCTAGGGAATGAAAGTGATTCTTTTCCTTATTGATGAAAATGGACTCTTACAATGTTAAGTTGAAGGTCACTTAAGTGAATAAGACAAAATAGGTAAAGAGTACATTCTTAATGTAGAATTAGAGTACAAAAGAGAAAGGAAGAGAGATAAAGGTTAACCAATCTGATGAATATGAAGCCTTCTGATGGAACTTTGAGGAAATTATTCATGAATGAGAGTATTGACCTTTGACCACATGTTGAACTTAAAAAAATCATTTCATGGTAAGTGCATGGAAATGGGGGACCAAAAGGGGGTCAAAAGTGGACATATTTTCTGAATCAATGAAACCTGAACTTCATCTAATAATTTGGCATGCATATGCTTAAAATTTGACAAAGTGATAAGAATAAGTATCGTATAGCTTAGAATATAGTTTCTAAACTATTATTTTTTAAAATGGTGGAGATTAAGAGGGTAAAATGTGGTGCACACACAAAGTATGTCTATTTTTGTGTCAAAAAGATAAGAACCTATTATGTGTGTGCGTTATAAAATGGTTTTCAAATCCATTCAACGAAAGTTAGGTAATTCTATGTATGAGGTCCCACTAATTTTTCATAATTTTTGGATGAATATATAATTTTTTATTAATTTTCAAAGTGCACACATCTTGAAAATGAAATATTTGTGTGTACACCCCCGTAACTTTGAGAAAAATAGTCATTTTTTCTTTTTATTTTTAATGCGTGTAGAATGGAGTTTAGAAGAGGAGTTTTTTTAATTTTAAATTTGGATGAAAAAATCATAAATTGTGTACAAAAACGTATGCATACGTTTTGACAAGAAAATAAGGTACTAGTAAAAGAAATTAAGGATGAAATCCTTAAACTAATTAGATTTTAGATAGAAGCATATCGTCATGAAGGTAAAACCGAGATTGATGTCATAGTATAATTTTTTTGGAATATTATGTTATAATGCATACAATATGGGGTGTACACATGAGATTTTGATTTTTTTTGTAAAACACAAATTTATTCACAGATTACATAGTCCAAGCCTTAGGGTAGGATATCCAAGGTAAATCCAAACCTATGGATTGGGATTCCCAAACCCATAGAAGTTGAAACACGAGCTTGGTATAACAAGAGTGCATTATAACATTCTCATGTTATGTCTTAAACTAAAATCCAAATGTGTAAAAAACAAAAGGAATTTATAAATTTGGTCCCACTGGTCATGGGTCATGAAAATCTATTACATATTCCTACACTTTTTATTTTTATTTTGTTTATTTTTCTCATAGAGAGATTTTTTTAGAATTATTTAAGATTTTTTTAGATATGAGTGTTTTTGTATTGTTTTTATATTCCTAACACTTAATAACATTTTTGTTAATTATCTTGTGGTGATAAAGATATTTGAGAATTATGGGGAGGAGACCACGAAAGAAAACACTCGAGGAATTGGAAAAACAAAGGGAACAAATGAAAAAAGGGTGTGAAAAAATAAATTGAACATGTCTTTACCAGAGATTAAAGATGATTCTAAAAGAAATATGTCATTCTAAAAATCCAAGAAAGAATATAAAAAAGAAAACAAGGGAGCGAGTACAAAAAATCCATGAAAAAAAAAAAAAAAAAACCAATGTATGGAGATAAAGGTATGTCAACTCTTCCAAATGGAATTGATGGTGCAAGATATCCTGAAACACCAATTGAATTAATAAATAATGAATATTCAATGAATGAAGATGCAATGCCACATTTAAATATAGATGTTACACCAAATGACCAACCTATTGAAAAGACAATCTCTTTACTTAAATTATGAAGATGAACAACAAATAAAAAATGAACAATGTTTGTATGATATTCAAAAATCATTTCCATTAAAATCACCAATTAAAATTTTGTAGAAAACACCCAAACTTTTACTTGAGATTGATGAAAATATTTTAAATCCAATGACTAATAAGATTTGTGAATGCACTTGTAGAAGAAAAGCTAATCAGATATGGAAAACATATTTTAATGACTTAAATGAAATAGGTAGATGTCAATTATTTGTTGAAATGATGAAAAATATTAATTATAGACCTACAATGAAGACCCTTGGTCTAAGAACATCTAAGACCAATAATGAAAAATCTATTGTAAAAATATAATGAATGCATACCAATCAATAGGTCCAACCTCATGTACCAAAGATAGTAATACTACCCAACGTGTTATTACATCAACTATAGTAAGTAAAGAAAAAAATTGTTTAGTTAGAAAAACAAGTACCGTACTAAAAATAAATAGGAAAACACTATTAAAAGGTCTTGAGCATCATGAAATAATTGAAGATACAAATAAAAATGAATTATGAGAATTCTTTGGTAGACTACCACAAAAATACAAAGACATAGTTGATGAGTTAAAATCAAATTTTTTAGAATTTTGGAAAAATAATACAAGGGTTTCACCTAATGAAAAATATGTTTTAAAAAGAAGAATTGGTTCTAGAAACCGTGAATCACATCCTTTTTTTTTGGATATTTAGTTAAAGGTATTTTGAAATGTCAAAACCTTTTTATGGTAAAATAAATCATTCACAGACTACTCATTGTTGTAGGATCCATATTCAATTTGCTATGCATTATGATATTTTCCGGCATATATGTGTTAATTTGCATACTTGAGAATATTTTTAGGAGTGTATGATAAATGTTCCACCTAAATCAGCAAGAGATTTCATCTCAAGTGTTTTTGTACAAGATAAGGACATTTTTTTAATAATAAATCATGTTTAGAAAGAACTTGTGATAGTTGTGGTGGTTTACAATGTTTGTAAAGATGTATACACACGAGAGAATACACATGTAATTGGAAATGAACTAGTTATTTTTAGAAAATACAAGTCAATGGCATACACTTCAAAATATGATAAAGAAGCCAAGATGTGTGAATTAGTGAGTAAAGAAATAAGTGTATCAAATTTTATGACTATATTTTGAGAGAAGCTAGTGTATGAGTATGCATGACATACACACAGAGCTCGATGGTTAGATGATCAATTTAGGTTATGTAAGGACACATTTCCTCTTAGTACCATTATGTCAGTTGTTGATTTTGCAGAGAACTATACTCTATAGCCACAAAATGAATTGCAATCATAATACTATAACTCTATTCAGGTTTCCATATTTGTACATATAATATTCACTCATGATCTCGACAATACAGAGGAAGAGAGATTTTGAGGGAGTACCATTTCTATATTAGTGATGATCGTGGACATTCATTAGAGTTCGTGCAAGGTTGTTTCGAGATCTTCTATGGAAATTTGAATAACATAAACATCATATTTGATAAACACATCATATGGTCAGATAATTGTACATCACAATTCAAGAATGTGTGAATTTTCTATTGGTTGAGCAAGATGCATAGGATAAGAGGTGTTCAAAATTTTTGGAATTTCACTAAGGTCGGACATGGAAAAGGATAACATGATGGTGCAGGAGCATGTGTTAAAAGATACCTAATAAGAGAATAATTTTTATAAGAAGCTAATTTTCTAAAATATGAAGATTGTTGTACACTAATGAGATCTAGTGAGTTGCACTCTTTTAGAAGTTCAAATGCAAGTTGATGGAATATTTATACAAAGAAAATGGCATGATTTTTCTCTTCATGTACGTATTCATTTTGGGATGAATGTGAGTCAAAAGAGTGGGTTGATGAATGGTTTTGTAGACAATTATATCCACTTGACACCTATCAACCTCCACAAGCTCTACAACTCACAGTGAGTGAATCATTAATTGAATTTGACCATATATCAGATCTAGTACAACCAGGTATTATATATCTACATTATTTTGTAAAAATTTATAGTTTTTCTCATGTTATATAACTTATTAATGAATCATTTATTGAAATTAACAATTTTTTGTACAATGTGATGTAGGTCATGTTTATGTGGTTGTTGCAAAAGAAAATAATAAAGAAGGAACATATTATTATTTGTGTTGTTGTGTTGAGGAAAAAAATAAATTAATAACCCCAATCATATATGGAGAAGGCCTATAATATCCTACGAGGTCTATGGTTATTATTGGAACATGGATAAGAAGATACCCAATGAAGAAATCTAATGTGTGGTTTTTGAGGAATTTGACACTCATAGAAAGATTATTCATTATTCTCACCTAGTTGTTGTGTCTAATGTTCAATTGATTAAATATGGAGGTAGACCGTGCAATAATATCTTGTGGAAATTTCTTGAGTCTGACCATGAAGCAATACTTGACACCCTAAAAATTAGATTGGACCTAGATGGTTCACTAGATTGAATTTGTACAAATGAAGATACACAAAACTGCCCTTAAGCCTGCCAAGTGGCTTAATTTCTCAAGTAAAATGTATGTTCACTTAAGATTAGATATACATCTATATGAATTTAATTTGAATATTTACTTTAATTATTTTGTTTAAATTGTGTAGGTTTTAAAATTCTATTTAATTATTTTTTTAATATTGGTAAATAGTTTTTGGGACTATACCCTTAGTGGTGCCAATAAGAGAGAGGAAGCGAGAGAAGGCTTCCACAAAAGTTCACAAAGAACATGGTTACAACACAAAGACTTAACAAAAACAATGGCAACAAAACAAAAGCCTCTAATGAGTAAAAGCCGGACTACTTCTTGGCAAATACTCATCTTTACTTTTTTCCAAGCATGATACATACCCAGGTCATATAGGCATTATCGAGCTCCTCTCTGGTTCTTTTACTCTCTTTCTCATTGCTCCAAAAGTAATCGGGACACACAAATTGAGAAAAACACTTCTTGCATGACCTTGATGAATTCCTCTATGGCCACTGAATTCATTATACTCATGCCTAGTCTTCGTTTTCCCAAGGCGGGAGTCTAGGGAGTATTTCATCAAAGTAGCTATTACCCGATGCTCCCTTCTCCCTCAATGCTTTTTGCCTTTTTGCTTAGCAAGATTTTTACCTCATCCTTCAATTTAAGCTCAGGCCTGAAGGCCTCGATCTTCTAGAAGGGTTATTCGTTGGTGCCGCTTCGGACACTACTAATGTTCGCGGATCACGAGCAATGTCATCCAAAGGTTCATCCCCCTCGGTAGACTCAAGATTGGTCTCCAAAATACAGTGACACGTTTAGAAGTAGGATTGTGGGTGGCGAGGCGCGGCGGGGAGGAAAGAAGGAGAAGCATGAGCAACTGCGTAGGGGCATCGGCACCGGAGGCGGGGCACGGCAGGGGCAGCAGGGGAGAGCAGGGGCACCCGGCAGGAGCTTCCACAAAGCCGGGCCGGAGAGGAAGGGAGACAGGGAATTTGATAAGAATAAGGTGCACTGTGAATAAGCGGAATAAGCCCTTGGTGAAGGAACATGCTTACGGAACTCCAAAATGGAGCGCTCAAGAGAGTTTAACAGAGATAGTGGGGGAAGCAAACCAACCTACTCCTACGAAAGTGATTCAAAAAGACAAGGTGCTTGGCGGGACACTTTGCCTTCCAGGATATGTAGCGAATCATCATGCGGGTGACTTCATCATATGGAGAAGGAATTGAATTAACAAGCAAGCCAGCGGTGTTGAATATAAGCTTCTCCTCCTCCTCCACAAATCTTCTCTCTTGACCTCTTTGATAACCCTCTTGTTGAAGAAGCGGTATCCTTCAGTGAGGCCGCGCTTGACTATGAGTTCGTCATTAATAACATGTTTATGTAGGTTAGTGGTGCCAAAAAATCTTCCACCTTCACATGGTTGGCACTGTTAGTAGATAATTTATTATTCTCAAAGATAAGGAAATTAAATATTGGAAACAAAAAATAAGAAGAAATTATCATTTCACCACCTATATTGTATGAAAAATCTCTTCTTCAAATTCTCATTTCACAACCTATATTGTATGAACAATCTCTTCTTAACATGTTTCCTAGTACTTGTTTCAAATTGAAGGATTTTATGCACAAAATGAATCCTCACCTAGCATTGAACAGGCCACCCCAATACATGGCCACATGTGGTTTGGTGTTAGGAGTGTGTGTTTGTAAAATATTGCATTGGAAAACCTTACATTGAATCACATTGCAATATTCAATACAGTTGTAAATAATAGGACAACAAGAGATTCAACTTGAGATGGAGAAAACAAAGATAGGATTTTTTATAGGGTCTAGACGTAGAGGTGTAGGTTCAAATGATACCTCTCAAGGTGTTGCGGAGACTAATAAATCACCCAGTGAACTTAATGCATTTTTGGTCTCAGGGATCTTAAGGGACTGCCTTTGCTGATCGACGTAGCCCAAGAAGCATTAGAACTATTGAGAACCAAAGTGAATCCTCCATAAGTTTTTATTAGGCCACCTTGACATGTTGGTGCAATAAGTTTGGTGCCATAAGATTCCATTTGAAAAATAATGCATTGGATATCCTTACATTAACTCAAACTACAATATTCGACGTAGTTACAAACAATAGGACAACAAGAGAACCAAATTAATATGGAGAAAACTGAGATAGGATTTCGTAGAGGGTCAAAAATGGAGGTGTAGGATTAGACGAGGCCTCTTTAGGTACCATGAAGACCGAGAAATCACCCAAATAACTTAATGCCTTTTTTGGTCTTAGGGATCTTAAGGGACTATGCCTAATCGATGTAGCCTAGAAGCATCGGAACCGTTTGGCACTGAAAAATAATCCTCCAAAATCATTTACTAGGATACCCTGATGTGTTGGTGTAGTCGGTTCCATGCCATGAGCTTTCGTTTGCAAAAATAATGCATTGGATAACCTTATACTGACTCAAACTACAATATTCAAAAGTTACAAATGTTAGGACAACAAGAGAACTAAATTAATATGGAATAAAATGAGAAATTATTTTGTAGAGGGTATCAACATGGAGGTGTAGGAACAGACAAGACCTCTCAAGGTGCCACAGAGATCGAGAAATCACCTAGCAAACTTAATTCCTTTTTAGTCTTAGGGATATTAAGGGACTATACCCAATCAATGTAGCTTGAAAGCACCAACACCATCAAGAACCAAAAATAAGCCTCCAAAATTGTTTACCAGGCCACCCTGATGTGTTGGTGTAGTCAGTTTGGTGCCACAGTCTTCCCTTTACAAAATAACACATTGGACAACCTTATATTGACTTAAACTGCACTATTCAACGTAGTTACAAACAATAGGACATTGATATAAACCAATTGATATGGAATAAAATGAGATTAAAAATTTAGAGGGTCCTAACATGGAGGTGTTGGATTAGACGATACCTCTCAAGGTCCCATGGAGATTCAGAAATCACCTAATGAACTTAATGCCTTTTTTAGTCTCAGGGATCTTAAGGGGCTATGCCTGATCAATGTAGCTTGGAAGAAAAGAAACCATCAAGCACCAAAATGAAGCCAACAAAAGCATTTACTAGGCCACCCAAACATGTTGGTGTAGTTGTTTTTGTGCCATGAGCTTATGTTTACAAAATAATGCATTGGACAACCTTACATTGACTTAAACTATACTATATGACGATATTACAAACAATAGGACAACAAGAGAACCAAATTGAGATAGAATAAAATGAGATAGGATTTTGTAGAGGGTCCCAACATGGAGGTGTATGATAAGAAAAAACCTATTAAGGTGCCACGAAGGCTGAGAAATCACCCAATGAACTTAATTCCTTTTTGGTCTCGGGGTTGTTAAGGGACTACACCCGATCGAAGTATATTGGAAGTATAAAATCAATGGGCACCAAAATGAAGCCTCCAAAAGAATTTACCAGGCCACTCCGATGTTCGGTGTAGTTAGTTCAAACCATGAGCTTCTATTTGTAAAATAATGCATAAGACAGTCATACACCGACTCAAATTACACTATTCGATGCGATTCTAAACAATAAGACAACGAGAGAAAAAAATTGAGATGGAGAAAACCAAGACATGATTTTGTATAGGGTCTCGGCATGGAGGTGGAGAATCATATGAGACCTCTCAAGGTGCCATGGAGAATAAGAAATAACCAAAAAACTTAATGCCTTTTTTTGGTCTCAGGGATCTTTAGGGACTACACTGGATGAAGTAGCTCAAAACCAAAGTAGTACCACCATAGGTAACCAAAATGATGCCTCCTAACCATTTACTAGGCTATCTTGATGCATGTGCATAGTTTTTTGGGTGCCACGATCTTCCATTTGTAAAATATAGCAATGGAAAACCTTACATTGACTCAAACTAAACTATTTAGCGCAGTTACAAACAATAGGACCATGAGAAGACTTAATTGAGATGGAATAAACCGAGACATGATTTTATAGAGGGTACTAAAGTGGAAGTTTAGGAGCACATGAGAAATTTCAAGGTTCCATGGTGATCAAGAAATCACTCAGAGAACTTATACCATTTTTTGCTTTTAGGGCTCTTAAGGGACTACGTCCAAACGAAGTAGCCCTAAGCACCAAAATCATTGGTAATCGAAAAAGAAGCGTCCCCAAGCATTTACCAGGCCACCTTGATTTGTGTGTGTAATATATTTGGTTCCATGAGCTTCTGTTTGAAAAATATTGCATTGAACAACCTTACACTGACTCAAACTAGACTATTTAACACTTTTGCAAATAATAGGACAATGAGAGGACCGAATTGAGATGGAAAACCGAGACAATATTTTGTAGAGGATCCCAACGTGGAGGTGTAGGATCAGACTATACCTTTCAAGTGCTATGGAGACCGAGAAATCACCCAGGAAACTTTACATTAGAGTTTGAGTAAAAGTTAATGTTTACTTTGATTCTCATCACTTTTTCTCTCACTTTTTTTCTCTCTCTCCCCCTCTCTTTATCTATCTCTCTCTCTATCTTTATTTTTTATTAATTTCTCTCTCACTCTTGGTGATAAATTTTTACTTTTCCTAAATATGCTCTGTATTAATTTTGATTGAAAGAGATGAATAAACTTTGTGTGTAAGCTAATTTGTTCTCTATTTTAGTGTGCAATGGAACATGAATAGAAAGTAAGTGATACAACTCTATAGAAAATTCCAGATATCCATGAAAAATTTAGTAAATCCATTTTCTAAACAACCCCTTCTACGCGGAAGCTTGCACAAAGAAATGTTACCCAATACAACTATCTCCTTTTTTTCTATAGCTTGTGAAATATTTAGAGCTCCAAGAGTGTTGTAAATTGAGAATAACAAGTCTAATGGTATTTTTGGGTCTGATGATTAGGATGCCAAGAAAATTTGATCATTTTTATGCTCTTTTGAATAATTCTTTCAGTTGCAAGTTTTTGGGAATGAAGGTTTCATTTGAATAACAAAGCTTGATATGTCTGGTGCTTGTGTAAACTGGAAATTTGAGAGGATTATGAGGTTCAATTTTATTTTCCAAGATGCATTACTCCAATGTTTGAGAATGTTTCTCTAAATTAAATGACATTTTGATTCAGACACTCGATGATTCCTAAATGTCCAATCCTACCACAAACCCCAATAGTCCTCAATCCTTGGATGTAGAGAGACACCAAGATAGCTAGAGAAAAAAGGAAGAAATGCAGCTTCATAAAACTTATCCAAGATTTTAAGCTTTCTCCTATGGAAATGGCCATTTTCATCATGAACAATACACATTTTTGCATCCACCCATCTACCCCCTACCTTTTACCAAGTGGCTCTGAGAAGCCATTTTACAAAGAACCCAAGCTTTATATATTGAGCTAAGCATTGAAACTTCTAGGGAAGTATAATAGGCTTAATGGGTGTTTGAATATGCTTGAGCAATCCTTGGGAACCTCATACATGTGGATATATGCTACACAGTATAATGGGACAAGGCTAGTTAGTGCTTCAAGAGAAAAAGTGAAATGGTGAGCTTTAAGGAGTTGTAGGAGTTGGAGTCTGAGATTTTGGGAGCACCTTAGGGATGGAAAAAGTGAACTAATGAAGCTTGTAATACTTTCTATAGTAGTGATTAAAAATTTAAAACTAATCTTGATCTTATTCACTACAAGGATCAACAAACCTCATATATTTCTAGTAGGTTTCATGAGTGAGTTCATCCCATATTTCCTAGTCTCGTGCCTAGAACCATCATTGAGGCTGCTTGTACAACTACCTTGTTTATGAGAGGTGGGACAAGTAACTAAATGGATATGACATTTTCCTTGTGCCTTTTAATGCATATTACACATCTCTTCCAAACCTGTTTCTCCCCATATACTTGTACTCTTGAATTTCAATTTCTTCACACTCTGAAACAAATTTCACATTTCTCATATTTCCATGTATGGTATTATGCAAGCCAAGATGACCCATTGGAAGCTGGAAAAAATAACCACATGCTTAACACCTTGTGTCACAATAGTGTATAGCCTCTTCCTTCTTGGTGTGCAAATGTGGACCTTCATGATTCAGTTTGAAAGGTGGGATGAGAACACAACAATATCTACGCAAGCCATTTTGTTTTGATACATGTTCATATTCAAAAGAACCTCTTCTTCCTTGAAAGTGCTTGGTTTGTCTCACTAACTCGGTAAGGAATTCACATACTCTAGAAAATTCACATTTCTCATGATATATATGGTCATTGCCACATAAATGTTCAACATTGGATTCCAAACTATGAAAATGATCCTTGACATTCATAATCCAAGTTGTACAAGTGTTGAATGATAGATAGATAGAGGATTGTATTATATATTTCATGGTGATGCCTACTAATCTCTAGAAACAATGCTTGTTAGTATTTGGTGTGTTGGCCTACATCAAAGGATATTCAAAGGATATCAAGAATGTTTGAGGTAATTATTTGGGATCATCGCAATTGGCCAAGGAAAGAAGTTATTCAATTAAATTTGGACATATATTTGAGCCTCCGTACAAGTTATTTATGAGATCAAATATTAGGTGATCTTCAGTACTAATAGAAAAATTTGAAACTGTAAATTGCATAGCTTAAAATTTCAAAGAGCATTTTGTCCTAGAAACTATTAAGGAACAACATTGACTCCTTCCTACATCCTTAAGGATGATTAGAAGGTGATTTTGGATAATATGAATGCAAGAACCAACCAGTGGACTGACCTTTTAGTTATCACACTCTCTCATTCTTTCTCTCATTCTCTTACTCTCTCTCTCTCTCTCTCACACACACACACACTTTATTTGATCTCTCTTTCACTCTCTCTCTCACTCTCACTCTCACTCTCACTCTCACTCTTACTCTCTCTTTCTCTCACACTCTCTATCTCTCTCTATGTCTCTCTTTATCTTCCTTTGTCTCTCTCCTCTCACATTATCTATCTCTCTTTCTCTCTCACACCCACTCTCTCTTTCTATGTCTATCCCTCTTTCATTCCCTCTACCAATTTATCTTTGTAGTTACAATTTAATTATCACAATTAATATAATATTGTGTTGTCTCACATTACATATGTTTCATTTGAATTATTGAAATTCTAGGAAGTGGATGGCATTGACATTGACATTGAATGATTATAGTACAATGGAAAATTTGTAAATTAGTTACACATATATTTTAATTCCCATGTTTAAAACATAAAAATTAACACTAATAATACATATTAACATAACATACATATGATATCATATTAATCTAGACTTAGATACATGTATAAAGCATGTTTCATCCACTATACAAGTTTTAAAACAATTTTTTTCTCATATATTATATTGATTCAAAAATCCTCGATAAGCATACAAAATTTGATCAAAATCAATGTCTTAACAAATCCATGTAGGCATATACAATGATATACATCAAAAAAATATAAATCTATGCCAATATGCCGCGAAGGCGAAATTTTTTTGTATACATCTAAGCTCTAGGATATCACCAAATAATCTAATTCTCTTCGATCGCTAGGAAGATGACTCGGCACATCAATGGAGCATCCCTTATTCTATTCAGACCTCTTACACTCAAAGGATGTTTATAGCTCCATCTATTAATAAAAATAAACAACATACCCATTAGTATATAATTAGTGACATATAAAATGACACTACTTAGAAATAAATACTTACTATAATTTGATGATCACTAGCAATCATCCTCTACCTCTCAAGATCATCAACAACATCAGCACGAGGTGTACGAACTTGAGTAGCTAACTCCTCCTTTTGGCAATCATGATGGTGAAAACTAGAATACACATGTATGTTATTTAGTTATACTACATGATGTTATTTAATACAATCTCTTCATTATGAAAATTAATTTACTAGCGCATGCCTGTGTAAGAGTTGCAACAGAAGCTATGCCCATAAAAACTCCAATATCTAAAGATCGTCGAATATCAACAGGGAGACTCCAATGACGTCATGAACTAAAAAATAATAAAACTCACATTGGTATATCTATTCTTTAGCTATAGTTCATTCTCTTAATGTATATGATGAATAAAAATAATTATAAAACACACATTAATAAATTCGCCAACATGCGAACTTGTACCGACATTCTCTTGTTCAACATCAAAATGTAATTTTAGGATAACATCTCTATACATGGAAAAAATAAACACAATAAATTTAGTAATTTATTACTAATTTATTCCCGAGGGGATGAAGTCTTGCAAACAACTCAAAGTAGTGGAATGTGATACTGACGTATAGTTTGACCTCGGAATTTTATAAAAACACACATGATTAATTTTAATTTACAATTGGTTAACATTCTTAGCTATAAGATTTTTTTATTATGTATATATATATATATATTAAATTGAAAATCATTTCATGTAAAATTACTCATTGGTCAATACCAAAGGATCGAATCATGTAGATCATCTCGTGACGATGATATTCTCTAACATAGAATTTCATAATGAGCCTCCTCTAACTAGACACTCCGCTCAACTTGTGGATTTTCCTCGCGAGACTATGGAACTTCCACGTCAACCATGTAGGTCCTTATAATCCCAAAAGCATGAAACTCTATGGTATATGATGTCTTCTACCTAGAAGGACCAACCTCATCACCCTGGGAGAGACTAGTACCATGTTCAAGCACTGAATATGTCAATGATTTGATATAATCAAGGGTCTGAACCTCCACTATCTCCTTCACAACAAAAGGGAATGAAACATGATGAATAGGTGGGTGGGAAATGGGTCTAACTAGCCTGTTCTACAAATTCTATGCCCCCTCTCTATCCTATGTAGATCCCTTGCCTCTACCCTAAAAATATCAAATGTCATAATAGTTAGGTATTTCATTGAGGACAAACTCACAATAGAGTTTCCTCAAGAAATACTATGGCACCTCAAAATTATTACAAGGTGGTTGGTCAAAAACCATCCACCACCTATCCCAAAAATTATTTTTTATCCCCTCATGATTACACTAGTGGATGGGGAATATTTTGCAATCCAATCGTAACAATGCATTTGTTTTAGGATCAGTAAATAATGCACACAATTTGTCTTTTGTGATTTTTTTCTTCTTCACTACATCATAAGACAACTTGTTGGCATAAAAATTACAGTGATTGGTTTTAAAACTCTCCCATGTGTTTATTTGTCCAACCACACTATCAATATTAGATAATAATGATCCTAAAGATGTAGCTAGGTTTTGATGATGTGGATTTGTGGCATTAGGGTTTCTTAAGGTTTCTATCAAACCCTCAATTTGAGCTTTGTTTTCAATTTCGCCCGAAATATGTTGTTGGGTGTTAGGCTGATGTCGTGCCATTGAAAGGGGGTGCTTCAAGGATGTTTTCTTCTTCATCTTGGTGTGCGAGTGAATGTGGGGTTTGAATTGAAGATACAAAAACATATGAAAATGAAAATAAATAACAAATCAACAACTATTAAAAATATAAGATTAATAAGGAAAATAAACTATAACCAACATTTTAAGATCCCACCATCATTGATTCGAGGTGCCAAAGGGTGTTAATACCAAGAAACACATTTGTGTTTTTTAGCGCTCGCATTTTTCCCTCCTTAATATTTTGTTTTTGTTTTTGCAAAGTGAAATGGCCTCGAGTTTCAACTGTGTTTTATGAAAGTCGAAATGTGAGTACATTATAACATGATCATGTTATGGCCTAGACTTACCAATCCATAACACATTTGTATTATAACGTGACCTTGAATTTCCTCTGTCATGTTATAATGTGACCGAGCCATAACGTGAGCGCGTTATGGATAAAATTACCAAAAAATGGATTTGTGTCCACTTTTTAGTCCCCCATCTTTGTGCACTTACCCTACATATGCTTCCTCCTTCTATGAGATGCAAGGACACTCCAAAGTACATATTGAGTGTTTATAAACATTATTGTGAGACATTATAATGTGAACCTTGGATGACTATTGACATTAATCATGATGATCCTCTCCTATCATGCTTCTCATGACCATAGCCTTAATGACTTGAATTTTGATGTTTCAACATCCTCACAAGCTTCATGATGTTCTTGATTTCACTTGTTGCATAAGTGACCATCTATGGAATTGGAACACTGTGGTTGTAAATTCCTCCTCCGATGAGATGTAAATACGCTTCTAGGCATTGAATGAGTGTTTAAGAACACTTCCATGAGATTTACATTGTGATAGGAACATGATGATCCTATCTGATCACAAGGTGGGAATTAGGATGTGAGGATCACTTTCTTACTTCTCTAGGATTTCACAATTCACCTCTATGACCAAGAATCAATTTTATGATTCTCAAACCTTTTTGTGATTGTTTGTTACTTACTGAGAGAGGTCTTCACCTTGTAGATATAGGATTTATCTTTTAATGAGATTCTTGTCCTATGACCATCCATTGGACCGAGATTAGATGATTGCAATGTGCTTACTCTTTTGAGGTGTGGGCATACTTCCAGGTTTATAATGAGTATTTAAGAACACTATACCAAGTAGATTTCATCAAGTTAAACTTGGATGGTTTCCCATTCCTACAAACATGGTGCTCCAAATAAATATCATCACTTTACCTTTACTGACTCCAAAATCCTCCTTGATTGGAATCAGCTTCATGATGTTCATATGCCTATTATGGAAATAGATGATTTCTTGATATTTCACACATGATGATTCTTAATTCCTCAAGTAGCTTGACTAGCTCATCCTAAATTGTTCCTTGAAGATAGTTAGACACAATGGCGAGTCGGGATATGATGATCATTAAATCACTCCTTAAGTTTCACATTTCACCTTTGAACATGATGACCTCCTTGGATGGAAACATACTTATGGTATTTCTACACCCTCTTTCTCAATTGTTCCTTATGGAGATAGGTTTCATCCTCATGATAGAAGTATTGATACCTGAATGGAACTTGAAGGAATATATAAGAATGAGTTTCATGTTCTTGGCCTCCATAGTGCATTGAAACAATGCAAATTCCACCTCCATGACTTGCAAGATTTGAGATAATTACCAAACATTGATTAAGTGTTTAGAAACACCCTCATGAAATATGCATTATTTTTCAAATCGATGTGGCTACCAACATAAATCATGGATATTTTAGCTTATCATAAAAAAATGATGACCATTCCTTGATGACATTGAGTTTCAATGGAGTTCTTGATGTTTTAGATCCTTCATAAACCACATGATTCTCCATGATTGCATCTATTATCCAAGTGACTTTCTATTACACACATTCTCACCTTGATCTATTCCTTTTCATAGTTTGATCTACATGACATCAATTTCATGAATGGATTCAATAAGGATGAATCCCTTTGCCACAATTGGGATGAGTGGAATAATTCAACTTCTCACATTAGATCATGTTATGCACAAATCCACTTAGAATTGATGATTTAGGAGCATGTAAGTTTTAAATTTCATTTTTGGACCAAGAGGAAATTTATTGGATTTGTGATGGTGGAAAAAATAGTGACACAGAAAATTTTTAGTTGCCATAGATTTCGAGCTCAATTACAAGACTTACTATTTTTAGCAAGTCCTATCCAGGATTGTTATTTTTAGCAAGTTTTCACAATTTTCTCCTTTTGATGTTTCTTTCCTATTTGGGATGTTGTAGATGCTAATAATTCACTTTTTTTGACAACTTAATATTTTTAGACATGCCCAACCATGAACACCTACTATTTTTAGTAAGTATACTTACATGTGTCAGGTTGTGAACGAAAATAACCTTGAAATTATGGGTTTTTCTCCAAGATTCCCTGCTCCAATTTTTAGATGATTCCCTTAGTGTTTAAATTATAATTTCACTAAGAATGGAATAATATTGAGATAAAAATCAGTCCTCCATATCTCAAAAAATCAGCCACCTCATCATGTAAGAAATGGCTCGGATGAAAGTATATTTTTTTAGGAACATTTACTCCAAATTTTAGGTCTTTTGTCTTCGATATCTATAGAATAAAAAGGAAACTTTGTGAAATTTTATGCTATTTAATTTCAACCATTAATGGAGGTAAAAAGTAAAAATAACAATTCTTGGCAAGAAAAATATCCAAGTTTTATGACAAGAAGATTTTTCCTAGCTTCTATGCAGTTTTTGACATGTCTAAGACGCTAACAACTTCTTCGTAGTTAGAAAACATTTCACATGAGAGTTTAGGAATCAATTTGGTATCCCCTCTACCTCATTTTGGATTTTTGGTATAGATGGGGCACAAAAGTGTGACTTGGGAGCATGAGGGGCTGAGAAATGAGATTTGAGGGTTGAATGAGGGTCATATGGAGTCGGAAAGGGTTGATGAAGTGACTAGGGGTTGAGTGGGAGAAAAGGGGTGAATTTTTTTCTATCCCCTCTACCCCCTTGTCCATTTTGGGATATTTGGGATATTCAGGTAGAAAAATTGCAACTGTAGGGTCAACCATCATGGAAAGGGGGCAAGCGAGGAGAGAGAAAGTGAATCTTAGAGGCATATGTTACAAGTCTTAAGTGACGAAAAAAATTTCTTGACAAGGGGGTAAAATTTTAATGTCAACCTTATCCTCCTTGTTACTTGGGGATATAGAGGATATAGGGGGCACTTGGGTGTCTAAAACATGAGTTTTCCATTATGGGAAAGTCATTTTTTTGAACTTGAATTTTTCACCTCGGAAGCTTAGGAAGGTGTTTTAGGGTCAAACCTTATATTATTTTGACTCAAAAACAAATGATAATATCAATGATACATTTATGAATAATTTTTTCTACTTTTAATTAAAAATTTAGGTCCTATTACTTCTTGAAATGAGAGGAGAAGATGTAGAAGTTTGAAATATCTCAGGAAACCTTTAAACCTTGGATTAAATTTGATGTTTCAACATTTTATATAATTCCAATAGATTTCTGATTCCTATTTTTTTCTTATTAAATCCTTTTTAGAACTCCCAAAATCATCTGGATAAATCTACTTTCACCGTTAGGACATCCATTCCCTGCACCTAGAAGACCCAGTCTTATACAATTTGTTCCTAAATCATATTTTCTTCCCTAAACTTTCCTAAACTACTTTATACACCTTTTATATCCTCCCACACCACCCTTAGATGATTTATATTTTCCTTGAACATTCTTGGGGATTGTAATCGACTATAGAATGGACAAAATGGCCTTTTTAGGCCTTTGAGGAAGTAGTCTTTCATTGAGTCACAATGAATTCATCAATCATCTTGGGTAATCATCCCTACACACTGAAACAAACTTGAAAACCTTGTTAGTAATTTCCTCTAAGCTAGGGTGATGGTGATACTGAGGGTAAGATGGCCAAAGGAAGGATTCACAATGATAGGGAAACATGATTTTCAATCATGGGCTTAGTTGTCATGCTCAAAGTTTCAATTTTTCATGCTATAGATTTTTGATGACAACATGTATTATATTATATTTCATCCTAAGGTTGGATGGGTTCACCATACCAAAAAAATTTCAACTGATTTTTTTTTCATGTTTTAATAAACCTATTGCTCACACTTACACCAATCACATTTTCAAATGCATATTTTACCTTAGTGAATTTTAGGTTGGTTTAAAGGGAAAACATTTTCACAAGTCACCTATGTAAACAAAAGCACCCTAACCTATAAAATACATCTAGGTATCCCATATCCAAACATCCTCTAAGAAGGAATTTTATCCCAATCATTGAAGCATATTTGCCTTGAACACATTATAGAAAGATATTAAAATTAAAATTTACTATCCTTTACTATCAAATATCAATATCATCCACCATGTTTGAATTCAAACATCATTTCTAATTTTTAAAGTCCCAATTAAGGTTTTATCCTATGTCATTTTCACATGTTCTTACACATCTACTGGGAGGGTGAAATGCACCTAATAGGAAGGAGAAATGCATGGGTATAATGTTTTGTTTCACCTAAAAGTAATGAAATAAAACAAATAAGTATGTAATGAGAGTAGGAGGAATACATGTGTTATGTAGATGGTAGAAGGTGTTGCACGCGCGTAAGAAGACCAGAAGATTGTGTGATCTTCCCTTTGGCTAGTAGGAATGATGTGTATAAAAACACAACAAGACCACCAAACAATATTAAATAGTAAGAGTCGAGAGGAATGCTTAATAAGGCTAGATCCGAGAAGTGTGGTGTTTCCTCGAATAACTCACAATCCTCTCGTTTAATAAAACTTAATGCAAGAAATAGTAGTTCTTATTGTAGTTGATAAGATTTAGGTATCTCCTATTAACATACAAGTGAATTTAACTCAACAGATAATGGTTAAAATTAAATTTGGATGATTAATGGGTTGGTTTGGCTCTATAGGTGTAGCAGAGGCTATAGGTGAGGTTTGGGTGAAATTAGGAAAGGTTTTGGGCTGTTTTGGGAAGTCATTAACTCGCATTATAGAAAAAAATTCTATTCTCGAGAGACCGGTATCGGGGATGACCGATGATGCTGATATAGGAGATAGACCAATGTCGGTTAGCTAACCGGTGTTGGTAGGGTAAATTTGGTTTAAATATTAAAAATGGGAGTTTGGGCCTCTCTATGATTATACAGAGAGTTAAGGAGGTTTGGGGAAGGATGGAAAGGTGTTGATTAAGACTCAACAAGGTACAAATGGTAATAGGATAGGTGAAATGGCTCTGGTTGGTAGAAAAGGTGATAAACATGTAGAAGGTGGTAATGAGACAGAGAAATTAAATGAAAGTAGTAAATGAAATGATTAAGATCAAACACACAAGCTTAACAAGTAAGAATTATTTACTTATCTGATAAAATTTTTAGATCCAAATGTGATAGGAATAGTTGATCGTTTAAAGATGAAGTGTGATTACATCCAAAGGATAAGATAGTAGTTCCCGTGTGCTATACCGTGTCAACCTGAAACTATGGATGAGATGATCGATGTTGGTGGGGGTGTGATGTGCTCTAGTTTGTTGATGGGAAGCCCGGGTCTTTGAGAGTCCGAATTCTAAAGTTGTGTGAGTGAATGAACCCATGTAAAGAGTTATAAACTCTTATTTAAGGGTAACCAATGATGATTAGGAACCAACACCGCCAAGGGAAAATCAGCCTCAGTTAGGGAGAATTAGTCCAAGTTACCAAAAATATCCCGATATTTACTATTTTTGGCATGATCTTGATTGCTAATCTGGGTCTCAAGTGAGGTTTGGTACTTAGATAAGTGGGAGTGTTGTTGGAGAAGGAATAGGACTTTAATTTTAGGGTTAGACTAAATCCTAGTTGGTTGGGATAAGTAGGGACCTAGTCTTAGTTAATCAATAGGCTAGGAATAAGTCCATGGTGAGGTGTCTAGGTGAGGTGTAAATTAACTTAATTAAAATAATTAAATTAATTAATAATGTGAGGATGAATATTAATTCAATTATAAGTGATTAAATTAATATTCGGTGTGAAAGGGGAGTATGGCTAGGTATATGTGTTGCATTGATTAATTGAAAGGGGCCAAGGGAGTGTGACCCAAATTTGGTGTCTACATTTTCCCCTTTTTGTCACGTAGCTTGTATTGATAAGCGATGCTTTGACAAAAACATGAATTCATTGTCCCAGGTATGAGTGAAGGTTAGGTTTCCCCAAGTATGGGTGGAGGTGATCCCCCTCAAACTAGGAATTGATGAAAGGTTAGGTTGAGGTGGTGAGTGGTTTGATAAAATGATAAGTGATGAAAAATGAGGGTGGTTGGTGTGCAGGTAGTGATGATATTGGTGTGGGTAATAGGTGGGGGAATTCAAATGCATGCACACATATAGAATGAGATAAGGTACTAGGCTGAAGACCTTGCAAAATTCACTTCGTCAAAGGTCGATAGGATTATCCAAATAAGGTTTATGTGATCCGGTATCCAAAGTATAGGATACCGTCGAAAAAAACTAGGCTAGGTTCGAGAATAGGCTTTAAGTGTGTTCTAGAGCACCAAAAGGGTTGGTTGGGATAAATGACATGACATTAGGTAAGGCAAGGTCATTAGGCTAAAAATGAGTAGTGTCATTGACAGGTATAGTGATTAAGAGAACTTGAGCATCAAATGGGTGAGGTCAAAGTTGGGTTGATAGGTAAGGCTAATAGGTAAGGGTGAGGGTAAGGGTGTGGTATAGACAAAAAAATTTCCCAAACAAAATGACGGTTAGAGGCTAGGTTATAATGTAATAAGGTGAGCCACAAGGGCTTGGGTAAGGGTGGGGTAGCCATAAATTTTCTTTTGGAAATCCTATATAGTGAAGTTAGGAAAAATGGGTTTAGTTATGGTGACCAATCGCTACACAGGGGAACTAGGATAGGGTCCCATTATGTATGCATGAGGCCAAGGGCTATAGGTATAGGGACAAGGGACACTTTTATTTGGGAAGGGTCCACAGTACCAACACATGGGCTAGAGGTAGGTGCCATAGGAATGACACCGCATCAAATGATATCCATGGCCACTTACAGATATTCAATATCAAAGGAGAGATATTATCGGGATCGGTTGTTAGAGGCTAGCATATAAGTTGTATCATACGCTGATTATAGGGCCCAATAGGCTACCATCCATAGGACTCGAGTACCAATACGACATGTAGTCACTAATCTCACGGTCATGGTGAGAGAAAGGTGACAAGTTCACAAAGGCCGAGGTGAGATGAGGGTACATGTGAGATGATCGGTGGGTGGAGACTAAGACAAGATGAGGGTAATGGAGAGAGAAATAGAGGTACCAGACCCTCACAAGGGTGAGATAGAGATGATATTTACCATTTTATTTTTATTTTTGTTATATGTAGTGGCTGCACGTACAAAGATGCGAGATTGTACATGAGAGTTTTTGAGATACTATTATTATTCATACCTATGTATATATGTATTGATACACAGACACTCCCTTTATATAGTTGATGATGATATTGGACTGATGATGTACTTGGTTTTATTTCCATTGTATTGTTATTATGGAAACTAGGTGAGTTAGGCATGGTTGAGTTAGATGTATGCATGGTTAAGTCAGAAAATGTCCAAGTTATTATTTTAATGAAAATTAGGTTGTGTTAGGCATGGTGGAGTTAGATGTAGGCATGGTTGAGTTAGTATGAATTTAGAAGGTGTAGGCATGATGGAGTCAAAAATGTCTAAGTGTTATTGGTATGGAAATTAGGTTGTGTTAGGCATGGTTGATTCGATTTAGGATTTTCAAGATATTGGTGTCGTGGAAGTTAGTTGGTTTTGAGGCATGGTTGAATCAAAATTTCCAAGTTACTGTTTTTATGGAAATTATGTGTTGTAGGTATGGTTTGGTTTAATTCCCATGTAATTGGTATTATGGAAATATAGATGATTCGGTATGATGTGATTGATGTTGTAGCATGGTAGGTATGTTGAAATGACCTATGTTTTGTGATACATTAATTTCCAAGTTATTTTGTAGATGAAAACCAACTAGGTTATGATGTGTGTGTAAAGGGGGAGGAATGGTTAGGGGAAAGAGTTGCCTAGCCTAACATGTAAGGGCCCCATGCCCTCAGATTGCTACCTACATAGCCCCGATGAAAAGGGGCCTTAGGCGATGTAGTTCTCCCATGTAATAGGGAAGAATAATATGAGGTAGGTGAGTAGGTTGGTGAGTGTAGGTATGGGTAAATGGGTAAGATGATTTAGGCATGGTGGACTCTAGGTTGATTCATCATGGTTGAGTCTAGGTGGGTTAAGCATGGTTGAGTCTAGGTGGATTAGGCATGGTTGTGTCATATGAGTTGATTGAAGTAGATGATGAATGTAAATGGAGGTGAAAGAAGAAGAAATCCTAGAAACTAAATGTCGAAGGTCTTGTCCTGTGTAGAAGAATCGATAAGTAAGAAAAGAGGCAAATGGTAAAAGAGGTGAAATACTCCATAAGTGGCAAGAACCATTAGGAGCATACCAAAGATAGGGTTATGAACTTAAGCCCCCTAAAGGAATTGCATGATTGAAATTTCTAAGGGTGAAAGAAGTTACACGAAGTGTCACATGTACGGTACATCCCTTGAGTGGGTAGAAGAAGAGAAAAGGAAGAAGGTGAGGTGGAGTGGTGTGCTTAGCATAACCTTGTTGTGAGACAACATTCCTATTCTCGTAAGATACCTAAAACTAGAATAGGAAAGTCCATGATGGAAAATTTGTATTTTCCTAATTTATTTTTAATTTTATTTTTACTTTTGTTTTATATAATTGATCGATGTGGGAATTCTATGTGGGATGAATAGTATATCTTCTTGAGGTCTTCGTGAAGCTGATCAATGTTGGAAGCTTTAGAATATTTTTATTTTATTTTTGCAGAGATAGTCTTATTTTTGGATAGACTATGTACAATAGGATATATTTTTATAGATGTCCTTCAAGGGATCACCTATTTATATCAACAAGATGGAAAGATAGATATACTTTTTGAGGGAGTCATCTATTTACAAGAATTTTAACTCAAGGAGTTTGAATTTGAAAATATCATATAGTACTTTTGAATTTTTGGACTTTTAGGTCATGGACAAGACTATAAAGGTGAAGGGAAAACCAAAACACGTAGAGGTTAGCTATGAAAGAGAGGTTTTAAGGGATGAACGACCATGGGATTCCATCCTAGAAAGAACAAAAAGTATCCATGAGAATCATGCCATGAGTATAGCCATGGTACTCATATTTATAAGGCTAAAAGGTAATGGATAAGCACATAATTCTCGGTGTAGTCGTTGGTTGTTAAAAGAGGTAGATGAAAGGAATGGTTACTCAAAGGATGGGAGTGTAATGAAAAAAGGTGATATAGTACTTGATTCAATAGTAGAATGGTTGAATATGCAAGGAATTAAGGGGCTCAAGGTTAGGTTTACCTTCAAGAGAAGATAAACGATAAACACTTGATCCATAGGTATGAGTGACAATATAGGGTCCAAGCCAATTAGGAGGAAAATTGCCTGTTTAGTTTTCTCCTCTTTGGTTACATGTTGATTTTCCTTTAGGACAAGGTCACCGACCTTGAAGGTTTTTTATGGACATGTTTTTCATAGGAACGTTTGATACATTTTTGGTAGATTTGAATGTGATTTAGATCTTATAAACAACATTTGTCTAGAAGCTCAAGTTGGGCCAAATGGTTTTCGAAAAAGTAGTCATCATTGAGCATGTCTTCAAGTGAGATACGAAGATATGGAATTTGGAATTTGAGAGGCAAGATAACCTCTGTACCATAGACCAAAGAGAAAGGTGTAGTTGTGGTTGAGGTGCAAATAGTGCAATAAATTGATAAGGCAAAAGGAATGTGCGTGTGCCAATCCTTACTAGTATCGTCAACCACTTTCATAAGAATTTTGTTAAGATTTTTGTTACTCGATTATGCTTTGGCCATTTGTAAAAGGTGTCACAAATCTTGAGTAGGGTTTTGTTTTTGAATTGTTTTCTGTTATCAGTGATGAGGTAGTGAGGAACACCAAAGTGATAAATGATGTCATGGTTGATGAATTCACATATTTTCTCAGATTTTGTAGAAATGAGAGGGACAACCTCCACCCATTTAGTGTAATATTCATTCATAGTGATGATCCATTGATGATGTTGAGAGGAATGAGGGTTAATCTCTCCAAAGAGATCCAAACCCCATTCGAGAGAAAGGCCAAAGGTCTCTGGTGACCTGTAAGGCATGACTAGGGGTGTGGTGAAGATTAACATGTTGTCAACATTTCACACAATGTTTGATATAGTCACAACAATCTTGGTTTAGGGTTGGCCAAATATAGCTAAGATGAAGAATGCATTTAGTGATGGTGATGCCACTGAAATGAACACCACAAATCCCATTGTGAACTTCTTGAATGGTTTATGGGATTTCAGAACTTTTGAGCCATTGTAGGAGGATACTGCCAAAGCCACGTTTGTAGAGAAATACCCTCATGGTATCCAATAATTTGTTAGTGGAGTGTGGAGTGGTTGGAAGTTCATAATGATCAAAGGTAGTCAAAAGCATGTCGATGCGATGTTTGTAATTTTTAAGTACCTCATTATGAAACTAGTATAAACCATTAACTTGGTTCACAACTAGTTGGGATTTTGCAAAGATATTAATGGATTTAACATCTAAGGCTATGGTAGTATGAAGACCTAACATGAGTGCTTTCTATTCAAAATGTTATTAGTGCAGTAAAAATATAGTTTGAAAGATAAAGGCATAGGCTCATCATCAAGAGGAATAAGGATGACCCTTGCACCACCCCACGATGACATTTAGAACCATAAAAATAAGGTCATCTGATAAATGATGTCGTTAAGGGAGAGGGTAGAAATGGATTCATTAGGAAAATCGAATTTGGAAGATTGATTTCCAGAAAGAGGTGCATCTATAAGTTGGTCGGTGATGGTTTGTCTTTTAACAACATTTTTATGGATGAATTTGAGATCTAGGTCTACCAATATGCAACATGTTGGTGTTGATAAGGTTTAGCATACATGTAATGTAAGGGGTCAGTATTGGTGACAACGAAGGTTTTGTGGTTGAGTAAGTAATGGCATAGTTTGGTGGCGATGAAGACTAGGGCTAAGCACAATTTTTTGGCATGAGTATATCTAGTCTCATAATCTAAAAGAGTATGAATTATATATTAAACCACATGCTCCCTATGTTTCTTGTCGTGATGAGTGAGCATGGATCCCAAGGAATGATCGGTGGCATAAATGTATAGGTAAAAGGGCTTGTCATCCTTTAGTGGGATGAGCATAGGTGGATGAAGGAGGTATTATTTTAATTCCTTAAAAGCTTTACAACACTCGTCATCCCAGTTGAAGGAAACATCCTTTTTAAGAAGATGATGAAAAGGGTGACATCGGTTGGAGAGTTGAGAAATAAAACATCTAATAGATTACAACTTGCCTTGCAAACTATGAAGTTGTCAAAGGTTAGTAGGTGGAGGCATCTCAAGAATAGCCTTGATTTTGGCGGGATCGACTTCAATACCTCACAGAGAGATGATGAAACCAAGGAGTTTTCTAGAGAGGACGACAAAGATGCACTTATTTGGTTGAAGGAAAACACATAATTTGATGAGATGGTCAAAGATGACTTTAAGAACCACAAAGTTTTGGCTTGATGCTTAGACTTAGTAAGAAGGTCATCAATATAATCTTCCAAAATGTTATGGATGATGTCATGGAAGATATAGGTCATGGTAAGCTGATATGTAGCACCAACATTTTTAAGGCTAAATGGCATGACATGATAATAGAAGGTCCCCTAAGGGGTGATGAAGTTTTTTGTTGATCTTCCAGTGTGAGTAATATCTAATTATAACCCAAAAAAACCTCCATGAGTAATATCATCTCATGGCCGGTGGTGAGATCAACAAGTTGGTCAATGTTGGGTAGAGGAAATTCATCCTTGGGGAAAGCTAGGTTAAGGTCACAAAAATCCATGCAGATGCGAGTCCCCTATCACTTTGGTGACAATAACGATGCTAGAAATCCATTGTGAATAGTCAATGGGAAAGATGAAAGAAACATAAAGGAGGCACTAGAGTTATTCTTTCACAAGAAGGGAAATGTGAGGATGCATTTTTCATAGCTTTTGTTTCACATGTTTAGCATCAAGAATAGTTATGATGTTATGGACCATGATATAAATGTAAGACCAAGTAAAATAATTACTATGATCTTGGAGGAACAAGGTGAAGGCTCATTATTCAATGGATTCTAAATATTGGCCTATCTTTAGAATGTGGGGGTTATCCTTAGTGTGAATTTTGATCTCTATGGTCGATTCATTCAATATGGTTCACGTCTCATAAGGTAATGACCGATAGATATAGAATCCTCCACACCTAGGTAGGTGAGAATGGAATCATCATCTTGACATTAGAAAACATTGATAGAAGGCATGTCATCATCGATCATGTTAGGATACAGGAAAGGAAGAGAAGAGGGAGCCTCGCCATCATGCTTTGATAGGTCGAGGTTCCAAGGAAATTATGTTCACTGAATTTTTTTTTTTTTTTTTTTAGGAGGAATGGATTTTGGATCCATAGACTCCATAGGTGAAGGTGGTGAGGTAGGTGAATAAGGTGGAGAGGGTGTATCTTCCTCTACGAGGTTGATATGGGATTTCTTAGAAGAAGGTTCCTCATAAAATCCAAGATCTCGGCAATCCTTGTGTTTCTAAGTGGTGCAAGGTATGATCGTGTGATGATCATATTTGTAAAGACCAAAAACAAATACTTTCCAAGCACATCGATGAAGGAATGTGTTGGCGAAGTGGTGATTTGTGAGGTATTGGAAATCATATGAGAATGAATGGGTTGGAGTTGGTGGTTTTGGAGTATATGTTGAAGCATCAAGTCCCCTATACATCAAATTGGTTTTAAGATGGGGCAGACTATATGGAAAGACCTCACCTACATGATGGTTGTAATGTGGGTGTTGAGGGAGTCTCCCATACGCTTGAGGAGTAAGGAAGGTATTGGTGTTATAGAGGTGATACTCCCCCAAGGTAAGGTGTTGAAAAACACCTACCAAGGGATCAAAAGTTGATATTTGGTTAGTGGGAATGAAAGAATCACTAGGAGCTTGAGAAGAAGAAGAATCTAGTATTTGAGAAGTTGATAAGTTAATAGATGGGCCAACTATAGAAGTTACGGAAATAGTGGAAATAGAGGAGTTGGTGTGGAAGATGTAGTAGCGTAGTGGTGGATGAGGAAGTGGTTGAAGAAGAAGAGGTAATAGTTGTAGATGGGGTATCTACTGAAAAAGAAGCGGTAGTGGTGGTAGATTCCTTAACTAGTATAAGTACATCATTAGGTCGATAGAGCATGTTGCAAGTTTTGAATGGTGAAGGATCTACCGAAATGGTGTAGTTGTGCCTTTCATGTTCAAATGTTAAACACCAGTGTAAGGTTGAAGGAACACAACCCATGGCATGAATCTATGGTTAACTAAGAAGCAAATCATATTAGAATTCCACCTCTAATACATAGAATAATTCAGGAATAGTACAGGGGCCCACACGGATGTTGAGAAGGATGGTATTGAGGGTGGAAGTCATGGAATCATTTAATGAACGTGACATAACTAGGTTATTATGCATGTAATTGGAAGGTATGCACATTTTATTGTATGCATGGGAGGAAATGGTGTTGATATTGGCACCTCCATTGATCATAACGTGTCGAATGCGTATATTATCAATGTAGATGGAAATGAATAATGTGGGGTATGGATCATTGGATTGAGAGGCACATTCTCTTCATCGAAAAAACTAAGAGAAGAGACTTGATGAATTATAGTGGGGAAAAATATGGAAGTGAAGTGGTGAGAGTGGCCACATGATGAGGAGTGATAATGGTGGTGACAAGTGTGGGTTCATTAGGTAGAACCTCAATAGATTATAGGACCTTGATGAGGGCCTGACGATGAGAGTTAGAGGCTTGGATGAGGTGATACAATGAAATTTTGAGAGGGTACTAGTACAGTTGTTTGATCATGGTATGATGTGAAACTCCATCAAAAATTAGATATGCATGCCCACGGATGGTGACTTTGGGTGTAGGTGTAGATGGGATGTGGGGTAAAGGTGTAGTGGATGGTTTATCTATCTTCTCTTTTCATTTTTCCTTTTGTGTGCAAGTGGAAACTTGAACCATGTTAATTTGAGGAAGAGAGGGAGATGAATCATGAAAGGTATAGTGACAAGATGGACAAAAATTGTGTGGGATAAGAACCGTGTGAGATAAGTATAGCGCATTGGAATTTCAGAGGGAGTTTGGCGAGTTCTCTAATCCAGACCATATTGATCTCAAAGGTCGAGGAGGAAAAGAGGGCTGCGGAGGTGGATGTGAAGGTCACTGAATAGAAATGGAGTGAGACTTCATGGCAACAAGTAAGGGCGGAATGGGTTCTTCATCTAAAAGGTCATCTTCTTCCAAGAGCTCTTTGAGAGAACACAATTGAAGAAGAATATTCTTAAGGGCCTTACAATTTTTAACATCATGTCCTAACACATGATGATAGGTGCAAATCTTGGTATTATCAAACCCTTCCGGTTTAGGTTTAATTAGGTCATAAAGCTTAAGAGGTGGTAATGTGATGACAACGGTTTCTACAAGGTTAGCAAGTATGGTATTGTAAGACCCTACGAAGGGATCACAATGAGAAGTGAGATTCAGTTTGGATGGAGGTTTGGGTGAATTCTATGGGAAGAGTGTTGTTGGAGGTGGAGTTAATTTGGATGTAGGTTTAAGTGACTTATATGGAAGAGGTACTACTGGAGGTGGAGTTGGAGGTTGATTAGGTTTAACTACCTTTTTGGTAGGTAGTGTGGTTGTGGGCTTGGGTTGCTTCTTCTTGGGAAAATGTGTTGGGGGAGTGTGTGAGGTAGAAGGGAGTGTTGAGAGATGGAAGGGGATGGGTCAAACATGGTGAGAGTGAAGGTGTGGTAAAAATATTGGTAGGGCGCAATGCGAGAATGGAGCTTGAAGAGAGGGTAAAGGTGTGGGTAATGATGAGGACATGGGAAGTGGAGAAAGTATGGAAGATGGGAAATAATTAGGTAATGTATAATTCTTGGGTGGGATGGAATATTACGACAAGGATGTAATTTCATTTTAATTTTACCTAGAGAGAGGAGGCAATGCTTTGACCAGGGTTGATGGATGAGGACCTAAGATGGATGGAAGTGGCGATGGTGAAAGAGGAGGAGTGGGAGAAACTGGGCTATGAGGTCTATAAGGTTGGGTCTTCCTCTTAGGTGGGGGGTTAGCCCCCGATGATAGTTTGGGATGATATGGCTAAATCAATATTGATAGGAGGATGGGATAAACTTGGTGTCGACACGACCCCTAATGTAGCGGTAGGTCTGGGTACCGATGCAGGTATAGGTGTAGGTAGAGGTTTGGGTGTAGGTGGTTTTCAGGGTAATGGTAAAGGTTTGACTGTAGGTGAAGATGATGCAGAAGAGGCTACTATAACTAGCTCAGGTGCAATGGATTTAATGGTATTGAATACTTTAGGATAAATCGTTGAAGATTCCGCATGTGACATTTGCATTTCGGTCGAGATAGGAATTGCGTATGCATCCCCAAAGGATGGAATAGTCAACATAATCCAAGAGGTCAGAAAAATGTGAGAATGAAATAGAAGTGGAGAGGGATGATGTTGATTTGGTAGTGATCCCTGTAAAGAATGTTTGTGAGACAGGGAAATGGTTGGCTTCAGACTTTGTGGGTAGAAGAGATGATAGAAAATCAACAGGGTCTTTAAAATCCAGTGGGGAATTGTTGTCAACAAGAAGAGACGCCACTAGTGGGTCCTCTATGTGAAGAGGAGGAGGAGGAAAGGTTGATTTTATAGGCTCTTCCTTTGGGTGAATAAGAGAGTAATCTAGGATCTTCTCATGCATATAAGAATGGGTAATTTGGTTTTCTCGACAAGTGGGGAGACAAGTGGGGTAAACACATCCGAATAGTAGGTGAAATCCTCCATGGGTAGAGAAGTAGATGAAATAGGTTCCTTTGTGGGTGGAGGAGCTCATGCAATAATTTCCTCAATAGATGGGATGGGAGTAAATTTAAAAGAAGGAGCCAAGATGATATACAAAACGACATGAACCTCTAGAACATTAGTATCATTGGTTAGATGATGGGGTGTGATTTGGAAATAGATTCTTGAAGATATGGAGATTTTTTGTTAGCTGGTGCATTTGTGTTATCGAAGACGAGATCTCCATTATCTAACATTTCTTGGACGATGTGTTTGAAAGTTATACAATTACCATCACTATGACCTCTAACATGGTGATAATTGTAGTAATCATTCTCCTTATACCATGTAGGCACAAGATAGGAAGGCTCAAAACCAGTATGTGTTTTGACGGGTGGAAGGGTGATTGCTCCATATTTTAGAAGATTTTCCAAAATTGAGGAGTAAGGTTCTCCAATGGGAGTATATTTTCATTGTTCCCATTTGAACTGGAAACTCTGAACAAGAGAAAGTTTAGAAGAAGGTTTTGATTAGTAGGATGGATGAGAAGGGCTGTATTTTAGAACCACTTAATTGGCATATAATTTCTCTTTAGAATAGTTATTTTGTGTTTTAGAAGAAGAAGAGGTGTCATTGGATTTAAATGAAATGTTTTTGTTTCACAATTTTAGCTTTTTCTCTTCAATAACATGAATTTCAAGTTTCCAGGCCATGGTGAATGCCTCATAAAATGTTCAGAAGTTTTGAACTTAGAGAGTTGGGGAGGTATGTCTTGAATAAGATCTAGTAAATAAATCTATTAATTTAGTTTGACGGCAATTGGTAAGTTAGTTGATTAATAAGGTTCTGCCAACACATGAAAAATCTATGATAGACTCATCCTCGTATTGGCGTAACGAATACACGTCAGTCATGATAACCTTCTTGACAATGTTAATGGAGAAATGATCAAGAAATTCCTGAGATACTTGATTGAATGAGAAGATAGAGTGTCTAAGTAGAGAACTATACCAGTCTAAATTAGGTCCCATCAAGGACATTGGGAAAGTTTGGAGAAGCAAGGTGTCATCATGGGTAATCAGATAACATACATGTTTAAAAGATCAAAAATGTTGTTATAGATCTTCCTTTCTATTTAATCGGTTAAATTTTGGCATTTTCCAATGTGATGGGTATGGATGAATCGGAATAGAATGGTGAATAGGTTCATTACAAATATCATCGTAATTCAGAGAATTACGGGAGCCTGAAATAGATGTTTCTAGGGTCTGCATCTTTTCAATAATCATCTTGATCAAATCATTAGTCAGATTGGATTGAGGTGGACCTCCAGTGGTATAAGGAGGTGGATATGATGAGTAGGACATAGAAGGGACACCTGTATATGGAGGTGTTGAGTAAGCAAATTGAGAAGGGGGAATATAAGTTGCGCAGATGATGACAACATATACCCTGAATGGGAAGTGTAGGTGACAGGTGGTGGCTAAGAAAAGGTACAGTGGGAGGAATGTGTGTAGAAACCCTCGTGGAAATAAGTGACCGAGTAACAGGTATAGACATGACCAAACTCTAGAACGGGTCAACGCAATTAGAGGTTGGAAGGTAATAGGAACTGATGAGGTAGAAATCCCTATACTAGGGGATATATATGATGGTGAGGTAGATGTCAAAGATGTGATAGGTGTTGTAGGTGAAGCATATATAGAATATGTGGGAGTGATATGATAAACAATAGGTGGTAAGGTGGAAGTAGGTACCGCTACACTAGTAGTGGCCAATACGGAAGTAGGGGCCAAAGAGAGAGGAATGGACACAAACATACTTGTAGATAAGTTGTCCCGACAAGTTGTGAGTGGATGAAAGAGATATATAATGTTGTAAGGCTACAAGATTGTGATCAAGGAGTTTTGTGAACTCCTCATCACTTGCATGTATATCAATAGGTGAAGTGGGGTCCATGGGTGAAGAAATAGAAGGTGGTGAAGGACTATGTGTTAGTGGTTGATGACTAGCGTAAACAATGAGACCGTTGGATTGTCTGTGAGTCAAAACATGTGAATGGTAGTAGAACATGCAATATGAGTTTTGTAGATGGTAAAGAAAAATAGAAAAGGATAGAAGAATAAATTTGGAAATTGGAATCTAGTTGTTATTTTGATAGAAAAATCAAAACACAGAGACTGACGCTAGTTGGCTAACTGATACCAATAGAGAGGGAAACTAATGTCGGTCATTAGAATGATACTAGTTAATGTTAATAAGTGGTAGATTTAAAATATGGAGGTGAAAAGGTGAAATAAAGAAAAAGCTGGAATCACAATGATACCGAGAGACTCGAAATATGATAAAGTGACAGAATAAGTCACATAAAATGTTTGTTTGTGGATTGAACATTATTTTGGGAGAAATAACCAAAATAGCAAGGAACCAACACCGATCGATGAAACCGATGGAGGTATGGATAGGCATCCAACAACGGTAGGCTGGACCGATACCTTCTTGTGAAATTTGAGAGGAGATGAAAATTTGAATTTTTGGTAATTAAGTCAACTAAAAAATACCAACCCAACAATTGAGTATGGTAGTGATGAGTCCTAACATGCCTAGAATAAACCGGAATACACCAGTTATGATGGTGGGGTGTGAAGGATAAGAAAAATAAGATGAAATGGCCTCACACCTCAAAATACAATCAGTCAAAAGCTAACAAAACATGCAATCCTATGTTGTAGATTTTATGTTGTGTGGCTTATGCCATTTAAAAATAACTATGAGTATAATAGATTTTTGGTCAACGATGGTGCCCTATAAGTATTCTATGGATGGTTTTAGGTATGTTTTGGATAAAGGGACCTAATATACCTTTTGGTACATGTGGTACAACTCTGATATGATGACTGGCCAGAACACTAGCTGGATCCGCCGCTAATCCAATTATTAGTCGTTAACGGTAATTTTCTGGTAAGGAAGATGTTTAAGAAGTGTGTAATTTGTTCAAGTGATTTGGTTTGGAATGTGTGTGCAAGAAGTGAGCTACAATTAATTCCCGCCAACCATCATCTAGTCATGACCTCCAACATATAGGTTGCAAATAAGTTTAGGTGATTTAAATGCAATATACACAAGGATGAGATGATGTAGATATTTTAAAGCCCAAATTGAAAGTGAAATTTGATGATAGCAATAATGAATAGGCAGAGAGTATGTATTTCACTAATGCAATACAAAATAAAAAGAAGTGTTCTTTTTAACCCAAAATACAATTTTACTTAGACAAGTAGAAGAAGAAGAATGTTCCCAGGGAGAAAGTTTAATGTGAACTCTTTTGAAAGGAAATAGACACACAAATATTCCCTAAGAATGAACAATGCAAAAGAACCCAAATGATAGGGTCCCACCGGGCGTGCCAAAATGTTTCACCTCAAAGTAATGTGATAAAATAGATAAGTAGGTAATAGGCATAGGAGGAATACATGTGTTATGTAGACGGTAGAAGACGTTGCATGTATAAGAATACCGGGAAAATTGTGTGAGATTCCATTTGGTTAGGAGGAATGACCTATATAAGAAACACAACAAGACCACCAAATAGTATTAAATAGAAAGAGTCGAGGACTTCCTAGCAAGGCTAGATCTAGGAAGCATGATGCTTCCTTGAATGGATGTCAATCCTCTATTTAATACAACTTAATGTAAGAAATAACAATTCCTATTATAGTTGATAAGATTTAGGTATCTCCTATTAACATACAACAAGTGAATTTAACTCAACAGAAATGGTTAAAATTAAATTTGGATGATTAATGGGTTGGTTTGGGTCTACAGGTGTAACAGAGGCTATAGGTGAGGTCTAGGTGAAATTAGGAAAGGTTTTGGGCTGTTTTGGGGAAGTTTTTAACTCGTTGTTATAGAAAAAATTTCTAGTCTCAGAGATCGGTATTGGTTGGTCGAACAATGCCGGTATAGGAGATAGACCGACATCGTTAGCTAACTAGTGTCGATAGGGGAAATTTGGTTTAAATATTAAAAACATGAATTTGGGCCTCTCTGTGATTACATAGAGAGCTGAGGAGGTTTAGGGAAGGATGGAAAGGTGTTGATTAAGAATCAGTAAGGTACAAAGGGTAATAGGATAGGTGAAATGGATCTGGTTAGTAGAAAAGGTGATAAACGGGTAGAAGGTGATAACAAGATAGTGAGAGATTAAACAAAAATAGTAAATGAAATGATTAAGATCAAACACACAAGCTCAACAACCAAATTAAACCGAGGAGATCAATATTTCCTTTAAAGATAGAAATAATGTCACATTGTTTTGTCCTAATATTTCCCTGTTCTTTCTCAATGTTAGAAATCATCTTGTTGAGGTCCTCAAGCAGATTTTCATCCTTTTTGTCATTCTCAATTGCAATTTTACACCCTTCGATTTTCTTTTAGCTCTCTACATTCCTTTCTGATCCAATTTAGCATGTCACTATGAAGGTCAACTTCAGTTTTCAAATTCACATAAGTGTATTTTGAGGGTTCTCAATTCTTGGTACCCATGGAAAGAAGGCTTAGAGCATCCTCTCCTTTACCCGGGAGAAAAGAGGAGAAAGGGGAGAAATAATAATATAATAAAGTGATTGAAACTATATTTAAATGAAATTTGAGAATGTATTGAGTATTGTTGGATGTATAGAATGTGTAGTGCACTCATGTTAAGATCACAAAATTCAAATAAATTGGCTATCCCATCATAAAAATGGGAAGGTCCCCTATAATGCCTCCTTTTATTATTAAAAATAATAATAATAAAATAAATATAAAAAATAAAATAAAAGAATTAAAATTAAAATGCCCGTGAAATCTTGGGGCGGTTAGGGCAAAAGGGGGTTCATTTTGGTTTTTGGTTGTTTTTTGTCTTTTGTTGAGTGCAGCCAAGTGCCGCTGCCATGGGAAGGGAGCTTCCAACCCGACCTGCACACTCACCGCATATGGAAGAAGGTGGTTGTTTCCTTCTAGTGGTCATAGGGATTTTGTTACGTGTAAACATTATTGAAGGGTGGGGAGGTAGTGCGTGAAACCCAAGGAGAAGGCATTTCAGTCTCCTTTGAACAACATACTCCCAACCTGTGCCAAAATAAGAGCTTTGAAACTGGGTGCAGACATCCGCCAAAACATTATGGAGAAGGGATATTTATATGTTTTAGTTACAAGTGCCCTGGCAGATACATATGCAAAATGTGGAAGCATGCGAACTGTTTGACAATGCCTGAAAGAAATGTGCTTTATGGAATGCAATGATTGTAGGATGTGCAAAAAATGAGTTTGTTGAAAATGCCTTGGAAAATTTCAAGCAAATGCAATTAGTACATGTAAATCCAAACTCCACAACCTTTTCTAAGCATCCTCCCACCTCACAAAATGGAACCTTTAGAGCAGGCCTCGGATAATCATCAAAGAATAATGGTAGAGGATTTTAGTTTCAAGTTCTCTAGTAGACAAGTATGCAAATTGCGGAAGGATACACAAGGCAAATCAACTGTTTGAAAAAATGCCTCAAAGAGATGTGGTCTTATGGAACATACCCTGACCATGTAAGCTTCATTTTTGTTTAATTAGCATTTAGCCATGCAGGTTCAGTGCATGAGGGTTGTAAATACTTTGATGGCATGAGTGCCTCTTATAGAATCATGCCTAGAATTAATCATTATGTTTGCATGATTGACATTCTTGGTCGTGCCGGTTATCTTGAGGAAACCCTATATTGTATCATCAACATGCCAATCTGGCCTGTGGTGGTTGTGTGGATATGTTTTCTTGGTGTTTGATGAGCACATGAGAATGTGCAAAATGTGGAGGCATGCTTAAGGCATGTGAAGTGTTTGACAAAATGCCTTCAAAAATCATGGTCTCATGGTTGCAAGATTTGAGGCTATGCACAAAAGGAGGAAGATCTCATTCTATCCAAACAAAAAAATAAGAAACCATTTGATCATGCTCGACAAGTGGTGGGTTGAATCCGTAAGGTAGGAGAAATGTGGTCGAGTAGCAAAATGGTTTCAAATCAGAGTTACAAATTTTATGATAGACGTGTATGTAAAATGGTGGAGTTGTGGATGCTTGTGATCTACTTGACGATGTGCCCAAACAAGATACTGGAACCGAACCCCACAGTTTCGACTGACTTCATTCTCCAGCATAGTTCATCTTCCCTTACCTCTCATAATTCTCATGTTTTAGTTCTCTTTTATAAATTAATAGAAGCTTAAACTATTGGGTTTTTAATACAGTTAAATTTTTATATCAACTCGTTGCAAAAACAATGAAAGGTTGTGTTGTAACTCACAAAATCAAAATAACTCTTCTGCATTAAACCATGAACTCCCACCCTCATTCTGAGGTGATGTAGAAAAATTCCTACCCAACTAGATCGCTACAACATTGTCTTATCAACCAGACGAAATTGACTTTCCAGTAATAATGTTGACCTTCTCCCTGTTTAAATAGTTAATTTTTACATTTTTCAGAGACTCATTAAGTACCCTTCAAAACTCTAAAAAATGAGATGTTAGGCTTCATTCGTGTACCTTGTTATGTGAGGAATCACCTAGACCATTAGATTGACCCTGAATGAACATTTGTGATCTTTTTGATGCTCTTATAGGAGCCCTGTTACACTGGTTTACAGCAAGAGAAAAGTCATCAAATCTATAAAGTTGGCTTTCATTTTGAATAGCCATTTGAAACCTGGATAGAGAAATTATTTCCCGTCTTCACAAACCTCTAGTGTTTATACTAGAAAATTGTATGGAACATTGAACTTAGGGAAAAGAACTCTTCTCAGTATAGTTTGGAAAATACATTTTGTAGGCTTTGTCACCGTAGTTTGTGAGGTCAAACTCGGACCAATTTTGACTTGTCACTCAAGAAAACTTGTCGCCATTTGAAAATGGTTTTCTAGTTCTCATTCCCATCGACTCTGATGAATTCTTCTCATATAGGAGAACTTGTAGAAAGTGTCTCATTGCATGCTCATCCATATAACGTTAGTTATGGATGCAGTTTTCTGGGGCCTCAAGCTAAATTTTGTTCATCAACTATGACTAGTGGCCCCAGAGAACTAGCCGCCAAATGTAAACCGTTTGCTCTTTCCCATTTCCGTCAGTTGCTATGAACTCTTGGTATATCTAGGGACTCGTAGAAAGTTGATCGTGGTGTGCGTTCTCATTGGAAGATAACTTTTGGAAGCGGTTTCTTAGCCTCCGAGCCCGTTTTGTATGTTTTTGTAGCTAGTAAGAAAACATAAAAATAGAAAGCTACGGACCCTCGTAGGGTTGCCAAACCACCCTGTAAACTCTTAACACATACAAATAACTGTTTAAAAATCTATAGTGGAACTTGTTGTGTGCATTAGAACTTTTGAAAAAATGGTGTTTTCTCTCTCTTCCCTTCTCTTTCTCTCTCCTGGGTTACAAAATGAAGAAAAATGAAATGCAATGAATACATGTTTCTAGACCTTTTTATTTCGATTGAAAATTGTAATTATTGTCATATGTAAATGGGAAACTAAAAAATGATACTTATGTTAGGTTAGGGTGGATGCCATGCTAGCGAATTATCACTGATATCATGCTCACGTGTTTTTGCAGGATGAAAGAATGATGACGTAAAGGTGTTGTGTAATGCATTAATTATCATTGTAATTTATATAGTTCATTTTTAAATGAATAAATGTATTTTGTAGTCTCATGTTTCAGAAGGTTATATTTGATAATTTGTTGCTATGTATGAGATGCTTTGGTTTCTAGGACATCTAGGAAATGTGCATTTAATCTTAGGTTCAATTTTGATTCATAGTACACCTGGTAAAAAGGTTTGATATTTATATAAAGTAAATGAATTTGAAGTAATATCTTGTAGTGCATATTCAATATTCAATAAATGATCAACGAGTCATCTTGTGCATTCATACTTGGTAAATGAAAAAAAAAAAAAAAAAAAAGATTTAATTGAAACACTCTACCCTCGTTCAATATCGAGCATAACTTGTTTTCATGTGTGTTACTTTTACCCTAGAAGACATTGAAAACCGTAGAGTGAACTTAAACCCTACACTCGATGGAAATCTCCTAGCTTGAGTAAACAAGAGCCCAAGAATGGGTTTATCATCTTAGTCAGTATGGTTAGTGACATTGTCATAAACCTGGTAAATAGGAGCGATACAGTCAAACTCCATTTGGAGTAAGATGAACTAACCCTTCCTTCGTATCCTAGTGGATTACCTTGTTTTTTCGAAGATAGATTTAAAAGTAAATTTTCTTCATCGAATGAAATCCCTGTTGGATCCAAATGACATAAATGGAGATCGGGACATAGTTGTTCTTTGCCTTGCACTCTTGTTAATGAACCCCCTTGGCTCCACATAGCTAAATGTTTTACCTTGGTGTCTCTCAACATTACACCTTGGCCCCTTCTGAAGGTGGGTTAGCATAAACTTGTCCTCTCGCTTAAACCTCATTTATAGTTGAGGGGTAGACCCTTAGGTGAAGTTGGAATTAATCTAAAACTCAGTTGTTTTGGATGTTAACTTAGGGTTCATGTGAAGCATCAAGTCTCTTAATCATATTTGTTCTCCAAGAGGTTAGATAAACACTTCATAACTCCTTTTACAAGACAATGCTAAAAATAAGGCCATAATGTGACGTAAAAGAAAATAAAGCATATGAGAGTAAAAAAAATGAGAATTGAGGTTAGGGATACTGCCGCTCTTGGAGACCTTATAACTCAATTAAATATCTTTATGTGTTTCAAGAATATGTATTGCATTGTTGTGATCAAACTATGAGAAAACAAAAGATATATAAATGTAAAAAGGAAGTCATTAAGTCATTGATTTAGAATAACTATGGTAGGAAAATAACTTTTCCGTGATCGAAGAATGTTTTGTGGTAAAAATCTATCTTGCAATTAAATCTCCATCAAATCCTAATATCGCTATATGGACACCAAGTCTCATCCACTTGAGTTGTAAGAATAGAAAGGTAGATACTGAATATATGTTTGAGAAGAATATTCTTCACATAAGAACGAGATAATAAGTATTTTGTATGCTTTTGAACTACGCCAAATAAGTATGCAAGTTATGGAAACTTTTGTAAAGAATAAGAAACCAACTTAAAAGGGGTGAATGGTAACTTAACCATAGAATGTACTTAAGAATCTGTAGGTGGCCAATCGAGAAAATTATCCTTGTGAAATAATGTTCTTGGAGGGTTAACCGTAACTAAAATACAAATAAAGAAATGATGTGTTGTGGGTTCACCATTCCTGAAGTCGTGTTCTTGTGGTTGGGTCATTGCTAGTAACCATTCATTGGGAAAAGTGTGGTATCGACATGCCTATGATGTTTTCATGTGTCTATGTGAGTCGATGACTTATGTGTTTTTCGTATGCGAGTCGAGTTTCGTACTTGGAGCCCATGCTGTGTTGTGTGTAGTGAGTAATGTAAGTCAAAAAAATTATCCTGGTATTTTACTGTTGTAATTGTGTGTGTAAAATGTGGGCACTACATCCCCAAGGTTTGTGATCTTGTTTCCTTGGGAAAGATCTCTGAGAGAAGGATGGATTCCTTTCCTAAATACCCTAATGTTACCACTACTATATCCTAATCTATTGATTGCAAGAGAAAAGGGATGAGAGAAACATGAAATAAAATGTGGTGATGCACCAAAGAGAAAGGGATCACTCTCACATATACAAGTTTATAAATTGAGAATTCAAAACAAAAATCTAGAGAATAGATATTAGCCACAACCGAAACATTTATCGAATCTAATTATCAATCTCAACCTTAAGACACAATAAATTAAAACATTCCAAATGCTACACACAATAAAACATGTAAATAATGGAGAGATAACGGGAAAATCAACACATATATAAAGGGAAAATATGAGCCACAACCATAAATGTATTAAAATATAGAAATATACACAATTTAATCTCAACGTAATTCAAGGTGTTTTTTCATCTATAAAGATCATACAAGAGGTTAGAAGCACTCAATTTTTGGAAACCCAATTAGGAAGAGTAACCTTATATTCAAGAGATTATTCTTTTGAAATTAGATCTAATTACATTTATAGAAGAGAGAAGAGAGAGAAAAGGATTAAAAGATACTTGAAGAATATCCTTTTTCAAGCTTATCCCCTTTGTCATGATCAAACTCTAGAAGATTCTAAGCTAAGAAGATTCACTCAAAACCACCACTTAGAATATTCTTAGGATCTTTGAAGGAGTCATGATGATCCAATATCAATGAAAAATGGTTTGAGAAATGTATGAAATAACCATATCCATATAACCCTTATGAATTTGTAAGCAGATCATATTTTTTACTAAATTACTTTACGTACAAAATGACCCCTTAGAATACATGAAATGAAAATTTCTGGGAGGGAGTGCATGGGATCAAGAAGAGAAACATATATCAATTTTATGCTTGGTGAAAAATACATGATAATAACTTGGGACCACAATAAAAATTTAAATTTCTACCCATTATTTTTTATCTCCTCGATTTACATTTTAGTGGGGCTAAGAATGAAATATTCTACCAAAATCTATCTCCATAAGATAAAGTATAACTCTAGTAACCTATAAGAACGATTTGGGTGCCATTAGATTGAAATAATGAGTATAAGACACCCAAAACTCTATCTTTAAAATATCACATATCTCTAAACTCTTTCCTTCAAACCAAGACTAATTTATATATATTTGAATTACATAACCAATGGTACTAGTTGTAGGTTAAATGGGGACATTTATGGAAAGATATGAGAAAAAAAAATCTTTTTCCCCTCAATTATGTTATCCTAGAGATATGATTAACATTAAACCAAACTATAAAATTTAAGTCATGGAATAGATCTGTAATAAATCTCAAGGGTGCACGGGTTTAGGAGAAACCAGGTGCGTGTGCAAGGTAATACATAGGGTCTAAGGACTTAGCCATATTCAACATTTTGAAGGCACTTGAGGAAAAATGTGACCCGACTAGGCATGCTAAGTGGATAAGGTGCCATCCTAGAGACTTGGTGGTCAAGGAAAGAATATTCCATGCATGGAATATTCCTAGGAAGACATCATTACAGAAAGTGGAGAGCTCGAAGAAAAATAAACATGCACCATTGAGGACCACATTGACACTTGGCATCTGATCTACTCTTGAAGAAAGGCATGGTGGTGGGTGTTGAT
This sequence comes from Taxus wallichiana var. yunnanensis, assembly GCA_018340775.1. NCBI lineage: Eukaryota > Viridiplantae > Streptophyta > Pinopsida > Cupressales > Taxaceae > Taxus > Taxus wallichiana. The sequence goes on from CM031236.1 coordinate 302,191,718, forward strand.
CCTATAAGAAGAGATGCTCGGGTAGAAGAAGATACATAGAGAAACAATGAAGGCATGAATAAGACACCAAGACATATAGCATGGGAAGAGCGAAGCTCTGCAGAGAATACTAGGAGGCCCTAGGAGTTGGGGTTCTCATTAGAGGACTGTAGGAATGTTATCATGTCTAAGGGATGGGTCTTGTAAAAAAATTAATAAAGAAAGCATAGCTAGGACCTCTGATATATGGGTTAGATCCTGTCTTGATACATTTGGTTTGATATGACCCTTTTGAATGTAATGTGGTTGTTGAGACTATGATCAATATAAATATATGGCTCTGTTCTAAATATCTGGTTCAGGGGTGCAAACCCTAGTGTTATTTCCTTATATTTTATGATAGATCTATTCTTTGTATTTCATGCCATGATGTTTCTCTTGTTATTAAATGCTTGGGTATAAGGATATGATAGCTCATGTTGTGATTTTACATGAATATTCACTTCTCTGCAACTAATCCTCTAACAATGGAAAGATCTTCTCACAATGCTCACATAAAGGAGGGGCTCGGCACCCGTGCATGCCTCGGTGAGCACCCAGGTGCCCATTAGGTGATAGGCCGATGTGCATGGGGTTAGAAGTTAGTAGATGGGTAAAAAAATGACTACATCTTGGTTCCATTTGTGGACCTCTTTTTGAAAGTTATTGTGAGAATGATGCATGATGATAGAGTGCTTGACCTTGGATAGTGTCAAGCATGGTTTAAGAGCACAGGATGAGTTTTCTCAGATTTAGTACTTGGACCTGAGTTTGATGCACACAATGGGTAGAAGAACACATGTATCATGATGAGTTATGAGACCTTTTTTTTTGCTTTTTAGTAGAGTTGTATGAATGGCTTTCACATATGCATCTAGATCAAGTTGGTACTATAGATCTCATGTTTGGACCCAAGAGGAATATCAGAGGCTACAGGATGTTGATCTGACTTGGACGTGTGTTTTTGATCATTGGTGGAAGAGAGTGTTGACCAGTTATACCCTAGAATATGCTATTTCTACATGTATTCTTGTCCTGAGGTTGCTTGAGTTTGAGTTCTTAAAGGAACCTAGAGGATCATTTTTGTGTGTTATCCCTTTAGCCATAAAGATCCTACTCATTACACTAAGTTTGGAAGCATTTCCTATGGCCAACTAAGCTTCTTTGAGTGTTGGGTGAGGAAGCTAGGGTGGAGGAAGATGGCAGACCTTGGGCTGAAAAGGAGAGAGAGAGAGATGACTCAAGTATAGTGAAGCTCATGAAAGGGAGTTGGCTAGACAACATGAGGTTGTAGGAGTGATGGATCTATGGAGGCAGACATTGTGGGAAGGAAGGAATTGAGGTTCACATGCAGAGGATGTGGAGCCTGAGCAATTTATGCTACCCCATCTTGGAAAGCATGAGAGAGAGACCCTTCAACTTTTGATGAGAGTTCATCACTTGGAGAAAGGAGAGCCATCGGTGCACATCTAATCCACCTGGTGACCAACCCCTAGCATGCTTAGTCTTCCAAATCAAGAGATAAGTATTGCTAACCCAGTTGGTATTGGTGGGAGTGACCGATCTACACCTAGGAGATATAATTTCTCATTTGGTACATCTATGGTTGCACAATCATTTCCTGTGTTTGGAGGAATATTGTCTGGAATGATGTTTGGGAAAAGTGTGAGTACACAAAGTTTGGGTATCACATCTAGAAGTGGCACATGGGACACACATCTAGTAGTGGTGTAATATCACAAACTATTGGCACATGTTTAGTGGGGGACATTGGGAACACTAGGCATGACCACTTCAGGCCCTTTACTGGCTATGGAGGTGGATCTGGTGGTATAGGAGCTGGAGGACTGGTGGACCTAGAGGATCTAGAGGATCTGGTGGGTCGGAGGGACATGGACCTAGTGGATCTAGTGGATCTAGTGGTGGTGGAGGTAACACTAGAGGAATCAAGGTTCTAGATCAAGGTGGACAAGGACCTCAACCACCTCAACAAGTATTTTTTGAGATGTCTTTACACCTACCAGACTACAAAGGTGTTGAGGATGTTGCAGAGCATGTACACAAGTGTGAACTGATATGGCACACAAAGGGGATCACTACCCCAGAGTGGAAGGTAAGTCATTTTGCAACAACGTTGCAAGGACATGCATAGTTGGTACCAAAATTATGACCCCCATCAGATAGTGGTAGATTACACCACACTGCTACGAAATGCCTTCTTGGTTGAATTTCATATCCCTAAGTTTGAACAAAAGAGCATCAACACATCTGAAGGAGATTCAACAAGGAATGGAAAGAGTGTGTGGGAATATGATGCACATTTTTAAAACTCTCTTATCAAAACTATCCTATGATATTCACCCCTCTCAACATGCTCAATGGTTTTTTGGAGGATTGATAACACCATTTAGGAGAGCACTTTCACACAAGACTTTCACAGACCCACGTGAGGCCTTGGAGGCTTCCCTGTGCGCTGAGGCTATTGGAAGCATGGATACCGGTGTTAGCCCCTTCCTTGAGGCTCATATTGTTGTAATGGAAAAGCAACTAGAGAAGCTATCTGTGAACTCGGCACATGAGACTCGTAGTGGTCTATGGTGCATGGATTGTGAGGTAGAGGGGCATATAAAGGACATTTTCCCTAGAGATCGGTACATGCACATGATGGTGGACTATGAAATTTTCCATGGAGATCATGATGCAAGTAGATGTCCATTACTGCAGCACGTGATCCATAAAATGTGTCTTGCTATTGAAAATTTACACCTCTACTACTCATGACACCAAGGATTGTAGATTGATTGACTAGATACATGATGCCATTGATATTGGTGTGCACCAAACCAGCCTCACAAAAATTCCAAGGATGATGGTCATCACTATGAAGGGTGCATGTGGATGGAGGGGGTGCATGGAAGAGGTTTCAGAGGAGGATTTCATGGTCATGGTAACCATGGAGGGAGAAGTGAGTTCCCACATGGAACTGTTACAACTGTGGATCTACAGAGCACTATAAGCATGAATGCCCTGATATGTTATAATGCTCTTGGTGTGGAAAAAAGCATAAGTATGAGGAGTTCCCAGAACTATTTGAACATATGAGCCAAAAACACCGAAAAGACAAAGGCACCGGGATGGTAAGCATGAGGAAGGCTGATTCACAATGGATGCCAAGAGTGGCACGCGAGTCGAAACTAGAGCCTATACTAGTTACTTACAATGTGAGCTGAGGCTGCACACGCACAGGGAAGTACCAAGGAAAATACCACTGTTATTAGAGAAGAGGTGGTGCATGGAAAGTATCTAGACCCTACTCATCAGAAAGAAGTGTATCAAGAAACCATGGATGTGATTCAAAGCCTACAAGGAGAGATCCAGTGCCTAAAAGAGTAGTCAAGATAGTTAGAGAAAAGGAAGAATGTTGAGGCTCCACAAAAGGATCTGGATGAGGTTAGAGAAGTATGCAAGATGTTGAGGCAAGAGAATATCATCCCCTTGCTAGGAGAGTGGTTATGAGAGAAGGTACCACACACTGGAGGAGGGCGTGAGAGGTAGGTTCTGCATGCCAACCTTCCTCCCCACAACCTTGATTATGATAAGGAGATTACCTTGAATGTTGTTGTAGATGGGTGGCTTTTGAGAAATATTTTGATTGACATGGGCACAAAGTGGAAGTCAATGTTCTCACTCTAGATGCATGGCATCAAATGGGAAGGCCCCCATTACAACCATCTTCAAATGTGTTGTATATGGCTAACAAGACAAAGGAAATGCCCATTGGTGTCTTAAAGGATGTTTTATCACTATCCAAGGGGAAAAGTTCACTGGGGATTTTGAAGTCTTGGCACTAGCCAAGGTAAAAACTTTCCAACATTACTTGGGTGCCCCTGGTGTTATAAGAACAATGTTGACCTAAGGTTCAATAAGGGATACATAAGCTTTGAGAACAAGGAAGAGTGGGTCATCATCCCCTTAACCGATGGAAAATCAACACCCTATACTTGAGCCCTTGGGAGAAGAAGTTCTTGATAAGATCTATGTGCACTCTATCAGGGACCCTAGGTGATTCACCCTACAGAGGGAGTTATTTAGTTTGAAGATGCTCAGTCCATGAGTGATACAACTAGTGTGGCATGTGAAAATTGGGCACACAAGACTTATGAGTTAATTGGGTGATAATTAAGAGGCTCTGTGACAAGGGTAATGAAAGGTGCACTCTCAGTCAAGCACCTAGGGAGGGAAGAAGTTACCAAGTTATTCTGGAGGAGCCAACCCTGAGGATTTCTTATGAGAAATGGAGGCTCAGTGGAAAAATGAGGTCAAAAGAAGAGGATGCTCAGCTATAACTTTCTTGGGACCACAACACATTGGTGGGTGACACATCATGATAGCCTTCTAGAGTGGCATGAAGGTAAGAATCATGTTCTCTATTTAGGTTCTCCCAAAGCAATGCACCCACTTAATACAAGACTACCATGGGAAGGAACCCACCTCATCTCACATCCAAGCATGTGAGAAAGCATGGATGGAAGGCATGGAGGCCTTTCCACCTTCTTTATGGGTGCATAAGTTGTATTCCACCTTACAAGGTTATGTGCACACATGGTATATTCACTCTGAGATGTGCCATCGATAGAAATTGGTAGGAGTTGATGGCTGACCTCCTTCAAGATTTTGAGTATCGGAGTACTAAACCATCGGTGGATAGGGCATTATAGGTTGTTAAGCACCTAACGATGGGAGATAGTGCCATGGTAGAAGATAGAATATTGGAGTTATTGGGTGAACCTAGCTTTGGAACCACACTTTGATGAGGAAGAGTCGAAGAGATGCAACTTGAGCACATGTATGGAGAAAGAAAAAGGAAAAGATGGTCTATGTGATAGATGGTGAAGAGATGGAGAGTTTGGATGTTAACCATACTAAAGGTATGTGTGAAGTTATTGATAGTGTTGATGAGAAAGCACACACCTACCATGAGCCCCTCAAAACAAAGAAGGTTAACATTGGTTCAAAAATGGAACCTAAGGAGGCCACTATTGGAGACTATTGGTCAGAGAAGGAGGTTTCAAGATCATTGATCTATTGCATGAGTTTCAGGACTTATTTCCACATGGATACCATGAGCTTAAAGGCATTCACCACTCCTTGGGAGAAATGAAAATCAAGTTAAAGGAGGGTGCACACCCATTTGGAAGAGGCCTTATCGAATGAATCTAATCTTCACATCAAGTTAAGGAGGAGATAGACAAAATGATCACTTCAGGCATCATTGAAGTATGGAGGAATCAGAATGGGTAAGCCCCATGGTCATCAATATTAAAAAGGATGGAAGGATAAGGATCTGTGTTGACTACAGGGACTTAAATGCGGTATGTGTAATTGATCCTTTTCCAACCCCTTTTACCGAAGAAATCTTGGAAGGAGTGGTGGGCACAAAATCTATTCCTTCACGGATGGATTCTCAGGATACCATCAAGTTAGAATTGCTAAAGAAGACCAAGAAAAGACAAAAAATTTCACCACTGAATGGGGAATTTTTCCTATATGGTCATGCCTTTTGGACTGAAGAACGTGCCTGTGTGTTTTTTCATGCATAGTGGTCCAGGCATTTCAGATTTTATCCATAAATTTCTTCAAGTCTACCTTGATGACTGATGATGTATGGACTAGTGAAAGACCATTGTGACAATTTGAGACTGATGTTTGAAAGATGTCGGTAGTTGAGGATATCCCTCAACATTAAGAAATGTGTTTTTTCTACTCCATTTGGGAACCTTGTTGGGGCATATTATATGTAAGGAAGGTTTGTTGGTGGATCCCACCAAAGTTTCATTATTGTGGGATTGGGGAGCCTACCAGTCAAGTGTAGTGTGTGGATTCCTTGGGCATATGGGGTACTACCAAAAGTTTATCAAGGGGTATGCCAAAATCATCCATGCCATTGGAGAAGTTACTAAAACACAAGAGTGCCTTTCACTTGGGGAGAGGAGCAACAGATGACATTTGACACATTTGAAGGATAAGCTCATCACTGTGCCCATATTATGATTTCCTTCTTGGGATAAACCTTTCCATGTGCATGTTGATGCTTCAGGGATGGAAATTGGAGTAGTCTTAGCACAACCTGAGAGAAGGGATTTTGATCACCCCTTGTGTTTTTCTAGTAGGAAGTTAACACCAACAGAGAAACTACTATACCACTACTATTGAGCATGAAGCACTATCAATGATCTACATGCTGCATATAAGTTTAGGTAGTATCTGTTGGAAACACCCTTCATATTTTACATGGATCACATGGCATTGAAGTACTTGGTGAACAAGCCCATTTGCAAGGGCACATATATGTCATGGGTCTTGTTGTTTCAAGAATTTGAGTTTACAGTTGTTGTGAAACTAGGAAAGAGTAACTCAGGGCCTACCATTTGTCAAGAATTGACTCGGGGAGGATGCATGCAAAGCATTGAGGATGTTATGCCATGCACAACTATTTAGGTTATGACGCACACCCTCTGAATTAGAAGATATTGTGTGTTTCTCAAAATGGGTGTGGCACCAGAAGGAATGAAAACTTTGGAAAGAAAAATTAGCTATACACATCATGCCCCCTACATGCTAATTAGTGGAGACTTATACAAGTTAGGTCATGATGAGGTTCTACGCCAATGTGTGTTAGAACATGAGCACATTGCAATCATGGAAGAAGCACATGGTGGGATTGTAGGAGGGCACTATGTAGGGAATGCCACAACATGAAAGATTCTACTTGTAGGGATTTGGTGGGAAAGTATCTACCAGGATTGCATTGAATTTTTTAAGGCCTGTGACCATTTCCAATGCCTTGGCAAGCCAGGAAAAAGAGATGAGATGCCCTTGAGACCTATAGCCAAGTATAAACCATTTGAAAAATGGGCCATTGATTTTGTAGGACCAATTTCACCTACTCACGTGAAGGACTGGTTCACACTATATCATTACTTACACTTGATTACTTAACAAGGTGGGTGGAGGCAACACCTACAAGGGATTACACAATGAACAACAACTACTAGATTCTTATGGGAGAACATAATCAACAGGTATGGATGTCCTTTAAGCTTGACTAGTGATAGGGGTACACATTTTTTGAATGAAACAATCAGGATTTTGTTGGCAGAGTTCATGGTGGCCCATCATAAGACTACCCCATATCACCCACAAGCTAATGGAACTATTGAGGCATTTAACAAAATTTTGAGTCACACACTTAACTAAAATTTTGATGTGGGAAGACAAGATTGAAGAAGATTGGGATGACAAGGTATCAACCATTCTATGGGCATACAGACAACCTACAAGAGATTGAACAAGGCCACACCATTTTAATTGGTGTTTGGCATGGAGAGGCTATTTTACTAGTTGAATTTATGCTACCATCATTATGTGTATTATTGCATGCAGGAGGGTTAGCTGATGAAAAAAGAAATTCAAGAGTGCATGGAGAAGTTAATGCGCTATGGATGAAAGGTGATCACTTGCTAGATGGATTCAAAAGACTAAAAAGGCATGAAAAAAAAAGCATGGCATGATCATCATATTAAAAAAAAAACAATTTGAGGTTGGGAGATGGTTTTGTTATATGATTCCAAGTTTCTATGCCCATCTGGGAAACTAAAATTCCATTGGTTAGGGCCATATATCATCTCATACATCCTTGATTCAGGCAGCTTTCTTTCAGTTACAAGCACTTGATGGAACATGGTTACTAGGCCATTTCAATGGGAGTAGGCTGAAGCCCTACTATAAATAAGTCTTCCTTGTGTTTATAAATAAGGTAATATTGCCATTTAGCCTAGGATTTCCTTTTATGCATTTCTTTTCCTTGTGTTTCCCTTTCTCATTTTTGTTCCTTTCTTTTTTTTTTTTTTTTTTACACACCTTGTGTGCCGGTAGCCACTTATTATTTTCAAAAGGTTGTGTATGCAGAGGACCACACATCTATTTTTGTGTGGGGTGGAGTAATGCAAGTAAAATGGAAGTTGGTAGTAGAAGTTGTGTTTTGAATGGGGAGATTAAAGGATTAAAATGAAAAGTGTAGTAGTGTAGAAGAGCACACATAGAAAAGGTGGACATAAGGAATTTTGGTGTCAGGATAGCTTTACAAAGACCACGTACAAAGGATGAGAAGTGCAGAACAACATGAGGTAGGTGAGGGAAAAAAATCAGGTTAAGGACAAAGAAGTGCCTTTGGCACTGCAAAAGCACGCACGTGAGGATCTTTGGTTAGTAAGGATTTTTGTGCACATAAGGTTGTAGAGATTTTTTTGCACGTAGGATTGGGCATGGGGGTAAGAGCACTTAAGGTTGGATTTAGTGGAAAAAATCCACCTTTATTGCAAAAAGTACATTGGTAGGTGGCATAACATTTATTATGGGAGAGAAGAAAAAGCTATAAGTAGAAGGTCGGGATACATTATTATTACCTTGCATTTGTGATAAAGAAGAGCTCTTGCATGAACTAGGGCATCCACGAAGAAGATTTGTGTGAAGGAAAAATTGTGAAAATCTGAGTGCGTGACTAGTGTGATTTGTGAACCAGAGTGGATAAAGTACATGGGCGTAGGGAGGAAGGTTTTAGAAGGGTACATCATCTTGTGGAAGGATTTTCTAGGTTAGGGTTCTAGTAGCTAGGGCATGGGAGTAAAGGGATTTTTCACAAGGAAGCCACAAATTTGAGTAGAGAGAGGAAGAGGAGAAGGAAGAGTTTTTTTTTAGTAACCCAACAAGAATATGGCACCAAAGAAGGCAACCATCTCACCAAAGAAGGGAAAGGGAAAGGGGAAACATACTGTTTCCACCAGCTTTCAATGAGGAGTGGTATGCGAGAGATGCAATACCCAGATGGCATGTTGCTTGAAAAGGAATGGGTATCCCATGTAAGGAAGATGGTATAGTGAGTGATTACAACCATCACACAAGCACCACAAGAGAAGGAGATGGCATTAGAACTGGTTCACCTGATAGAAAAAAGGACACCGAAGGGATGCCAATCTATGATGATGAAGTGAAGGTAAAATTGGAGAAGGTGGGTTGCTTTAAAACTTTATGAGTTTCCCTACTTTGGAAAACCCAGTGACTATACCAATGGTTGATGTCATGTGCATGCATGAGGACCACTTCTACTTCATAGGCTAAAGGATGCACATAACCCCTCAACTAATCTCTAAGTTTACTAGCCTTGTCTATGAAGGGGAGCCACTAGATGATGACTTGGAGGATAAGGAAGCCATTAAGGAGACATGAAGACTTATGATTATAAAAAGGGGTCATCATACTTTTGATATCTCAATATCTCTGACCCAGTGATGAGGATGGCCATGCTTGGTATCCAAGTTGAATGGAAAGAAAGGTGGACACAGATAAACAAGGCTTGGTTGAATGTGTGCCAAAAAATTTTTAGAAGGAACCATCTATAACCTGTCCACCTTCATTATAGATGAATCATTAATGCACACATGAAGGAGAAAAGATCATGTTTGGAAATGTCCTCCTCACCATCATCTTCTCAGAAATTGAGTGCCTGATGGGCCAGAAGAAGTTTGTATGGGAATATCCAGATGAAGATCCTTCCCCACAAAAGATTTTGAAAAATACACTTGTGACACCATGATGATGCCCCCACAAGGCATGCCTAGAGAAATGGTACAAGAGGATGCGCATGATGCATTTGGGGATGAATGGAGGATACCCAAAAATTACCAACACTAGTGCAAGGAGAAGCTGAGTTTTTATTTACCAACATTTTGCATTGGAAGATTCACATTGATAGATGGGACCAAGAGCCCATGGTGTAAACTACCTTTCTCTTTCACCACAAATATTTCCAAGTAGGGTCAATCACTTCAAGGAGGCCAAAAGACTAAGGTTCAACCTCAACGAGGTGGACCAAGACCACCGTGACCTACGAAGGAAGCTAGTATACCCCAAGAAGTGTGCTTATGTGGAGAAGTATGTCTCCCATGAGGTGCACATGATAAAACTTGTGACTGTGACGCTACCAATTTTGGAAGGACCGCAACGAGGGTATACCTACGCATCAGGCCCAAGTATGAGAAGGGTGCCTACTTGGAGAATGATGTCTCCATCCCAAAAGACCCCACCGGAGAAAGAAGGCCACACCAAGGAAGAGGAAAGAGAAGAGGCACCAGAGAAGAAGGCACCAAGTGTGCAAACAACACAATCTGTGGGTGCGCAGGAGTCAGGCAGTGAAAGCCAAGCACATATGCATGGAGGAAGAAGTCCCCATTAAGGAAAAGGAAAAATCACCCGAGGAAGAGGTGCTCCAAGAAAGAAGAGCCTCCTACACAAGAAGAATCACCAAGGAAGGAGTCACTGCTAAAGAAGAAGAAGAGAAGGAAGAGTCTCCTATACTAGAATCACTAGTTAGGAAGAAGAAGAAGGTAGCAGAGAAGGTAGACTCAGAAGAAATGGAGAGCCTAGAGGCCTACAGAGGTGAGAGAGATGATGATGAGCATGAAGAGGCTCAGGACCATCCTGTGTATGATGTGTACATGACTCTGAGGATGAGGGAAATGAAAAAATGGATGGAAGAGAGAAGGCTCAAGGAAAAGGGGAGAGTGAGGAAGTGAATACAAAGGATCAAAGGACCCCAAGCCTCACCAAGGAGTAGATAGAAGAGGCCACAAAAGAGAAGTAGTGGGCATAATAAAGGATTTGGTGGAGTAGGAGGTGGAGTGAATGCGAAAAATGCTCAAGAGATAGAGGAGGAAATCGTAGGAAAAGAGTATGGGAGCATGGGTGGAGATCCCAACTTAGTGGTAAGCTTTCCAAAGGCAACACACACATGAGAGGAAAGAGTGTGGTAGTGGCATAAGAGTAGGGAATGAGTTATATCAATGATCCAAGTAAGGTATTGCATGTGCATGCACTTCCAAAGTACCATGCCTATAGAACCAACTCTCCTTGCATGGTCTTCATTCAAAGAAGAAGGCATGTACCCATGAACAAGGAAGATGTTATCTTGGGATTTTGAGTCCCATGTTGATGAGCCCGAGTTTGAGGTCAAAAAGGGGCACTTGATGAAAATACCAGAGACCAAGGGAGTGAACCCCTTGATAAATGCTCAATAATTATCCAATGAGAAAGTCTACAATGCCCTCAACAAGGTATCGGTTGAGGTTGAGGTGAGACTCTTTGAAGAAGGAATGACAGGGTAAGGTTCCTAGAGGAAGAACTGAGAGAGAAGAGGAGGAACTCATTGAGAAGAGAAAGGATCTAAAGTAGGAAGAGATGATCAATGCATAGTTAAGGCATAAACTAAGGGAGGAGAAGGTGAAGGTGCACGAGGTGTACAAGAAGATTGAAATGATCATGGATGCCATCACTTTGAAACACCCAGACCTAGCACCACCTGAGTAGAAATACGAGTCAACCTTGTAATGCTTGGAAGACTTAACCCACATCCTTACCATGGAGAGGTGGCCACTCACTCTAGAATCAACAGAAGAGGCATTGGCATACCAAAAGGAGGAAGAGAAGAAGATTGGGGAGACAATGACATGATATTCCAAGCTCCTTTCCATTGTATAAACTACCACCACGTGGATGGCTGAGGCCATGTATGATAACTACTGACTTGATAGACAGGTAACAAGCATACTAGTTGCTACACATGAGGTGGGTATGAAGGAATACCAAGAGAAGAATAAAGGAAATAGGGAGAGAGGGATAAGATCCTAGCCGAGGTAGAAAATAAGATGGAAGTGATCAAAACCTTATGAGGATCGATTAAAAATCATCTTAAGGAACTATATCCCTAGATCACCCACAGAATGGATGTGCTAGATGACCTTAGCAAAGAAGCTAGAAGGGATTGTAGATACATTGAATGCTAAGGGTGATGAACTAAGTTTTGAGGAGGTAAGCGCTCTAGTGGGTGACCTACTTTAAGGTGCAAGGTGAAGTGGATGCCTGGGAAAATATCGAGGCAACAATAAGGAAGGAGTTCCCACTCCTCTTGCAGCAGTAGAAAGATCTTTGATTCTTTCATTTCTTCTATTCTTCATTCTTCCATTCTTTACTTCTTCATTCAATTTTCTTTGGGTTCCACCATTCATTTATTCTTTAAAGGAGTAGTATGTTTCGAGGATGGAGAACAAGCTTAGTGTGGGGTGATGTTGGGCCTCAAATATTGGCTAAGTACCAAAAGGTGCATGAGCACATGGGACCAATAAGAAGAAGGGTGCACGGGGAGAAGTGCATGAGACAAGGGTTTAAGAAGGGTTTAGGAGAAACCAGGGCACACACGCAAGGTAATACATAGGGTCTAAGGACTTAGCCATATTCAACATTCTAGAGGCACTTGAGGAAAAATGTGACCCGACTAGGCATGCCGAGTGGATAAGGTGCCAGCCTGAGACTTGGTGGTCAAGGAAAGAATATTCCACGCATGGAATATTCCTTAGAAGACATCATTACAAAAAGTGGAGAGCTCGAGAGAAGAATAAGCATGCACCATTGGAGGACCACATTGACACTGGCATCCGATCTACTCCTAAGAAAAAGGCATGGTGGTGGGTGTTGATCCTATAAGAAGAGATGCTTGGGTAGAATAAGAACAAAGACACAGAGAGACACATGAAGGCATAAAGAGAGACACCAAGACATATAACATGGGAAAAGTGAAATATCTACAGAGAATATTAGGAGGCCCTAGGAGTTGGGGTTCTCATTAGAGGACTATAGGAATGTTATCATGTCTAAGGGATGGGTCTGTAAAATTTTTTGTAATAAAGAAAGCATAGCTAGGACCTTTGATATATGGGTTAGATCCCTATCTTGATACATTTGGTCTGATATGACCCTTTTGAATGTAATGTGGTTGCTGAGACTATGATCAATATAAATATATGGATCTATTCTAATATCTGGTTCATAGGGTGTAAACCCTAGTGTTATTTCCTTATATTTTATGACAGATCTATTCTTTGTATTTCATGCCATGATGTTTCTCTTGTTATTAAATGCTTGGGTATAAGGATATGATAGCTAATGTTGTGATTTTAAATGAATATTCACTTCTTTGTAACTAATCCTCTAACAATGGTAAAATCTTCTCACAATTCTCACATAAAGGAGGGGCTCAGTGCCCACACGTGCCTTAGGTGAGTGCTTAGTGCCTGTTAGGTGATATGCCAACACGCATGGGGTTAGAGAAGTTAGTAGATGAGTAAAAATGACTACAATATTTAAGAAATTTTCAAATACCGATCTCTTCTACATGTACTTTATTTCTATGTGTATCTCATCAACATCCCGGAAAGTATGGGAGGTGAGCTCAAAGGTTTGAAAATATGTCATGTTTCAATGCTTGACACGTGTCCTTTATGTTATGTGTTACACATCCGAATCTTGTAGAGAAGAGGTTTAACAAATCCCTTGGAAAATTCCTACTACTTGCCAATATTTGACACATGTACTTTGTGACACTTTTCACACTTAAATTTTGTGGAATGTGGAAATGCCTATGAAATCCACTTGGCGAGGCATCCATCTTATGCACTAAAAATAATGAATAATTATGCGGTAAATCCAATGGATGACATATGTTATCCTTTTATAGTTGTCATTAATTTGTCTAATGAGAATTGAAAACCATGGAGAAAGGTTAAGTTCAAAGGTTTTGAGATGCCGTTGAGAGGGGAATGCCTTTATTTTAATCCATTAAACTTATCATCCTCACTCTAATGCAAAACCAAGATATTTTAACAATTGAATGTTTTGTGGAAAAAAATCTTAAAATATCTATTTTTATTCCTAATTAATCTTGTATGAGTGTAGTAAAGAGAAACTTTGATTAAAAAACACACGTTTAATGTTATTCAAAGCCTCTAGGTTATTATAATTATGTCTAGTTACCTAAAATGAAGCATAGGGCTCATTTTGGCAACACAGATGTAAAAAATCAATCCTTATCCACATGATGCTTAATCCTTCCCTTTTCATTTTTGGCATCATGAAGGTGATTAATAAATTACCAAATCTTTGAGAAGGGAATAGAACAACCAAGGATCTTATAAAATTGATTGATATTCATTTGATCTAATTGTTAGCAACTAAAACTAAAGATTGACACATTTATCTTCAATACCTTAACCATTTTTAAGAAAATAGAAACAAAATGTACCTTTATGAAATACCTTTCTAATGGTAGTGGTTTTAGGTAATTTGGGTCTCTCAATCAAAATATATGATAAAAAATAATTTTATTAGTGCCCTTTGTGATGTCCTCGAGTTCGGTTTTGCACTAGGAAAAATTGTCGGTTTTAAGTTAGTGAAAAGTGGACTTAAGGAATTATAGTCTACTAATCTTTATCACATTTTATTTGTCCCATGTGTCCTAAATCGGTGTTTTGAAATTACTTATAAGGGAGACTAAGGCTTGAGAGAGTGCGAAGTTTTGTTGGTTGCCATGTGTCTAAAATCTCTACATGTTGCTCACCGATGTCGCATAAAGTTTAAAGTGAGCACCCTTAATCTTGAGCAAATATTATGAAAAACCTGAATTTTTATTATTAAAATGTGTCCCTTTGCCACTTGTCACCAATCGGTGTGTTGCGAGGTGGATAAATTTAAGATGAAGACATGAGGCCTATAAGAGTTCAAAAATTTAATGGTTACCATTTTGCATGCATCCATGATAATAATGAGTGCAGTCTTAAACATTGAAGAGTTGATAAGTGCCACATATCATGAATTCTCTATAGAATTTGAAAGAGGTGGAAAAAAATAAAAGTTGTTGGGAGTGCAAAAGGCATATTATTTTTAAGTTTCTACCATCTAGTTGAGGCACTTGAAACATGAAAAAATGGTGAAGTTCCAAACATTTTGTGGAAAACATGAATATAAATGGTTGTGACATGCTAACTTGTGTCACTTATTTCTCTTTAATCACCAAAGAATTGAAACCACAAATTTACCAAGCTTGGAAGTTTAAAGATGTCATTTTGTGACATGTAACCTTATTTTGATATATTTAACTTGACATCCCTATTTCAATAGAAAATTAAAGGATCTAAATGTATTTTTAATGATTTAAGGGTAAAACACATTAAAAATCTACGAATCTTCTTATTTTTCTTGATATAATGAAGAGTCGAAGAGGAAAATTAGTTTTGAAGAGTTTTAATACAAATTTGTCCAAAAATGCGTGCATATAATCACAATTAAAAGCCTCAAAGTCCTGAAATTATAGTCAATTGCTCAAAATGAAGCATAGGGCTCATTTTGGCACCATTTTTTATAACTCAAATGGGAAATTTTCCTGGTAAATATGAGGACCAAAGTGGCCTCTGCATCCATTGGGCATGGAATATCATGTAAAAACTTTAAAATTTTACATTTTAAATATGAAAACCCTTTGAAAACTAAATTTTACCTCATATAAAAACTTTTAACTCAAATCATTCCTCAATCGAAGGTCTCAATTTTGAAAATATCTCGAGATCTCCTCCTCTTAGAAACTACCCTTAAAAATTAAAATCGCCTACATTTTCCATGGAAATCTAAAGATGGTAACTATTAAAATCTCCCAAGAATGACCCACAAAAACTCACATTTACAAAAGATAAATCACACATAATTCAAGTGAAATATGTAGAGTATGGAAATCACTTGTTTTACAAAAAGTAGAACCAAAATAATCATAATATAAATAAATACATAATAAATTATACAAATCCAAAGATAGGCTGGGATAATTATTGTCCCCTTATATTGAACTTAGGCCATGAGATCATATTTGACATACCCATGGAAAGTGAGAGAAGTTCAAATAATATTTACATCTCCTCTTTCAAAATGTCAAGTAGAATTCATCAAATACACTTATGTATGATCTACACTTTGTTTTTGGATCTACATCAGCTAAATTTTGATGCTTTTATTCTCTTCCTCATGCTTTTAAAAAAACATGAATGATGGAAACTTTGATTTAGGATATGATCTAGATAGGTATATGATAGGATACCCGAATTTCAAAGCATATGGTATATATTTTCTAATCTCCTTGTTTTTTGGGTGTTTATATCTATAGATAGATATTTTAGACACATCTTCCATCTCGCAGAGAATTATTTTGAGATATTATAAGTTGTATTCTTTCGCTTTCCTCTTAACAAACATT
The DNA here is from genome assembly GCA_018340775.1 of Taxus wallichiana var. yunnanensis. Classification (NCBI taxonomy): domain Eukaryota; kingdom Viridiplantae; phylum Streptophyta; class Pinopsida; order Cupressales; family Taxaceae; genus Taxus; species Taxus wallichiana. The sequence goes on from CM031236.1 coordinate 302,207,922, forward strand.
TTTCTCTCAAAAATTTTCTCTTCTCTCTTCTCCTCAACCTTAAACATAGATTTTACCATCTCCATATCATTTTTATTATCCCTTAAGGATAACGAGTCTATTTTATTTAACTCGGTTTCTAAATTTGTTCTTCGTGTTTCAACATTATAGCCCCTAAGGATGAAAATAAGTTCTAAACATACATAGCAACTAGGATCACCACATTAAAAAAAAACCACCTTAATCTCTTTCTTCTTCATTCCCCAAACATTTAAGTTGTGTCCAAAAACAATTTCTCCAAATTTCCAGGATATGTCCGATTATCCTTTTGGACATAACCCCGGATAAGAAAAACATTTTTCATGATTAAAATCATATTTTGACCATCCTCTTTGGCATACACCACGTTATATTTGAAATGGTAAAATTTTCAAATGCATAAGTTATCCTCATCAAATTAGGGTCAATAAAGTGGGAAATAATTCACATAAATCACATATAAAATCATATACACCATAAATCATTAGGTGCATTATTGAACATCTTGTATCATCTAAAGCAAAACACACTCAAACATAGTTAAAAAGGAATTTTGGTTGTAACCATTGAATTATAAAATCCTTAAAGTATTACAATGAGCTACAAGTTTGAATACATCTCTATTCGCAACCTTTGATCACTCTCATGTGAAAAAATTTAATTCAAATATCATTTCCAAGTATTGAAGTCCTTATTAGGATCTTACTAGAAAACCATTGTTTATGCAAATTCACACACATCAATTGAGAGGGATAATTACATAAGCCAAAGGATATTTAAAGGTAGTTAATTATGGGTAATGTTGGGTAGTTAGGGGATTGTTTATGTTAGTCTAGTTGAATAATGATAACTCCTCATTTTGATCACACATCAATAAACAAGGTGTTCAACAAAGGAGAATTCGTTTTGGATGTACATAAGTGAAATTGTTAAATTATAGTCATAAACTTAAGATTTGGGGACATAGGAACACAAGATTCTAGAACTAAGTTATTAATTAGAACACCAAAATACACACATAAAACTTTTCACATCTCATTTCTACAATTTTTTCTCTGTCACACTTCTATAGCTTTCAATTATTCATTTTATATAACTTTCGGAAGAATTGTTTGATTGTATTTTATCAACACATGGCTTAGAATTTCTATATTTATTAAAATTCTAATTCTAAACAATCATTTACATTAAATTAATTATCTTTATTAGATTAACCATATTTTTATCAAGCAACCTTCTCATGCAGATTGTAATATTATTTTCACTTCCTAAATCTTTAAAATCTTTTAAATGTAGAGTTTTTTGGGATTTGGTTCTTTAATTTTAGGAATTCAAATGTGAAGAACCATTAACATGGAAATGGGACATTCTATTTGAATATTCTCAAAATATAAGAAAAAAACAATAATACTTACAAGTAAATTAAACTAAGTTTGTGAGTTTAAATGTTTTGTACATTTTTTGGCTTTCATCAAAAGAAAAATCCATAACATTAATCAAAATATATATAATATGCATATACGCATGTATATAAGTTGTTGACATCATTATTTTCCATCATTTAAATTTAGAGGATAAGTGATTGATTGCAAGATGAGTATATTTTATTTCTCTCCCATACCATATCCTCTTCTATGACTTTACAATCCCATAAATAATCATTCATTTATCCTTTAAATACATGTATTGCAGCTTATTAAGATAATGGATTATTCATTGTGGGATGCTTTTTTCTTTCTCCCATCCCATTTCTTAGTTGTATTTATTCAATTTTATATCTATATTTTATCTTGTATTTTTAGATGTGGAGGTATTATAATATGCACGTAGATGTGGAAATATAAATTGTAACTCCATTAGTATTGTTATTTTAAAAATAAATCATAATCTTATTATATATTGGGGTCTTTTGAAATGGTTGGAGTAATTATTATTTTCTTTAATAATTGTTGTGAAAATGAGCCTCGTACTCCATTTTGGGAAATTGATCATAATTATAATAACTTAGAGGATTTTAACAGTGTTAAACATGTGTTTTTGGATTCCCTTGTGTTTTAAATTCATAAATTTTTCTTCTCCTCCTCTTCTTTGTACTCATATAGGATAAATCAAGAAGAAACTTAGATATTTTAACATTTAAATATCTTAGATATACATTGGAGAAAGGTTTTCATGTTTAATAGATTTAAAAAAGATGCATTCCACTTAACATAATATTAAAAACTTTAAACTTAACCTTTATCCATGGTTTTTAGTGCTCAAGAGATGGATTAATGACAAGTTTCAAAGGTGACATGTGGCATCCATCGCTTTTCCCGCATCTCATTAAAGTGTTAAGAACTTAAAATTCTTCATTTTTTCAATTCCCAAAATGGATGCATGCTAAAAAACTTTCATTAGCATTCATGCATCCCATAAATTTGAAGTTTTTTTCCTCACCCCTAAAGATTACATAACACTGTTTTGTGAAAAGTGTCATAGAGGATATGTGGAAAAGATTGGAAAATGGGAATTTTCCAAGGGACTTTTGAACCTATAAAATCTATAGACTTCTGGTGTGTGACACATAACATAAAGGAAAGGTGTTAAGCATCACTACATTACATCCTTTCAGAAATTTGATCTCACCTCCTAGACTTCTATTGGAGTTTGCGAGGATTTTGGCTCAATGAATTCCCTATATAGTTTCAAGAATCAATAAATACACTAGGATTATGCAATATGAATGTAAATAACAATCACTCAGACATTAACTCAATAAATAATATGATCAACAATATTCACCCATTGTCCCCAAAAATATCATAAATGAGGTATACATATAAGAGAGTGAATGTAAAACTCCTCCAAGAATAGTGCAAAACACTCAATGAATAATATTGAGAGTTACAATCTCATAATAAATAATCAAATGATCAACCAACATAATTTAACTTCTATTACACACTAATTTAATAATGAGAATTAATAAACTCCAATGCCATATGACATCTAGATATAACACATTTCACTCAAGTATGAAACCTAAGAAATATTACACATGAGATTAGGGATACTCCATGTGTGTAGGAAGCATTCCAAGTATATACATAAATAATACAAAATAATATCATACACAAACGCCCTAAATGTATCTAAGGTGGGTAGAAAAAGTGGGTCTCGGAAACAATTCCCGATGAGGTACCTAGGTATAATGTAAATCTCTCATAAAGTGGAGAAAAGGAGAAAATCTGGTGGTAAACAACTCCCCCAAAAAGAGAGAATATAAATACATATAATATATCTCTCAAAGAAAACCCCCTAGATTTAAGTAGATAGAGAAAGAAGATGAGAGGTATAGAAGTCCCCCTAGAAATTTTTCAATGATGTAGTTTTACACCTAAAGACTAGAGAAGTTCCATTTGCACTAAATAATGTTTTTCCTTAGAAATAACATAAGACGTTTACTAAAAATTTACCCACACCATGAAGGAAAATAAAGAAGTAGTATAATTAACTCTTAAGATAGTCATAAATTGAAATTTGGCATAGGTATGGAAAGAGTATGCACAATAACTGATGGTATTGTCATTTGAAGTAGATATTTTAGAGGAGGGGTATGTATCACTCACTAAAATAATTTCCATATGATGTGAATTACCAATAACTCTCACAATTGTATAATGAATACCTATAAGTAGAGGTGAATCAATAATTATCTCTAAAATAGTAGAAGTGACTAATATCCCTGTAGGGGCACTCCCATCAATGGAGATGTATGAATCCTCTAAAGTAAAAATGTGTGATGGATATTTAAATGGAAGAGCATATCATTGTATTGAAACACAATTAAATTTTGTAAATAGCCATCTGAGGTCTGGAATAAAATCATCCCAAAAGGGTTGTTCGAAAAGATAAGAGAAACATTCGACAAGAATCTATCCTCAACACAAGAAGTAGGAGGAGTAGAAGATGCCTCACATAATGAATGTGGATTGGAGGTAAATGCAATGAAAGTAGGTGGAACACCATGGAACTATTAAAATTCATGTATGGTGTATGATGTATCTCCAATTGTGATAGAATCGAGAGTAGATTCAACATTATCTGAAAGGTGATCAAAAGAGGGAGGATATGTATCCTCATTAATAATCATATCATCAGAACTAGAATAATAATCCTCATCATTAGGAATATGAATATGAAATTTTTATCAATAGGACTATCATCACATAAAGTCGAGTGAAATCGTAATCTTTAAAGAGTCTCCAAATAAGGTCTGAAGAATGTTCCAAATAGTCCTAGAAACTCTAATTGTGATACATGATGATGGTGGAGAGGTATGGAAATATAAATTAAAAACCCACCACAAACTATGTCACATGAGTTGATCCATTCATTGATTTGATACGGGTATCTAGGGGTGTGGTAATTTTACACCCATCACAAAGGAAATAAATCCCATGCACGTTGGCCTATCACCCAGTGGGCGCTGGATGCTCACTTGAGGCACACGCGGGAGCCGAGTCTCTCTTTATGTGATTTTAGTGGGAAACATCATCTATGATCTGAGTTTAATATATTTGAGAGGAAATAAGACATACAAGCACCATATATCTCGTAACGGCTTCTTCTAGATCCTTGCAATCATTCCAATCAGAAAATTGCTTAACAAATTATAGAACTTTCACAAAAATAGAAAGGAAGTTGTACAAGCATTCATAATTAGTTCATAAACATAAATGAAAAAGAGCTATGGAGAAGGATTTATGCATCATAACCATTAATGTTTATATTCACATAAACCGGTAACCTCATTACATTCATTAGGCCTATTACAAAATGTCACGTAAAGGCATACTGCAATCATGCATCACAATAGGATCATGTCCTTCATCCATACAAAGAAAATTTCTATAACCCAGCCCTTAATACATTGATCTCTTATATAACTTCTACCCAATCCCACGGAGTTCTTGTAGTATTTATGTAGAGTTCTCTCTCTATATTCTCCTATATCTCTTTCTTCTATGGGCACTTGCATTTATAGGCATCCCAAGTTCTAACTCATCCTTTTGTGGCCTCGCATCCATAGCCAAGTGTCTGAATGTGGTCCTCCATGGCGTATGCTCCTCCGATCCCGAGATCACCACTCCTTGCCATGATGGTCTTATGGAATCCTTTATCGCAGGGCATATTTCTTCCATGCCACCCTATCACCAGGTTGACACCTTATCCACTCGGGTCACATTTTTCTCATGTCCTACCCGATAGGTCAAAAATGGATAAGTCCCAAATTTTGCTCTGTGGGTGCACATCCCGGGTTCTACCAAAACCCTACTTGAACCCTTCCCTATGTGCCTTATCTTGCACACTTTTTTCAACCTCACGCACCTATGCACCCTTTTTGGACTTAGTTGATATTTTAGGGGCCCAACATCACCCCACACTTTACCTATTCTCTACCCTCGAAAACTTCCTCAAAGAATAAAGAATACACAAAGACTTAATGTCTTGGAAAAATAATAAAGGGGAAAAATAATGGGAAAAGAAGGAAGAATGGGGAATGATGTTACTTAAAGAAATAAGAGAGGAAAGTTCTTCTGCAAGTCGGCCTCTAGATTGTTCCAGGCATTGACCTCATTCTGTGCTCTTTGGAAAATATCACCTACTAAGGTGCTCACCTGATCAAAACCCAACCCATCCCCTTGTGCGCTCATGGTGTCAAATTTTTCTCTAACTCCTTACCTATATCCTCCAACACATCCATCCTTCGTGTAATTTGTGGGTATAGTTCCTTTAGCCAGTTTTTAATTGATCCCCATAAGGCCTCAATAGCTTCTGATTTATTTTCTACCTCGGCTAGGATATTTTCTCTCTTTTTTACGCTCCCCTTGTTTTTCTCCTAGAACTCTTTAAGTTCTACTTCATCATTGGTGACCAAAGATGCTTGCCATTTTTCTCTATCCATACACAGCTTGTCGTCGACATGATCTCAAGAAATTCAGAAGTAATCTTTACATCAACAAGGACCTTGTTGTATTCATCTATGAGCACCATGACTTTCAATTTATCCTCCTTCTCTAAACGCAAGGCCACTTATTCTACAGATTCCAAGGCTAGTGGCTGCCTCTCCATGGTGAGGATTCTTGTTAAGTCCTCCAAGAATTCCAGGGTAGATCCATACTTCTACACGGGTGGCATTATGTCTAGATGCTTCAACATAATGGCGCTTGTGATAGACTCCATCTTTTTGTATACTTCACACACCTTTCCTTCTCATCCCTTAGTTCATGCTTCAGATTGCACATTGATCAACTCTTCTTGTTTCAAGCCCTTAGTCTTCTCTTATATCTCCTCTTCGTTATTTTCTAGCTCTCCTCTAGAAATTTTACTCATCATTTATTTCAAAGAGCCTAGCCTCAATCTCAACCATGACCTTGTTGAGCACGTTGCATAACTACTCATCCGAAATTTGTTGGGCATTTACCAGGGGTCGGGTTCCCTTAGACTTTGGTACTGACATGATTTCCCCTTGGCATACTTTGAACTCTGTCTCATCAATATGGGACTTAAACGCCCAAGAGAGCATCTTCTTTTCTTGGGGTACACGCCCTCTTCATCAAATGACGCCATAGCTAGAAGTTTTTTTGTGGGTACAATGCTTTGGAAGCACGCGTGTAGCACCTTCCTTTGGTCATCAACATAGCCCATGACTTTTCCTTGTTTTGTATCAAGGCTCTTCCTTCCCGAGCATGTGGATTTGGGGAAACTCACCATTAGACTGGGACCTCCTCCCATATTGACTTGTTCTTTCTCAATGCTTTCCTCCTTATCCTCTCTCATCACTATGTCAGCGTTGTGCTCTAATTATTGTTCTACCAAGGCCTCAATTATTTTTGTTGCTTCTCTTTCTACCACCTTGTTTACTTGATTGTCAGTAAGGCTTAAAGTTTTCTACTCCTACATTCAAACTTCCTCACTTTTCTCCATGTTCTAGGTGCCCTCCTCCTCCTAGCTACCCTTTCTCCGTGAAAATATGTACTTTATTCTTATCTCCTTCTCGTACACTAAAAATAGGTTATTCTTGGTTTACCTCAAGCTCATCTTCCTCATCATCATTCCTTTCATCCCGTACGCCCTCAAACTCTCAGTGTACTTAGAATATGACTCCTCCATCATCATCTTCTTCTTCCTAATCGGGGATTCCTGGTGTAGGTGAATCTGTCTCTTCTTCTTCCGATGACTCCTTGTCTAACGACTTCTCTGGCTCCGAAGTCTTCTCTTTGACTATGGAATTTTTCTTGGACTTTTTCTTGTGTAAATGCATACTTATTTTGGCACTTGTCCTGTGGGTACCTATTGCCTATGTATCCACTACACTTGTACTTTCTTCTTTGGTTCTTTTTCCTCCTATTTGGGTACGGGTCTCTTCCTTCTAGTTGGGTCCTCAGGTATGGACACCTCATTCTATAGATACACACCCTTCTCAAATTTGGGTCTTATGTGGAGGTATACTCACGTCACGGACCCTCTTGTAATGGATAGAGTCATGGGTATCACCATTTGGACCTCATGCAACACGTACTTATCCACGTATGCATGCTTGTTGAGGTAGACCAACCCTTTGCGCATTTCTCTATGATCCTGGTCCATATTACCAAGGTCCAACTTCAAATTCATAGACTCTTTGAACTGTTCACTCCCATTTGGAAGTGTTGAGCTGTGAAGGATTAAGGGAGCTTGCACCATGGGCTCTATGTCTCAACTATCGTTTAAATATACCAAGGCACAAATGTTGGTACACAATGAACTCGGCTTCTCCCTCGGTGGTCGCCGGTAGTTGTTCAAGGATCCTCCATTATATCCCAGACATGTTCCTTAGGCATGCGTACCACTTCTCTAGGCATGCCTTGTGCATGGCCATCATACTATCACATGTGTACTTCTCAAACCTCTTCTCGGGTGAAAGGGTCTTCACTCGGGTACTCCCACATGAATTTTTCTGCTAGATTTGGCACTCCAATCTTTGAGAACACAATGGTTAATAGGAGATTACCAAAGAGGATTTTATCACCTTCCCGTGCACTACTTCGACAATCTCATCCGCAATGTATGTAGATAAGTTTTCGATGGTGCCCTCCAAAATCCTTCTACAAACATTCAGCCAGGACTTGTTTACCTAGGTTCATCTCTCCTTTCCATTTAAATTTATCATAAGGTGCATGGCCATCTTCATCACCGGTCCTTGATTTCCATGATATCAAAGTACCTCGACCCCTTTTTGTACACATAAACAAAGTGATGGTTTCCTTAATTACCTCCTTGTCATATGGGCCATCCTTCAAAATTTCTCCTTCATAGATGAGGCCTGTGAATTGTGAAACAAGAAAAGGGGTAATGCACATCTTAATCCCTATGAAGTGAAAGTAATCTTCATGCACACGCAACATCAACCATTGATATAGACGCTCAGGCTTTCCGAAGTAGGGAAACTCAAAGAGTTGTAATAATCCTGACTTCTCCAACTTCACTTTTACATCATCATTATAGATGGGAAAACCATATGGTGTCCTTTTATTCATTAGGAACACTAGCTCCAGCATTGTTTCCTTCTTGATCATGCTCAAGTGATGATTGTAATCATTTACTGACATATTTCTTAAATGGGACTCCCACTCTCACCCAAGCAATACTCTGTTTGGGTACTGCATTTTTGCATACCACTCTTCATTTGTACTCATGATATTTTCTTGTTGCTTTCTCTTTCCCTTGCCCTATCCCTTCTTAGATGTGCCAACCGGTTTCTTAGGTTCCATTATTTATGTTAACACTTCAACTTATTTCACTTGCTTTTTTACTACCCCTTTCCACGTCTAGATCTCAAACCGCGAAGAAACTCTTTTTCGACCCGTGCCCTAGATACCAAACCCTAACTGGAATCTCTTTCCACCAAACAACACTTCTTCAAAATTCTTCCCATGCTCGTGAATCACTTCCTTTCTAGTTTGTAAATCCAAACTGGTCACTCACGCTCAAATTCTTGCAATTTTTCTTCACACGGATAAACTTTGAAACCCTAGTTTACAAAATCTCTTCTCTTCGTATTCGCAAAGTGAATAATGAAATGTCTGAACCTCTATTTATAATTTTTCCCCATTTTTAAGCATTAAATGCTACTTCACCTACCACCATACTTTTAACATTTAATGTGGCTTTTTCAAACAAATCCTGACTTTAGTGCTTTAACTTACACAACCAACTTTACATGGACAATTCTCCAACCTTCTAGCGTGTAACCAATCCATCTTGATAGGAGACTCTTGTGTGCACATAACTAGCGCCAAAGGCACTTCTTCTATCTTGATTTTTTCTCTCGCCTACCTCATGTTGCTTATGCGCTTCTTCCTCCTTTGTATGTGGGATCTGAAAGTAGCCTTATCTTGACACCAACCATCCTTTTCCACCTTTTATTTCATGCACCTCTTTCAATAGGGCCATTCGACCGGGATTTCCAACAAAATCTTCCTTGGCACTTTACCCACGCTTTCCTTCACATTACTCCACACCACACTAAAATGATGCATGGTCCTCTGCGCATACAAAACCCTAAAAAAGTAACAAGGTTACTAGTGCCCAAGGTGTAAAATAAAAAACAACGTGAAAAGGAAACACAAGAAAGGAAATGCATAAAGGAAATTCTAAACTATCTAGAAAAACTACCTTATTTACAAACACCAAGAAACCTTATTTATAGTAGGGCTTTAGCCTACTCGCATTGAAGTGTCCAGGAATTTTTTTCCATCCAATGCTTATAACTAGGAGGTTCCCGAATCAAGGATGTACGAGATTATATAGGGACCTAACCAATGGACCTTTAACTTCCCAGGGTGGCACAAAAACTTAGAATCATACAGTAAGACCATTTGCCCAACCTCAAACTTCTTGTTCCTAATGTGACGATCATGCCATGGTTTTGGATTTGCTTTTTCTACTGCTTAGATCCACCATGTGACCGATCATCTTTCGATAGCTTCATCAATTTATCAATCCTTTCTTCCATCACTTGCTCATCATCCAACCCTCCTGCGCATGCTATTCAAAGAGAAGGTAACATGAACTCAATCGGTAGAACAAATTCCATGCCAAACACTAATTGAAACAATGTTGCTTTGTTCAGACTTTTATAAGTTGTCCTATAAGCCCATAATATGGATGATACCTTGTCATCCCAATCTTGTCTTCTGAAACCACAAATTTTTGTCGGGTATGACTCGATATCTTGTTAAATGCTTATGCGGTTCCAATTACTTGTGAGTGATAAGGTGTAGTCTTGTGATGAGCCACCATGAACTCTACTAATAGGATACTCATGGTCTCATTCAAGAAATATGTACCCCTATCACTGGTTAAACTTAAAGGGCATTTATACCTTGTGATAATGTTCTCCCCAAAAAATCTTGCTACGCAGTAGCTTTGTATAGTATTTAGTTGGGGCTGCCTCTGCCCACCTTGTTAAATAGTTCATGCAAGTGATTACATAGCATGATCCAGTCCTATGCGTTGCTAGTGCAATAGGGCCTACAAATTCTATTGCCCATTTCTAAAAAGTTTCAGCGTAAGGGATAGGGTGCAAAGGCATTTCATCTCTCCTTCCTAGCTTTCCAACATAGTAACAGTGGTCACACACTTTATAATAGTCCTTACAATCCTTATACAAAGTTTCCCACCACAATCCTACCATTAATATTTTACGTGCAATGGTGTTGCCTACATAATTTCCACCGAACTTCCTCCATGTGCTTCCTCTATGATGGTGAGGTGCTCATGCTCTAGTACACACTGCGTAAAACTTCATCACACCCTAATTTTTATAAGTCCCCACTGATCAACATGTAGGGCATGGTGTGTATGGCTAGTATTTTTTCTAATGTCTTCATCCCTTCCAGTGACACACCTTCATTTAGAAATAATGAAATTTCCTCCAAATTTGAGGGCACATACCATAACCTAAACAATTATGCATCGACATAGTCTCTTCAATGCTTTGTGCTTCCTCCCCTGAATCAATTCTTGACAAATGATCAGGTCCATAATTACTCTTTCTAGGCTTCACAACTACCATGAAATGAAACTTTGGAAATAATAGCACCCACTAATATATTCACCCTTGTAGAATGGTCTTGTTCACCAAGTACTTTGACGCCATATGGTTGGTGTAAAATACAAAGGGATTTGTTAGTGTGTGCATGTATACTTTGCTTAGTGCTAAATCAAATGAATCAAGAACTACCACCTAAAATAGTTCTACAATTTATCTAAAACAAATCATAAAGACCATCAAGATAGAGAACTAAACAAGATCTAAACTAACATTATAACTTTGAAAACATGAGATCAAAACTATGCATGCTATTTTAACATCTCTACTCTCCTAGATTACCAACAAGAATGAAAGGACCTATTTAGCTCCAATGGAAATAAAAATTTCCTTTTTGATCCTTAAAGAATGCAAGAATAGGAAGCTTTAGCTCTTAACATTGGTGACCTCTCAAGAAAACAAAAGGCAATCTCTTAGTCTCTTTGCTATATGCTTTGTATTTGCTCTCTTAAGAAGTTTAGGTGTAGGTATAAAGGTAGGAGGAGGGCTCTTTATATAGCCCAAAGGATAAAGGATTCAACACATTCTCATGAATATGGGATAAAGGTATGATTAGGAATGGATAAGGTTGCTTTATTAAAGGTAACTTTACTTTATAAGGGTTTAATTTACACTTAGTAAGTCATGGGAGTTGGGGGGTGCTTTCATTAATCAAATGTGATTAACTAATAGGTAGATGTAAGCTTAGAGAAGCTAATTAGAGGAATATTAGTACGATTTAGGCTATTAGAAGGGGATTAAATCAATTAAATATTGATTTACTAGTTAAATGAAGGGGGAAGACTAATTAATTAATAATAATTAATTAATCTAGATAGAGGAGGTGATGAATTAACGAAAGGTCGTTAATTAGGTTGTTAGCTGGATAGGCAACTTAATCAATTAGTGTATTGTAATTGATTAATGACAACAAGAGGGAATATGAGAGATTTTGACGATAAGTCGTCAATTTGTGAGAAAGGGATAATTAGCTTAATTTAAGTATTTAAATTGCTTAGGTGTAATTATAGGTGTCTATAGCTAGTAGATAATTTCGAACTTGTGAAGCTAGTAGATCATTAATAATGCTTCACGCTCGATCGTAGTATAATTCTACTCTACTGGTGTTAACTTCTTGCTTGAAAATCATAGGGGGTGATCAATAATTCCCTCACTAGGTTGTGCAAGAACTGCCCCAATGGTCGTTCTGGAGGAATCTACATGAACATGAAAGGGCTTGTCCCAAGAGGGGAAACGTAATATAGGCGCAGTGACAAGACTATCCTTCAATGTGTAAAACGCATTCATTGTGCCTTTCCCAAATGGAAGGCACTTTTATGTCTAATAAATTCTTCTAAAGGTGCAATGATCTTAGCATAACCCTTAATGAATTTCCTGTAATAACCCATATGCCCAAGAAATCTACGTCGCACTTTGACTAGTAGGCTCCCATAATCCCACAATAATCAGAACCTTGGCGGGATCTACTAAAGCAAGCCCTCCTTACATATGATATGCCCCAACACCGCTCTAAAGGGGGTAAAAAAGACACTTCTTAATGTTGAGGGATATCCTCAACTCGCTAACACCTCTCAAACATCAACCTCAAATTCTCACAATGGTATTTTACTAGCCCATGCACCATCTAATCATATAGATAGACTGTTAGTGCAAAATCACAAGACCCACAGGATGCACATTAGGCTTCTAGGTTGATGTTCAGCATCCAGTGTGATTGCACAACATGGAAACCTCTCTCCAAGCGTGGGGACTTGTGAAATCGAGAGAGGAATCTCCAGAGAAGGCTGGTTCCTACTCCTAAACTACCTGCCACAAGCTATTCCAAAGCAGGCAAGCTAATCTAATCCTGATCTAACCATGCCAAGGAGACAGAGAGAGAGAGAAAGGAAAAGAACAAAAGCCTACACTAAAACGGTGATACACCAGAGAAGGAGGATGTTGAACATCTATCAAAACTGCCATGGGACAAAGAGAGGTGAGCAATGGGAAGGATGGACAGATGCATCACAGGCCCAAGGATAGATTTCACACAGAAAATGTCCCAAAACTCCATGAACACAGCTCCAAACCTGCAATGATCATTCAAACATGCACAAATACCTGCAATGAAGAGAGGCAAGAAGAAGACAAGCAAAAACGAGAAAGGATGGACAGATGCATCACAAAACACGTTTTGTTGCTTCAGAAGTCTGCACAGAACATCATTCCATTAATAAGAGGCAAAAACGCCATTACAGAGCAAGGGAGGAGGTTCTAACTCCATTTTTAACCCTAGAGAAGAAAAGAAGGGAGAGCAGAGCAGAAAGAATGAACAACCTCTTCTAAATGAGCCAAATCTGGCTTTTTACATTGCATGGGTCGAACCCAGGGGACAGAAACGTGAAAAAACGTGCAAGCCCATCCCTCATTGACTGCAGATGTATTAAATCAGCATGGGGATCTTTGTCAACCCATACCCTGTCACTTTTAGCGATTTTGAGGAGAATGCGACCCATTTGCATTAATCGGGCCGCTAAAATGTCACTTTTGCCGTCGCGAAAGAAGAATGCGACCCATTAGCATTAAAACAGGTTGTTGAAAGGTCGCTTCTGGCCATTATCACACGTCAGCACCGTTTCTCCATTTTCTCTCTTCAGACTGCACCAAAACTTGAGATTGATCCCAGAATCATATAGAGCATCTCATAAGCTTTCCGTTGATATAAAGAACGTGGAAATCCGAGCTCTGGATCAAAAGATATGGCGATCTGAAGATTTAGGGCACGGAACAGACCCAAACGGATTTTGAAATATTTCCCGCGCTCTGCCACTTGGATGACACGTGGCACGCTCTGATTGGTCGCGTGATTCTCTCTCCTTCTACTTTTCGTGGGCTGTCTCTTGAAATTTGACCTTTTTGATGATTTTAAAACATTTTCCACCTTTTTTCCGCTCCCCGCCACTTGGAAGATACGTGGCATGATCTGGTTGGAGGACAGGGCGCGGGGTCAACCTTGTCTTTTAAACTTTGGGCCCAAGACTTCTTCAAAATTTCTAAGTCCTCCCCGAACTCCGCACTTCCTTGCTCCATTGGACACGTGCCTAATTCCTATTGGCTCGGGCCAGTGCTTCAAACCTTGCCCCTTTGACTTTTGGACCTTTTCTCCTGTGAGGACACGTGGCAGTTTCTGATTGGTCCTCGGCTCCTTCGCGTACTTCACCTCCATTTGTCCCGGATGTCCCATTTGATTTTGGGCCCTTTGTGCTCATTTCGGCCGGTTCGGGCATTTCGCATCCATTTGTCCCAGATGTCCCATTTGATTTTGGGCCCTTTGTGCTCATTTCAGCCGGTTCGGGCATTTTGCGTCCATTTGTCCCAGATGTCCCATTTGATTTTGGACCCTCTAGACTCATTTCGGTCGATTCAGCCGGTTCGCGCCTTTTTGGCCTGATTGTCCCATTTGATTTTGGACTGTCTGGCCCTTTTTTGGGTTCGCCGGTTGGCCTGGTTCGCGCCTTTGCCTTGATTGTCCCATTTGATTTTGGACCTTTTGGGACAATTTCGGCCGATTCGGCCGGTTCGCGTACCTCTGGCCCGATTGTTCCATTTTCCTTTGGACCGCTTGGGACAATTTCGGCCGGTTCGGCCGGTTCGGGCCCATTCGTACCACTTGTCCCACTTTGTTTTTGGGCCCTTTGTGCTTATTTCACCCGGTTCGGCCGGTTCGGGCCTTTCTGTCCCACACGTCCCAAAGGCGACCTTGAGCAGGACTTAGCCAATTTTCATGATTTTTTCTGGATCAGCCTACTTGCCTTCCTGCAACTTTTTCCGCATTTTCAGAGCTTGCTCCTTCCTTCTGCCTCGGCCAGAGGAGTTAGAAAAATATCTGAGAGAACCTCAGAAACATGATGTTTGCTCTGAATTAACCAATGTGCCTGGGACTTGGATATTCTGATGCATGTTATCAAATTTACCCTGGGGGGTGAATTTTGGATAACAATTTGGTGACTCAACGGGGGCATCTCGTCACATCGCTTTGCTTCTTTCAGATGAAAAGGCCATACTGCACAAGCAATCCATTGGGCATGGAGTCATAAGTAATAGCCTGAAAACTGATCTGAACTTTGAAAATCTCCCCTCTGAGCCACTTGGAAACCCACCGGGCATGGAGTTGTTCTCACCAAAAACCATTGAAACAAATGCAGCAGCAACTAGAAAGCAAAACCAGCAACACCAAAAACTATGTATTTTCCAATGAAAATCATACATGTCCCAAATGGAACATGCAGAGTGCCACAAGCACTTCTTCTCTTCGAAAGCAAATCTACCTAATCTACTCTAGGCGAAGCAAAGGCAAGCTAAACAAACCTACCGCACAAATAGTTGTGAGAAATAGCTTCCTTTCTTCAAAATTGGCAGCCATGCGAATTGATTTGGCACTAATCATTGTCTTTTTGGATGGATGGAAAATCAACAAGAAGCTGGTCTTCTATCCAAATCATCAAGGTATCAATTGAAAAATCCAATACCTCTTTTAGTTGCTCGCATTTGGATTGGAGAGGTATGGCGGTGATCCTTGGTACTTTGTAGCTCATCCTCATGCTCGAAGCAAGCATGATGTTGTCAGGTTCTTCTCTCCTTGGCTCCAATAAGCCAAATACAAGCTCCGATTGGGAAAAGTATGGTCCATCAAAAATTGGCAAGTCCTCCAAATCACGTGGCAGAGGCCATAAACTCAAAGGACCATCGGAAAATGGAACAATCGGGCCAAGTGGTATGGGCTGAATCAGTGGCGGTCCAAAGTAAAACATGGAATAACGCCCCACTTTGGGACTGTGAAGGCGAACGGGCCGTAAAAATTGTCCCAAAAGGTCCAAAATCAAATGGGACAATTGGGCCAAAAAGGCGTGAACCGCCAACTGGTGAAAAAGGGCCGATACCCAAAATCAAATGGGACAATCGGGCCAAAAGGCATGAACCGCCGAATCGATCAAATGAGTCCGTGAGGGTCCAAAATCAAATGGGACATCTGGGACAAATGGACGCGAAATGCCCGAACCATTAAATGAGCACAAAGGGCCCAAAATCAAATGGGACATCCGGGACAAATGGACGCGAAATGCCCGAACCGCCAAATGAGCACAAAGGGCCCAAAATCAAATGGGACATCCGGGACAAATGGAGGCGAAGTACGCCAAGGAGCCGAAGGAGCCGAGGACCAATCGAAATCGCCACGTGTCCTCACAGAGAAAAGGTCCAAAAGTCAAAGGGGCAAGGTTTGGCGAAGCACTGCCCGAGCCAATAGGAATTAGGCACGTGTCCAATGGAGCAAGGAAGTGCAGAGTTTGAGGAGGACTTAGAAATTTTGAAGAAGTCTTGGGCCCAAAGTTTAAAAGACAAGGTTGACCCCGCACCTCGTCCTTCAACCGGATCATGCCATGTATCTTCCAAGTGGCGGGGGAGCGGAAAAAGGTGGAAAATGTTTTAAAATCATCAAAAAGGTCAAATTTCAAGAGACAGCCCACCGAAAAGTAGAAGGAGAGAGAATCACGCGACCAATCAGAGCGTGCCACGTGTCATCCAAGTGGCAGAGCGCGGGAAATATTTCAAAATCCGTTTGGGTCTGTTCCGTGCCCTAAATCTTCAGATCGCCATATCTTTTGATCCAGAGCTCGGATTTCCACGTTCTTTATATCAACGGAAAGCTTGTGAGATGCTCTACATGATTCTAGGATCAATCTCGAGTTTTGGTGCAGTCTGAAGAGAGAAAATGGAGAAACGGTGCTGACGTGTGATAATGGCCAGAAGCGACCTTTCAACAACCTGTTTTAATGCTAATGGGTCGCATTCTTCTTCTGCACGGCCAGAAGTGACATTTTAGCGGCCCAGTTAATGCAAATGGGTCACATTCTCCTCAAAATCACTAAAAGTGACAGGGTATGGGTTGACAAAGATCCCCATGCTGATTTAATACATCTGCAGTCAATGAGGGATGGGCTTGCATGTTTTTTCACGTTTTTGTCCCCTGGGTTCGACCCATGCAATGTAAAAAGCCAGATTTGGCTCATTTAGAAGAGGTTGTTCATTCTTTCTACTCTGCTCTCCCTTCTTTTCTTCTCTAGGGTTGAAAATGGAGTTCGAACCTCCTCCCTTGCTCTGTAATGGTGTTTTTGCCTCTTATTAATGGAATGATGTTCTGTGCAGACTTCTGAAGCAACAAAACATGTTTTGTGATGCATATGTCCATCCTTTCTCGTTTTTGCTTGTCTTCTTCTTGCCTCTCTTCATTGCAGGTATTTGTGCATGTTTGAATGATCATTGCAGGTTTGAGTCGTGTTCATGGAGTTTTGGGACATTTTCTCGTGTGAAATCTATCCTTGGGCTCGTGATGCATCTATCCATCCTTCCCATCAAGCTCACCTCTCTTTGTCCCATGGCGCTTTGATAGATGTTCAACATCCTCCTTCTCTCGTGTATCACCATTTTAGTGTAGGCTTTTGTTCTTTTCCTTTCTCTCTCTCTCTCTCTCTCCTCTCGGCATGGTTAGATCGGATTAGATTAGCTTTCCGCACCGGAATAGCTTGTGGCAGGGAGTAGTTTAGGAGCAGAACCAGCCTTCTCTCGGAGATTCCTCTCTCGGTTCACAAGTCCCCACGCTGGAGAGAGGTTTCCATGTTGTGCAATCACACTGATGCCCGAACATCAACCTAGAAGCTCGATGTGCATCCAGGGGGTGCTTTGTGATTTTGCACTAACAAGACCTAAAGAAATTTATGGATGAAGTTGTGGAACACATGTACCACTATGTGTGAGAAAACAACATGCACATTCTTCAACCCAAAGGGCATGACCATGTATGCAAAAATTCCCCATTCAGTGGAAAAATTTGTCTTCTCATGGTCTTCCTTTGCAATCTAGACTTGGTGGTACCAAAATCCATCCGTAAAGGAATAGATTTTGCGCCCAGTGACTCCCTCCAAAATTTCCTTAGTGAAGGGGGTTGGAAAAGGATCAATGAAAAAAATTGCGTTCATCTCCCTATAATTCATGTAGATCCTAATCCACCCATCCTTCTTAATGTTGATTACCATTGGACTTATCCACTCCATTTCTTCAATGTATTCAATGATCCCGAGATCTATCATTTTATCTATCTCTTCCTTTACCTTCACGTAAAAATAGGATTCATCCTAGGTAGGTCTCTTCCCACCGGGCATGCACCATCCTTCAACTTTATCCTCATCTCCCCAAGGGATGGTGAATGCCTTTAAGCTCATGGTACCCAGACAGAATAAATCCTCAAATTCACATAAAAGATCAATGATCTTAGAGACTTACTTCTCCGACCCAGGTAATCTCCAATGATACCTTCCTTAGGTTCTTCTCCTAAGCCAATGTTAACCTTTTTTAGTTTTTAAAGTTTCATGATAGGCATGTGCACGAGTATCATCATCATTGTCACTACCTCATGTGTCCCTATAGAATGGTTAACATCAAATATTTATCATTCCTCTCTATCGATTACATATAAAATCTTTCCTTTCTCCTTTTTCACACACCGCTCTCAAACCGAACCTCCTCTATTTTCTTGTATTCAAAGTGTACCTCCAAACCTAGTTCACCAAGCAATTATAGAAGCCTATCTTCTTCCATGGCACTATCCCCCATGGTAAGGTGCTTGACATCCTATAAGACCTTACCAAATGATGGATTGGTACTTCGATACTCAAATGATTGGACGAGTTTAGATGCCATCTCTTGCCAATTCCCTATCTAGCAAATAAGTGTCTCGAGTGGATGTACCATGTGCGCGCACAACCCTACAGTGTAGAATATAGTTTGTGCACCCATAGAGATGGTCGAATAGCTTCCATGCCTCCTCTCCGCACCCTCTCACACTCTCGGATATGGAAAGAGGCGGGCTCCTTACCATGGTAGTCTTTGATGATGGTGGCGCGTTACTTCTAGAGAAACAAACAAAGAAGGAAATTATAAATTCCTTCCATTCCAAGAGATTATCCTGATGTGTTTCCCACCAACGTGTAACAGTTCCTAGTAGGATGTAGCTTAGCATCCCCCTTCATTCATTTTCTTCCTTCCACTGAGCTTCCATCTTCTTCAAAAATATTTCAGGGTGGGCTCCTCCTAAGTACTTAGATAGCTCCTTTCCTCCTAGGCACCGGAATGTGCACGCCTTTGTCACTGATCCTCTTAAATGTCATCTGACCAACTTGTAGGTTCTATGCACCCAATTATCACATGCTAGACTAGTGGTGTCACTTACCGACTGAGCATCCTCAAACTAGATAACTCCATCGGTAGGATGGATTATCTCTAGATCTCTGATTAAGTGGACATATATTCTATCCAGGACCTCTTCTCCAAAAGGTTTAGTATAGGGTGTTGAATTCCCATCAGCTAGGGGTATGATGACCTATTCCTTCTCATTTTCAAATCTAATGTACCCCTTATTGAACCAAAGGTCTACATTGTTCTTATAGCACCATGGGTGCCCAAGTAGTGCTTTGGGAAATTGTCTACCTCGGCAAGTGCCAAGACTTTGAAGTCGCTAGTAAACTTAGCTCCATGAATGGTGATAGCTGCATCCTTTAATACACCAATGGGCATTACCTTTGTTTTGTTTTCCATATATAGCACATTTGAATATGGCTGTAATGTAGGCCTTCCCATCTGATGCCAAGCATCCAAGGTGAGAACACTAACCTCCGCACCTATGTTAATGAGGATATTACTAAGGAGCCATCCATCCACGACCGCATTTAATGTGATCGCCCTTTCATAGTCAAGGCTGTGAGGGGGTATGTATGCATGCAATACATGCCTCGACACTCTTATCTGGTGTGTGGTACCTTCTCTCTCAACCATGCTCCTAGCAAGGGAATAATATTCTCTTGCCTTACTATTTTACATACTTCCTTGACCTCATCCAGGTCATATTTTAGTGCCTAGACCTTCCTTCTTTGCTCCTCCCTCCTAGAATACTCCTTTAGAAATTGGATCTCTCCTTGTAAACTTTGAATGATGTCCATGGTATCTTGATATACCTCATTTTGATGATCAGGGTCTGGGTACTTCCCATGTACCACTTCTTCCCTTGAAACCAGGTTTTTTTGCCTTGGTATTTCCTTTACATGTGTGGCTTCTTTTTTTGTTGTTACCATAATAGGTTCTAAGCCTGCATCACATGTTACCCATGGCATCCATTGTGTGTCCATATTCTTAATGCTTACCATTGTAGTGCCCTTGTCTTTTCGTTGTTGTTGATTCATGTGCTCAAACAACTTAGGGCACTCCTCATACTTGTGTTTCTTCTCACACCATGAGCACTGCAATAGGTCTAGGCACTCTTGTTTGTAATGCTCTGTAGACCCAAAATTAAAATAGGTTCCATGTGGGAACTCACTTCTTCCTCCTATGTGGTTACCATGACCACGTGATCCTCCATGAAATCCCCTTTCACATGTGCTTCCATATGTGCGCTCCTCATAACAATGATCATCACCTTTAGAAGTAATCGACAATGTTGTTCTAGTGCACCCCATGATCAATGGCCTCGTGGATCTAGTCAATAAGCCTACAATCTTAGTATCATGGGTCGTAGAGGTAAAAACTTATAGTAGCAAGACACATTCTTCCAAATTACATGGTGTAATAAGGGACATCTACTTACATCATGGTCCCCATGAAAAAAATTCACAATCTACTTTCATGACGCGTATTGTCCTCCTGGGGAAACTATCCTCGACATGCCCCCGCACTTCACAATCTATACACCATATTCCATCACGAGTTTCATGAGCTGAGTTTATAGACAACTTCTCTAGTCGCTTAGCTATAGCAGTAATTTGAGCTTCCATAAATGAGCTAACACCGTATCAACACTTCCAATAGCCTTGGCACGTAGAGTGGATTCTAATGCCTCATGTGGATCTATGAAAGTTTTATGAGATAAAGCTCTTCTAAATGGAGTTATCATCCCCCTAAAAAACTAATGAGCATGCTTTGAAGGGTGAATATCATATGAAAATTTTTACAGGAGGGTTTTGAACCATGAATAATACTCTCGTACACTCTTTACCATTCCCTATTAGATATCCTTTAGGGTGCTGATGCTTTTCTGTTCAAACTCAGGGATGTGGAATTCTGCCAAGAAGGCATTCTTTAAATCAGTATAATCCACCACCATTTTATGAGGGTCATATTTCTTATACCAGCTATGCATGCACCCCTACAATGTTGTTACAAACTAACTAGCCTTCCGCTTTGGGGTTGTGATCCCCTTCACACGCCATGCTGCAGCCACACTTGTGAACATGTTCTACAAAGATCTTCAATACCTCTATAATTTGGAAAATGTAGAGACATCTCAAAGAAGACTTGAGGAGGTGGCTAGGGCCCTTGTCCTCCCGAGCGCAGCCTTGGTTTTCTCTACCACTGGATCCACTAAATCCACCAAGTCCTATGCCTCCTAACCCACCGGATCCACGGTCCTATTCCTCCTAACCCACCGGATCCACTAGGTCCACCAGTCCCGTAGTGGTCATGTGAAGGATACCTAAATTTCCACCGAACTACACATTGATGGTCCGTGATACTACCCCACTACCACTAGTGTACCCCGCGCCACTCCCAGATGTGAGAACGAAGGATTTTGTACTTTCTCCTTGACCAAAAATCCCTCTAAATACTAGAATAGTATGTTTAGCCATAGAAGTGGGAGATGAGAAATTATATCTCCCAGGCACGGATCTATCACTTCTACTAGTATAAAATGGGTAAAAATACTCCTTCCTTGATCTAGAAAACCAAGCGCTAGAGTTTTGTCATTAGGTGGGTTCATATGTGTGCCAACGAATCTTCTCTCTCCACGTGAAAAACTCTCATTAGAAGCTAAAGGGCCTCTCTTTACATGATTTCCAAGATGAGGTAACACAGACTACTTAGGTTCCACATCTTCTACATGAACCTCAACTCCTTCCCAATGTCCGTATCCATATATCCATCACACTTGCAACCTTGCATTGTCTAGAAATCTCCCTTTCATGCACTTCACTATAATTGAGTCTCCTCTCTTCCCTTTCTCTCTCCGTCATAATATATGTCATCTTCCTCCACCCTAGCTTCCTCACCCAAAGGTGCTCGAACGGTTTAGTTGGCCATTGGAAATGCCTCTAAACTCAAGGTAATAATCAAGATCTTCATTGCAGGAGGAATACTGTGTGTAGAAATAATCCTTTGGCCTCCCACGAAACTCAAACTCAACAACTTCCGAGAAAATAATATGTAGAAATAGCATACTCCAGAGTGTAGCTAGCCAACACACCTTTCCACCAAAGATCCATAACATGATTCCACATCAGATCTGCATCATGCATCTTCTGGTATTATTCTTAGGTCCATGCGCATGATCTATAATTCCATCTTGATCTAGATGCATATGCCGAGAGCCATTCATACTTGCTCTATTGGGAAGCAACAGAAAATGTTTCATATAACTCATGGTAGAGGTTCTCTTCTACCCATCTACATGCATCAAACTTAGATCCATTGTTGAATATCTCGAGAAAATTCATCCTCCATGCTCTCAAGCTATGATTCAACACTTTTCAAAGTTAAACGCTATGTCATTACTCATTACACAAATAATTATGTATGCCATTTCCCACTACAACTTTGAAAAGAGGTTTTGGCAACAGAACCAAGATGCAGTCATTTTAACACCCATCACAAAGGAAAGAAATCCCATGCGCGTCATCCTATCACCCAGTGGGCACTGGGCACTCACCCGAGGCACACAGGGGAGATGAGTCTCTCTTTTATGTGATTTTAGTAGGAAAAATCATCTATGATCTGAGCTTGAGATATTTGAGAGGAAATAAGACATACAAGCACCATAGAGCTTAGAAATGGTTTCTAGATCCTTGCAGGTCATTACGGATAGAAAAGTGCTTAACAAATTATAGAACTTTCACCAAAATATAAAGTAAGTTGTACAAGAATTCATACTTAGTTCATAAACATAAATGAAAAAGAGATATGAAGAAGGATGTATGCATCGTAAACCATTAATATTTAAATTCACATAAATTGGTAACCTCATTACATTCATTAGGCCTATTATAGAATGTCACAGAAAGGTAGACCACGATCATGAATCACAACAGTATCATGTCCTTCATCCATACAAATAAAATTTCTATAACCTATCCCCTTAATAAATTTATCTCTTATATAGCTTCTACCCAATCCTACGAGTTCTTGCAGATTTCTACAGAGCTCCGCTCTCTATATTCTCCTATGTCTCTTTCTTACGTGGTGCTTACATTTATAGGCATCCCGAAGTGCCAACTCATCCTTCGTGGCATCAGATCCATTGCCAAGTTTTTGAATGTGGTCCTCCATGTCCTCCATGGGTACATGCTCCTCCGTGCTTGAGTTTACCACTCTTTGCCATGATGGTCTTATGGAATCATCTATTGCAGGGCATATTCCTTCCAGCCAACCTATCGCCATGCTAGCACCTTATCCACTCGGTCATGTTTTCTCGCGTCATGCCCGATAGGTCAAAAATGGCTAAGTCCCAGATTCTACTCCGCGGGTGTGCATCCCGGGTTCTCTACCAAACCCTACTTGAACCCTTCCTCGTGCGCCTTATCTTGCGCACTTTTTTGACTTAGTTGATATTTCAAGGGCCCAATAAGGGGTAGGTAATTGTCTATAAAAATGGATAAAGATCATCTTGAATACAAAAATTTCCATGCTCAAATGCCATGATGCATAATTATCCCTACCAAGCAGAAGTGGTAGGGGATGTGATACAAATTAGGTCCTTCAAACTAAAATAATTGACTCACATATTCCATCATACATTTGAAAATGAGAGAAACCAAAGGTCTGAATAAAGTCACAAATGAAAAATGCATACTCATATGGAAATCAAACTTAGCTGAAAATACATCCATGAAATGAAAAAGAGATGAGTGGTATGAGTGTGATAAGTGGCATAAAAACACATTCAAAATAAAGCAATACATTAGAATCTAAAAATACATTTTCATGTGATTAAAACCCCCCTAAATGTTTGCATTTTAACCCTCAAATTTGACACTTTATAAAATTAGTTAAATTACAATACGAATAGGACCAATGGTATCAACACCAAAAAACATATGCTTTTGAAAAAAATGGCACTCAATTCGAATTTCTAATCAAAATATATAGGTGTTTTTTTATTTTCACCATTTAACCTAAAATGCATTTGCACTTATAATTTTTTAAAT
Source organism: Taxus wallichiana var. yunnanensis (assembly GCA_018340775.1). Lineage (NCBI taxonomy): Eukaryota > Viridiplantae > Streptophyta > Pinopsida > Cupressales > Taxaceae > Taxus > Taxus wallichiana. The sequence goes on from CM031236.1 coordinate 302,232,360, forward strand.
TTATTTCTAAAAAACTAAAACCCCTCCAAAAAATTTAACCCATTAAAAATACTTTTTTATTTGATAAATAAAACCACATGTTTACCTTAAATGGTAGATTAGGGTTGATGAGGGTGGTTTTAGGAAGAATGAGGCATTTTTAAATAAGGTGTTGGTTATAGCTTCACCATGGTGGAAAGTTCTGGTTCAAATCTCATACAAGACAAGGATGGATAATTAGGGTTTGGACTTAATAGGATGGTTGAGAAGAGGGTGGATGGTGTTCCGATAGTGGAGGTGGAGAATAGACCGAGGCTGTGGTGTAGATGGTGGAAGAAAATGGTGAGTGAGAAACTAGTGTTGGGAAGAAATTGATTTTAATGATCCACTAAGGGTATGTTTGAGATAATAATGAGAATCCATGGCATATTTTAAGTAGAGATAGGTCTGAGAAAGTATTTCTAAGTGAGGTTGTGAGAAAATAGATCCATCGAATCATAGTCTCAACTAGAGCCAATTTGGAAAGGGTCTAAGTTGGGCTGAGTGGAGATGTCAAGGTCAAGGCTTGGTGAGACAAAACATTGAGTTTAGGAGAAGGTGGGAAGAGATAAGTTGTCTCGAGAAGGGTGTAAAGTTGGGTGTTGAGCTAGAGAGTCGATCAGTTGTGGTGAGTTGGTAGGGAAGATAAAATAAAACCAAACCTGTAAGACATAAGTACCCAAAATAACTCCAAATAAACACAAAATCCAAACACCCAAACAAATTCCCCTAATTTTTTAAAACACCCCATGATTTTTTAAACCCTCAATAATTAAATTAACAAAATTTTATCATAACCTTTATAATGATTAATTAAAACTAATATTTCAAAATAAAACATGTAATATGTAAACTAGATAAACATATACAAGGCATGCTCGATACCATATCGAGAGTTTGAGGGTTATATCTCAAAAATGTAGTTGTAATAATAAATAAAACTACTAGGAAGATGTAATATGAATGTAAATCACAATCACTCAACACATGAACTCAATCAATAATATGGTCAACTATATTCACCCACTGACCCCTAAAAAATCTCACAAAATAGGTGTACATATAGAAGAGTAAATGTGTAACTCCTACTATAATAGTATACAACACTCCATGAATAGGAATGAGCACTACAATCCCAAAATAAATAATCAAATTATCAACCAACCTCGACACACTAATCAGATAATGAGATTTAAGAAAATCCTATAACATATGACACTAGATATGACATTTGCAACTCAAGTATGACAAAAGACACCTAATAAAGCTTACACATGAGAGTAGGGATACTTCATGTGTGTAGGAAATTTTCCAAGTATATAAAAACTACAATGAAATTAATATCCTACACCAACAAATTCACAAGCCACTAATGACATAAACATAAAAATAGAGGACATGTGTAAGAGATCAATATTTGGCATTATTAAAAATATTCTTTACCTATCTCCTCACTCCAAAGGAGGCTAAGACAGAAATGGAAGACAAGTGGCATGTTGTATACATGGAAAATATCATTGAAACTCTAAGATTCATTACAATATTTCTTCCATGGACTTAAAATTTTCAATTTTTCTTAGTGTTAATTAGGTCTCTAGGATTCCATATTCGAGGAAAAGAAATCTCTAGTTTTTTTCTCATATCTTTCCATAGAAATATCCATTTAACATACAACTAGTACCATTAGGTGTGTATTTAAAATATATTTGTATTGGTCTTGGTTTTGAGGAAAATAGTTGAGAAATCTATGATATTTTGAGAGAGTTTTAGTCATCTTCTTCTCATTATTTCACTCTAATGGAACCCAAATTATTCTCAAAATATTTCTAGAGTGATATTTTCTTTTGTGGAGATGTGTTTTGGGTTAGTTTTACATCTTTGGATCCTTCTCAAACATAATCAAGGAGATAAAAAAATCTTTGGATTAAAATTTGAGTTTTTACAATTGTCCTAAGTTATAATCATGATTTTTTCACCAATTAGCAGCTTGATATATTCTTATATTATTGATATCATGGGATACCTCCTAGATATTTTCATTTTATGCCTTCCAAGGATCACTTTATAGGTGAAGGTATTTAATCATCAAAAACTTATTTGCTTGTAAATTCATAAGGTTTTTATAGATAGTTTGTTTTAGACCTTTCCCAAACTATGTTTCATTGATAGTGGGATCATCATGAAACCTTTAGAGATCCTAGGAATATTTCAAGAGGTAGTTTTTGTAAATCTTATGAGTTTAGAATATTTTAAAATCTTTTAATCATGGTAAATGGGATAATCTGGAAAAGAGATATCCTTCATCATCTTTTGATCCTCTTACTCTCTCTTCCTTCTTCTATAAATGTAATCAAATATAATAGTAAAATAATCCTCTCTTTAATACGAGGTTACTCTTACCTATTGGGTTTCCAACATTACAAGTTCATCTCACCTTTTTTATCTTTGTAGATGAAAAACACCTTGAGTTGTGTTGATAGCAGATTGCGTATATTTCTAACTTTGAATACATATATGGTTATGGCTCATATATGCCCTCCATCTTTATGTTAATTTTTCCTGTACCTATTTATTATCTTCATGATTTAATGTGTGTGGAATTCATAAGTTTTGATTCATTTTTATGAAGGTTGAGAGTGAGAATTATATTGAGATGCATGTTTTGGTTGTGGCTAATATCCATACTCCGAATTGTGTTTTTACTTCTCACTTGTTAAATTCATACATGGAGAGTAATTCATTTCTCTTTGGTGCATAACCACATTTTCTTTCATGTTTCTCTCATCCCTTTCACCCTAAAATCAGTAGATTAGAGTAGAATAGTGGTAGAATTAGGGTAGCTAGGAAAGGAACCCAGTCTTCTTTGGAGGTATTTAATAAGGACTCAAGGTCTTGTACCTTGGGGAAATTCCCATTATTGATGTTGGGATAGCCAATTTCCTCAAATTTGGTGATATTAACATAGACATACTACGCATCCCATATATCCAAAATAATCAATTTGTACTCAAATTTCATTTAAATACATTTTTATATATATCTAGATCTACTATTATTCCTCATGTTTGGATTTTTTTCCTTGATGTGATATTAGGATATGCCTCTATGTCTTTTGTAATTTCTCAAAGCTTATATGTTAGTTCCATTTCTATGTAATTTAGTATTGTGTTTACAAATCTTGAATAAAAAGAAATGAAATATGTCAATATACAATTAAATGTGTCAATATACACACATGGTATCAAATGAGGACAAAAATATTTACAAAGCCAGGTTCCTTTTTGTCTTATTTTATTTATTTTTAATGAAAAAGAATTTATATATGGATTATAATAAACCAATTCTCGAATCGCTTACATAAAGTCAATGAAAATGTATTAAATTTATTTTATACAAATTTCCTCTAATAATTATGCATGGATAGTTCTATTAAATCAATATAGCATAAAAATAAAGGCACAATAGAAACCAAAATTTATTAAAAAAATATGTTTTGTGTTTCACACAATAAAAAAACTATATTGTTCGATATAGAAAAATAATTGACACAAATAAAATATGTAATGGTACTTACAATCAATCCAATTCTTGATCACACAAACATATCATGTTTTTGTCTTTCATTACAACTAAATTGATGTTAGAAAATGATTGCAAAAGTAACTTTTGATGCTTCTTTGTGTAAACATATATAGTTTTGTATGGTCATTTTTATATTATAAATTGAATGGTAATTCCATCTAAATTATCTTATAAAATTAATATAATTACATATTTAAGGCTTCTATAATTCTTAGTGTTATATGTTTTTTGGAATAGAATTGTGTCAATTTTTTTATTCAAAGTCTCATATTTCAACATGAGATCCATCATCATGAATTATATATATATATATATATATATATATATATATATAACTCAAGTCAAGTATCTAATGCCTTGAGGTGTCACCCAAGGAAAATAATAAACAATCTAGTTTTCACAAGTGCTAAATGTTTTAAATGTGTAATATCTATTCCAAAAACATTATTCAACATAATTTTTATTTAAAAATAAATATTAAAACAAATCTATTAATAATAACATTAACTATATGAGTATGGAACACTTTCATACCAATTTTATGCTTCAACACACCATTACAATAACCATATAGCCATTCCTAAACTACGAAAAAAAACCATTAGAGACTTCAAATAACAAACTAGATTACAAAAATACACAATATTTTATTTATATATAATATATTTTTTGTACAATAGGGAGTTCCCATTAAATAAGATTTCAACATGGTTATCCTTGTCTAGAAAAATAGTTTGGAAAGGCTAATATTGGGAATAATTAAAATCCTTGAAATCGTCCTCAATCAAATATATGCAGGGAATATTATATAAGTTGTTAATATAAAAAATCATCTCCATGATTCAAGCTTACCTTCCTACGAGTGTGAGCATAGCTGACACCAAGTTGGTTTGGAAATAGCCTAAACTACCAACTAATTTGAACATACACACTCCAACATAAACCACAAATAAACTTAGAAGTTAAACCAATTATTGTAAAAGACCTTGATAGAAAAGGAACTTATAATATATTTTTAAAACAACAATACTAATGGAGTTATAGTCTATTTTTCCAGATTTACACATACTTTAATACCTACATATCTATACATGCATACTAAATATATATTAAAGTATGGATTTGAAATAAAAACTAATATGTCATATAATAACTAACATTTTCTTATAAAGTTGTGAAATATAAAAATTAGATTAATCTAGTTAAGATATTACTAAATATGTGTAATAACATAATCCATAAGAGTAAATACATAATTACAACAATCCTAGACTATAGACTATGAAAGGATTATATTTATGCTTAAACATGTCATTTAAAAAGTGGTAGCATAAATTAGGGTTAGGGTTTAAAACATATTTACCTAAGATGGGCTTTAACTATATGAAAATAATCTAAAATTGGGAAATGATGTTGTGTATAATTTCACAAGGATGTCTATAAAATATAATATCTTGAAATATGGTGGAAGACATGTTGAATTAATGAATACATCCTAGGGTATCCAATTTTTTCCTCTTCCACTATGACCTGTAACTTAATTCTAGTACTTGTTGTGATTTTGGCTCTGGATCTATGCATAGCTTTATATGATCACACTTATGTAGCTAAAAATATATTCTTTTTGTTATCATTTAATGACCTATTTGGTATAAAATTTAGTCAAACTTCCTTCAACACCCATGTGATGGCTAATTACCGTTTGCATAGCACTAATCTAAAGAGGCAATATAGACATGTAATTCTTTGTCCTATTAGGTGTAGTTCTCACTCCTAGTATGTGTGTAAAAATATGTGAAAATGACAGGATAAAACCCTAATTGGGACTTTGACACTTGTAAATGATGTTTAAATTTATCCGTGGTGCATGATAATGATATTTTATAGTAAAGTATAATAGATTTGAGTTTCCATAGCTTTATATATTGTTTGCAAGAGAAATATTCTTCATTAATTGGGATAAAATTTTGTCTTAGAGTGTTCTTAGATATGGGATCCCTAGATGTATTTAATAGGTTAGGGTGCATGTGTTTACATAGGTGAATTATGAAAAACATTCCACCAAACCAACCTGAAATTAACTAATATAAACTATGCTTTTAAAAATGTGATTGTTATAAGTGCAACGATAGGTTAATCAACTTTAGAAAAAATAGATAACCAAACTTGTCCTCGTATGGTGAACCCATACAAACTTAGGAAAAATCTAATATTAGACATGGTGCATGTTTTTAGAGTCTAAATATGTGTTTTGTATAAGGTCTATTGATTTTAGAGGTGTTAAGATATATGTACTTTGGACTTAATGAGTGGATATTGAGAAATATTCCTTTAGGTTTAGTCAATTAATGTTAGTGTGTAAATGAGATGACACCAAGATAAATGGTAAATGATTATTGTTAAGTTCATTGAGACAAAATTTTAAGTACTTCAATTACGCCCATTTTAATCTAGTAATGAAATTTTTAGATTATATTTAAAATGGTAATAAAACACATAACTCTAGTACCCCAACTTTGGGGTGTGATGTATGAAAATATTAAAAATCTGCACTCATGTCATTAATGAAAATTTTGTGATTCAAATGTCCAACGTTTTTATTAATTTTTGATAAAGATGTATAAAATTGGTACAATGAAAACTAAAATAATAAATTCTTACCTAAAAACATAAAGTGACTATACCTAATTACCCCTAGTGTACATGTAAAGAGAATGTGTGACAATTCATATACAAACTCAATATTTGGACCTTCTTTGTTTTCATCTTAGAATTTTGGCATGTTTTTTCCTTCGAGTGTTAAGATAATTTTTGTCATCAGCTTAGCATTTAAGATTTCTTATTTCCATATAACATTACATAGTTTTTTTCATGACCACAAAGATTTGTTCCTACTCATTTCCATTAGATAATATGTTGATATAGTTATAATTTTTAAGGATGTATGGAAATATGACATAAATTTTTAAAGTTTTAAATAAATTTGTTAATACCATAAAAATATATACCCTATAACCTTTTAGTTATGATATATGTGAACTAATAAAAGAGCCCATTATTTACCTTGATCTCGAGTTGAGGGATGTTGTAAAGGATAACTTATCTCAAAAGAGAAAGCATTGGATATAAAAAAATGTATAGACAAAACATCCAAGATGTGAACCATGTATAACATGTAAAATAAACATAATGATATACACAACATGCATCATCTACAATCATTTAATAACAACTAGTATATATCATCTCATGGGTAATTATATGGTAAGCATATATAAAAATTTAAAAACAATCAATAGCTAAGAGTGAAATAGTGAACAATATAGTAGGATGAAATTAAACATATGAATAAAGACCTAATGGATCCATCGAGACCTGTGACATGACATGATAGGCCCACCATGAAGTAGAGATAACTAATAATACATTCCTACTTGACTAGTGATAGCAGTAGTTAGTTGTGTGTAAAGAAAGTATGTGTCATGGGAAATGTGTAAACCAATATGCTATGATAAACATGTGTAATAGTCAACATTTTTATAATATAGTTTATAGATGAAGATATGTGTCAAAAATGTGTTAAGATAAAGATAAAAAATAATCAATTTGTTATGAGAAAGAGTATAGATCAAAATATGTATCAAAGGTGTAAAAATGATTAAAAATCCAACATTTATCTGTTTTTTATGATTGTGCAATCCTATTATAAAGGAATAATCCAGATAAGACAAATTATGGAAGATATTGTTCTCTCTTAACATAGATAAAGAATATGAAGAATCTCTTTTGTATGAAATGAATAAGAAGGGAATTATAACTCAAAAATCACCTATTTGTATAAAAATATGTAATAACAATGTGTAAAAGGTTGATATTTGATCCTAATAGAAACCTATCTTAATCCCTTTCATTCTAAAGCATGTCCATGTTCTGATTCAATATTGAGTTATCCTATTTATTTTATGTATTTTCTTGACCATTGTCTTTCTCTTCAATAAATTATGTACATTCAATAGCTATTGCACAATTGTGAACTAAGTAGTGTTAGTTATTTTGTGGATTGTCTAAAGGAATTAATATGAATTAATATAGACTAAAAACTATTGCAATTCTGATCCCATAATCTAGTGAACTCTACTAACAATGGTTCTATTTTTGGGACCCCAAAATATTAAGATGAATCTTGGGTAAAAGAGATGTGAAATGATGGTTACAAGAGAAGATGATTTTGTTTATGGAAGATGAAGAGACTATGATGGGAATCTTGTGGAGAAGATTCATTTGGAGTATATTTATAGAGATATTCATGAGATATTTTAGTAAAAACTTCCTAAGCATGTAATCATATGGTTTTCTCAGCTATAATTTAATTGATTTAGATACAACAAACAAAGAGGAATATGAATGGACAAAGGAAAAAATTGAAACATTGTACAAATTGGATGTTCTTTGGACTTGTGTTATAGATCATTAGATGCAAACTAGAATTAATGGGTATGTAACTAAGATTATTGTATGATGTTTTTTATTTTGATTCTACTAAAGAAAATTTTCAATTTAGAACGCAAGGAATTTTTTAGACAATTTCCTTTCTTAGTTAAGATGTTAACTATGGAAAAGGACGTTGTGCCAATTTTACAAAATATAGAGTAGTCAGATATGTGCCAAAGGGATATAATTCTAGAAGAGTGATATGAAGGGGAATGGGTTGGAATCAATGAGGAATATTAAAGAGTCCAAAAATTATCAAAGAGAATAAAAGAGGATAATTACAAGATAGAAGAGAGAATCCAATCAATGCAATAGATGGGGAAGTTCAAGCATTTATTAGGGAAATATGAAACCAAATGTGAGTAGGAGTAGAGTGGGTAAATTGGATGAAGGATGAAATGAGCCTCCTAGGAAATAGAATAAAATGTCAAGGGAGAAAGTAAAAGTTACCAAGAGGGTACGTAATAAGGCGTGGACCTTGATTGTGAGTCCGAGAAGGAAATTGAGAAACCCAAATGAATATGCTAAAGGTAGAGTACTAGAAGTAGTGAGAAGTAGATTCATCTATAAATTGGTTTTGAACTCGGAGAAACCATCATGGAATCCATTGTATTATAAATATCAAGAGAATGTAGTCTATAGTAAAGAGACTAGACCAGATCTCAAAGGCCAATACAAGATGATAGTATCCCTCTTCTATGTTTTATATCCCTTGAGCCAAATAGAGAATTGATTACATGGGATTCTCTAAACAACTTAAAGAATTTTGAAATTTTACAAGAATTATTAACAATATTAAGGCAATTTTCTCAGTACTACGATAATTTTGCACTCAAAAGTACAAGATTTATTTGTGGAATAAGTTTCCGAGAGAAGTAGAGTTATCACTTTGTAGAAAACCGTTATGTAGGTTTAAAGTCAAGGTAAACTATGAAAATATGGCACATTATCCTAACCCCTATATAATATTTTTAACTTATAATGGGTTTTTAATCCCAAAAATTATCTACTAACATGTGGTATGTGATGGGGAGTAAAGTGGGTAATATATGATAATAAAAAGAAGTGTGAACTCATAGGGGAACTACATGGAATTGTAATTTATATACTCTATAAATATTTGTGCACAAAATCTACATGAAGTGCATAGTGAAATAACACAATAATTCATAAGAAAGAACTGTGTAGGGAGAATATTCATGACTTAACAAAGATAAATTAGAAACAAAAGAGATTATCATGGAATATGGCATGAATTTTTCAGATGTAATGAAAAAAATAGTTTCAATTCCAAACTAAATTTTAGGCCATTAAAGTAGTTATCTAGGTGGAGAAGGTGGAATATTATGGGGAAAGTGGTGCATCTAGCTAGAAGAAAGAAGAAAAATTGGATGTCATAAGGAATTATAGGAAATAAAGAAACCAAGGCTCAATATATGGTGTGGAGAGTGAGGAGATGAAGGACATCATAAGAATGATTTCACTAAATCAAATGTCGTGGGATGGGGAGAATATTATGAAGTATGTAGGATGTAGGGATACTTACTTAATAATTATCACCTACTAAAACATTACGTCATGAAACCTCAAAATGTAGTATTCACTTTTTGCAAAGCTATTATGCATGAAGTTAAGTAATGTAGAGATTTGATGGAATTGAAGGAGGAGGTTACCAAAAATGTATTTACAATACAAAATACAACTAGCTACTAAGAAAAACTATGTGCCCCATAAATAGAGATGGCCACCTCTCCTTAACCAAGTATGTAGTGGGCTCCTTACTCATCATAATCAAACATGCGGTGGAGACCACAATCTCCACAACCCATTCGATTTGGGCTCATTATCTCCAAAAACAATAAGGATTGGGCACCTCCTTCACCACAAAAATACTTTGTGTAGAATTCACCTCCACTATATGCCCTCTATGGTAGAAATCAAAACAAGAACTGAGAATGGAACACCCTATAGAGGTAGTATGGTTCAAAACAAGGAGGATACTGAGAGGTAGTTACCAAAAAGGAGGATGAGACCCCAACCGCAAAGACAAGGATCGATTTATTATCTTTGTGGAGAACCAAATCACATTACACAAAAATGTCCTTTGAATCTTGGTATAGTCTCAATCCACCTTGAATTTCTCATTGGAATTTTTAAAACATAAAAAATACAATAAATCCAAACACATTTTTCAAAATTCAAAATAATCTAAAACATAAAAAAAAAACAAAAATAAATAAAAAATCCATAACTCCAAAAAAATAAAATAATTGAAATCCAAAAACATTCAAATAATCAAAAAATCCTATAAATTTATTAAAAAAACATAAAAAAATTCACAACAAATCAACACAACTCATCACAATAAAATTTTTAACTCTGTCTTATTGATTGGTTCAACAATCTTACAACTATCAAAACAAATCATCGAACCCCTTGCATGTATCCTTGTGTGGGGGAAAGTAAAATAAATCATATACCTTTTGTGTATCCTCACTTGAGGTAATCTTGGCTCTCATTCTCTCCCTTGCATGTCAATATCCTTGCTTGGGAGAAATGATCCATTTCAATCTCATATCATTTTTCAACGTGGATCTAACAAGAGGGCATTAGGAGTTCTTAACTCCACTCTTTCAGTCTGATCCACTCCCCTTGCATGTCAGTATCCTTGCTTGGGGACATTTAAATCTAGTTAATTATCACTATGGAACACATTAGGGGCATATTTAATTGTCTTTATTTATAATTATGTTGCATTATTTGCTATTATTTCTTAACCAATTACAAGTATTTCATTATCATATTGGTTCATTTATAGCCATGGTGCATAATTTTATTGTGTATATTGGGTTTGTGTTGATCTTTGTTTTTGATTTGGATAAATTATAAGTATTTTGTTGCCATCTTGGTTCATTTATAGCCTTGGTGCATACATATATTGTGTATATTGGGTTTTTTTACTTTTTTATCTTTTGTTTTCTATCTGTGTGTTTTTTCTACACAAAATGGGTTAAACATCACGATTCTTTCATAATCATGGTGAAAAATCTATTATGTAACAACAAAATAAGGTTGCTCTAACTTTCACTATTTAAGTGGACATTCATATTATGAAAATATTCCCTCCCATCATCCTTCTACCACATGAATCATCCACATTTTCCTTCTTCCTATCAAGCGGCTATCCATCGCTTTGCTGCATCACCCATCTTCTTGAGAGGGAATTTACTTAGAATCCACACTCTTTGGGGAATCAAAATGCTTCACCAAGGCATATAAATAAATTACATCATGATTTCATGTCATATTCTCATTGATCTACATGTGTCTATTATATTTAAAATCTTATTACTTCGTAACAACACTTTAAGACACTCTAAAAATACATACCTATTTCTAGTCATTCCTAATTATCCCTATCCTTCACATAAGATGTAAAACCAATTCTGAAATTCATTATAGATCATTACCCTTCCGTATTACATTAAAATTCACCCACATCCCTTCATAAGTAATTTAATTAATTATATCATGATTGAACCATACACTTATATCCCTTGGCTAATTGAATTTGCTATTTAAACAAATAAATAGATAATTATCCACTCACACTCCACATATATCCTTTTCATTATCCAGCTCACTCAGGTTGAACAAGATCACTCCACTCTAGTTCTAAAACTTTACAAAGGTGGAAGCAACAATATGCACGTATAACCACCTTCTCAAATAAAATCAAAATCCAACTAAATATTCATTTCCCCTTAAATGAATATTCAAACCATCCAAATACACAAACCAAATCAACTTGATAATTCAAGAAAATGCATTCATTTCCCTACAAATCATTTAAACCTTGATCCAAAATCCATTTCCTCTCCTTCAGCTATAAATATGAGGCTCAATCCTTCACAATTCATCCTTGGAAGCTTTAAGCATTTGTAACAAAAATATGCTCATTTTCTATTCAAATTTTCATACTGAAAGTTTATCCTCATGATCAATCATTCCTCTTCCATTTGGAGACAATATTGGAACATCCACAATAAAAACATCCCAAGAGATCAAAAATGTAGTAACACTTCATCTATCTCATCTGATGTTGTAAGAAGATTTAAAGGAAGGTTTGCGTATGTTTATTTACATATTTCTTCATTGCTTTTAGTTTTCCTTGTTTATAGATATTACCATAAGTGATATTACCATAGATAAAAAAGTAAAGCATTATCATAAAATCAAATTATTGTCATTATTTATTGTGATTTTCAATGTTATGTATCCATATCATCATACGAAAAAATGAAACATTATTATCATTTATTGTGATTTTATGAAGTTCTATTATTTGGTGATTTGGGTTTCTTTTTTCACACAATAATTAGTGTTTTATCATTTCCTATATGTTTTAAGGTTGAATCAATTTGGAATATTATTAGGGTTTGCGGTTTTGTTCAATGTAGTTAGCTCAATAATGGTCAAACACTAATTTTGAACTAGTTAGTGGGTAAGGCTTTGGATTGATTTTTATATCTCAATTTTTTTGTGATTTTATTTTTACTTATGAGGGCCACATTTGACGAGCAAACACAATAGAACAAAAGAAGTGATATAGGCATAATCAATTCCTCTATTAAAAAAATGTTATAGAATTAGCATTACATACTTGAATTCTATCTCTCTTAAGAAAATTGGGAATTTCATCTATGGAAAAATCATAGAGCACATATTTAATTAACTATTTTTTCAAAAAAATAGTAAAAATCTTGCCATCAATTCAAAATTGTGTCTTGAATTATTTGTAACTTCACACATATGCCAACGTTTCATTTCTGTTATAAACATTGTTATCTTAAGCATAGTATGAGTGTATTTTTGTTATGGAATTCTTTATGATATATCTATCTTACTATCAACAATTAATACGATTAAATATTTTGTGGTAGCAAAACTTGGGTTGCTTGTTGGATAATGTTTTACTATTAACATATGGATAGAATTTTTTGGCTTCATTTCAATTATGTTATTTCTACTTTGATTTGGAATTTTTATTTCAGTTCCTAGATGTGAATAAAAATCATACCCTAAACTACATGTTACATTAAAAAAATTATAGGCTATTATAAGTTGTCATCTAAGGAAGTTGTTTGTATATATTTATCGGTGCATATGAAAACTTTAACTCGAGTCCTTTTGTATATATGAACTTAGCGGTTGCAATATGAACTATGTATATACCTATTTTTGTACGTTTTCTAACCATTTCTTTTGTGTAGGGGCTATAAATGCATCTTCCTCTTAACTAGTTGCCTTAAGGGGCTTGTAGGGATTAGGGTATGATTGTACTTGGTCACATAGACTAGAGACTGCTTTTGAGATATCTCTCTATTATTCCATAGTTACCTATCCTTGGCTCATTTCTTCCCTTTATTCACACATTACATTCATCATGTCCACTTATCTTGTTATGATTGCATGTTATTACTCTTGATTTTAGTCACCATGTTACTTTGTCATTTTACTCTATTTATATTTTTACCTCCATCTCACATGTTTTTTTATCTTTTTACCTTAGGGATCCCCCGAGAGGTTGGTGCCATCACCCACGGGTGATGGTGTTAGTTTTAATATTTCCATGGATGATTCCATCCCTCGCAGTATAAATATTACACCACATTTTTGTAAAACCACCACCAAATAATCACTTTTTCCATACATGAAGGAACTTATAGCTCACATTTTTCACACTACTTTTCACCTAATTGTTGTAATTGAATTCTTGGAGCTTACATTTATGAATTTGGGTCATCATAGTGAGTTAGGATTGGATATATTCTTTTGATATTTCCCTTCTCTAACCATAGTGATTCTCTCGGTGTCATTGTGTACGGAGAGGATTTTGCATTAATGGTCAAACACACACACACACACACACGCGCGCGCATGCATTACATGTAAGTATTTTTAACCCATCTTAGTATTTTATCTTACACATGTATGTTGTTTGTTGGTCATTCATTACTATAGACTAGAGTAGATGTATGTTTATTTTTATCTACTTCATTTTCTGATTATATTACCCCCTTATATTTATCCATCCCTTGATTACTATTATTTTGAATCCTAGTAGGATACCTATCTTTATATTACCTATAAGCCCGTGAAACCTATATCTATCCTATGGTTAGGGTCATTATCCTCTAGAATTGTGAAACTAGTGCTACTTGATCACCTCTGTATCTACATCATGTTTCTAGACTTATATTCGATCCATACATTTGAGAACCCAACTAGGAACATGTATTTTTACTAGCATAGTATATAGTGAACCCTACATTAATTTTAATCCATCTATGATTGATTCATCTTCACATTTCATCTCTTATATTCACATTAGGTACTCTTGAATCAAATCTATCATTTTTCTCAACTCCTAGTTTCCCTAGGGTTTAAGATTTAGCAATTTTATAGGAGTTTTATTCCAATTTCCATCTATTACATGCCCTAAATCTAGTTTTCACAACTTTGCCTAGAGCCTCATGTTGCCGTTCCTCCTCTTTGGGTCTCTTTCTAGGATTCTTATTAGCCAACACACTTTCATTCCATATATAACAATTAATGACTATTTTAAAACCCATTGGAATTTTTAATTTATTTTAATAAAATAAAACCTCTTTTTATTTGACATAATCTTTAGTAAAGTTATCGAAAATACAAAAATATTATTTTTAGTAATAATGACATAGTTAGAAATATATACACCTTTACTCAACTTCCTTTGATTTTTTGATTTTTTTGTTCCACACATTAACATTATAAAATACCTCTTTCTATTTCATTAAATTCAAGTTTTATTTGTATAAATGGTTGTTTTGTAATTTTACGATGGTCTCCTTTTATCCAACATAAATTTTGGGTTTACCTTCATTACTGATTTTGGGATCACTCTTATTCATCTCCAATAATAATTTTTTTGTTTATATACTTTATGATCCTATAATCTATTGTATGTTGGGATTTCCTCGACCAAATTGTACACCAATTATCTTATTTTGTATTCACTTCATATGTCATCATCCCTTGTGTAAATCCCTTACACTACTAATCCCACATGCATATCTACTTTTCTAATCTTATGCCATCAATTTTATGTCAATAATTACACGATTGATCTCTTATGGATGATTTTATTATCTCATATACATATCCTTTTCTGACATCATCATCCCTTGTGTGACTCTACATAGTCAATATCGTTGGTACTTGGGGGAAAATACCATGAAGTATATTCAAATGGCCTCAGCTATGTTTCCAACATCATCCAAGAACTATATCATAATATGAATTACATCATTTTTGGATTGGATATCTAGAAATAGTTGCTTGCTACTCATCACAACTGAAGAACCCAAAAATCATCTTCTCATTTCTCATCAATTTTCATCTTCCTTTGCATAAATAATTTCATATATATCTTCCAATTTCATTGTCTTATATGCTCCAACATGACTGATCTCATTTTTGTATGCAACAATAATGAATTTAAATATGGTATAAAATCACACAATTGATCCCAAAAAATATCATCAAAAACCTCATTAATAATGAATATTACACACCTAACAAGGAGGGACAATTAATACATTTTTCTCAAGGCATAGGTCATACGGAAGAGACAATCCTAAAACCTCACTCAAAACCTATTAATCATGAAAAACCTCTCGACAAATGGAGAAACTCCAAATTAATCCCAAAAAAACCTTTAGAAAATAGTAATCCCAAGGCTTATTCCTCTAGTGGACCAAATCCACTAGATATTAATCTCATGATTATTAAGTTGTTGGATCAAATGGCCACTATACAATCTTATACCCCTAATAATATGTTTTATATGCAAAATAAAATATAAAAAAATGGATTCTCAATCATATCACAAGTCCATATAGGTTCTAATAAATAATCGCCACATTCTTTTCCTTTGGGTGTTAATGATAATCCCATCCCTCCTCCTCCATCCAAAATAAGGTTCTTAAAACATTAAAAATGAAATCTTACTCCTTACATAGTTTATACGGATATAGGGGGATATTTCCTACCATTTCTTATGAATGTTTAACTAACCAAACCATATATCTTAAAAATTTGGAAACATCTACAAGGAAAGGATTTTATCCGATTACCTATGCTACAACTAAGCTCCTTGCAAATACCATTATATGATATGCTTTATAATGGTATAATCAACTCCTTTTCACTATGTTATTGATTTATATACTTTAGTCCAAGCCTTACGGAAGGATTTCCAATGGGTACAACCTCCCTAAAAATACATTCCAACAATTCATTAACTGAAAAAATATCCTAATAAATGAGCTCATTATTTCATCAAGTGATGGAAGATCTTATCTAATCAAGAAAAACATCATCTTGATAATCAATATTTTTTTCAAATATTCCTAAAGTCTATTTCTTCTAATCTATAATATAATGTCTGGTCCTTATCCCCACCACGTTTGAAAAGGATATTGATTAGGCTAAATACAATGACTACCATATGTGATAATTCAAACAACCTCCTATGCCATCAAACACACTCAAATAAATGTTTAATTCCATCAAACCTAAAGCCAAATCTAGAGGCACATCTATTACACATTCCTCTTCAAATAAAAAAACTCAAAATTTAATTTCTCATAACCTACACCTCCCAAAAAGATCACGAGGTAAACTATTAAAATTTATTCCCACTCCTTGCATATTTCCTCCTACCGAGCAACCGTAATCTCCCTTCAATCTTGGTCTCTTTTATTGGTGGTATTCCATTGTTATCTTTTCCCATGAGGATTGTAGGGATCTTAAGAAGGATTCCATTAATTTATTCCTTTGAACTAAATTTTAAATTAATTCTATTATCTAAGAATGTTATGAGGAATATCAATCCCTCATGTAATCCCATGAGAACCACCAATCTAGTACCAACCATAAGAAAGAACCTATGAAAAAAATTGTAGGTACTATTGAATGGTCTTATGATAATTAATACCTCCATATGTAATATTTCAACATTTCTAAATTTAAGTATTGACACAATCTCACACATAAGGACCATGTCTATAAACCTAACAAGCCTTCATCTACTAAAAAAATATTATTAACACATTATTGGTGAGAAAAATTGTCGATAGAGTACAATTAGGAGTCTTCACCAATGTTCACGGGCTATGCCCCTCTGAATTGAATGGTGCGGATCCCATTATTGAATGAAAACCAATATAATCCTATCTAAATGTTATGGGTTGGCCAAATAGGGTGGGGATAAAATAGGAACACTCCACCGAACTCATTGGAAAAGTGCATGTACGAGGTATAAGGGAGGAAATTACAACAATGAGGGGTGAAGGAGAGAAATTAGGAAAGGAAGGTTATTGTTGTGAGTAGGCCAATTGCATATTTCACACCAATAACCAAAGTAGTTCATCATTAAATATAGAAGAAAGAAAAAATGAAGCTATCTAGTGAGAAGAACAAACCTAGACACAAAGTTCTTAGATTCATTTATCAAAGATACAAAGCTCTTTCTAGATCACTATGCTTGTAAAGTACATAAGAGAGAAATAGAAGAAACATAAGAAAAGGAGAATGGAAGAAATTTATCTTTTATTTCATGTGCATTGATGACAAAAATTCCAACAACAACAATCCACAATTGCTACAACATAGATGTTATCACAATCTAACATTTTACGATCCTTGGAATGGAGAAGTCATCCCAATTTATAGCAATTTGAATTGACCTCTTGCCCCCAAACATGACTCTTCATGTTCCTATTCCTCTTGTGACATTTCATTTACCATGAGAAGAGACAAATTTAAGTATTTAACTTATTATTTTGAGAAAATTCTTTTACAATTTTGAAAATATGTCACTTAAGTGAATAGGAAAAAATTCAATGATTGTCTTAAAAATAATTAGAAAGGGGGAGAAGGAATATGGAGAAATATAGGATGGAGGAGATGAAGAAAATCCACTCCTTGTGATGATCTAATAGAATGCCTTAATGAAATATAAATGAAGAACTCTGACCCCCTATTCGAAAAAGCCTCCTCCTAAATGGTGAACACTTGTAGCCTTGAACTCTTTTACACCATGAGAAACCTCCTTTTGAATGATAAAAAATTGTAGCCCATCAGGTACATTGAGTGAAGAAGTGAGAAGAACTTGATCACTAGACCACTGTAGATAATGAAGGATGTCCTCACACACTTGAACAAACCATGAAAAGTTGCCACTCCTTTTTGACCAATCATGCATATGAATGAGGAATTGAAACAAATTGCTTGTAAAATGCAACCATGATGATTTTTCCACCTCAAGGACGTTGAAGATAAAAATATGACCATTGATGACCCTTCACAATAATTCATTGAAGAAGAACTCTGATGAAGACCATTTTGAACACCTTTCCTCTTTTGAAAACCCTTGAAATGATGAACCTTCACCACACTACTCAAACACACCGAGAAGAGGAGTGATGAGTACTTGAGAAGTAGACCACATAAAACATTTGGAGATAACTCCCATAATTGATAAAATCCTCTTTATCCTTGAGACACTATCACTACTTCATGATCAATCACACATCAGAGGAATTGGATGCACTTTTGTTCACACAATTGTGATCTTGATTTCACTATGGTGGGACCACTAACGATGAGTGAAACATGAGATAAAAACACTCTGATCATGGAGCAAGGAAAGAAGGATTAAATCAAAATAATTCCTTCCATATTTTTATAATGTTCTCAATGTGAAATGAACTGAAATGACCTTCGGTATAAAACTAACAATTCTCATTTTTTACACTTTTTGCTTGCCGCATCGGGGGATGCGGGAATGAAATTGAAAATAGATAGACGGTATCCCATGAGTACTAACAACATTTTATAATGTGTGAAGGACTGAAATGTGACCACTTTTATCTAATTTCATCCACTTATTATTTTTAGAATGTTTCATATCCATTTAGCCAAATTTTCCATTTTTTTCCAAATTTGTTGCTTTTGCGTTTCTTGGCCATGAGGGAGTGAAATGGGGAGTTTGAATGGACATTTTTCTTAGAATTTTTATTTTTAGTATGCGTTACATAGATAATTACTAAAATTATAAAGTGGTCTTCCCGGTGTTGAATTCTAACGAAACCACTTGCAGAAGTTTACATAATTCATTTCGAAGCTCTGCTGCAATTTTCGCTAGATTCCGCCCAATAGAACCCTAGGAAGTGATGAGGTACCTCGCTACCCTTTAAATTTTGTGACATGGTATCCATTATTAGGTACCTAATATTTTTATAAAGTGTTCTTTCCCACCTCGGATTGTGACTAAATTGGCTTCACTGGAATAGGTTTTTCTTCTGGACTTTGTGTTCAAAATTTTAGCTCGACCTATATATCGGAATGATGGGAAATTGAAGGAATGGAAGATAGGGAAAAAGGATTTTTACACCATAAAAATATAGGTCATCATTTAATATTTTGTCACTTTCTCCTTGAAGGCGTTTGGAAAGATGAAGTTTTCAAAAATCTCACCTCGATCCGTTTACCGAATTATGAGATATGAACTTTTCTTCGATCTAGGGCACATAGTCATTCTGACAAAAACATGAACATGGAGCTTTGGAAAATTGAAAATTTATGAATATTTTTCTACTGTGATCATGTGGATCATGGAGGGAGGAATGGAGGAAGAACAATGGAGGAGAAAAATATGGAAAAATTTGGCGAGTTTCTAGGTGGATTTTGAGCATTCAAAGGTGGAGGTTTGAAAAAAATAACTTCTAGATTTTTATTTCTTCATGGGGGAGGGGGAAATTTTTTTGTCCCCATTGTCCCCTTGGAAAAGGGATGAAATTTTAAAAAAATTCCCTATCCCTATGAGGTTAAGTGGCGGACATGCATTTCACGAGCGGGGTTTGAAAATTAGCAAAAGGGCTTACCGAGGCTTCAAAGGGTCATGTGATGGGTCCATAAGGTCAAATGGGGGAGGGGTGAATTATTTTTTCCCATTTTTACCATTTAAAAATGGATAATAGGGACACAAAAATTTTCCTCATCCTCATGCTTGACATGTGGCACTGGAAAAATCTTCTAACTATGAGAGCGTCCTTGAGAGAGAGCTTGAAAATGAAGTTACCAGAGCTCTAGGAGGTATTTTTGGGAACTTATTTATATTATTTTGACTGAAAAAACATTTTGATAATAATTGGATGGGTCCCATGAATTAATTTTTCCTAAAAAACCCTAAAAATAGCATTTTTCTTGGGACTGCAAGGTCTGCTGCCAAAAATGGATTGTGAAGAAAACAAACTTGGTCTTGTGACAAATCTGAAAATACCATCATGTAAGGAATTGAATTAGATTTAAAATGGTATCTTTTTTTACCTATAAATCATTCTAGATCTCATGGAATCATCTTCTGAATCTCAGGTGCTTTTTTGAACTATGAACTCCACCTTCAAAAACTCACTTTCTCTGAACTTACTCCTAAACTGCAAAATATTCCCTAAATATTCCTAAACCACTTGAAATATGATATTAGATCCTTGATACCACTACTTGATGAATTTATGCCTTTAACTCTACTCTGAATAATGTACACCTGTCTTAGAAAGGCTAAAAATAGCCATTTCTAAGTCCACTAAAAATTTGCCTCGAGAGACACTGTCTCGGAAGAATCTCATGAACTTGTTTCCATATTTACAACACATGGAAAAGGTCATTACAAAACATGAGAGAAATAAAAGGATTTATATAGGCCTGAAAAGTAATGAAATGATCTCGGAAGAGTGTCGGGAAGATTTACAAACTAAAATTTGACATTGGGGTCTCATTGTCGATTGTGAGCTCCTTCACCTTCAAAAACTCACTTTCATTGAACTTGATCCTAAACCTCCAAATATTACCTAAATCTTCCAAAACCAATTTCAATATTATATTATCTCCTTTATAATAATACCTGATGAATTTATGTTGTCAAATATGCTCCGGAAGATGTACGCCTACCTTAGAAAGGCTATAAATAGCCATTTTTAAGTCCACCGAAAAATGGCCTCGAGAGACACTTGTCTCGGAAGAATCTTGTGAACCTGTTTCCATATTTTAAAAACATGAGAAAGGTAATTAAAACACATGATATCACTAAAAGGATTGGGATAGGCCTGACACAAGGGATGAACTAATTTGGAAGAGTTTCGAGGAAGGTTTACAATCCAAAATTTGACACTGGGGTCCATTGTCATGCTTGAAAATTTGAAATTTTCATGTTGCACATTTGCATGACAACACACATCCCATGAAAAATTCAAGGATTATATTGTTCCATCAATTGAGCCTCTTTTGAAAATATCTCTTCCCTCAAATTCACAATATTTTAATTTTATAGCCATTGCATCTCCTAAGGATTATGTGATTAATGATGAAATATTATTTCGTGTTGACAATCCTACCATTCTTATTAGTGGAATCATTCATGATGCCTAAGTAAGAAGAGTATTGGTGTATGAATATTGGGTATTAATTTCGTGTATTTATCTCTCATTCAAAACCTTGGATTTTCCGTTGATGACTTTAAACATACATGATTAATTTTTCATGAATTTAACAAAACCCCTTATTTATATCTATAACCCTATTACCATAGGACCTAAGACCATCTACACTAATATCATGGTTCTTGACCAAATTTTTCTTATAATATTATATTAGGAAGGCCTTAGACACACCAAATGTGCATAGTTTCATCATTTGCGTACCAATTCCGTAAATGTATTTATAACAATAAATGGTGTAAGAATAATATTGATACTAACCCATGGAACATGCATGTACCCTTCCCCCAATTATCCATTCCACATTCTTACTATTCCTACAATACATATTGTTCCATATCCAAATTTCTCTAACTACAACTTGAGCTCAATGTCACTCTTTTCGACTTAGATGATGATGATGATGATCCAAATGAACTACAAAACACAGTTAACAAAACCACTACCACAATCCATCACCGATCAAATTACTCTAATTATTTTATCTCGGAGTAGTTTCTTATCATATTAGAATCTGAGGAGATTTCATATACTACATCCAAAACCTCCTACAATATTAACAAGGATATCTTAAAATATCATAAATTCAAGATTTCCAAATTATTTTATGATCATCCAAATATTTCTCCTTGCTCTTGTAGTAAATGGGGAATTTATTCCAAATATTATCATTTCGATACTATTACCTCTAATTACACTAACATACCTACATGTACCATTGTACACTCTAATGATGAGTATTACATTATGTCACAAGAACAATCTAGACATCTCAATCTATTCCATTATAAGAACATCTTGGATAGAATGAATACCTTTAGCTACACTACCACCATGATTGACACTTCTTAGGGGGCATGTCATGATGGAACCTATTTTACTGAAACCATATTTTGGGGAACCACATGGTTCCCACCTTTCATTAAAAAAATTCAAGTCCAATATATATTCAAAGAATAATACTCTTTAAGATCATTCTACAAATTAACTACTTTAACAACCTACTATTTTACTCTAGTTCATCTCGCTTGGGTTTATCCTTCCCTCTTGGTTTTATATGAACATTTTTTCTACCTTGTATACTTTGGTAATTTATCTATTTCTTTGAGCCCACTAAATCCATGGTATATTTCCTTAGTTAACACCTTTTTATCAAACTTTAGTATCCTTATAACACATACCCATTAGTTTTTTTACGCTTTTCAACATTACTATCCACCATCGGGATATCATCCCTCATATGGCCTCCTAGCTAGGTGATTTATGTATTAATTTATTAATTATATTCTAATGTTACTTTTCATGGTTTCAAGAAGCTATTGCACCCACCACAAGACAGGTTAAAGGACACTAACAAGTAAGTATGAGGTAGGTATATTTCATTTAGTGGAGTTTCATTTATTTCTTTATAACACTTTCATTACTGCTTTACTTTCAACATTTACTTTCAATTTTACATAGTGTATCATTACCATCTCATGTTTCACTATGGTCTCATGCAATGATATTCGGTTAGAGCATATGTCTATACCTCATTTTTTATGTTTTCTAACCTTTTCTTTTGTGTGGGGATATTTGTAGACATCAAATCCCACACTTAGTACTACATTACTATGTCAACAAGTATGATGTTTTTTTTTTTTATTAGGGCAAATAGTTTTGAAGGGACTATACCCTGTATACAAAAGGGCTCAAAAGCCAGATAGTAAAGGTGAGAGAAACAGCCCAGAGAAGGGAAAAACTGTCAACCAAAGAGGGCTCAACAACCAAATATTACAATATAAGTGAAAAAAGGATCTAAACGTACAATGATCCAAAAAGAAGTAGGAAAGATAAAAAAGAAACCAAAAGAGTAACAACATATATAACAAGTATGATGTTATATAAATGGTTCTTGAGTGAAAAAAAAGTATTCACTAGTAACAAATCCCCTATCTTTCCCTTTCGTTTTAATTATTTTCTTTTGTATTTCTCTTTATATCTCATGTCACTTCTTATGAATTTGTCACTCCCACACTTCTTTATGGTCAGGTCATAGGTATCTTTGTATATTAGTATTTTTACATTTTTCATCATTTCTCTAGGACACTAGCGCTAGTTGCTTGTGTCTAGATCTGGGCGCTCCTGTCTTGATTATTTCTTATTTTTATCTTGACATTTATGGTCAGTATTTTTAGTTATCTTACTCTTATCCCGAGGTCCTAGTTGGCATGTCATGTTACTAGTGTTGAAATTTAAACAAGAGATCCCTATAAATACACATCATATATAGCATTATTAGGGGTTGACAACTATCAAGGGATATTTACATACAAATGGATAATAAATTTGGTTTAGGTTACATAGTAAAGATAAGATATTAAACACTCAATACTCTAATTGATTCATATAGGATATGTAACTCCTATAAATAAGGAGTTTAAACCAAATACAACAATCTTCCCTATTTTATCTCAACTACAAAACTATCCATATTTCCTAAATACGTGAGTTGTTTTAACAACTCAACAACTCACATTATTATAAAAAACACAATGTATACACTAATAAAATATGAATTCCCAAAATTCCCCCCTTGGTGCGAACATGGGAAGAAAGCACATCGAATAATTGGAAACATAATCATATGCCTCTACATACTTTTAGGCCTACATTTTGTTGGCTTGGATCTTTCTGCACATGACCTATCCACTTCACCACAGTGAATCCATTATTGGATGATCACACTTCCACCAATACACCTACATATACGAACTCAACAGTTTCCACTTTCACTTCCAGTGAATTATCTTTCACCGGCCAATCGATGAAGAAGTCCGATAGTCAAATAATCTTAGCAATCAGAGAGGATCACTCTAGTTCAGCTTCCCTCCTATACAATCTGTTCTCAAAATCCAAAATTCACATTCTCCTCATTTCAATCATAATATGGGAAGGAAATCACACACCACACAATTGAAATATTATATAAAAATGTGCCACTAGTATTGTATGCGACCTTATCGTTGGTGACTAATGAGAGGCACATATTTCCATCCATCATCTCTTTCCCTCCAACCTCTAGTTAATGTTGTTTCCTACTCAACTAATAAATATATATAGCTCAATTATTTCCACATTATTTTAATTTTAACCTCCCCTTAATGTGGAAACATTTATTCTCTAGGACGTCGGGTTACACAGAAAATGTGTCTATAAAGCATTTGTTTTACAATTTTTGACTCTTGAATTTTTATGATGACGATACTATATAACTAAAAATCTTAACAATGACAATACCGACTATAAAAAACAAAATATAATGTATTTTTTTGACCACTTAAAAAGGAGAATAAAAGAAAAATTGTAAAATAAAACTAATAAAATTATTTACCAACCACTCATATGGTGACATAGGATGAACTGATGAATTGAATCTTCTTTCCTTTTTGTCACAATTTTATTTGTAGAATATATATGGATGAATACGTGCCCTTACACAAATTTATCATTACCAACATCCAAACACAATTAATCATATTTTTCCTTGGCACATGTGACGTTGTGTGGAAGGATATCAACTAGACATTCAAATTACAACCACAACCTCCTTTTATAGTGTAAAACACCTCTACATTTACACTAGGATCTAGTATGAATGAAACAATTATTCAACACTTTTTGGGTGATTAAAAATCAAATAACAAAGTTTTCATGCTTTGAATAGAACTGAGATCCTTCAAAACATTCAAACGCATGGATATAGAGATAAGATTCCAAGGATCTCATATATGTCACTATACAAGAATAAAATCTCCCACATAATTTTATCCAAAGAAATATGATTGTATTGAATCTTGCAGAGAAGTTAAGATCCATTGGATGGAATTAATGTTAAGCTTTCTGAATCAATATTCAAACAAAAAAATAGATCCGGGTTAATGTTGAACATAGAGGTATATCCACGATGCACCGGAGATATTATATATGTGAAGGTATTTTCTAATAAGATCATGGAGAGTCAATCAAAGATTTGATTGTTGGTTTCATCAATGTAAAATTTTGTATAAGCTCCAATGGATCACAAACCTCTAAGGTTGTCAATCACAACCACACTAACTCTTTAATAACTACAAATGTGATATTGTTAAAAGTGCGTAAATGAGCAATAATTTACTAAATCAGCCTTGATAATAACAATCTTAAATAGTCTCTGAAAAATACTTCTCAAATAATAATTTCACGATTAATAGGAAATGAAAATGTCCAAATTCCCTTTTAAATCAATCTATACATAACATAATCCTGCTTTGATACCAAATAATAAATTTGGTTCGGGTTGTACAATAAATATCAGATATTAAATAATCAATACTCTAATATATTCACACGGGATCTGTAACTCCTATAAATAAGGTGTTTAAACAAAAACAAAAATCTTTCCTATTTTAGCTCAACTACAAAACTATCCATATTTCCTAAATACATGAGTTGTTTTAACAACTCAATAACTCGCATTATTATCACAACCAAAATGTACACACTAATAACACATAAATTCCTAACAATGGATTGCATTCTTTGGGATTCTTATATTTGCATACACTACATAGGAGGGGTTTCTTTTGTTCCATCCACACATTTTTCATTTTATCTAGCCATAACCCATTATCTTGGTGTCATTGGCGCAAGAGGGAAACCTAATGACACTATTACACACACAATCACATATAACTACATTTGGTTTGAGATGTAGTGCAGATCTTGGTTGTAATTTCAATTGTTTAACAAATGAGGACAAATACTGGACCCTCATTTTAAATATGTTTTTAGGATTTGATGTAGTTTGAGGGTTATTATCTTGCAGATTACAAGTGACATCTTTGGGAGTTATACAACATACTAGCGATATAAATTGAAGATCAACGATAACCTTGTGACCCTACATAAATCAATTACTAAGGTTATGAGAAAACTATGGCACCCAGATAGGTATCCTAATGTCGAGGCGCCATAATACCATCACAGCGCTCTAGTCCAACCACATTCGACATCTCTACAATTTTTGTGTGGTATTGTTAAAGTTTGTTATCTTTATTTACTAGTATTCCAACATCCGACACTTTGTGGGATTTTGGAAAATATCAGCTAAGTCATTCTTACTTCATTATTACACTTATGGTTTCTATTTTATTAGCTTATATACTTTTGTTGTAGTATTTTTTAATCATTTGTGACAATGTAATTTAAATTTAACATCTATATTTTGTTAAATCATTTGGTGAACCTATTCATAGCCGAAATCATTTTCCTAGGGTACTCATGGCTAAGAATCAATCTTCTTCTCCTATGAAAGCTATGTCTCATAAAAGTGTGAACCCTATCCTTGATGATGACAATGTTTAAGCTGAGCTTATTACTTTTTATCATTGTGCTCAAAATGATAAATAAATTCAAAGCGATATCCTCACTTGCTAAAGTCAAATTCCCTCTACTACTCCTAATGACTATGGTCTTTGTAGTTACACTTGAAAAAAATTCATGCGATTCTCTCCTTACTATTCCATAGGATCTCATGTTATTGTAGATTATTCTCCTGCTATTGACACATATGTTAATGTTATAGATTATATTCTTGGTGATATATTTACTCCTATAGATACAAACAATTGTATTTTTGAAAATGTAAATGCACATGTACATGATATTTTTTCTACTCATAGTCAAGATGAGTTTAATGTTTTATCTCATAATATTTCTAGTGATTGTAATGATGTATCTCATGCTAGCTCTTCTAATTATTTATATGTTGATGATAGTTTAGAAGAATTTATTGCTTGCAAAAAATTAGCTGATAATGACATAGATTCCATTTCTGATCATGAGCATATTAGTCAAGATGTTCCTTCTTTCCATACTATTGAATGTGAATTTTCTACCCCGCTTTCTTCTACTTTTGAGATTACTTCCAATGTCATGCATGATGATTCTCCTCCTCTCATTTTCACTCCTGAGTATGCATCTAGTGTTTCTATTGAGCCTCCATGATCTTCACCTTCTATTAATATTTTTCTATCAACGCACCTCTCATAGTCTCGTTGGAGGCCCCACCTTACACTCATCTTGAGTCTCCATCTTCTACACCTCCTTATAGATCAACTATTCCTTCTTAAGTTCCAGTGATAACTCACAATGGAAAGGTTAAATCACTGAATGTGACTCTTATTTCACCTACCATCCCACCATATGATATCTTATCACTCATGCATATTTTTGGCCAATTACAATCTCAGGTCTAATCTCTCACTCTAGAAAGAAAATCCTACTATGCATCTATTGATAACAATTCTCTTCATGACAATCCTATTCCTAAGAAAATTCATAATTCAGATTTTCCTAAGGATTTTTCATGCCTACTTTCACTTGCTTCGATGGAATAGGAAATCCTTACTTACATCTCAAGAATTATCATCTAGCTATGGATTCCTATTCTAATGATAGATTACTACTCAAATCCTTTCACCATAGCCTTATCGATGATGCTCTCCAATGGTATACACATTTACCTTTTGGGTCTATTAGCACATATTATGACATGGAAGACACTTTTCTTAGGATATTCATGCTTAACAATGGTCCTAGAATCACTCATGATCACTTGCCTAGCCTACATCAAGGAAATATTAAACCTATATTAGACTACATCTTACGCTTCAATTCTTGCATGCATCAATTATTATTTCAGCTAGTTGATTTAGAAAATCAATTTATCTTTTGTTGAGGCTTGATTCCTACATTTAAAGAACAACTGTAATATGATGCATGTGAATCATTTACACTTTTATGCTATATTGCTATTGATATAGAAAAAGATTTCAATGTTGCACGTGTTATAGATTCCCCCTCTATTGTTATTACTTCTTCTTCTAAGGCTTATTATCCACTTCCATTGGTTGAGAATTTTCCTAGGTCTCCATCTCATCTGCTGCATCAACATCCTCCATATCCTCCCACCAAGTAGGTCTCCGCAAAAGACTCCTTCCACCCCTTCTCATGAACCATTGAAACTTTTACATCTTTATCGAGCATCATGATGTGCTACATAATTTACTAGATAAAAATTTAACTCACTAGTCATATAATCAACACCATCCTCCTCATCATTTACATCTCCAACGTGATCATCCATATTGTAATTTTCACTACATTAATGGCCATCCAGACAATGATTGTTGTTCTCGATAGGATAAATTACAACAACTCGAAGATCAAGGTGTCATTGTCTTTACCCCTTGCTCTTATGAGCGATATTTGTCTCATATTCTAAATAAACATACTTCCATTTCAGTTCACTTGTCTCCATCACCTACTTCTAAGGTCATTTCTCATCCACTACCTAAGGTCATTCTTCATTCACGTCCTCCACCTATTTCACCCACTACTGCACCATATCATCTAATGCATGATGTTGCTTATTCTCATTGGCTTCCTAAGTTTTTGACATCTCCATTAATTTCTACCAAATCTCCATTCATTGTTGCTAATTTTCCAGACATTCAGTTTGGTTCTTACACTCATGTTGCTACCATTTTACATGCTTCCATTGTGCCTTGTCGGCATCTCCATCTTTGGTAGGTGATCTTTTGTCTGCTCATCTCATTTCTTGATAATGCACTCACATTATTAAGGTTCTTACATGACTATTAAGGGATATATACAATAAGAACCTCACTATCTATGTGTTGTGCTTCATGTTCTATCTTTCTTGCATGTACTATCACACCATTTCCGATGATGAAATCTTGTTCGATGGTTCATTATTGATTGTTTAGGGGTATTATATAAACGAATCTCATTCTCTTTTCTTACACATATGTTAGGGGCATCGCTCAACTTCTCCCCCTCTTCATCACATTTAAGCACAACTTTATACATTATTTAAAACCATGTTTAGTCATATATCATTTTACTACCATTATTCTCCTATGATTAATTCATTCTATCGTTATCATACATCTATCTTATATATATATATATATATATATATATATATATATATATATCATCATCATTTATTTTATATATCATCATCTATTATGCAAGACAAATCACAAATCAACATCTACAACCACACATCAACAATCAATATAGGAACAACCATTATTACATTACACGTCAATAACACAAATGGAACAACACCAAAAACATCCATTTATATATATATATATATATATATATATATAAAATCATATAGTTTCAAAATATAATCGTTGAAAGCCCCCATGCCTCGATACTTCATATATAATCTATCACCAATGCATCATACATCATCATCACTATCACTATATACAATCGTGGGAGCTCTAGAACTAGATGATTCTTCACTCAATCTACATCATTGATCATGACTTCAATATCACTCTAAACGACTCTATTCCAAAGTAATGTATGTTGTATGTGCTACATACTAGTGCTACAAAACCATAAATCTAGAAAATATATCATGATCCAAAGCTTTTCCTTCTATGTTGTCTCTCACTCACTTCATCTTTAGTCATGTCTCATCACGTTCACCCAATAGGATAATATATGTGGCCTCTGATACTGCCTTAGGCTTAAATAAATGGGCCTACTAGTCAAAAATTACATGCCCTCACTCCAATAGCCTACCTCCTGGGAGAACATCCAGAGGTACATTATGTGTCGAGTGTGTGGATCAAGGGATCAAAAATCAATGTCCAATACGTGTCACATACAACAACACAACAATGCATTCATCAATACGCATACCACAATATAAAACCAAAAAAAAATCATGCATAATAATAAACTATACTCATGTTCGGTTCGTGCCGAGTCTTCCAACATCTCCATTGAGGCGAGAGCCTCTCCTCCTCCTCTTAGTGGCCCACTTGCCACATCTACCATCACATGAAACAAAAACACCCACTTATGGCTATCCCGCTAATCATTATATTCCCGAGTACAACCTACATCATCCACATATATCATCTCAATGGTTGCATTCATCTCATCCGGACCTATATACACTAGATGTGCTCCTGTCGAGCTTGGTCTTATACTTGGCCACCTTGATGCTCTAATGGCCCTCACCCATACATATTACTCTAGGGTCACATCTTGAGCCATGCCAAACTACCTCGATACTCATTCTTCCTAACATAGCTCAACCACCCTAGGAAAGTGATCCTCCAATCACATATTACGATAAACACATCTCAACTCAACTACGTCCTTCACCCATCCACCATACTCTCTATATGGACTCCATATCATAGCCTCTAGACCTATCTAATCTAGCATGGATCTATAGGTTCTAGTTTCCATCTGCCTAATCTAAATTCCTACCCATCTCGTAGTAAATATCTTTGGTCTAGCACACTCTGTGTGTGGCCCACCAAGTGGCCTTACTATAGCAATATAATCATAAGCCCATACATGTAGTGATGTGGTGGCTCTAAAACCACCCCCATGCTCCTCATGTGTAAACTTGTATAAGTGGTCCAATACACATCTCACCTAAACAAGCCTCATATTGTGCTCCTTGATACACTGACATATATAATGCATCTTATACAAGATATGTACACCACCACCCTCTACTACCACTAACGAAGAAATCACCATTGCGATTAAATTCCATAATCATAGAAAAATTGGTCTCAAAATGGCATCCAAGCTAATATGGATCTCCGTCTATACCCATGTCCCTATGAAATACCTCTTGGATGCCCACATCTATGTCGTAACATCCTCCACTA
The DNA here is from genome assembly GCA_018340775.1 of Taxus wallichiana var. yunnanensis. Classification (NCBI taxonomy): domain Eukaryota; kingdom Viridiplantae; phylum Streptophyta; class Pinopsida; order Cupressales; family Taxaceae; genus Taxus; species Taxus wallichiana. The sequence goes on from CM031236.1 coordinate 302,263,813, forward strand.
CTATAACTTGTACCATCTTCCCAACTACTAGCAATCACAATATGTGATAAACATCCTCCTAGGTCATAATCATATCTCTTGGAGGAAACCATAATGTGCACGTATATACACACCATCTCTTGCATAATGTTGTAATCATGGGAATTTTATAGTACACCTCCCCCAATCTCGTTATGTGCAACAACCCAACATGGTATATAACATCCCAATCACCAACGAAAAACCCTAAATTCAATAGCTTACTCAAGTTTCAACCTCCACGGAACTCCCTTGAATGGATATCTCACCGTACAACAAAAATAAAACCAAAATATCAATATTAGCACCTCATATCAGTCCAAAACAAATTACAAACATCACATATATGCATCAGATTATCAAAACTTCACAATGCACATGTGATCAACTCTCGTGGGACTATAGTTCCCGGAGTAGGACTCAGTGCACGGAGCAAGACCCTAGCACCTAGAACTAAGCGTTATTGTCCCAAAGGATGTTTGCACCTTGACCGCTACCACCCAAGTCTAAACCGCCCAAAAACAAAATAACACAAATTTTATAAAAATAAAAAAACTAGACATATTTCATCCAAAGTTTCAAAATCCTCATACGTACTAGCTCATCGGTTGTCTACGCTATCATGGCCTCTCCCACCCTCTTGAACCTAGTCATCCTCCCCGCTCTAATATGGGGAATCTTCACAAGTCCAAATCTCAATTTTCAAATCAATCAAAAATGAAGTGATTATTCAATTTTAGCTCCTACTATATATAGTAACCTTCAATTTTTCACTTACTATGGTTCCTATTTTTTCTCACCTCTCAAACTAATACATGACATACGGTTTCACTCATATCTTAAGCCTTACTACTCCATTTTCATCCTCGTTTATTGGTTATATTTTATTCTTGGATACACACAACAAACCTAGGCAGTCATGGGATAAATCCCCTTCATTTAATGGTGAATCTCTTATGTAAGATGTTTATCTATTATAGGAATTTATCCAATTTATACGCAACCTAAATTATTTTTCTGGGGTAACCACGAAGCTCATGAACCATAGATAAATAACTTTGCAGAAAGTAAGTAGTTGTGTTTAGAAGTTGTGTAGAAAATAAGTGAAATGAATATATAATAGAGATGGTAGAAGTGAAGAAATAAGAGAATTTACTTTATAATAAGTAGATTCCAGAGCTTATTGCAGCTGCACAAAATAGATAAACATTTAAGAGGTTTCATAATCTTCAACAAATGAAAAGAAATGAATTCAGATTTAGATTTAAGATAACACAAATTTTACCATTAAATCCTCACAAAATGCACAGCAATACCTCTCAGACACAAAGTTCTTCAAAAATCCACCTTCTTATTCAATTCCAACTAATTTCATATAATGAACATTCAATAATATCAACACAAAGTTTGAAATCTTTAAATTCACGCACAAAAATTATAATAGCTTACGCCAAAAAAATTCCTCTTCTTAGCCTGTAGGCTCCCTCCTATATTTATAGTATCTAGAAAGATAGTACAAATAAGAGACATTAATTATTCCTTCCCATATGTTTAACTATAAATCTAAAATTAGTTGAGAATATTTCTCCTTGAATTTCTCTTTTCTTGGCACGCAAAGGCTAAGGTGTGGTATTTGAAAGTTCTATAATTTAAATCAAAATCAACTACTTTGCATGCAGTGCTAACTATTTTTAAGTAATTGAATTTTTCAAAATAACTTGAAGTAATGGATTTCAACTAAATTACTTAAGTTTTGTAGTTAAAGATTGACTACTCGAGACTACATTGTTTAGAGAAATAAGATAGAAGAGAAGAAGAAAGAAGAAAGAGAAGAAGTCACTCAAGCTGATGGACTTTAGTCTTTCTCTTTTCCCACTACTTATCATAATGATCTAACATATATTGTACAATTTTTTCATTTGCTTTAGCAATAGCTTGCATTTATGTTTTGAACCCGAGGAGTTTTTTTCCAAGATATTCCTAAATTCTTTTATCTTTACCAAATTAGGTTCAATATTTTTAACATCACGGTGAAGCTTCATCAATTTCTCAATTGAATAATAAGTAAAAGGAGTAATGGCTCTATCAATTCTTATATAACATGTGGTCTTTTCCAAGTGTAATATTGGTTAGATATGTAAACTTGTCCTTTCAATGTCCTGGGAGTGGAGGAGAGGGAGGCGGGAGAATGAGTTTGAAATCTAAAATTGAGTGGAATCTTGGAGATGGGGATGGAGATTTAGATGAATGAGGTGGATATAGAGAAGGTAAGCATGGAGACAGGGGATAGAGAAGGGACACATAAACATGTGTAGATTTAGGAAGAAGAGAGCCCTAGACCCATGTGGGTAGGGGTGGTCTCTATGCAAATCCCATGAGTTGAAATAGAGACCACCTAAGTAAAATTCACACATCAAATATATGAAAGCGGGCACCATTTTGTGGTTTCAAATGATATCATATATAGAGAAATGCAGAGAAAAAAATTAACCTTGATCGGAAAATTTCATGGGCCACGACCCAATGTGGATGTGATAAGAAGATGGGCATGGAGAAAATGGCAACCGAAAGGTAACATGGAAATTTATCTACTAACTAAAGGTTTTTTCCTTTTCCATTTAAATAACATGGAATATTGTAATTGTGTTCTAGTGGGAGGACCCTAGTTTTAAGGATCCATGGGCATGTTTCTAAAAAGGTGGACCCCAAGCTTTGACGCAGATAGAGAAAATATAAATGTCATGCCCTTATGGGTCAAATTCCTAGGATTACCCCTAGATTTAAGGGAAGAAGAGTTTTTAACTATTGTTGCAAAATATTTAGGCTCATTGGTGGCCATTAATGAAGAAATGAAAACCATTACTAGACTAGCCTTTTCTAGACTACACATTTATGTGGATCTTGACAAAGAACTACTTGAAGAATTCACCATTCATTTGAAGATAGGTAGCTGGAAGAGATAGAGGAAGAGGATGAAATATAGAAGAAAGATGAAGATTCATTTAAAATGGTTCATGAATAATCAAGAGAAGAAAAAGAGTAGAGATAAGAAGAAATACATCAAGATCAAGAAAAGGAAACAACAATAGAAGACAAAGAAGGATTGGAAACAATTCCACATGAAGAAAAAAACCCATGGAAAAGATCAAGTCAAGAAGTGTGAGGAAATTAATATCATTGTGACCCCTATAAAGGGGAAAAATAAGATTCAATAAGTGTCATCCTTTAGGACTCCTAAGTAATCCAAAGAAGATGTAGGAGGTTGCGCCACTAGAGGAAAAAAATCAATAAAAGAGGATGTTGGCCAGGTAAAATATTACCTATGTATTAAAGGCGCATATAATAGTGGTGCAAAAGAAGTGGGCACGTGGATAGGCACGTAAGGTTGACATATTTTCACCGAGAGGTTTCGTGCCCGAGAAGAAAAAGTTTGGGACTTAGCCATCTTGACATACATGGGATCAAAATAGGATGAAGTGTAGAGAACATAAGGATAAGAACAAGAAGACTTCTCACCTAAGGAAAATCTATTATTAGATAAAGTGAAAGATTAAGAGATATGTAGTGGTAGAGCTAATAACATGATTGGATCTAGAGTTAATTATAGATAATTTACTATTAGGCAAAGCTTGTATGTTTATTTAGATATCTTTGTAAACAACGCATGGCTATTTTGAGCATGCGACCTATTTTGAGAGTGCATGGGTGGTGAAGGGAAATTCCCCACCCCTATATATATGTATTGGTTTACATAGTTTTGGTATCACTGGATGTAATAGAGTTATGTTGTTGGTATATTTATGTGGATGAATTTGTGATGATACTTATGGTGTATTCAGCTTCTGTGCTTTGTCATGATTTAATATAATGGATCATTATGGATGGATATTGATTGTTGATGTCTCTATTCATGGTACTTGTATGGTGGATCTGATCTTAATTGTTATTTAAACCTTTATGTTATTATTATGTGTGTTTTTAAATTGAGCTCATGGATCTGGTTATTATGCTGAAATATATACTTTGATTGTGGTTATTATGAACATGCATGCTAACACCCTAGTAAGACAATAACAAAGAGGGACCTAGTACCTTTGCATTATTCATGTGAGAGATCAAATTCATCTGGATGAAGTACCAGCACATCTAGGGTTTTGAGTGGGAAAATAAGACTACATTTTAGTTCCATTTTCGAGACATCTTTTTGAACTGATTACCACAATGTTTTATGATGATGGAGTATCGGTTAACTCTTGCAGCCATTGAAGATTGGCTAATTGAAGGACAAGATCAGCCATGAATATATGGTTTTATACCTGATTTCAATGCATGCATGTGGGTTGAAGAACATATTTATCATGAGATTTATGAGATGTTCTTTTTCTTCCCAATAGAGTTGTATGAGTGGTTGTATGCATACACATAAAATAAAAATTGGAGTTATAGACCAATGATTTGGACACGGAAGAGTACTAGGCTTTATTTGATGTAGATGAACCTTAGGTGTGTGTTGTAGATAAATTGTGGGATGGTGTTGTGCGCAAATATACTTTTGAGTAAGTTGTGTCTACATATTCTTATCCGAAAGTTACTTAGTTTTAATTCTTGTGTGAGCATCGAGGATCTTGCATCTATGTTATTCCTTTCATAATTAAGATCTTGATGGTGGTGTTGAATTTAGAGAACCTATGGCTGGTAAAACATCCCACCACACACAGAGGTAGGAGCATGTGTGGTGAAAGATGGTAGACCTTTTGGAAAAATGACAGAGGGAAGAAAGGTAGCTTAAGTATAATGAAGTGTGGGAGATAGAATTGGTGAAGAAGCACAATATTTAGGAGTTTGTGGAGTTGTGTATGATGATGTCTCAAGAAGGATTTGAGGTTCACATGGAATACATTGAGCTAGAGCATCAAGATCTCCCCCAATTAGGAAAGTCTAGTAGAGAATCCCCTTCTTCTTCTCGATGAAAGTGAGTTAGAGGGGGAAAGATTAAGGATCGTATGTGTTCATCTGATCCCACATGTTGACCTATTCCATGCACCTAGTGTTCCAATTCCAGAAGTAATAATTAATCGTAAAGTGAGTGTAGGTAACCCAAAAGCTTTAGGTACATATCATTTTCCTTTTAATACAAAAGTGCACCAAACAACACATTCATCTATGGTAACACAAACATCATATTTATTGTTTGGAGGTATTATTAGAGGAATATTTTTTAGTGCATCATCGGACAGAGTGGGTGTACAAAACATTTAGAAGACGTATGGAAGTACTAAAAATTTGTATACTTGGGGAGTTTAGTTTAGTACTACTATTGTTGGGATGCAAGGAAGTACATCCACCGGTCCAACACCCATTGTTGGAAGATTGAGTGGATCAAGAGGGTCAAAATCAAGTGGATTAGATGGTTTTGGTGGTGGAGGAAATATTGGTGGAAGTTCTGGTTCTGGATCTAGAGGATAAGGCCCACATCCCCAATGAACCCCCACATCAACCTCACTAATTTTATTATGATATATCCCTCCAATTTCTAAAATATAGAGGTATTGAAGATGTTGCAAATCATGTGTACAAGTGCGAGCTACTATGACATGCTAAAAGAATCATCATTTTATAAAGGAAGTCAATTTAGTTTGCTACTACTCTTTAAGAGCTCACGCATAGCTAGTAGATAAAATATTACCTACACTAGATTGCGGTGGATTATGATTCTTTGCGCTCTATGTTTTTGGAAGAGTTCCATATTCCATAGTTTGAATACAAAAGTATCATCATGCTTAAGGACATAAATTAGGGCCTATCAAAAAGCATTCAGAGTATGCCATGTGTTTTAAAACTTTGCTATCAAAGTTGTCTTATGACATACATCCTATTCAACATACAAAGTGGTTTGCTAGTGGGTTATTGACTCTCTTGAAAGGACACTATCTCATAATACCTTTTTGGATTTGTGAGACACTTTGGAAGTAAAGACTCGCATGTTGAGGTAGTTATGAGTGTAGATACTAGATTGAATCCATTTTTAGAGGCGTAGATTGCAGCTATGGCGAAACAATTAGAAAAGATCTATACCAATTCAGCTCATGAGATGCACAATGGGATATGGTGTACGGATTGCAAGATTGAAGGACATACTAAGTATATCTATCATTGTAATTTGGTGTATGCCATGTTTTTGGATTGTGATATTTTTCATTTAGATCACAATTTGAGTAGATTTACCCTCTTGTAATGCACGATCCGTAAGAATCTATATATGTTTTTGTAAAATTTACAAAAATCATACTCATGATACTATTAACTATAGAGTGATTGATCATATCCATGAGGCCATTGAAACTAGGGTGCACCAGACTAGTGTAGTAGGTGGATCTAAGAAACAAGGATAGAAAAATAATGAAGGTCTTAATAATGGGGATAACTGAGATAGAGGCTTCCGAGGAGGATATATAAGCTTTAGGTCACGCGTGGAAGATGATAATTTCTAAGAGGAACTTATTTAATTTGTGGGTCTCTGGATCATTATCAATGTGAATGACCTCGAATGTGGTTTTATCATGGTGTGGAAAACAACACAAATTTGAATAATGCCCTAAATTTTATGAGCATATGATAAAGTAGCACAATAAAGACAAGGTATGGCTATGATTAAGATACATCGTGTAAATGGAGATCAATGGATGCTTAAGGTTGGACTTAGTTTTGAATTACAACCTATTTTATTCACTACACTTGTTGAGGCTACACATGCTTATGAACATTGAAGTATTAACCGAATATAAAAAATAAATAAGTGATTAATGCCAAGTACCCTGATGTTGAACATCAGAAAGAAGTTTACCTTGGAGACTATGGACGTTATCAGGGTTTTACAAGGAGAAATTCAAAGATTCAAGGAGCATGTGCGCGTGATGGAAAAAGCTAAGAAGTTTGAAATACCTCATAAGGATGTAGATGATTTGAAGGATGTGTGTAAAATGTTATGTTAAGAGAACATAATCTTCATGAAAATATTCATGTAAAATGAAGGAGATTGGTTGAGAGAAAAAGTACCGCGTGTAAGTAACGAGCGCAAGAGGTAGATACTTCATGAACATATTCCTCCCCACAATCATGAGTATGATAAGGAGATTAAATTGAATGCGAGTTATTGATGGATGGTGTTTGATAAAAATTTGATAGATACAGTGAAAAAGTTAATGTAATCATGTTGGATGCTTGGAATTAGGTGGAAAAACCACCATTGCGAGACTTCTTCAAATGTGTTGTATATGGAAAACAAAACTAGGGCCAACCCTATTGGGGTGTTAGAAGATACAAATATTATGATTCAAGGAGCCAATTTCTTGGGAATTTGAAGTATTAGAGCTCATGAGAGGAAGATACTTTCCCAAAATTACTTGGGCACCCATAGTGTTATGTGAATAATGCAAATTTGTGCTTCAACAAGGGGTACATTAGTTTTGAGAACAAATAAGAGTACAGCATTATACCTTTGCGAGATGCAAAGTATGCCCCGTATGTTTAGGATTTGAGTGAAGAATACTTGAACACAATATACACATGTATAATCGAGACCCTGAGGTAACTGATCCATCTAAGAAAGGAGTGATATAGTGGGATGACACTCATTCAATTAGTTATACTATAAGTATTTCTTGTGATAACTGGGTGCATGGAACGTATGAATTTGTTGGGCCGAGATCAATAATATAGTTACTCGTGTGATCAAGTCACATGTCATTTGGAAATTGAGTCATAACCAGGTACCTCAATACACTTTGTTAAGGGAACCCTGATGTATTTTTTGTGCCATGGAATCCCAAAGTGGAAGAATGAGGGTGACAAAAAAGAAATATAATGGTTAAAACTCTTTATGAGATAGTAGCGCGTTCTTGTGGAATACAAACAGAGACAACCTATTGGAATGGAAAGAGGTGAGAATCACCTTTTCTAATAGGTTTATAAGGAGAAATGTACCTTCATATATATGTGAATTCCATGGAAGTCCCCTACTTAGCATCAAATATAGGAATGTGAGAGGAATTGGATGGAGGGGCAGGAGGCCTTACCACCATCACTTTGCGTACATAAGTTCTACACCACCCTAAGTGGATACATGTGTGCATGGTATATCCATGCATAATTGACACAAGAAACAACTAATTGGTAGGATATGACCTCAGGTATGATCCATACTTTTGATTATTTTTCTACTAAACCTTATATCAATGAAGCAATGCGCAAATTATGAAGCACCTCACTTTAGGAGATAATGAAAATGCTAAGGAACTTCTATTATATATGTTTGGAGAGCTCAATTTAGAGGGACGCCTTTCCCTTGAAGAGAATAAAGAATAATAAATGGTTTGCACTTAGAAAGAAAAAGAAAATGGTAAACCGGTATGCATAAAAGATGATGATGATGATGGGATAATAATTTGGATGTTCACCACACCGGTTACACGTGAGGTGATGGAAACAGAGATGAGAACACACACACATATCATGAGCCTATAAAAACAAAAAAATTAATAGTGGAGTAGATGGAAAGCCTAAAGAGGCCATTATTGGCGATTCTTGGTTAGAGAAAGAAGTGGCTAAGATTGTTGAACTGATGTGTTATTTCCTAGACTTATTTTTGCGAGGATATCATGAGTTAAAAGGAATGCATCACTCTTTAGGTGAGATGAAAATCAAATTAAAATAAGGTGCATACCTAGTTAGGAAGATATCATACAAGACGAATCCTAATCATGCATTAAGGTAAAGGAAGAAATTAATAAAATGCTCAGGTCTGGAATAATTGAGCCCATTGAGGAATCTGAGTGGGTAAGTCCCATGGTCATCAGTATAAAAAAATATGGGAGGATAAAGATCTATGTGGATTATATGGAGATGGATTCTTCATGTTTTATTGATCATTTTCCTACCCCATTCACAAAGGATATCCTTACAGGATTTGTAGGGTATGATATCTATTATTTTATAGATGGATTTGCGAGTTGTCATCAAGTGTGCATAATGAAGGAAGATTAGGAAAATACAACTTTCACCACTGAGTGGGGAATTTTTGCATACACAATTATGCCTTTTGGAATGCATAATGTGCCATTGATGTTCTCACGCATTGTTATGGGCTTTTCAAGACTTCATTCATAAGTTTTTATAGGTGTATCTTGATGATTGGATAATGTATGGTTTAGTTAAGGATCATTGTAATAATTTGAGGCTTATGTTTGAGAGGTGCAAGCATTTGAGAATCTCTCTGAATATTAAGAAATGTATCTTTGCAACAACTTTTGATACTTTTCTTGGGCATATTATTTATAAGGAAGGCTTTTTGGTAGATCTAGCCAAGGTCACTGTGATCTTGGGATTGGAATAACCTAACAATCAAAGTGAATTGCGTAGATTCCTTGGACATATAGGGTATTATAAGAAATTCATTAAAGGTTATGAAAATATTTTTGTACCCTTGGAGGAAATTTTGAAGGCTAAAGGAAAATTCTATTGGGGTGAGGCACAACAACATGTGTTTGAAACACTAAAGGAAAGGTTGAACACTACACCTATTTTGCACTTTCCTTCATGAGACTAACCATTTCATGTTTATATCGATACTTCTGTGATGGAAATTGGTGTCATGTTAGCACAATCAAGAGAAGGAATTATAGACCACCCTATTTGTTTTGCAAGTAGGAAGTTGACAACTGCTAAACAAAACTATACAACTGCTAAGCACAAAGCTTTGTCTATGATTTTGGCGTTGCAAAATTTTATAAAATACTTATATGCAACACCATTTATCTTCTTCATAGATCATATGGAACTTAATTATTTGGTCAATAAGATTATTTTACAAGGTCCAATTTGCAGGTGGATACTATTATTTCAGGAGTTTCATTTTAACATGATTATGAAACCAAAGAGTAACTCAAGACCTAATCATTTTTCAAGGATCAATTCTGGTGAGGATGCGTAAAGCATTAAGGACACAATGTTAGATGCACAAGTCTTTATATTGAATCACGTGTCCACTGAGTTGGAAGATATTGCAATATTTTTGTGCATGGGATAGGTTCTTAAGGGAGTGAAAACCTTAGAGAAGAAACAAATTGCAATACATGTGACACCTTATTAGTTGATAGGTGGATATTTATACAAGATATTCCATGATTAAGTTTTACAATGGTGTGTACTGGAGCATGAACATGAGGTGATAATGGAATAATATCATGGTGGAATTATAGGAGGTCATTTTTCAGGAGATGCCACCGTGCGCAAGATTATGATGGCTAGATTATGGTGGGAAAATTTGTATAAGGATGTCAAGGAGTATGTCAAGGCATGTGATCATTTTTAGTGCCTTGGGAAGCTAGGAACCAAATATGAGATGCCTTTGAGGCCTATTGCAAGTGTTGAACCTTTTGAGAAATGGGTGATTGAATTTGTGGGTCTTATTTCCCCACCCGCGCTTAATAATGACATGTTCTACATTATAAACTATACATATTATTTGACACGGTGGGATGAGACAACACATATAAAGGATTACACAGTAGTCACAACAACAAGATTTCTATGAGAAAGCATTATCAGCAAGTATGGATGTCCATTGAGCTTGACAAGTGATAGGGGCACTCATTTTCTTAATGAGACCATTAGAAATATTTCGGTTGTGTTTATGGTGGTGGAACATAAAACAAAACCCTATTACCCATAGACCAATGGAAATGATAAGGCTTTCAATAATATTCTTGTAAAAACACTAACAAAAATATATGATTATGGAATGAAAGATTGGGATGATAAGGTATCTGTTGTACTTTGGGCATACAAGACCACTTACAAAAGATTGAATAAAGCCACACCCTTTCAATTGGTGTTTATCACAGAGGTTGTATTTCCTATGGAATTCATGTTGTCATCCCTATGTATTATACATGCAGGAGGATTATATGATGAATAATCTATTGAACAACGCATAGATAAATTGATGTAATTAGATGAGAGGCACAATATTTCCCAATGGATCCAGAAGACATAAAAATCAAGACAGAAGGCATGACATGATAGACATATTTGAAATAAGGAATTTGAGGTTGGAAATATGGTTCTTCTATATGATTCAAAGTTTTCATGCCACCTTAGGAAGTTGAAAGTTCATTGGTTGGGACCATTTGTAGTAATAAAGATTTGATTCAAGAACTTTTCATTATAGGCAATGGATGTCACTTTATTGTCAAAGTTACTCTAATGGGAGTAGGTTGAATATTTACTATAAATAAGTCTTCTTAGTGTTTGTAATAAGGTAGTATTTCCATTTAGATTAGATTTCCATTTAATGCATTTTCCTTTCATGTGTTTCCTTTCATCATTGTTATGCTTTGTCAATTTAGTTCATTGTTTGGTTGTAATAAGTGCACTTGCACACCAGAGATGATTACTATCTATTGGATTCATGTGTAGAGGACTACACATAATTTTAGTGTGGGGTGGATTAGAAAGAATAAGTGATTGGTGCTTTGATACAAATTGGTGTGCATTGGAAAAAATTACAGTTCTTGGAGTTGAGGTACTTAAAAGAAAATTTCTCATATTGAATACCACACGTAGATGCATGGACATGCAGTGTAAGGTGAGGTAGGAAGAAGCATGGGAAAATAATTGGAATAAGGTGTAGTGGTTTTTAATTAAGTGTAAGGAGGTACACGAGAGGATATTTGTGGTCGAGAAGTAGTGGGCGCACTAGAATGTTGCCACTAGAAGCACAAAAGAATATGGTGTGACGCGTGGAAGAGAGAAAGAGTATAATTAATGTCTTTTACGGTGATGTTTAATGAGTAATTAATGTTGAGGGTTTTAATGGATCTATAAAAGAAGAATCTTGCAATGTTATTTTTACCTTATATTCTTTGTGTTTTCAATCCGAGAAGTGAAACGAAGTATGAAGTGTAAAGAGAAATTGTTTGAATGAAGAACCAAGTGATTTCAATACACGATAGTACCAGAGCTCCATGTGGAAGAAGTGTTTGAGTGAGTTGTGTATGTGTAGAAGGAAATATTCACATTGTTACGCTTTAACAGAGACAAAATTTACGGTTAGGGAACACAAGGGCATGAGATATTGTGAGGAAATTGAGGAAACAATGGTGTAAGGGTAAGGTGGTGAAACATTTGCATTTTTAGAGAAAATTTTTACTCAAGCAAAAATGGCACCAAAGAGAGCTCCAACCATTGTGAAGGAGACCGAGGAAGCACCACATGAGTGGTTTGTAGAAATGCAATACCCAGAGGAGGTTATTGAAGGGAGATCATGGACATCACAGTTGAAAAAATGTAAAATTAGTGACTTCAATCATCAAATAGAGAAGACCTGGAAGGATATAAAGGAAGATACAGTGTTGAATATGAATAGGTGAACTGCAGATGGATAGAGAGTGTATAATAATATCATTTACAATCTATTAGAAAGTGTTGGGGTTATGTAATTATTTTATTTTTCATTCTTTGAGAATCTCGATAGTCGGTAGTGGTGTCTCATATCATACATGCATAAAGATTACTTCGATTTTGTGGGAAGGAAAATGAGAATTACGAAAATTTTGATCGAGAAGGTTACAGGTTTGTGTGACTCTGGTGAGGAGATTGTTGGTGACCTTTTTGATGATGATGGAGCATAGGTGACACCCACTACATTCAAGAGTCATAAATGAGGTCGGGTTTTCAACGTGAAAAACATTGAAGGAAAATCCACCAAGGTAGTTGGAAGGAGGTAAACAAGTGATGGTTGTATATAGCACACAAAATGGTGAACAAGACATTTAATAAGATCGCAAGCTATGTTGCAAAAAGGCATAGTGGAAGAAGTGTGCATCCAGGATGAAAAAGGTGAGAAGATAACTTAGGGTGTTATCTTACTCCTCATTATATTTTGTGAAATTAGTGTTCTGATGGGCCAAAGGACAAGGTGTGTGTGTACCTTTTGGAAAATAATTCACCTACAGAAGAATTTCATGATCTTCACAATACAAGGAAATATAAAATGGACATATAAGTAGTGCCACAAAGAAGTGGTATAGAAGAATACACAATGCATTTGAGGGGGAATGAAACATCCCTAGAGAATTACCCAACATTTTAGAAGGTTAGGCAGAGTTCGTGGCATATCAACACTTCTGTTTGGGGTGCTTTTGCATTCAAGAGTTCAATAAATATTTAGTGAACCAAATGCATAAATCACTTAAGTTACTGAGTTTGACATTGATAAGGTAGATGTAGACATTCACATTCTGCGTAAGACATATATTTACCCAAATAAGGAATCATATGTAGAGAAAATGGAGTCTGATAATATAGATATCACTCCAGAGGTTATGGTCGTGGGACAGATAGAACCTACGTGTATGTATATATATTTGAGGTTGAGGTTCAAGGATGGAAATTACATCACCAAATGAGGAAGTTTAACTCCCGTGTCCTTAGAAGAACAAATAGACTGTGGGGATGAAAATAAAACTTGAGGATACACCCCCAAGGAAGGAAAATGAGGACTTACAAAATGTCCTTGAGAGAGAATAACAAGTGAAATAAGAAAGTACTTATCATTGTATCGTGGTAGAAGAAAATACATAGGGGTGAAAGACTGCAGATGTGGGCATCGGTACTTCACATCTTATGAGGAGGTAACTAATCGCATAACGCCTGTGAAGGTTGAAGAAGAAGGTGAAATTATGTGCCCATGAAAGATAGTGATGAAAAGGGCCGTCAAACAAGTACATGCACCAAGATGTCTCCATGCCTAGCTTTGAATTTTGAGAAGATGAAGGGATCAACACCGAGAAACCATAGTTTGATATAGAAATACCAAATATGAGTGTATAGTATCGTTAAGAAGAAATCCATGCTTAGGAGATACGGAATTGGAAGACAGTGTTGAAAAGCCAAATCTGTTGGCCCCGACATTGGAGTTGGAGAAGAGAATAAAGAAGGTGTTGGAGCACAAAATCATACGATGATGCGCGCTAATGGGAAGAATCGGGAGGAGATTGTGTAAACACCGAGTTAGGGTACATCAACGACCCTACAAATATTATTTGTGTAAGGTGCCAGAGCACTCTTTCCCTAGAATAATTATGTGGATGGTAGATAATGTTATACTGTTTACAAATTAATATAATCTAGAACACACATTCCATTGCCAATCCATCTCATAACAGAAAACCATATGTAGCTATAATGACTTGGTGAAACATCGATCTCTCATTCCATGACTCGGTATTAAACTCGATCTCTCATGTTAACTTAATAATGTGTATACTATGTATACTTGGTTCCTTTACCCTTTTAGGGGTACCCAAGTGTTCTATCTAAGAAGCCTATCTGAATACCTGTTACCGATATTCATCTGAAATCATGCATCTTAGACTAGGTGACATAGGAAAACATAATCAGTAGCTTGTGATACTTTGGCCAAAGTTTTTAAACATGTCTACCATGTTTACATTCCAAGACGACATACTCATCGAAAGGAATATGTCCTTCACCACACTTGCACTATTATCTAGAATGGTCTTTCTTGACTTCTGTCAACCCAATCTAAGTCAAAGTTACACACTAAACAAGGGAAGTAACATGCACTAGTGTGGAGGACTACTCGTGGTGACTAAGGATACATAGACATACTCAATCAACTTACGTCGATTGGGTGTGTCTAGTCACCCTAAGTCAACATGAGTTGACAACAACACTAGCTCATGTTTCTATCTTTTTAGGGTGGGACATTGATCCAAACCTCCACTTATGTTAATCAAGTTGATAAAATTAAGTGGGGTGTTGATACATAGAAATACACATCATAGTATCCTCGTAATGATCCATGGCATTATGAAGGTACTATGCCACAGTTTCTATGTTTCAACATCCAACTGAGTTTCCTCAACTGGACTAACATACTTAAGAATATATTATTTTATCAACCCAATCAATTATTATCTAAAATATTAAAGATAACAACTCTTTTAAGGTCTTACTAAGAATCATTTTCTTAAGAAGGTTACGAGATGTATTTTACATGAAAGGAAGGTATGTAGACAAAATATTCCTTCCTAAACACCCTAAATTCATGCTTAGGTTCATCTTAATCTTATCTATTTATTTCATATGATGACATGTCTAAACTCAATGTTATGAAAGTGTGTTCATTAGATCTTTTTACTTCAATTTTAGCTTATAACAAGCTTATTGAAACTTTTACTTTAGACTTCATAATGTTGAAGTCTAAATCCTTTTATTATCCTTTTTAAGCATTCATATTTCAATTACAAAAATTTGCTTAAGGAAAACACAACAAACCATCCTCATATTTTAATCATAACACCTAACAAGATCTCAAATAAATCTCTTTTTTTAATTACAAGGAAAATATCCTTTTTCCCCTATCAAGGACTAATGTCCTAATTATGAAATAGATCACATATACTTTAACATAACAAACAATTCATACACATTTATTTATCTAATCATATTCCCTTTTACTATTTAAGGATCTACCCAAGAGTATCAACTTAGTTGTGCTCTTTCACGTGAAAATAAATCAACTATTAATGTAGATCCTCAATCCAAGAAACTTATATATTATAAGATCTAATAAGTTGGTAATCCCATATCACATGTACATCCAATTTTCCCCCTTAATGAATGATATTACATAGTAATATTTCACAACTTATGTCAATGAAAGTCTCATAAGTAAATCAAAAATCAACAATCATTAAAGTAATTCATTTATCAAAAAGGGAGTGATCCACTCACTTAAACTTAGGAATATTTCAAGGATTACAAAATGTCATTGCATCAATAAAAACTAGTTTTAATACATCTTCTTTTCCTAAAAAAGTACATTTCAAGTAATGTCGCTACATAGTCATCATAACAAAGAGATAATTTCTTTAGTAAAATAGATGTAAATTTCTATATGTCTTTCTCCTTTCATATTTTATGAAATCCATCTACAAAATTGTTAGCATGAGTTAGTTCATATGAATTGAGCATGATAAACACTATATCGTTAAAACAATGTGCTTTTATCTAACTGTTTCATAAAAGGAACCCTTTTGTTAATGAAATGGTTCCAAAATCACAAATTAAGATTAACATAAAGACTTTCCAAAATATTACAAACCTATAAGGAAAGATAAAGATCATAGGTTCTTCAATAAGTAATGTTTAAGTAAGAACTAATTAAATCAACATAATTAATTCTATCTCAAACACAAATATGAACTCATTACAACCTGTTAGTCATCCAAAAATAGTATTTAAGAAATAATTAGTTCATATTTATATCTTAATATTCACTTTTAAATCAAGCTTCCAACTTAATCTATTGCTTATTCAAGAAGAAGTACAATGATATAAACAACTACTCTTCTATACTAAGTATATTGTTTTAGTATTCAAAATGTCAAAATCGAATTCGATTAAATGAAAAAACAATAATATGAATATCATCCCCTCAAACAAGTTTATCTAACTTGGGATTAGATTGACCAAGAACAATTCACAACTTTACAAGTAAGAAAATTTTAACCAACAAGAGATTAGGGACCATACCCTCAACAACATAACTCACAGTAAGTTCCTTGAAGGTCTGCAATTCATATCCAAGTTTCAAACTCAAATGAATAGACCTAGCTAATACCAAGAAGTCCCCCAAAACATCAACAATAACATAAATATTTTTCCAAAAAAAATTGATAGAGACATAACAGTTGATTCCAAAACTTACGCAAGATCCCAGTCTTATCCAAAAGACTAAATTTAGCTCAAGGAATGGATCTTGAGGATAAAGAAAATAATAACTACAGAAACAACAAAAGACTCTAACAAGACCCAAAGAACAGTCACATGATTAGTTCAATATGCAACAAATCCCAGAGAATGCTAAGAATCAAAAAAAGTTTCTAGGAAGTAAGGTCTACCATCAAAATAATGTCTATCTATATTCGAGAAGTTAAACATTACACAATTTCAAAAACTGAAACCTACTCAAAGAGAGTATCCCATTAAGGAAGAAATTATATTTTAACCATACTTAAATCCTAATCAAAACCAGTATATGTTATAACATAATTTAGAAAAAACCAACTAAACATTACCCATTTTCACAAGCTAACCCAGATGGGTTTTAGATCCAAGAAAACTCAAAGAACAAAAAGGAAGGAGAAAAAACATCAAGATATCATCAACCAAAATTGTTCACCTAAAGAAGAGTTACCACTACTCCAACCTAAGAAGGGAAAATAGATCAAAATAGTTTCCCTCAAGAGAAACACACTTCCAATGCATAACCAACTTTTAATTCCCAATTAAGACCAACAAAATCTTATCTACAATGACAACATATCCCGACTAGGTGAACAATAATGAATTAATTGAAAAAGAATAGAAACCAAAACATTCAATATGTATACCCTCATATTCAGCTTCCATGAAGATATTTTTTCCCAAACATGGGTTCTACAAATGGAGAAAAATATTTGATACGCTTCCCATTTCATTGTGAGTATACATATAATCATAACCCCAAATAGTAATAGTGGAATGGCTCAAAGAAGTAATAGTACAAACATGATATAGTCGACCATTAAATGTTGGTTTCCACTGCCATCAACAAGTAAACATACCAGTACAAATATCATAAGGATTTTCACCCTATCACAAACATATGTCCCATACAATAATAATAGAGAGAGATTTATGATAAAAAGGAGTATATACCATGATATAAGCCTCCTATGTAACCACAAGAAAAGTTGGAATATCTAGTAGCCCATACAAAATCCTACTAAATAAGTTAGTCTCCAATTATTAATATTAAGAAGAACACTCTAAGATAAAATCTACAGATTTCAACAAAAAACCAGGAAACTACTTATGCTTACACATTACCCAAACAAGGTAATCCATCCAACAATCTGATACAAACACATAATTGTATCAATATCTAAGAAAATTCATATGAAAAGAAGCTAACACATTTTTTGTTCAATCATTACAACCCGATTCACAATAATACAACAAAAACAACATCATAAAGCATCCATAAGAAGCCAAGTCAAAAACACCATCGAAGCAAGGAGAAGAAACAAAAAAACCAAAACCAGCCATGTAAGGTTAAAATAGGCATGAACAGATTGAACTGGAGGTTTGAAAAATGAAAACCACATGCAGAGCTACAAGGCTCATAAAAACCAAATGAAACAATGAAAACTGAAAACCATCTTTTCCTCTAACTTCTCCTATTTCCCAAGCTATTTTTGCAATGGGTGAGATCAATTAATGTAAACAAGATTGATAGAGTTCTTTCTTATCTCCCACCTTTTCCAACTCCAAGTTGGATATAACCAAATTTTCAAACTCCATGCAACCAAAATTTATTAGAGGTGCCAAGTTATCCTCCTCAAAACTTCCATGCACTCGCCAAAAAAGAGTTTAAAGCATCATTAAAACCTCTTTAATAGTTAGATATTGGTACCACCGACACCCCTTTGTATGTCATCCATGCCATCCCTTTAGGATAGTCCATACCCTTAGGTTAGGTTTATAAACATTAGATTAGAAACCAACTTAGGTCCTTAGGTTAGTTTATTAGTTTAGTCTTAGGATATCCTAGTTACAAGACATAGGATTGCCCCATTCCATAATCAACCAAAATAATAATATCATCCAATTTAAACTTAGGATAAGATTACAACTTAGGAACTTAGATAAAATTAGGTCCCCCAAAAAATCATTTAAAATACCAATTCAACATTACTGAATGAAGAATCCAAATGATGTTAATGGATCACTTAAGAAGGATGTGAGCAGACAAATTCACATGTGATCCTATGGCAGCTTAGGTTCAGAAATATAACATTCTTCCCAACTCAATCAAGATGACCTTGATGTCATGAAATCGAAATCATGCCTTGGATCACTAAAATTGATCCAAGGTATATCTATCCTGCATCAGAAATCGTAAATACTGAAACACAAGTTCAAATTCAATACAGACTATGAACGAGTTTAAGATGAATCAATTTCCCCATCCACATGCAGTGAACATTCAACTTAAGAAGAAATGAAATACTTCATTCTAATTTTAGAATAGACATGGCAGAATTGTATCTATTTTCAGAAGATAACATATTATCTACAACAAACATGATTACTTAGTTCACAAGAGTACACTGTCTTCAAACAAGAATCACATATCAACATTTACAACTTCAAGTACAAAAGTCATCATAGATATCAACCATGTTAGAGGCATTACATACCTCCCCCTAAAAAGCATCATCATCCCGATGATTAACTTAGTCCATATTCTTAAACAAGAAAAATAATCATAATTATAGTTCTTTTATCCACAAGTTCTCAAACAGAAACTAGATTTGAGAAATTCAAGTTTTCATAATTTATTATAGCATTAAAATAGTTGTTCCAACACTAATAAAATATAGTACCTTCCCAAAACTAGTAGAAATTAAAGATAGCTTTAAACAAAGTCTTTAATTGTTTCCAAAATCAAAACTAATTCTGTTCAAATAAATGTGGAAAAGCAGTTTTCATTTCCTTAAGGTTTTCCCATGTTGCACTTTCCTCATTAAACTGGTCCCACTAAACCTTGCATTAACTGATTTCATGATTTCATAAGTGCAACTAGTGATTTTCCAACACTCTTATGGGTTTAACCATGATTATTCCTGGTTTTGGACCTACAAGGAATCCTAATTTAATACATGTGATAAATCTAAAATGTATTTCTTAAGAAAAGAAATATGGAAAACATCATGCATTCGTGACAAAGTGGGAGGTAATGCTAAGCAATAAGCTATAGGGATAATCACTTCAACAATCTCAAAAGGTCCCACAAAATGAGGTGATAATTTGGCTACCTTGCCAAAGGTTATAGAGCTCTTTTTAGGCTTAACACATAAAAAGAATTTTTCACCCAGTTCAAATTTCTTATCGATCCTTTTCAAATGTGCATAAATTTTCTTCCTATCCGTAGCTTCTTTTAATTGTTCATGAATAATTTTAAATTTTTGTTACATTTTTGTAAGAATTTCAGGTCCAATTACCTCTTTATCTTCAATGTTATCCAAAATAATTGGAGTTCTGCATTTCCTTCCGTAAAATGCTTCGAAAGGTGCCATTTTCAAAGAGGCATGGTATGTATTATTGTAAGAAAATTTAACTAAAGGAATATATTCTTCCCATTTGTGTTGTTGATCCATGCAAGTACATTCGTAACATGTCTTCCAAAACCCGATTAACTCTCTTTATATGACCATCTATTTCTGGATGGTATGCGAGAATTGAAATTTAGTTTTTTTCCTCGTGCTACATTTAGCATTTGCCAAAAACAAGATGTCACTCTAGGGTCCGTATCGGATATAATCAATTTAGGTACTCTATGTAATATGAAAATTTCATGCACAAATTGTTTTACTAAAACAGGTGAATCATCTTTAAGATTACCAACAATAAAATGTGCCACTTTTGTTAGTTTATCAACCACAACTAAAATAACATCATGTTTGTTTCTAGACATAGGAAAACCCTATACAAAATCTATGTTAATTACTTGCCACTTATATTATGGTATGCTATAAGGATATAATAAACTATCCGGGTGCATATGCTTAGCCTTAACACGCCGACATTCCAAGCGGTGTAAAAAAATCAATTATGTCTTTCTTCATTCATTTCCAAAATATTGTTGTTTTACATCAGCAAGCATTTTTGTAATATTGGATGTCTTGAGTAAGGTGAATTATGAAATTTCATCATTAACTTTTTCCTTAACTCATTTTCCAAAGGTACATATACCCGCTTTTCATATCTCAAAATTCCTTCATTATCGAAGTTAAAACCTTTGTATCTTGCATCATTCAAATATGCAACAGTGTTATTTTTACTTGTTAAAAGTATAAATCAGATTCCATAATACTTTTTACCTCATTCTTAAACTGAGTTCTCAAAGTTATAAGTGCAAAAATATGTTTCCTACGACTTAGTGCATCTTTCACTCTATTTTCTTTTCCTTTAATGTAACTTATGTCAAAATCATATTGTGACAAAAACTCTAACCATCTTCATTGTCTTGCATTCAGATTTGGTGAGTGAAAATATACTTCAGCCCAAGATGATCAGTCTTTAATTCAAAAGGTCTTCCCAAAAGATAATGTCTCCATACTTGAAGTGCATGAACTATGGCAACAAGCTCTAGGTCATGGGGAGCATAATTCAACTCATGTAACTTGAGTTTTCTTCTCTCATATGCTATAACATGATCATTTTGTAACAGAATACCTCCAAGTCCTTCACCGAAAGCATTTGTAACTACCGTAAAGTTTCCATTTGGATCTGGTACAACTAAAATAGGTGCATATGTTAACTGATCTTTAATATTTTTAAATGTTGATTTACATTTATCACTCCACACAAAATTTTTGTCTTTCTTTTGTAATGAAGTTATCGGGGCAATGAATTTTGAAAAGTCCTTTAAAAACTTTCTATAGTAACCAACAAGCCCCATGAAGCTTCTGAATTCATGTACATTTTTAGGTGCAGGATATTCAGTTATGGAAACAATATTTGATGGATCAATTGTTATTCCATCTTTTCTTATGACATATCCCAAGTAATGCACTTCTTTTTCATAAAAATATCATTTGGAAAACTTATCATATAATCTTCTCTTTCTTAAGATTTCAAGTACTATTTTCAAATGCTCATGATTCTCATCAATGATTTTAGAATAGATAAGAATACAAGTACGAAAAATTTTCCAGTATTCTTGAAAGATATTATTCATTAAATTCATAAAAGTTGTAGGTGCATTTGTCAAATTGAAAGGTAAAACCGTGAATTCATAATGTCCATACCTTTTCCTAAAGGTTGTTTTATGAATATCTTCATCTTTGATTCTTAATTGGTGATACCTAGAACAAAGATCTATCTTAGAATATATTGATGCACCATGCATTTGATCAAACAAATCATCAATTCTAGGAAGTGGATATCTATTTTTAATTTTTTTCTTTGTTTAACATCCTATAATCAATACAAAGTCTAAGTGTTCCATATTTTTTTCACAAAATTACTGGTGCTCCCCAAGGTGAGACACTCAGTCTTATCAAACCCTTAGAAAAAAATCTCTTGTAATTGTGCCTTAAGCTCTACCAGTTCAATGGTATTCATTCGATAAGGTGCCTTGAAATAGGCTCAATTCTTGGTTTGATTTCTATTGTGAAGTCAAACTCTCACTTAGGCGGAAGACCGGGTAGTTCTTCTAGAAACACATCACTAAAATATCTTAACAATGGAAACTTTTCCAAGAAATCACTATCCCTTTCAGCTATTTCAAATTTTTTTACTACATACAAAGTGCAGCCTTTATTTTTGGCCTTTTTAAGTTGCATAGCTGACAATTTTCTAACTGAAATTTCTCATTTTACCCCTTGGATGTTTGTTGTTTTTTACAGATCATCAAGGAAACTAATGTGTTTTTAAAAACAATCAACTTTTGCTTTATGATCAATAAGCCAGTTAACACCTATTATGACATCATATGACCCCAAAGGAGCAACATAAAGATCTACTTTAGTGGAAAAATTAGGTAATTCTAGGACTGCTCCAAAAAGACATTTACTAACAATATGGAAAACATTATTTCCATAATGTACAATCAAATATTTTTCCATTATTCCATCTTTTCTTTTAGGTTTGCCACTAATTTACTAGAAATAAAACACTCAGGACATCCAGTCTCAAAAAGTATAGTAATATGCATACCAAATAATTTACCTAGCACTTCTATGGGCGTAGCTTGCTTTTTAGCTTGTTTATCAGCTACTGTAGCATGTATCTTATGTTGCTGATTATTGTCATCTTTCTTTAGAGGGCACTGATTTGCATAGTGATCCTTACCATAGTTAAAACAACCCCTTTAGGTCCTCTTTTTCATTTTTATTTCTATCCTTGAAATTACTATTTTTTCCTCCAAAGGGCTTCTCGCGATTGTTATTGTCCTTCACAAAGTTGGTTTGAATGTTTGCATGTAGGTTTATTTTTTTTTTTTTCTTATTATTTTCATTTACAAACTTATTTTTGGCACCAAACTTTTTCCATGCCACATTTTTGGGTGCAAGAGATGAAGAAGAATTAGGAATTTTCTTACGATTCTCTTCCTTATGGGTCGAAATTACTTTTAATTTATGTTCTGTGAAAGGATATTTCCTCAACCCTTTCATGGTGGTTGGGTTGTGAACATCTACTTCACCCCCCATGATAGGGTTTAGTCCCATAAAAACTTATGTATCCTAAAATTATCATTAGTTTGATACTGAGGAACGTACTTAAGAAGTTTAGTAAACCTCTCCCAACTACTCACATAGCTTAATATTTCTGAATTAAATTTTGAAATTCTATCATTTTCTAATCATAGTAGAGTTGTGGTAGCTAGCATTTCCTAAATTAGCTCTTAAATTGATCCCAAGTGATAATTGATTCATTAATGTTTAATTCAACTTTACAACTGTCCCACCAGGAGGATGACTCATTAGAGAGATGATAAGCTCCTCATACTACTTTTGTTTCCTCTAAGAAGTTCCTTATTGCAAAGTAATTCACCATTTCACTAAGCCAATTCTTAGCTCTATCCCCCAGTGTAGTACCATCAAAATTTGGTGGACTTATCCTTTTATTTCATTTGTGATTTCAGCTGCTAATATTTCCATTTTATTTTCAAGTGAATTGGGTACATTTGCATTTGCATTCGTAACATTATTATTTACTACATTATTATTATCAATGCCCAAATTTCCAACATTGGCATTGTCCCTTGGAGGTGGTTGATTGTTATTACTAGAATCATCTTCCTCATCATTACCCATTACTTGTTGTTCAAGTATAGCTAGACGATCTCTTGTGTCCAACAGGGCAACAAGAATCTCATCAATTTTTTGTGTGGTAGCTTCCTCTCCACCTAGAGGTGGATTATTTGCAAAGCACCCCCTTGTTCTAACCATTTTCTGTTAACAAGAAAATTAAGTTTTTATCAAATATGGACTCAATAGGTCTAAGAGTTGCAACCTTCATCTCTAATACCAAGATGTAACATCCACTTTTTAAGACTTTAGAAACAAGTAAATTTTTTTTACATAATATTCTCTGTTCTAAATTAATATAATTCAGAGCACACATTCCATTGCCAATCCATCTCATAAAATAAGACCTTATGCAACTGTAATGACTTGGTGAAACATCGATCTCTCATTCCATGACTCGGTATTAAAATGATATCTCATGTTAACTTAATAATATGTATACTATGTAAAATTAGTTCCTTTACCATTTAAAGGGTACCCGAGTGTTCTGTCTAAGAAGCCTATTTGAATACTTGTTACCGATATTCATCTAAAATATTGCATCTTAGACTAGGTGGCATAGGAAAACGCAACCAACAACTTGCAATAATTTGGCCAAAGTTTTAAAACATGTCTACCATGTTTACATTCCAAGACGACATACTTGTCGAAAGGAATATGGCCTTCACCACACTTGCAATGTTATCTAGAATGGTCTTTCTTGACATCTTTCAACCTAATCTGAGTCAAAGTTACACACTAAAAAGGGAAATAACATGCATTATTCTGAGGACTACTCATGGTAGCTAAGGATACATAGACATACTCAATCGAATTACGTTGATTGGGTGTGTCTAGTCACCCTAAGCCAACACGAGTAGACCACAACACTATCTCATGTTTTTATCTCTTGTTTAGGGTGGGACCATGAACCAAACCTCCAATTATGTTAATTGATTCATCAAACTAAGTGGGGTCGTGATACATAAAAATTTGCATCATAGTATCCTCATTATGACCCATGTCACTATGAAGGTAATATGCCACATTTTTATGTTTCAACATCAAGTGAGTTTCCTCAACTGGACTAACAAAATTAAGGATATATTATTTTTATTAATCCAATCAATTATTATCTTAAAGATTAATGATAACAACTCTTTTAAGGGATTACTAAGCATCATTTACCTAAGAAGGTTATGAGATGTATTTTACACGAAAGGAAGGTATGCAAACAAAATATTCCTTCCTAAAAACCCTAAATTCATGATTAGGTTCACCTTAATCTTATCTGTTTATTTCATATGACAATATGTATGAACTCAATGTTATGAAAGTGTGTTCATTAGATTTTTTTACTTCAATTTTATCTTATATCAAGCTTATTGAAACTATTACTTTAGACTTCATACTGTTGAAGTCTAAATCCTTTTATTATCCTTTTTAAGTATTCATATTTCAATTACAGAAATCCCAACCATCCTCATATTTTAATCATAACACTTAACAAGATCTCAAATAAATCTCTTTGTTTAATTACAATGAAAATATCCATTTTCCCTTATCAAGGACTAATGTCCTAATTATGAAAATAGAACACATATGCTTTAGAATAACAAAGAATCCATACACATTTATTTATCTAATCCTATTCCCTTTTACTATTTTAAGGAGCAACCCAAGAATATCAACTTAGTTTTTCTCTTTCACATGAAAATAAATCAACTATTAATGTATATCCTCAATCCAAGAAACTTATATAGTATAAGATCTAATAAGTCGGTAATCCCATATCACATGTACATCTAATTTGCCCCTTAATGAATGATATTACATAGTAATATTTCACAACTTATGTCAATGAAAGTATCATAAGTAAATCAGCAATCAACAATCATTAAAGTAATTCATTTATCAAAAAGGGAGTGATCCACTCACTGAACTTAGGAATATTTCAAGGATTACAAAATGTCATTGCATCAATATAAAAATAGTTTTAATACATCTTCTTTTCCTAAAAAAGTACATTTCAAGTAATGTTGCTACATAGTCATCATAACAAAGAGATAATTTCTTTATTAAAATAGATGTAACTTTCTATATGTATTTCTCCTTTCATATTTTATGAAATCCATCTACAAAATTGTTAGCACGAGTCAGTTCATATGAATTGAGCATGATAAATGCTATATTGTTAAAACAAGGTGCTTTTATCTAACTATTTCATAAAAATAACCTTGCAGTTAATGAAAAGGTTCTAAAATCACAAATTAAGATTAACAAAACGACTTTCCAAAAGATTACAAACCAAGAAGGAGAGAGAAATATCATAGGTTCTTCAATAAGTAATGTTTAAGTAAGAACTAATTAAATAAACATAATTAATTCTATCTCAAACACAAATATGAACTCATTACAACTTGTTAGTCATCCATCATCGTATTTAAGAAAGAAATAGTTCATATTTCAACCTTAATCTTAACTTTTCAATCAAGCTTCTAACTTAATCTATTGCTTATTCAAGAAGAAGTACAATGATATAAACAACTACTTTTCTATACTAAGTATATTGTTTTAGTATTCGAAATGTCAACAATCAGAATTAAGACTGAATAAACAAACAAGAATCTGAATATCATCCCATCAAACAATCTTATCTAACTCAAGATTAGATTGACCAAGAATAAGTCTCAACTTTATAGGTAAGAAAAGTTTAACCAACAAGAGATTAGGGACCAGACCATCAACAACATAACTCACAGTAAGTTCCTGAAGGTCTACAATTCATATCCAAGTTTCAAACTCAAACAAATAGACCTAGATAACACCAAGTAGTCCCCCAAAACATCAACAAAAACATAAATATTGTTCCAAAAGAAATTGATAGAGACATAACAGTCAATTCCAAACCTTACACAAGATCCCAGTCTTATCTAAAAGGCTGAATTTAGCTCAAGGAATGGAACTTGAGGATGAAGGAAACAACAAATATGGAAATAACACAAGACTTCAAACAAATTCAAAGAAAATTCACATGATTAGTTCAATCTAAAGCGGTAAGGCTGCCATCAAAAGAATGTCTATCTACATTCAAGAATTCAAACGTTACACAATTTTAAAAAATTAAACAAACTCGAAAAGAGTATCCCATTAAGGAAGAAAGCAGAGTTTAACCATAATTCAATCCTAATAAAAACAATTAGATGTTATAACATAATTTTGAGAAAACCAACTAAACGTTACCCATTTTCATAGGCTAACCCAGATGGGTTTTAGATCCAAGAAAACTCAACAACAAAAAGGAAGGAGAAAAACATCAGTCTCATCAACCAAACTGGTTCACCCAAAGGAGAGTTACCACTACTCCGAATAAAGAAGGGGAAAATATATCAAAATAGTTTCCGTAAAGATAAACAATTTCCAATGCGTAACCAACTTTGAATTCCCAATTAATACCAACAAAATCTTATCTACAACGAATACATAGCCCGAATGGGTGAACAATAACGAATTGATCTAAAAGAATAGAAACCAAAACATTCAACAGTATACCCTCCTATTCAGCTTCCACAAATATATTGTTTCCCAAACATGGGTTCTACAAATGGAGCAAAATATTTGATACAGTTCCCATTTCATGGTGAGTATACATATACTCATAACCCCGAATAGTAATAATGAAATGATTCAAAGGAGTAATAGTACAGACATGATATAGTCAACCAATAATTTTGGTTTCCACTTCCATAAATAATTAAACCAATACAAAGATCATAAGGATTTTCACCCTATCATGACGTATGTCCCATACAATAACAACATAGAGCTTTATGATAAAAAAGAGTATCCCCATGATATAAGCCTCCTATGTAACCACAAGAAAAGTTGGAATATCTAGTAGCCCATACAAAATCCTACCAAATAAGTCAAACTCCAATAATTAATATTAATAAGAACACTCTAAGCCAAAATCTACATATTTCAACAAAAAAACCAATAAACTATTTACGCTACACATTACCTGGACAAGGTAATCCATCCAACATAAATACAAACACAGACTTGTATCAGTATCCAAGAAAATTCATATGCAAATAAGCTAACACATTTTCCATTCAATCATTACAACAAATATTCATAATAATACAACACACACAACATCATAAAGCATCTATAAAATGCTAAGTCAAAAACACCATTGAAGCAAGGAGAAGAAACACAAAAACCAAACCAAAAAGTTTCCAATCAAGAGAAAAGTTCTTTTAATAAAGACATTTAAATAAAAGTATAAGATTTAAAGAGATAGGGCCTATCATGCCTGATAGAGCTCTTATCTTCTATTCCTTATTGCAAATCTTCAAGTAGAACCTTGATAGTAAGTTCTCCACAAAAGCACCAAAACCAGGCTCTGAAATTTTCTTTTCCTTCCTCTTATACTCCCTTTCTTAATTTCCGTTACCATCACCACCATGCAAGGTGAAAATAGGAATGCATAGATTCGAACTGGAGGTTTGAAAAATGAAAACCACATACAGAGCTATAAGGCTCATAAAACCAAATGAAATAATGAAAAAAACCACCTTTTCCTCCAACTTCTCCTATTTCTCTAGCTATTTTCACAATGGACGAGATCAATTAATGCAAACAAGACTGACAGAGTCCTTCCTTATCTCCCACCTTTTCCAACTCCAAGTTGGATATAACCAAAGTTTCAAACTTCATGCAACCAAACTTTATCAAAGGTGCCAACTCAGCCTCCTCCAAAATTCCATGCACTCACCAAAATTGGTGGTAACAAAGAGTTTAAAGCCACATTAAAACCTCTTTAATACTTAGATATTGGTGCCACCAACACCCCTTTGTATGTCATCCATGCCATCCCTTTAGGCTAGTCCATGCCCTTAGGTTAGGTTCATAAACATTAGATTAGAAACCAACTTAGGTCCTTAGGTTAGTTTATTAGTTTAGTCTTAGGGTATCCTAGTTACAAGACATAGGATTGCCCCATTCCATAATCAACCAAAATAATAATATCATCTAGTTTAAACTTAGGATAAGATTACAACTTAGGAACTTAGATAAAATTAGGTTCCCCCATAAAAAATCATTTAAATTACCAATTCAACATTACCAAATGAAGAATCTAAATGACGTTAATGGATCACATAAGAAGGACATGAGTAGAAAAAGTCACCCATGATCCTGTGTGGCGGTATTGATTCAAAAATCTAACATTTTTCCCAACTCACCAAGATGACCTTAACATCATGAAATTGAAAGCATGCCTCGGATCACCAAATTGATCCTGGTATAGCTATCCCGCATCAAAAATAATAAAGACTAAATCACAAGTTCAAATTCAATAAATACTTGAACAAGTTTAAGTCAATCAATTTCCTCCATCCATATGCAAAGTGAAAATTTAGCTTAAGAAGAAATGAAAAACTTCATTCTAATTTCTGAATAGACATGGCAGAATTGTAACTATTTTCAAAAGATAACATATTATCTACAAAAACATAATTGCTTAGTTCACAAGAGTACACCATCTTCAAACAAGAATCACATAGCATCTCGAGATCCTCACAAGGAGAAGATAAAAGAAATTGGGAAACTGATAGCATGAATAATGGATGTGATGGATGGCATGACTTCAAGTTTGGTGAATGTTCTCAGAGTACTGAAGAAAAAGGGTGATGATATGAGAATGGATGAAATACAAGTTGTGCTTGGGAGATCCGGAAAAGGTGAAGAAGGTACTTAGTGATTAGAATGAATTAGAAGTGGAAAATAAGAATGAGTACCTTGAAATTTTGTTTCATAAAGAGTAATAGTGCCCAGGTTGTTAAAGTATTCTTACATCCTTTCATTTTTGTATAGTCATTCTTTACTTCGTTATTCTTTATTCTTTGGAGAGATAAGGTATGAGTACCCATTTTTAGGGATGAAAATGGAATTAGCGTGGTGAAATTTTAGCTGGTAAAATATTACCTATGTATTAAATGTACATATGATAGTGGCATGGAAGAAGTAGGTGCATGGATAGGCGCGAGAAGATTGAAAAATTTGCACCCTAAGGTTTTGTGCCTGAGAAGGAAATTTTTTGGGACTTATCCGTTTTGACATACATGGGCTAAAAATAGGATGGAGTGCAGAGCACGTAAGGATAAGAAAAAGAAGACTTATTAGCGAAGGAAAAGCTATTTTTGGAGCAAGTGGAAGATCAAAATACATGCAGTGGTAGAGCTAATAATAGGATTGGATCTGGAGTTAATTATAGATAATCTATTATTAGGAAAAGCTTTCATGTTTCTTTAGTTATCTTTGTAAATGACACATGGATATTTTGAGCATGCGACCTATTTTGAGAGTGCATGGGTAGTGAAGGGAAAGTCCCCACCCCTATATATATGTATTGGTTTGCATAGTTTTGGTATCACTGGATGTAACAAAGTTATGTTGTTGGTATGTTTGTGCGCATGACTTTGTGATGATACTTATGGTGTATTCAACCTCTATGCTTTGTCATGATTGAATATAATCGATCATTATGGATGGATATTGATTTTTATGTCTCTATTTATGGTACTTGTATGTTGGATCTGATCTTTATTGTTATACGAACCTTTGTGTTCTTATTATGTGTGTTTCCAAATTAAGCTCATGGATATGGATATTATGTTGAAATATATACTTTGATTGTGGTTATTATGAACAGCATGCTAACACCACCGGTAAGACAGTAAAAAAGAGGGACCTAATACCTTTGTGTGCTTCAAGTGAGCATTTATATTCATCTAGATGAAGTGCCAAAAAACCTAGGGTTTTGAGTGGGAAATAATACTACAGATGAGAAAAAGAATCATGGTTAAATAAATAGCGCAAGGAGGCAATCAACATTAGATCACAAAGGACCCAAAAACATCATAATATTAACATAAGAGGCCTCAATAAATGTAGAAAGTAAGTGCATTATTTTGGTAGCTTCTCTATTTTTGTACTTTTTTACTACTTTTGGACTATTTCTTAACCGTATTTGACCGGATCTGGGTTGGTTTTATGTTGGTTTTGTTATATGCTTCAGTTGTTTTAGGTGTATGGTTTAGTTTTGACTCATAAAATGTTTATTATCATATTTGGATTGTAGATCTTGTTGTAATAGGGTAGGGCACCAGCCAAACCCCTCCTTTTAATAAATATAAAAAAAGCTTTATCAATTTCTTTCTTGAGAAGTCAAGAAATTATTATATAGTACCTGGTGGCTTGGCAAGTTCATATCTTGTGACATAAAAGATACAATCATCAAGATGATCCATAACTTCATCCACTTCTTTCTCTATCATTTTCATCTCTTGCATAATTTTATTAAGAAGCTTCATGCGGAAAGAACTAAATAGCTCCTACTACTTTCCCCTCTTTATTGATCCTTCTGGAACAATTTGTTCCTCAATCAGTACCTTCTCTAGCAGTGAGTTTATTTCCTCAAGGTTTTCTAACTGAAGCTTGGAAATCTCATTTACATTTTCCATCACCAACGTTAAATTTTTCAATTGAGCCAACTTTCTTTGAATATATTTCAATTTACTTGGTACTTCCAAGTTTTCTTCCTTTGATTTCTTAGTGTTATGTTTTATCCATTCATCCATAACTTTATCTTTGTCGTTAGTTTCTTCAACTTCTTTGATGACTTGTGGGTTAAAAATTTCTTCTAATAGTACGGGATGAGAAGAATAATTAGAAACCCTTGCAATTATTTCACATAGCTTGGATATTTTTTCATTTATTTTGGCCTTTTCTTCCTTCTCTTCATCTAACTTTAGAAAATGTGTGTCAATCAAGGTCTAATTATCTTGGTTCAATTCTTTCGTAGTGACTTCTCCTAAAGGAACTCTTGTCATAGTTATATCTTCCTCAGTCCAACTCACATTTTTAATTTCATAACAATGGAGTAGACACTTAAAAAAATTCCCGATGATTCAATTACTAATTTTAAGTTACCTTGGCAACTTTATATTTCTTCCCTCTCTTATGAAGACTTCTCAACAATAGTAGGTCCATTTCTTCTAGATTTATTACTTCCATAGCCTCTAAGACTATTTATAATGTTAACCAAGATGAGGAGTCTTGAATTGTAGAAGTAGGAGTTCCCGAGTGTACCACCATCTCTTTACTTTCTCCTAATGTATGTGAATACAATACCATTTCTTATATTTCCTCTGCTGCAGTATCTTACAAAAGTACCTTTTTGATCTCAGCCATTTTTGAGTCAACAACTACTTATCTAATTCTTTTTCTCTAATAGTCTTTCTTATTGTATCTAATTCAACTTTCTTTCCACTCTTTTCCTCCTCGGCACTTGGGTCTCTTTCACAACCTTTAAATGAATCTACTCTTCATTTTCTTCTTCAATTTCCCTTTCTATGATACTCTTCATTTTTGTAGATTCCACCTCATCTCCTCCTATTTCATATGCTTTTGATATTCAATAAGATGAAGGTACTCTAAAGTAGCATCATGTACTTCCTCATCTTTGGGTGCTAGGTTGATCATCTTCTAGTGGAGGAGGAGGATTTCTTGGTGGGGAGAAAGGAGGAGGATGGGGGGTGAATTATCTACATTTATTAGGGGATGAGTGAAAGAAACATGATTCAAAGGTCACATACTTATGACCGTCTTAGGAGATGAATCTTGTGATGAGGAGACCACTGGGAAACAATTTGTGTTGATGTAGGAACAACTTCATCGTATTAATTCCTCTGCTTTTTCTACTCATGTTGCTAAGGAATGCTCTCCTTATTTTCTTGTTTGGGATTTTTTTGCACCGGTGACCTTTTGGGTCCCTTTCTTGCTTTCACCTTGAATTCCCTTGCTTTTTGCGCTTCCTGACTTATTTTTTCATCATTGTTATTACAAACAATAAACTCTTCTAAGAATCCATTTTGAAGTGCAGGATAATACCATTGAAGTTCTCTCCTCAATTGTTTTCACATTATTCTTCTTGAAATCAATGGGTGGAAGTGGGGCCTTATCTACCCCCATTTGATTATAGGAATTAAGAATAACATTCCCATCATCGGGAGATCTCCAGGAATCCTTGATAGTAAAAAATAAATAGTTTTCTTGACTTTCAACCTACTGTAATCTAGTTTTTTTAATCTCAAATTCATCCCTACAATCTATCCAAAATTCCTCTAATGCAAGGATGAGCATGTATTCCAATGAAACTAATTTCTATTCTAATTTTCTAATACCAAAACTGGCCTTAGCCTTAAATAATTCCTTTCTATAGTGTTGAAACATTTATTTTTGAATATTCATTACCTTATGAATGTTGGCACGATGATAATTACCAATGGTAATGGGGAATCCAACTACTACCCTGTGAGACTTTGATCGAGGTCATGTAATTCCACCAGCTACCTACATAGTTCCATCAACACCCATTTGTCAATTGGGTACCTTGGGAGTTATAGTGGTGTTCATCAAAAGCCAAAAACTTTGAGATAGATAAAATTGGAAAATTGAATGAAGACACATCCATAATAGGATATTGTTTCCGAGATACATTTGTCACCCTCTTTTCCTTTATTTCATTATTGAGCTTACAAATGACTTCGTAAAAGAAACCATCATTTACCCTTATATACTTCTTGAAATATTTATTAAGAAAAAATTGCGGATAATATTCATATATGGGTTTTATCACTAAGATTCCTTTACTAAATAATTTTAAAAAGGTTCCATTTGAGGCCACAACATACACCAAGTAGGAAGCCATTTTGAAACTAAAATTTTACTGAACTTCTTTGAGCTGACGATCAATATTGTCACTTATCATCTGAGCCCAGTTTATCAATGAATTATAATTTTTGACATAAATTGTTCTAATGGATTACATCCACATGGAGAAGTGTTTAGCATTCTTTCTCCTATTTATTATATATAATAATTGGGTTATATCATCATCTTCTTGAACCATATTTGACCTTACTATGGTTTTAGGGAACCTAGATGCCTGTTTGGGGATTTTCAAGTAGTTCGCATTCATGAATTTAATACAATCAGTTATATTCTTCTCCCATTGGTCAGTGAAGTTTTCCATGGTCACCTCTAACACCTTTTCTTTTGTTGGAATCTTCAAAAAGTAGTTGAAAAACTAGGTGTCTAGTCTTACCACCACATTTCTTGATGTATCTTTGACTGCTCTGGTGAGAGGATCATAAAATTTATCACACTCTAAGAAAAATTTAGGTAATTGGGCAGTATTTGGGAATGTTGCTTGTTGTATTATTCCACAATTGGTCATAACTTGTATCAGAGGTATTTTTCTTGATGTTTTAGACCTATTTATCAGCTCTCGGTTATAGACACGTGTCCCATATCAATATCACTAATTTCTATAAGCTTGGATCCAATGCAAGATTCAATTGGATAGCCCTTGTATTTGTACTTTATTTTTTCCACTTGTGGTTCAATGATGGGCTTAGCTTTAGAATTTTTCTTTCTTTTTGCTCTAGAAGTTCCCACAACTGCAAGACTAGGATCCTCTTGAATTATAGCTACCTCTTTTGATTCTCCGATGAATTCTCTTGTGTTGTAGACATTTTTTTATTTTATCTCAAGTAAGACTATGTATGAAAACTACTTGAGATGTTGACACCTACTCCTTAAAATGTAGAACTTGGAGTGAAATTATTGACCTCTATATTGTCTTAAGTTAATCTCAAATTAATGTACATATTAAGTCTTTCATTTGGTCATCGTAGTCCTAAAAAACTTTTGTAATTAATGTTTAAGGATTTTGATAAGAAATAAGATAAGGCAACTTATTTTCATAGTGTAGTGCGGGTTTGCAGGTGTGGAGTTGCTTGATTTTTAAGAAAGTAAGTAGTAGGGGTGTGGGTTTACGTAATGGAATCCAAAGTAAAAGTTTTTAAAAACCATCTTAGTATAGTATTTGATAAATGAGGGGTTAGATATCTACAATGAATTGGGTAGCAACAATAGTTTTAAAAATGTACTTAATATAAGCTTTAAGGAATGAGGGGTTGGATCTCCTGTAATTAATTAGGTAGTAGTAGTAGTTTTAAAATATGCTTAATATAAGCTTTGAGTAATGAGGGTTGTATCTCCATAGTGTTTTGGGGAAATAGTGATTCTAAGCAATTATATTTTATGGGCCAAGCAAGAGATATGGATAATTTCGTCAAGTGTGAGGTGAATAGTGAGAAAGAAACTGCCTGAGATGGCCAAAAACATTGGATCTCATGCTACGTAAAAACTAGGGTTTTCCAAATTTGTGGTTTACACAAAAAAAAACCATGTATATAATCTTCCAACATGATTCACTAGATTTCATAACAATTTTAACTATTTTGAGCATGACTTAAGGGTAAAAACATGGATTTCGTAAGAGGAAACCTCTAGATGGTAGGATGATCCATTGAAAAAGAAAATTGCAAAAACGTAAGGCATAATTGAAATGAAAGAAGGGGAAAATGATCAACATGCCTTTTCTTTAGATGGGTTGCTAATGGATTTCCCGAAAATTGCTTCTATTGGCCATCTCGAGGTAGTTCAGAATTTGTAGGGTAGATTACTTGATTGGACAATCTGGAGTGCTAGGTGGAAATGATGTGGAATTATTTTTTCCTTTTAAACCTTCCACCTCATTAAATGTACTAGGCATAAGTGGGATAAATCCACGTCATCATTTTCTTAGGGCGGGTTTTACAATCGGCTTTGCTTGCTTACGTTGGTGGAGTAAAGTGTTATCAAAAACCTGAGTTGGTCTTCATTTGGGTTAAAATGTGGGATTTAAATTCAAATTTTCTTGATTAATTAACATAAAGGCTGATTAGATATTGACTTGGGTTGTATAATTTCAATTCAAATTTTCTTGATTGCTTTAATTAGAGAAATATCAATTTTGCGTAATATATTGATAGTAGTATGAATCAAGATTTAGGAATGAATTTACTCAATTGCTTTTAAGAAGTAAAGAAATAGTGTAAAATTGCCTAGCATTATGTAGTAAAAATATGGTTTTCATTGAGGAATCACTACAACTTATAAGAAAAGTAACGTGAAAAACCCGCATAGGTCTAGAGGTGAGTTCAACACTTAGCTTCTATGCATTTTGAGAAATTTGAGCAAGTGGGTATTTTTGCAAATGTAACCACGCAACCTCTTCTAACCTTTGGAAGGAATCTTGAGAAATCTTTCAATCTAAAAATACTTAAGGAAAAACATAAAACAAAAAGGTCTTATTCAAAGGGACACAAACAACATGACCCTTAACCTTCACAAGGAAAAAGACCAAAATTTTAAAGGGGTATCCCAAAATTTCTAAGTGAAAACTTGGGGATACCACCATTCATGACACTCAATTCAAAATTTCTCCCATTATTGTATGGAACACATTTCACAATACTATTTACTAATCTCACACAAGTTTCATCGACATACGAGAAATCTCGAAAAATCTTCTCGCATCATCATTACTACACTTTTTCATCCATGAATCTATACGTTCAGCTCAAAACTCATTATTATAAAACCTCGACCTTTTGTTGAAAGGGGAGACATACATTTGGGATAGCTTTGCAATCCCCTCCGTTCTATGTAATCAATCAAAAATTCTTACTCTGATTCTATTCAAATAAACAATTCAATCTCCTCATCGTTCAAATGCATTCTCATTCCCCGTAATGACCTAAGATGGAGGAAAAAAGTGAAAAATTATCTTAATATTCTCCTAATAAATTCAATCTCACCCCTAATGACCTGATATGGGGGAAATAAGTGAAAATATCTCTATGATCAAATTAATTCAATCAATGAATTTTCTTAAATTGATACAATAAGCACATTCTATCACTCATTGATGAATTAACATGGGAGCTATAATTTTATCACTTACAGATGACCTAACTTGGAATCCATTCAAATAAAATACTATAAATGAATAAAAATGGATAAAATTAGATGGAAATAGAACTAAATTTGGTCTTGATACTTTCTGCAGCGGTTGGACCTCTCGAGGATGTAGTCAAAGTTGAAAGTAAAACTAGACCTCTCTCCCTAACACTCTTCCTCTAACGGGAAGGATGTCCAAATCCTTCAGTTATTTGAACAACATAAAAATATAGTTGGGAACTGATCACTCCCTCCCCTATTCAAAATATCCACTTTGCAATAAAAATCAAAATCTTCAATTTCTCCAAAATCAAAATTGTCAATTCTCTCTAGATTTTTTCTTACAATGGCTCGTTATTTCTATTTATGCCACATGGATGGACATACTAATTCATGGTTCATCACACTACATATTACTCTGTGTGTGCTTCTACAACAAGGCTTCTTCAATTTTCTCACATGTATGTTCCTTAATTCCTTTACACTACTTGAATTTAATTCAAATAGAATAAAGGGGGGGATGTAGACAAAAATCACGCACTTACTACTACATTACTATGTCAACAAGTATGATGTTATATATATGGATCTTGAGTAAAAATTATTCACTAGTATCACATCCCCCTATCCATCCATTTTGTTTTCATTGTCTTATTTTTATTTCTCTTTTATATCTGTCACTTCTACATATGTCACTCCCACACTTCTTTCTGGTCTAGTCATATGGATCTTGTTATCCATATTTCACCACCGGGAAAAATATTGATTGTTCATGCCCCCACATAGAAAGGACCTAAGAAAACTTGTTCGGATCCATAAATTGGTCATATAAAGACTCAACAATGGAATGACAAGGGCTGAGAGAAAGTAAATAACCCTACGTAAAAGAAACGACTCTGTCGAGCCATTCCCTGTCTTAAATCCATTTTTAAGTCACAGGTAGAATCAACAATGGAATAACAGGGTCAGAATAGAAGGGGAAGTTCTATTAAAGAACTAGGAGCAAGAAGGGGAAGAAATGACAAGGATTCAAAGTCCCCAGGACTCAAAACTGCTCGAGAAAAGGGTCCAAAATCGACTAAGTATGGAGGAGGCAGCGAAGGATCCACATGTCCTAACAACACTTCTTCAAAGGTGAATCCAAAAGGGGAAGTCCAAACTTGCGCCAAAGCTTCCATGTGTCCAGAGACTCGAAGGTTGCATGGGTGTTGAAAAGTATTCAATTGAGAGAGAGCATGTCGTGTGTTGGCTTAGCACAAATCCGGAAAGAAATCCCAAGGTAAAGACTCAAACTTGAGCCAACCTCCATGTATCGAGATAGTAAAATGGACTCAAAAGGTAGATAGGGCGGACTCAAAATTGGCTAAGTATAGAAGTGTAAGTGGAGAATTCCAAGTTTCAGTGTGGTGCATCTCCAAGAGTTAGTCCGAGAGCGGAGACCCAAATGAGCACAAGCTCGCCACGTAGCTCGAGTCCAAAAGAGTAAAGGGGACCATTAAAAAGTCCACAGAGACTGAAAGGTGAAAGCCAAAAAG
Source organism: Taxus wallichiana var. yunnanensis (assembly GCA_018340775.1). Classification (NCBI taxonomy): domain Eukaryota; kingdom Viridiplantae; phylum Streptophyta; class Pinopsida; order Cupressales; family Taxaceae; genus Taxus; species Taxus wallichiana. The sequence continues at coordinate 302,302,211 of CM031236.1, forward strand.
TGTCAACTCGACGCTCCTCCAAAGGTAAACTTTGAGTCAGGATTTCAAACAAGCATGGTGCCTCCACGTGTCCAACCTCAGAAAGGGGTAGATTCATTTGAATTGTTAATGCATAGGCCAAGCTATCGAGGTTTCCAAGTGTCTAAATGACACTAATTCAAGGATTGAATAGAGGGAGGGTTTTCTAAAAAAGCACCGGACTACTGTGTGTCCCCGGTCAATAAATTTGACCCCGCTAACTAAAGGACTTGGACAAAAATATGGAAATTGAACAGCCTGGTGGAGGAAGACATGTGTCACCCCGCACCACTCCAAGAACAAAGTATAGAGGCCTCCTTGGATAAGAACCTACCCTCCACGTGTCCCATAAAGGAGATCCATTTTTTCAAACTAATTTTCCCACCCATTTGTACAGACTGACATAAAATTTGAAAGGGCATATCTTTCGACTCTGGGCTCAAAATATTGCAAATCTTACATTGTTGGAAGTGTCTCAACGCCCTCTACACCATGGAAAGATAAAAAAATATTTTTGCAGGCCTTGGTAGGTGGAAAATGGAGAAAAATCTTTGAGCCTTTAATGCATGATCTTCTTTTCCCAACAACCGAGATCATATTTGATCTGTTTCTATCGTTTCCTCTTCCTTAAAGGTGCCAAACCATGGATTGATGCGGTAAAGATGGATTTTGGGATAGACTCTATCGAGGCATTAACAGCAGTAGTTGAGCTTCAACATGATTTTCTTGCTTCTCTCTCTCTTCCTTCTATCTGATCGAATCTATAAATACAAAGTGGGATTCATTGTAAAGTGTTGGAAATTTTCTTGTCTTTTGCGAAGCTCCCTTTCCTTCTAGCAAGGAATCGTGGAGTTCAGACCTTCCATTAAAACTGCAATATGCTTTCTCACCTCTTGGCCATTTATTAATGTATTGTATCAATCTACAGAGCAATAAAACATGTTTTTGATCAATCCTTTTCTATCTTATTTTCTCTCATATGGTCTTTCATTATTAATCTAGTTATCTGTGCTCGATTATTATACGCATTTTATTCGGTTTGTGTCTATCAGAAAAACAAGTGTCCATCATTCCTTTGGTGCATCACCTCATAGTTTAGCTTTGTTTTAATTTCTGTATTCCTTCTATCCCTATCTCCTTGGTAAAGTTTAGATTAGGATTAAGAACAGACCCTCTGCAAGTTTCTACATATGCACCTAAACAGAGGAATAGGAACCAACCTTTAATCTAGAGAGTCTTCCTATTTTACAGAGTCCCACACTTTAAGGAAGACTCAATGTTATGTGGATCACACCAAATGATTCTACCTTAGAAAATTATATCTATAGACTCATTTGGGGTGCTGTGATTTTGCACTAACATATCCCTTTCTCATTAGTCTTTTCACATTTGTCATCATTTTCTCTAGACACTAACACTTTTCTGGACACTAGCACTTAGGTGCTTATGTTTAGATCTAGGTTCCTCTGTCCTACATATTTATTCTTTTATCTTGACATTTGTGGTCGGTCTTTTTGGTTATCTTACTCTTATCCCGAGGTCCTAACAAGATGTCATGTTACTAGTGTCAAAATTTGAACAAGATATCCATATAAATACACATCATACATACCATTATTAGGGGGATGTAAAGTATCAATGACTATCTACATATAAACGAACTTCATTATTTGGGCTTCTTATATTTGCATACACTACATAGAAAGGGTTTATTTTTTTTCCACATTTTGAATTCTATCTAGTTGAGCTTTGTTATCTTGGTGTCATTGGCACAACGGAAACCTAAGGACACTATTGAACACAAAATCACATAGAAATTCATTGGGTTTGAGATATAGTGCAACACTCAGTCGTAATTTCACTTGTTTGAAATTTGAGGACAGTATGACCCTTATTTTTCATCTTTATTTTATAGAATTTTATGTAGTTTGAGGGTTTTATAGGTGGATATTTTCTTGTAGGTTACATGTGACATCTGTGGGAGTTGTGCAACATAGTAATGAAAACAAGCAAAGATCAACAACAACCTTCCAACCTATGAATATCAATTCCCGAGGTTCTAAGTAGACTCGCACCCATATAAGGATCCTACCACCCAGAACCTTGGTCTAGAAACATCCGACATCTATGAAATTTTCTCTGCGTGACATTGCTAAAGTTTGTTATCTTTGTTTACCAATCTTCCAAAGATCTCGACACTACGAGATTTAGTGACTATCAACTAATTCATTCTTCATTCTTTATTACACATATGGTTTCTATTTTATTAGCTTATATACTTGTGTTGTAGCATTTGTTAATCATTTTTGACACTGCAATTTAAATTTAACATCTAGATTTTTTAAATCACTATTGAAGCATCTTCCTCTTGAGTGGGTGCCTTGAGGGGAAAACTAGATTTGGGGTGTGATTGAATTTTTTCACATGGGCTAAACCATAACATTTGAGATATTTCACTATTATGCCATAGCCACCCTATCATTTATGCTTTTATTCCTATTTTTCATACATTAAACCCATCATGTCCACTTATCTTATTATGTCTACTTGTTTATCTTTATTGCATGTTAATACCCTTTCTTTCAATCACCCTTGACCCTTTTCATTTGCGTCTATTTATATTTTGGCCTCCATATCACATATTTTTCACCCTTTAACCTTATGGTTCCCCCAAAGGGGATTCCATATCCCATGGGTGATGGTGTCATTTTTATTTTTCCATGGCCAAATCCATCATTGGGTATATATAACCCACCAAGTTTTTGTAAAGCCACCATCAAAAATAACTTTTTTCATACATGAAGGCACTTATAGCTCACATATTTTCACACTATTTTGTACCTACTTGTTATACTTAGAATCTTAGATATTACCTTTGTGAATTTGGGTCACCATAGTGAGTTAGGACTAGAGATCTTCTTATTGAGATTTCCACTTCTCCAACCATATTGAGTCTCTCTAAGTGTCATTATCTCTAGGGAGGATTAAGCATCAGTGGTCACACACATACTACAAGAAATTATTTCTAACCCTTCTTAGTATTTTATCTTGTACAAGTATGTTGTATGTTAGTCATTCATTGTTATAAAATAGACTAGATGTATATTTTATTTGATCTATTGAATTATATTATTATGTTACTCCCCTTTTCTTAATCCATCCCTTGATTAAATTTATTTTGAATCTTAGTAGGATACCTATCTTTATCTTAGGTATAGGCATTAGAAATATATAGTTACCCTAGGGTTAGGGTCACTATCATCTAGAATTACAACGTGGACACTCTTTAAGAACCTGTTTATCTACATCATGTGTCTATACATGGATTAGGTCCCTAGATTTGGGAACCCAATTGAGAACCTATATTTTTCCCGTCATACAAGCTATACTTTGGTAGATCTTATATGATTGTATTATACAAGAGGTTAATTAATATCTAAGTAATATTGTTAATATTTTGAGGAGTTTAATGGGTTATTTGTATGATAATGTTTTATTATTAGCATATGAATAAAATGTTTTTGGTTTAATTGAATGAAATTATAACATTTTTATTGGCATTTTGATTTCAATTGCTAGTAGTGAATTAATTTAATACTCTAGATTCTATGTTGTAATAACTAATTCCAAATAAATGCTAAGTTACTAGACTTGGAGGATATATTAATAGATTTCTTAGTGTAATAGAAGGCCTTAAATTTATGTCTTTTAGAAATATGAACTTACTAGTGGTTGCATTGATCTAAACTATATTATGGGGGATTATATATGATTATATTATAAAAGAGGATATTCTTGGGAAAAATTTATTGATTGGGACACTCTAATTTTCTCTCTAAAAATTGAATAAATGGTGTAGAATTTAGCTAATATTTCTTCTAATGGTGAATAATTATCATTGATCAAAGACAAGGTGTGTTCTCGTGAGGCATTATTATTATTTCCCCAAATTTAGAAGTTAATGTATATAAATAGGTTCGGGTAATCACTTATGCTAATCTACTCACATCTTATTCCCAAATAGCACATGCTTAAGAAACATTCTTATAATTTGGGTTTTTCTCAAGTTATAATCATGTTATCGATAAGTAATGCTTGAATGAATTCCCTTTAGCATGTGAACATTGAAACAATTTTTGTAATAAAAATTAAGAAATCAAATTACTATGGCATATGCAATTTTAAGGATAGAGATTGGATAATAAAATTTAATGTTACTACGTATCTCAAAATTTATGACTAATATCTATGAAATCTTTGAAAAAATGAAATCTATTTTTTTTTAATTTTTGGCGTTATGTATGTGATGAAATTACTTAGATATATCTGAATATCAATAGTAGAACACCAAAGAATATTGTTGATGTATCAAAATGACACAACCGAAGGGAGAAATGGTAGGCTCTAAGACCTACTTGTTTTAGGAGCACTTTAGGGAAATGAAATGTTCTTATGTCCTTATTTTAAGATCACTTTAAAATTTGAATTATTCATGAGTTATTGGATATTCGATTAATAATAAGGATGTTTTCTACATTTTTAGTCCTAGTGCCACTCTTGTAATTTCTTCACTTGATTTATCTTTGAAAATATCTTTTAAACTAAAAGGGTAGTGTTCAAATAAAATTAAAAAGGGAAAAGAGAAAATAAATATGTTGAGACAAATGTATGTAAGATTTCTAGTGCTTGATCCCGAAAATAGCGTGTTTTCCTTGTGAAACCAACAACATAAAACTCAAATATTACTCAAATTTTAATGTTACTGATGCATAAATTCAAAGGAATCAAGATTGTAACCAAATTTACCATATCAAATTGTTAGATGCACATTCAAAGGATAAATTTAACTTGTAGTAAAAGCTGTAGCAATTGAATTTAAACTTGCAAATGCACAATTTAAACAAATTACTAAAGGAAAGTTAACATGTAATACACCAAGCACTGAATACTATAAACACATAATGTCTAAAGAAGAAATGGGAAAATGTAAATCGATAGGTTTATCTTGCATGATTTAAGTTTCAATGGAATCACATTCATTTATCAAATAACATCCCCCTTTTTTAGAATGGAGGTAGGCATACTTATACGATTTGGGGCCTTCCTTTACCACCCAATTTGAATAATGATTATGAAAATATCTAGGAATATTACAAAAAGTTGACCACTCAATAAATATCCTAACCGATTCTTGGTAGGATGATTACAATGGGTAAATCCAACATGTAAAAAATATAAAATATCTTTAGGATTCATTGAGGATCCTGTTTAACTATGGGCACCTTTTGAACTGGGTCCACCGGTGTAGGTTCCTCTTGAGCTGGGTCAGATGAAGCTGGTCTCTTCCTTGCAGCGATGAAGGATTCTTTGTCAATTTTATAATCAATGTTTAAATTTATAAGATCAATAATAGGCCTCTTGAATAGTACATGAACCTTATCCAAAGAAGGAATTTTAGGTAGACATGTCCTTTCTTGTGATTTCTTTCAAGTTCTCTATTTTCTAGACTTTTTCCTAGTTTGAGCAACAATATCAATGACTTAGGATGCCTATGTCTCATTTTCCTCTTCTATATTCTTTTGAGCATTTGTTAGGAGTTGACTAAACAATCTAGTAAATTTGGCAAAGGACACTAACTCTTGGTCTTCCTTGAATACCCAAGTGATGGATGCTTCTAAAATTAATTCGCTTCCTCTTAAAATTACACCATCAAGATGAGGAAGAATTTTACCCATTTGATCAGTCCATTCCTTCAGTTTTTATTTTGTGTAATTGGCATATGTCTGAAATATATTAATATCTTCCATAGTCACTACTATAGAGTCCTTATATATTCCCTCTTCAATGACCCAAGCCGTGATTCTTAGCATTTTTGCATTACACCCATATTTTCAATTAATGTATGGATCTCTTTTAAGTAAGCATGTTATTTATTTTTGGCATAAATACATTCTCTTATCACATCATACAAAGAGCTAAGTAGGGCCTCTTCTACATATGAAGTAATACCTTCATGAACAATGGCTCTATCCTGAGTTTCAAGTTACTTGTTTCGGGCTGCATTCCCCTTACTAATTATGTTACCAATTATAATGAGGAATTCATAGAAGATAAGAGATCCTCCTCACATTTTTCTACTTGGGAACCTTTTACTTTCTTTTTATTTGTAAGGGAGAAGATGTCTTCAAATGTTTCATGCCAAATGATGGTATGTTGTGTAGAAATTATCTTTTTTTTCACCCGCCTCGAGGTTCATGTCCTAGGATTGAACTCAATGTTTATTAATTGTTCCTCTTGATCTACCCAATCTAGTTGCTCCATGTGGGAATTAATTAGTTGTTCAACCCAATCTTGTTAAAGCTTAGGAGGAGGGATACTTACATGGGAAATTTGAAATATCTTGATTTTTTTATTTCTCTATTGGAGTCTCTACTTATGTGTAATCATCATTTGAAGAAGTTAAATCATATGCAACCAAAGTAGTCACTTAAATTGGCTCAAGCATGAATTCTTGGATTTATGGGATATTTTCTACCTCTACTAGTCGTAGAGGAGTTGGAGACATTGATATGTGGTCCTTCCTTGGATATTTTGAATAACCAAATTACCTCCTATTTGTGAATTCCCTTTTTATTGATCCCCTTAGCAGAGGAACAACCTCTTTCATCTTCATATTTTTCTAAATAAGGTTTTCATCTGTTTGATTGATCCACACCTTGATCATTGACATCAACCTCATGGGAATATGTTATGTTGATTTTCCCCTTCAAAGTGACTCTAAATATTTTTCCATATTTTTCCTTGGGTCATATTGCCTTAAGGGGTGAGGGAAAAATGGAAATAATTTTGATGGGATGATGTAGCTTTTAGATCAGGTGTAGTTTGTTTTCTTACTCAAAACCCTAGAAACACTAGCCAATCACTCAGACAGATCTGCTCGCTCACCCAAAGTGTGCAAAGGTACCAGGTCCCTCTTTTAATACTATCTTTTTCAAGGTGTTAGCATGATCACACAAGTATTCCATACATATAACAATTAATTAAATGTAAAGTATAACATGAACTAGATCACAACCATAGTGCATAATGAATCAAACAAGGACCAAGATCATATTTACCATGCAATAACCAATAATGGAGACATCAAAAATCATTATCCATCCACAAAGATCCATTATATTAATCCATAAAAAAATAATAGTTGAATATATCACAATTACCATCACAAATTTATGCGTGTAAATACACCAAAGATAGCATAACTCTATCTCAATCCAATCTATATGTCCTCTCTAAACTGTGTAAATCAATACATACACACACACACACACACACACACACACACACACACACACACACACACACACACACACACACACACACACACACACACACACACACACACACATATATATATATAAGGGTGGGAATTTCCTTCAAAGCACCCATGTACTCTCAAAATAGGTTTCTCGCTAAGAATAGCTATGCGCTGCTACAAGATGTCTACAAAATCATGCAAGCTTTACCTAATAATAGATCATCTATTATTAACTCTAGTTTCAACCTTGTTATTTGCTCTAACTTTGCATGACACTTGATCTTTCACTTGTTCCCAAAATATCCATTTCTTCATCCAAAAGGCTTATAGCTTCATCCAATGCATTTTCATTGCTCCACGTTTAACTCCATCTTGATCCATGCAAAAATAGGTTAGGTACCAAACTCTATATTTCTAGTCACGGATACCTACGACACAACTCTCACAAAATTCAATACCTATCCACGTGCCCTCTTATACTTATTCAATACTTTATCTAGTCAACATCAATCCATCTTTTGAAATCTTTTTATCCTACTATAACTAAAAAGGTAGGGTGATTCCTAAGTTTCTTGTCCTTACATCTCCCTGATCTATCATTGAAAATTTAGTAGGAAACTTCATGTTCAAATATTTTGTTAGGTACATCTTATGAAAGTTGCAATGGTGGTGTGATGATCCCCTCAATAATAATTATTATAATCAAGATAGAAGGATTTAGCCCTTAATTTTTAATTTATGTAAGGACCTTCTCGAAATTATGGACATTATGGTTTCGTGCATTTCCTTGTAGAGTGTGGCATAAAAGGAAGTAAAAATTTCCTCAATGTGGGACTTGAATCTATGGGAATATAAATCTAAATATATATCATTTACTTATAAAATACAAAATAGAGACCATGGGTCACAAAATTTCGGATAGTGGAGGACTCCATAGAATACATCCAATAGATAAGATGCCATGAAAAATGATTTCCTGTGATCAACAAAGTTATTTCTTTAGGAGGCTAGATTGGAAGTGACCACCTACCCTAGAGAAGGAATCTTATGTTCATCTATGATCATTGCAAGCGGTGGGGGGAATTTAGGCTAAATAAAATGGTAATGGAAGGGTTTCCATACAATATTTTCATCAGGTTCATGCCTATATGGACATTCTAGAAAAATAATTTATCACAAGGGAAAATTAGAGGCTTTCATCAATGCTTTGGGACTAGGTCCCTCTACATAGGAATGAGGAAGCTCCATTTATTGAAAACAAGGAAATATGTACACTACTCTAACCATTTGTTGGGTTAGCCAAATTTCCTAAGTATTGATAGAGCGCATAGAATAATCAGACACACAAGTGGGGTGTGCAGGCACACACATGTGTTAGTTGAAGTAGGGCATGCCCAAGAAGGGAACAACTAGGAATTATCCAATTTTGCATAAACGAGATAAAAATAGAAAAAGTGGTTGGAATGTGGCCCAAATAAAAATAAAATCAAGAAGACTTCACAACTAAGTAAGAGTTATTTTTGTACTAAAGTGGAGATCAAAGGTCACACATAGTTTGAGATAATAATAGGATTAAAGAAGAGTTTATTTATAGATTAATCTACAAACATGATTGATAGAAAAGCATACACCTATTTATTGATGTGCATATGGATATTCTAATCATACAAATATTTTTTCAAAATGCATGGGTGGTGAAGGGAAAGTCCCCAATCCTATATATTAGTTGATCTTCATATTTTTGGATACCATGTACAAAATCATGTGATGTAATAGGGTTATGTTGCTCGATGTTATACATTCATGAATCTCTAGTGATTATTGTTATGTATTCATATTCTATGATGTAATATTTATTTTATGAATGGATCATTGTGGATGGATTCTGGTAATTGATGTATCTAAGTATGGTGATCACCTAGTGCAATTGATCTTAGTAATGGTTTGATATGTTATGTTTCCTTATTACATGTGTTTCCTTATGATATTTGTAATGATCTACATCTGAATGTATGCTTGATAATGGTAATCATGAACATGCATGCTAACATCTTAACAAGATAGCACAAAGGAGGGACCTGGTAGGCTCTACATGCTTTGAATGAGCATTCACATATATCTGGATAAAGTGTCAAGCACACCTAAGCATTGAGTATAGAAAATAAAGGTTATATTTTGGTTCCATTGTCGAGACCTCTTTTCAAACTGTCTACCAAGATGTTGTATGCAGATGGCATATCATTTGACTCTGGAGAGTATTGAAGGTTGGATAGATGAAAGAAATGAAAGGTTTGTGTAGAAATACAATAATGGGTCTGAATTCAATGCACATTAGTGGGTGGAAAACAACCTTTAGGATGTTCTCTATATGACGTTCTTTATCTTATTTTGATTAGAATTATATGAGTGGCCGGCAATGCATGCAATATGGAAGTGTTGGAGCTATAGGTTGTGACCTTTGACATAAAAGATTATCAAAATCTTATTGATGTTGATGTAGAGTGAACTAGAGTCAGTAGATCATTATTGGGCTGAGTATTGCATAGTTATATTTTTAGTACACTATTTCCACATATCTCGTGTCCGACAAATCTGAATTCTAGTTCTTCTCGTGAACCCATAGGATCTTACCTATGAATTATACCTTTATCAATCAAGATATTGAAGATAGAGCTGGATTTAGAGCACCTCCATATGTTTATTTAAACTCCCACCACGTGTAGGGGAAGGAGTAGGTGTGGTGAAGATGGTGGACTTGGCAATAGAAATGAAAAGAGAGGAAATAAGGATAAGATATAATAAAGCGTGAGAGAGGTAAATTTTGAAATAGAGGGAGCTTGAGGACTCCTATATTTTAAGGAGAAAGACGGATCGTGAAGGATTTGAAGATCTTGTGAAAGAAGAGGAGCCATAACATCCGGTTCTCCTAACATTGGGTAAGAAAAATAGAGAATCACCTTAATCTTCGGATGATATTACATTAGAGGAGAGTGTGAGGACCGCAGTGCACATATGATCCCTCTTAGCCACCTAGCCCTTGCACTTGGTGTTCTAGATCCGGTAGTAATTGAAAGGAATGCTAGTGAAAGTAAGAAAGAAGAGATAAGTATATATCTTCTTATGTTGAATTTGGGAGATAAAGTTAGTAGTGTTCCCATGTCATCACAAATCAAGTCATTGTTTAGTAGTGTTATGGTAGGATTGTTACCTAGTGCATCATTATGATAGAATTTTGGTGTGCGAGCATTGGAATTACTACGAGCTATTGTGACCACACATATCATTGGTGTTTAGTCTAGTACCATGACTAGGACACTAGGAAGTACATCCACTAGTCTGATTCCCACTATAGGAGGGTCGGGTGGATAAAGTGGATCAGGAGGATTGGGAGGATTGGGGTCAAGTGGATTAGGTGGTTTTGGAGGTGGAGGAAATATTGGTGGAGGTTCTAGTTTTGCATCTCGGTAGAAAAGCTCCACATCCCTAGAAAACCCCACATCAACCTCAACAAGTGTATTACAAGATGTCTCTCCACTTACCAAAATATGGGGTAATTGAAGATGCAGCAGAGCATGTGCACAAGTGTGAGTTTTTATGGTGGGCTAAAGTAATCATAGCTTCAGATAGAAAATAAAGTCAATTTTCTACTAATCTTCAAGGGTGCGCACATAGCTGGTATAGAAAGTATGACTCGCATCGTTATCAGATCGGATTATGAATGTTTATGATCTACATTTCTAGCTGAGTTCCATATTCTAGAGTTGAGTATAAAAGTATCGCATGCTCATGGACATTAAGTAAGGATTAGATGAAATTTTATGGGAGTATAATGCACGTTTTAAGACCTTTTTATCCAAATTATTATATGAAAATCATCCAAGTCAACATATACACAGTGGTTTGTTAGAGGATTGTTGACTTCATTATGGAGTTTTCTATCTCACAAGACATATCTTGACTCATGTGAGGCCTTGGAAGAAGCTCTCGCACACCGAAGAAGTTGGGAGCATTGATACTAGAGTGAGCCCCTTTTTGGAGGCATAAATTTCAGCCATGGTAAAGCAAATGGAAAATATTTCAACTAATTCAGATCATGAGACATGTTGTGGAATATGGTGCACAGATTGTGAAGTAGAGGGAAATACTAAAGATAATTTACCACGTAGGTTAGTGTGCATGTTACTAATAAATTATGAAGTATTTCACTTGAATCATGATGTTCGATATTTCCCATTGTTACAACACGCACTTACAAGGAAGGTGTCTATGTATTGTAATATTTACAAGTCCCACACTCATGACACCACTAACTATAAGTTGATTGATCACATTCACGAAGCCATTGAGACAGAGTGTGCCAAAATAGTATGGCTAGTGGATCTAAGTAGCAAGAAAGCCATAACCATGAAGGGCATAACAATGGAAATAACATGAATGGTGGCTTCCAAGGAGGATATAGAGGTCAAGGCCATGGTGGAGGTAGAAGTAGATTTCTATGAGGAACTTGTTTTTACTTGTAAATATCCTTATCATTATCAGTGTGAGTTCCCTCATAATATTACTTGCTTATGGTGCAGAAACCACATAAGTTAGAGGAATGCCTAGACTTATATGAGCACATGAGTAAGAATAAGAAGTAGGAAAAGAGTGAGGGAATGATTAAGGTATAACACATTGTTAGTGATCAATGGATTTTTAAAAAGACCCCTGATCCTAAATTATAGACCATAAAGGTCACCACATGTGTGTTATGTTTTTGGAGCATATTTTCATGTTAGAGTGTGGTACACCTTCTATGTGTTACACTCAAGTATTTTTATGATGGTCCTACTCACTGATGAGTGGGTCAATGAGGTTAAAGGGCGAAGCCCCAAAGCAAATTTTCATGGGTGGTTTATTAACCCATGGGTAATGGGTAACTCGTTATGGGCTATTTTTGGGCCCATGGTTTTTCGGTACCCATTGTTTTGATACCCACGGTTTTTTGCCCATGGTTTTGATACCCACATTTTTTGCCCATGGTTTTGATACCCACGGTTTTGTATCAAACTGCTTAAGCAATTGTCTATTTATATGGTCTTATGCATATGATACATAGACAAGAAAATGTATTGCAGATGTGTTTTGAATTTGGGTGTGAATTCTGTAGAGTTTGTTGAGCATAGCTCCAAATGGATCTGGGTATTGTATTGAGAGAGTGGAGGCTTGTAATAAAAAATGAGGAAGTGATTCTTGGTGGACGTAGCCCAAATTGGGTGAACCACGTAAAATATTGTCTCTCTATGTTGTGTTATTTTATTCTGCACTTTTATTTGAGATTTGTAATATTTTTTGCATATTAGTTTCTATTGTTACGATTCTATAAGGGATTATTCTACATATTTTATCCCTTATTTCCTAACAATTGGTATCAGAACCTGTCAATGCGTTTGCTTTGAAGTGTTGAATCGTAGGGAAATTTTTATCTTGAGTGGGAGCTATGGCAGATGATGGAAGATCTAGGGTTGATAAATTCAACGGGTAGAATTTCAGTCTTTGGAAGATGCAGATGGAAGATTACCTTTATCAGAAGGATCTTTATACTCCGTTGTTTGAGAAGGTGAACAAACCCTCGAGTATGACAGATGCGGAATGGGATTTGTTGGATTGGAAGGCACTTGGAACAATCCGGTTGTGTCTTGCATCTTTGGTATTATTTAATGTTTCAAAGGAAAAGACTACAAAAGAACTGATGGATGCATTAGGGAAGTTGTATGAAAAACCCTCTGCCTCTAATAAGATATTTTTAATGAAAAAGTTGTTTAATATGAAGATGTATGAGAATAGTTTAGTAGCATATCATTTAAATGATTTCAATATGGTTGTGAATATGCTAGCTTCAGTTACAATAGAATTTGATGAAGAAGTTAGGGCTTTATTAATTCTTGTGCTCTTTACCTAAAAGTTGGAATAGCCTGGTAATGGTAGTAAGCAACTCGGTTCCAGCTAACTCAAAGTTGAAGTTTGAGGATGTTGTAGGGGTGATTCTAAGTGAGGAAATGTGAAGAAAAACTCTGGGAATCTTCTACTTTAGGGAATTCTTTGACAATGGAAACTAGAGGGAGATAGAAGAATAGAGGAAACCATGGAAAATCGAAAGATGGGGCAAGGTCAAAATCCAAGAGCAAGATTGTATGTTGGAATTGTGGAAATTCTGGGCATGCAAAGAAGGACTGCTGAAGCTTCGGGACAAGAAGAAACAACAGAAGAAAACAAGGAGGCAAATGTGGCATCAATTAATGTATGCCAAGATGCTTTGATTCTTTCTTTACATAATATTACTTGAATTTTGGGTTTTAGATTCAGGGTCTTATTTTCATGCTACTCCACATAGGAATTATTTTGTTGATTATGTTCAAGGGGATTTTGGGCATGTTTTTCTTGGTGATGATGAGCCTTGCAGTATAGTTAGAAAAGGTTTTGTTCAGGTTAAGATGCAAAATGGGAATACATGGTTATTGAAGGATGTCAGACATGTTCCTACATTAAGGAGAAATTTTATATCAGTGGGGCAATTGGGAAGTGATGGTTGTACTGTGATATTTACAACTGAATCTTAGAAGGTTACCAAGGGTGCTGTTATGGTGGCAAGAGGTAAGAAGGTTGGAACCTTGTATTTATCCACTGATAGTACTAATGATTGTAATCTTGTGGCTTCAGATGCAGATACAACATTATGGCACTATAGGCTTGGTCATATGAGCCATAAGGGCATGGACATCATAAAGAAGAATTTTCTTGGATATACAAAAATAGGTTTGGAGTTCTGTGAGGACTACATATATGGGAAACAGAAGCGAGTAAGGTTTCTCAAGGTTAGACCTACAAAGAAAGAGAGTAAGTTAGAGCTGGTGCATTTTGATGTGTGGGGCTAAGTCGGTATCATATCTTAGGTGTTCAAGTTATTATGTTACTTTTACGATGATGCAACAAGGAAATTTTGGTTTATTATATTAGAAATAAATCTGATGTATTTGACACTTTTGTTAAATGGAAAGCCTTGGTAGAGAATGAAACATGCCTTAAGCTAAAATGTCTTAGGTCAGATAATGGAGGGGAGTATTGCAGTAATGAATTTAATGATTATTGTTCTAAGAATGGAATCCACAGGAAAAAGACAATTCTAAGAACTCCACAGTAGAATGGGGTATCAGAAAGGATGAACAGAAAAATAATGGAACGTGCTAGGAGCATGAGGTTACATGCAGGACTACCTCTTTCTTTTTGGGCGTATGGTGAGCACAGCTTGTGTACTTCATAAATAGAGGACCCTCAAGTGCCTTAGATGGAGGCATACCTGAGGAGGCTTGGTATGGTAAGAAATTTGATTATTCATTTCTTAGAGTCTTTGGATGTGAGGTGTTTGTTCATATAGACAAGGATGATAGGACCAAGCTAGAGGCTAAATCAGAAAAATGTACTTTCATTGGTTATGGTGGTGATGAATTTGGATTTAAATGTTGGAGTATTAAGGATAAGAAAATCATTCGGTCTAGGGATGTGGTCTTTAATGAGAAAGTCATGTATAAGAAACAGTTGCAGAAAAATAGGGAAGAATCTAAGAAAGAATATGCAGTGGTAGAGGATCTTCTGGATGGGACAGTGACCCATGAATCAGTTCAGGAACCGACTCAATAGGAACCCCAAACTCCTACAGTGAGGAGGTCTTCTAGGGTAAGAAAAGAACTGAACGTTTTCTCCTTCTCTTTATTATTTATTACTCATTAATAGTGGAGAGTTAGAGAGCTTTGATGAAGTAATGTAGGTAGATTCCAATAAGAAGTGGGAGAAAGCCATGGATGAGGAGCATAAGTCTCTCATGGAGAACCAAACTTTGGATTTGGTGAAGCTACTTTGGAAGGCAAAAGAGAATTGCGAACAAGTGGGTGTACAGTTAAAGACAAAGGAGGAAAGAAAAGATATAAGGCCCAGTTGGTGGTCAAGGGGTTTGCATAGAAATAAGGTATAGATTTTGATGAGATCTTTTCTCCTGTAGTAAAAATGACTTCTATTAGAACTGTTCTTGGAATAGTGGCAGCAGAAGACTTGCACTTAGAATAGTTAGATGTAAAGACTACATTTCTCCATGGTGATTTAGAGGAGGAACTATATATGCAGCAACCAGAGGGCTATGAGGTCAAAGGTAAAGAGGAGATGGTGTGTAAACTAAAGAAGAGCTTGTATGGCTTGAAACAAGCTCCATGTCAATGGTATAAGAAGTTTGATAGCTTCATGATGGAGCAAGGTTATATTAGATTTCATTCTAACCATTGCGTGTATACAAAGAAATTTTAGGATGGAAGTTATATTATCCTATGTTTGTATGTTGATGACATGTTGGTTGCAGGTAAAAACATGTAGGAAATAAAAGTACTCAAGAAACAACTAAGTGAATCCTTTGATATGAAGGATTTGGGGCAGCCAGACAAATCCTTGGTATGAGGATAACTCGGGATAGGAAGGAATGGAAGCTAACTTTATCTTAGGAAGAGTACATTAAGAAGGTATTGGATAGGTTTAACATGCGGATGATAAATCGGTTAGGAATCCATTGGCGGAAATTTTAAGTTATCAAAGGAGCAATGTCCCAAGACAAAGCAAGAAAGAAACCAGATGTCCAAGGCACCTTACTCATCAGTAGTTGGTAGTTTGATGTATGTTATGGTGTGCACTAGGCCTGATATTGCCCATGCAATGGAAGTTGTGAGTATATTTATGAGTGATCCAGGTAAAGAGAATTGGTAAGCAAGTAAAGTGGATCCTTCGGTATTTGAGAGGGACCATGGGGATAGTTTTGTGCTATAGTGGATCAGACACCACTTTACGTGGTTATGTAGATTCAAACATGGCTGGAGATGTAGACAGCAGGAGGAGCACGACAGGTTATATTTACACTGTAGGTGGGATAACAGTGAGCTAGATTTCATGACTACAGAAGCTAGTGGCTTTGTCAACCACGGAGGCTGAGTATGTTGCTGCCACAGAGGCAAGAAAAGAGATGATTTGGTTACAACAATTGCTTGAGGAGTTGGGGCATAAGCAGGAGGAATGTAAGTCTGCATAGTGATAGTCAGAGTGCTATACACATAGCTAAGAACTCTGCTTTCCACTCCAGGATGAAGCATATATAGTTGAGATATCACTTCATCAAGACAGATTTGGAGGAAGATAAGTTGAAGTTGGAGAAGATTCATACCAGTCAGAATCCTGTAGACATGATGACCAAGGTGGTCACAAGGGATAAACTAAAGCTATGTTCAGCTTTGGTTGGCCTTCGTGGATGACAATGAAGGGTTGAGAAGCTTTCTCAGTGGAAATTAGTCTCTAAGTGGGAGATTGTTATGTTTGTGGAGCCTATTTTCATGTTAGAGTGTGGTACACCTTCTATGTGTTACACTCGGGTATTTTTACGGCAGTCCCACTCGCTAGTGAGCGGGTCAGGGGGGTTTGGGGGCAAAGCCCCCGAAGTAAATTTTCATGGGTGGTTTATTAACCCATGGGTAATGGGTAACCATTATGGGCTGTTTTTGGGCCCATGGTTTTTCGATACCCATTGTTTTGATACCCACGGTTTTGATACCCATAGTTTTTCCCATGGTTTTGATACCCACGGTTTTGTATCAAATTGCTTAAGCAATTGTCTATTTATATGGTCTTATGCATATGATACATAGACAAGCAAATGTATTGCAGATGTGCTTTGAATTTGGGTGTGAATTCTGTAGAGTTTGTTGAGCATAGCTCCAAACGGATCTGGGTATTGTATTGAGAGAGTGGAGGCTTGTAATAAAAGCGAGGAAGTGATTTTTGGTGGACGTAGCCTAAATTGGGTGAACCACATTAAATCTTGTCTCTCTGTGTTGTGTTATTTTATTCTCGCACTTTTATTTGAGATTTGTAATATTTTTCTGCATATTAGTTTCTACTATTGCAATTACAGTAATGGATTATTCCACATATTGTATCCCTTACTTCCTAACAACGTGATGAGGTTATGCATGTATGAGATCCTCTCAAGACTAAGCAAATCATTTTGAGGGAAGAGGTGATACATGCTAAGTATCCAGATGTTGCACACCAAAGGAAGTCTATCAAGATACCATGGAAGTGGTTAGGGTGATGCAAGGAGAAATACAATGTTTAAAGGAATAGGTGCATGATATGGATCATGCAAACGTATTTGAACTCCCACATAAGGATGTTGATGAATTGAAAGAGGTGTACATGATGTTGTGCTAGGAGAACATCATTCCTCTATTAGGGGAATGACTAGGATAAAATGTACCATGTATTGGATCTGAGCATGAAATACAGATACTTCATGTAAATCTATCACCTCATAATCATGAATTTGATAAGGAGATCACACGTGATGCATTAATTGATGGGTATCTATTACGAAACATTCTTATTGATACTGAGGTGGAAGTAAATTTATTAACCCCAGATTCTTGGAATCATATGGGTAGACCAACCTTACACTTATCAACAAATGTGCTATACATGGAAAATAAGATTAGGGCCATGTTGATTAGGTTACTAAAGGATGCAAATATTACAATTCAGGGAGTTAAGTTTACTAGGGATTTTGAGGTATTAGAGCTTGCTAAAGCATACAACTTCTCAGCATTAGTTGGATTGCCATGATGTTATGTGAATAAGACAAATTTGTTCTTTAATAAAAGGTGCATCATATTTGAGAATGAGGAGGAGCACATGAGTATACCCTTTCTAAATAAGAAGGAAGAACCCTATGTTGAGCCCTTAAGTGAAGAAGAGCTCAAAAAAATATATGATCACTATTGCACAATCCAGAGAATTTAGAACCATCAAAGGAGGGCATACTTCATTAGGAAGATGCACAATCTATAAGTGACACTACAAGTGTTTCTTGTGATAACTAGGATCATGGAACGTATAAAATGGTCGGTGTGAAGTGAAAGGATGATTCACCAAGATGATTCAAATGCACATGGTGAGGTGGTTAGGATTTAATAGGGTACCAAGGTATACTGGTGAAGGAAATCCCAACACATTTTTGTGTGCCATGGATAATTAGTGCTAGAATGAAGGGGATAGAAGAAATATATTGGTCTAAACCTTACGCAGGATAAAAGCACACTCATGGGAAACATATAGATATGGCCTTTTGGAATGGAGAGAAGTGAGATTCAATTTCTCTACCAATTTCACTTGGAGCAATGTACCTACACAAACATGCAAATTTCATAGGAAGTCTCCTTCCTCTAATCATGTCCAAGAGTGTGAGACATCTTGGTTGCATGGAAAGGAGGAATTACCGCCATCACTTTGGGTGCATAATTTCTACTCCACCTTATGTGGATGTGCATGTGCATGGTATGTCCTTGCAAAAATGAATAGAGAAACAATAAATTGGAAAGATATGACCTTAGGTATGATCCAAACTTTTGATTATTTTTCTACTAAGCCTCCATTCCATGAAGCACTACAGATTATGAAGCACCTTTCATTGGGAGATAACAAATTTGAATAACTTATGCTGGAATTTTCTGAGGAACTTAATCTTGAGGACCACCTTGACCTTAAACAAAAATATGAAGAAGAGATGTTCCTCTCCTGTAAAGAAAAATAAAAGGAAAAATTGGTGTACATGATAAGTAAAGAAAACTTGGATGTTGACCACACATAAGCTATGCACAAGGTGATGGACAAAATGGATGAGAAAGTGCACGCGTATCATATCCCTATGAAAAAAGAAGGTTAACATTGGAACATAGGAAGACCCTAAGGAGGCCATTATTTGTGATTACTTGGTCGATTTGAAAGTGGCTAAAATTATTGAACTCTTGCACTAATTTTAGGACTTATTTCCATGGGGCTATCATGAGTTAAAGGGAGTACACCCTTCTTTCGGTGAGAGGAAAATAAAACTTAAAGAAGGCATGCACCTGATGAAGAAGAGGCCTTACAGGAATAATCTTAATATACGTGTGAAGGTAAAGGAAGAAATTGAAAAAATGCTCAAGTCCAAAATCATTGATCCTATTGAAGAATTTGAGTGGGTTAGCCCAATTGTTATAAGCATTAACAAGGATGAGAGGATAAGGATTTTTGTTGATTATATAGAACTTAATGTTGCATGTGTCATTGATCCTTTCTCCACCCTATTCATATAAGAAATTCTTGAGGGAGTTATTGGACATGAGATATAATCTTTTACATATGGGTTTTTTCAGATATCACCAGTGCGCATCATGAAGGAAGATTAGGAAAATGAAAATTTCACTATCGAATGATGAATCTCTGCATATATAGTTATGCCCTTTGACTATAATGCACAAGAAACGTTCTCGTGCATTATTGTATAAAAATTTAAAGCTTTTATTTATAAGTTATTATAGGTGTATTTGCATGATTGAACAATCTATGGGTTAGTCAAGGATCATTGTGAAAATTTGAGGGTCATGTTTGAGAGGTGCAGGGCGGTTGAGCATATCTCTCAACATTAATGAGTGCATAACACCTTTTGGCACATTACTTGGGCATATAATTTGCAAAGGGTTATTGGTAGATCCATCCAAGATAGTTGTGATCTTGGGTTTGGAAGAGCCTAACAATCAAATTTAGGTACGTGGATTCTTGGGTCACACAAGCTATTAAAATAAATTTATTAATGGGTGTGCAAATATTGTTGCACCCTTGGAAGAATTTTTGAAGGTGAAATGGAAATTCTATTAGGGTGATGTGCAACAAAGAGGAATTTGAAACACTCAAGGAAGGAAAATCTGAATACTGCACCTCTTTTATGCTTTCCTTCATGGGACAAACCCTTTTGTGTTCATGTTGATGCTTCTAGCATGACAATTGGCACAATCATGGGAAGGGATTTTGGATCATCCTATTTACTTTACAAGAAGGAATTTGAAACCCATAGAGAAGAATTATATAACTACTAAGCATGAAGCTTTGTCTATGATCTACACACGCATAAGTTTAGACAATAATTATTGGAAACCTCGTTTATTTTCTATATAGATCATATGGCACTCAAGTATTTGGTCAATAAGATGGTTTTTTAACGACATATTTTTAGGTGGATAATTTTATTTTAGGAGTTTGATTTTACTATTGTTGTAAAACCAGGAAAGAGTGATTCAAGGCTTAACCATTTGTCAAGGATAAATTTTGGCAATGATGCACAAAGCATTTAGGACATAATGTCAAATGTACAACTTTTCAGTTAAACCGCGTGCCCACAAACTTGGAGGATATTTCTATATTTTTAAACATTGGACAGATGCCTCAAGGAATGAAGACTCTAGAGAAAAATTAGATTGCAATATGCATGGCACCTTATCAATTGATTGGTGGATATTTGTATAAGTTGGGTCATGATGACGTATTGCATTGTTGTGTGCTAAAGCATGAGAGTGAAGCCATTATGGACGAGGCTCAAGATGAAATAAAAGGAGGAAATTATGTTGGAGACGCTACATGTGAAAGATTCGATGGCTAGAAATTGGTGGAAAACTCTATACAAGGATGCTAAAGAATATGTCAAGGCATGTGATCATTGTCACTCCTTGAAATCTTGGTAACAAAGATGAAATGTCGTTGTGGCCTATTACAAGTTTTGAGCCTTTTGAAAAGTGGGTAGTTGACTTTGTAGGACCTATTTCACCACCCATGTGTAGGATTTTCACACATTATATTATTAATTTCACAAATTATCTAACACGGTGGGAAGAGGAAGTGCCTATAAAGGATTATATATCAATCATGGTAGCAAGATTTTTATCATAGAATATTATTAGTAGGTATGGTTGTCCATTAATTTTGACAAGTGATAAAGTAACTCATTTCCTTAATGAGACAAGAGGAATTATTTTGGTAGATTTTATGGTGGCACACTATAAAACTACTCCTTATCACCCATAGGCCAATGGTAATCAGAGAGGCTTTTAACAAGATTTTGGGGCAAACATTGACAAAAAAATATGATGTTGAGAAAAATATTGGGATGATAAAGTATCAGTTGTACTTTGGACATATAGGACCACTTATAAAAGGTTGAATAAGGCCACACCTTTTCATTTGGTATTTGGCGTAGAGGTTATATTACTTGTTGAACTCATGTTACCTTTCTGTGTATCGCATGCACACGACGGATTTGCTAATGAGAAAGCTATTGAAGAGTGCATTAATAAACTAATGCAATTAGATGAGAGGTGCACCATTGCACATTGGAGCTAGAATATTGAGAAGGCCAAAGAAATTGTGACATGATAGGCACATCAAGAATAAGACATTTGAGGTTGGAAAAATGGTCCTTTTGTATGATTCCAAGTTTACGCACCACCCAGGGAGATTGAAAGTGCATTGGTTGGGACCATTTATAGTAACCAAGATACTTGAATCAAGTTCTTTTCAGTTGTAGGCATTAGATGGTACCATGTTTCCCAGTTACTTTAATGGGAGTATGTTGAAGCCCTACTATAAATAAGTCTTCTTGGTTTTTGTAATAAGGTAATATTACCACTTAGATTAGATTTCCCTTTTGTGTGTTTCCTCTCATCATTGTTATGCTTTCTCAATTTATTTTTTTGTTTCATTAGAATAAGTGTGCTTGCACATAGGAAGTTTATTACTATCAATCTATTTCATGCACGAGGACCACACATACCTTTTGTGTGGGGTGAAACATGTACGAACACATGGTAAGGATACTTGGTTAAAACTTGTAGGCAAGCTAAAGAGGATAAGATATATGCACACAATAGAATGGTGGTTGGGTTGTAGGGTGCGAGTATGGAAAGAGGAAAAATGTGCCATGAGAAATGAGAAGGATGGTGATGGTAAAATTTCTCAGATAAATATACCACGCATTAGAAAAGGTTTGTATAGTGTAACGCGAGGTGGGAAACAACTTAATGGACTATTTGGTATGAGGCACAGAGGGTTATGTACTTCAATGCATTAAGGAACATGTAATGAGGTATGTGGACAAGAAATATTAGGTGTGCTAGAAGGTTATTACTGGGGTGTAGAAGAAAGCAACAAAAATCACGTAAAAAGTAGAAAATAATTATTAAAGCTAAAGTATAGTGGTAGGTGGAGAGAAATTAATGCAAGAAAATTGGAAAAATATATAAAAGGGTTGCATGTCACTTTATTATTACCTTCCATATTTTTTGAGCTTAGAAGATCAAATTGAAGAGTGACCAAGTGTGAAGTGTGATTTTAGTTGAGTAGAGCATCGAACTAGTTGAGGTTGTTCACGGACGTAGTGAACATCCTATGTAGGTAGTTTGAGAAGGAGAAAAGGTGTGTGAAGAGATGGTTCGAGAGAGACTCGGGGTTTGAATGACATCTAGGGAACATGAGCTCAAGATTACATAATTTGAAAAAGGAAAGGGTGAGGAGGTGATAAGTTGAAATGACACTAAAGAGAGCACCCGCAACAACCACCATGAGAGGAAAGAATAAGATAAAACTAGAGGTATATGTTGAAGAAAGGCCAAAAGGAAGATTCTCTGAGATGAAGTATCCTAAGGGAGTCATCATGGGGCATGATTGGTAATCCTATGTCAGGAAGATAAAATTAGGTGATTATAACCATCACACCAGCACAAACTAGATCAGATCGAGAAGGAGTTGGTGAAAAAGATGAATTTACATACTTAAGATGATAATCCCATTTACGATGACGAAGGGAAAGAGAATTTGGAGAAATCTGGGGTCTTACAGATCTATGAGCTTCCATAATTTAGAAAAATAGAGGGGATATATCAATGGTTGATGATGAGAGTCCAAAAGGATTTCTTTTACTTTGCAGGTAGATGAGTATGACTCATCGTGCCTTTAATTGGGAAGCTCACGGGATTAAAGATCTCGGGACTAAAATTACCAGTGATTTGGACGATTAAGTGGGTGTGGAAGCTAATGTTGTGGAGATGTCTTACCAAAAGGAAGGGCTTGCGATGCATATATCCAAGGTATCTAATCCCGTTGTTAAAACTGTTACACATCGTTTGACCAAAGTTTAATGGCTAGGAGCACTAGGGCTAGGTGAATAACAAATTTATCCATATTGCAAATAAGATGGTAGAAGGTATTGTATACAACCTTTATAAATTTATAGTAGAAATTATAATTTAGGAAGTGCTCAAAGGAGATAAAATCAGCTAGGGTGTTATCCTTATATCTATTGTGTTCACAGTAATTGGGGTTCTAGATGGACCAAAGGATAAAGTTTGGTAATTCCAAGAATAAAAGAAGTCACTTTCTTAGATATTTCTAAAATATACATATTCGGAACCACAAGTCATTCCTATAAAAAGGGCTATAGATGTGGTAGAGGAGGATACGTAATGCCTTTTAATATGAGTGATGCATACCAAAATATTTTCCTATGATGGTTGATAGGAGGCATAGTTTGCAGTTTTTAGCACTACCGTGTTGGAATATTTCATATGAAGACAAGTAAATGGAGTCCATGGTGTAAACTACCCTATTCCTTTACATCGTGTTATTTCTAGGCCTCTTTCAAAAGATTTTTAGACACACGAAGGATTTGTTTGATGCAAATAAAATTCTTGTGAGTACCACACTCTCTAGAAGACTTATGTATATCCGGGTAAGTCTGCATATATGGAAACCATGATATCAAATGATATCATTATTAATTCTATAACTTTGGAAATTAGAAATATGGGTGTGGCTAAGCTATACATAAACCTTAAGCCTAAATTATTTAATGGGAATTATATTGAAAATGAATTCAAATTCCCGAGTTGTGTAAGGGACAACACACAATTAGCACACACACCGCAGAGAATGAGCCCACTTCTCCCAAAACAAGAGGAATGACTTAGGGATGAAGAGGAGGAGATGGAGGATTTTGACGTGCTATATCAAAGCACTAGAATTCAAACCAACTACATGTAAAAAGATGTCACGAGAAGAAATCCTTCCCGGTAGGAAGGAGAAGAAGATAAAATTGAGGCAGAGGCCGAGGAGATAGAAAAAGAGGAAGATGATGTGGTTGAGAAGGGTGGTAGGAGAAAGTTAAAAGAACCAAGCCTCAAGGTAGTGCAACATAACCACTTAGGATATCACCCAAGTTATCACCTATCAAACCAATCCTGTAAAATAAGACAAAGAGAAGGCACAAGTATGTACCTAGGGGTGATAGCGAGGAAGACATGTCTAAGGAATCCATGCATAACACAAAGTCCACACTAATTATTGATGTGGAAGGAGAGGAGTATCTTAGAGAAGATGAAACCCAACATGATACCAAGGTGCATATAGAGTGTAAAGATGATAAAGGCCTCACATGAGAAGAGGAGGCAAAAGAGAAGAATGTAGTTGAGCCGTCAGGAGAACATGGGGGTGCGTAAGGCAAAAAGGAAGAAGGACTAATTACAGAACATAGGTTCATATCCCCAAGGGAAGTTAGTCTAGTGGGCATAAGGGAGAATAAATTTTGAAGACGTCTGACTTGGGATATGTTAATGATCCCTCAAAAATAATCCACACAAGGTTTCAAAGAACCCTTGAAAATGAAGAATTATATGGATGGGAGTTGATAGATCCCAAGGGTGCGAATATGCACACTATGAAGACAATTTCATGTAGTATGAAAAACACATAGATGAACCTGAGTTCCACATGAAAAAGGAATCTTCCATCATGCGTAAGGTGAAGAAGGTACCACAAGTAGCACATATTATAATAACGTTGACCTAGTTTATAGATGAACATGTAAGTAATGTCTTAATGAAGGCAACAAAAGAGGTGGTACAAAGAAACTTGGATAAGGTAGATGCACTTAGGATGTTCTTAAGGATAATTAGAACAAGGGAAAATAAGTCTAGAAACTAATCGTGGCATGCAAAAGGGCTGAGAAAAGGAAGAACAAGATTCTAGACTTTGTCTTTGCGGAGAGATTAGGGGTGAAATTTTAGAGGCACGTCCAAAGTTTGATGAATAGACATAAAATAATTAACCAAAAACTTTGAATTTTTGTATGATTTCATCCATATTCTACTCAAGGAAAGACCAACCGTGCAAAGGAAGATTGAGAAACAAGTGAAGGTTGAGAAAGAAAGAGATAGGAAAACCATAGCATGTTAGATTGCATAATATGATCTCATACTACAAACTCTAAAGGATGAATTGAAGAAGGAAGGCTAGGTGCTAGGAAATTATGAGGATCCTGAATAGATCCTTAAGGCATATACAAAGTGTAGTAAGATAATGAATTCCTAGCAGAAAAATGGACGAGTCTCCGAGAAGGGAAGAAAATTTTGTTGTAGTTGTGAAGAAGCACAAGGTACTAACGGTTACAAAGGAACCACATGAGGAAAGAATAAAGGAGTTTGGTTCCTTGATAGTGTGAAGGATGGATTATATGGAAGGCATGATCTTAGTCCTAGCGGGATTCATAAGAGAGATTAAAGATAAAGGGGAATATATGACCCTAGATGACATGGGAAGGTACTCGAAACATCCCGATAGGGAAAAGAAGAGGCTAAGATATTGGAATGAGTTAGAGGCCGATATCAATAAGGATTACTCTAAGATATTAGTACCAAAGTGAAGGAGAAGGATGTCGTAGCTCCTTAAAATATTTTCCATTCTATAGTTTTCTCTTGCATATTCATTCCTTATTATTTCATTCTTTATTAATTTTACTTGGAGGGATAAGTTGAGAAACTAGATTGTTGAGGTTGGAAATCTAATTAGTGTGTGGTAATGTTGGGTTGGAAAAATTGCCTAAGTATTGAGAGGGTGCACAAAATAGTCGACATGCAAGTGGGGCGTGCAAGTTCATGTAGGTATCATTCAAAGTAGGGTGCACCTAGGAAAGGAACAACCGAGACTTAGCCAATTTTTCATCAGACCGGAAAAAAAAAGGAAAAGTAGTTAGAGTGTAGCCTAGGTAAAGATAAAATCAATAATACTTCATAGATAAGCAAGAGATATTTTTGGACTAAAGTGGAGATCAAATGTCATGCATATTTTGATCTAATAATAGGATTAAAGAAGAGTTTATTTATAGATTAATCTATTAATAGGATCGATAGAAAATCATGTACTACTTTGTTGATGTACGCATGTCTATTATGAGCATGTAATCTATTTTGAGAATGCATGGGTGGTGAAGGGAAAGTCCCCACCCCTATATATATTAGTTAATCTTCATAGTTTTGGACATCGTGTACAAAATTATGTGATGTAATAGAGTTATGTGTGCATGACTCTCTAATGATTATTGTTATGTATTCATCTTCTGTTATGTAATCTTTATTTTATGAATGGATCATTGTGGATGGATTCTGGTACTTGATGTATCTGAGTATGGTAATCACCTAGTGCAATTGATCTTAGTAATGGTTTGATCTATAGTGTTTCTTAATTACACATGTTTCTTTATGATATCTGTAATGATCTACATCTGAATGTATACTTAATAATGGTAATCATGAACATGCATGTTAACATCTTTAAAATATAGTGCAAATAAGGGAGCCCATAGGATTCTTGCACTTTGGTTGAGCATTCATATTTGTTTGGATGAAGTGCTAATGCCTAAGCATTGAGTACAAAAAAAGGATACACCATTGGGGTTTCCTTTTGACCGTGGATCATAGAATAATACTCCACTAAACCCATATGCAAAAAGGTAGAGGAAAGGTTTGTGTATATAAAGAGGGGAGAAATTGAGAAGGTATTTTTATTCAATAAATAGTAATTTGAGTTTATTGACATAAAAACATAATAATTCCAAGTTAAAAATGAGAAGCCACCTATATGAAAAACAAGATGAAAAAAATAAACACAAAGTTTAACTCACACTATATCCATCAAAAGATTCATTCTTTCCATGGATGTGTAGGACTAAAAATATCTATTAGAGTAGTACTTGAGATTGAGAGAAAAATATAAGACAAGGAAATAGAAGAATGGTAGTTTCTTACTTTTTGTAAGAGAATAGGAGTTATCAACCAAGAAAATCTAGCCTCTAGTAATAAAATCTAACCCTTATGAATGGTTCTTCACATTCCCATGTGACTTTTCAACTTAAAGTGCAATCCTCAATGAATAAATAGAAACTTTAAGTGACTTAAGTCACTTTTTACAATTTTCTCCTCAACAAAGAAATAGAATTCTAGAGAGAGAAAGAGAGGAGAAGAGAGGAAATAAGAGAGAGAAGAGAAGCTCCAAGCTTGAATGAAGAAGGATGAAGAATTTCAGATAATGAATAAAATCCACTCTTAATCCTGATGAATCTATAGTAATTCTCCAATGATGGACTCTATATGAATAACTTTGACTAATTTGCACTGCGAGAAGCCTCCTCTTAAATGATCAACCATGTAGCCCCGTCAGGTACACTGAGAGAAGAAGTGAGAAACACTTGATGAATGGACCATTGAAAACAATGAAAGATGTCTTCCCTCACTTAAACAAACCTTCCGGTCCCTGACACACTATCATTCCTTCTTGATCAATCATTCATATGAAATGAACTTGAAACAATTACCTACACAATGCAACCATGATGATCCTTATTTCTCTCACCCCAAAGCATTGATGACCACCGAGATTCAATACTATATACTTCCAACATAGAGGTGGAGCAAGAGGAGAGAGTTTGAATGAAATTTCATTCACCTTATGATTAGACACCCTATATAAGATGAATTGAAATGTCCTTAAGGATTAAAATGCACTCTGAGATCAAAATTGGGAACCAAGAGGGCTTCCATTCTTCCCGATTCACAATTCAACTACCATTCCTTTATAAGCATGAATTTTTGTTATCACTCCAATGAGGAAATCTCCGAAGATGTGATCATCACTTAGTGACAAGTGGATATTTGTAGCTATTTCCAAATTTGGCATATGTATTCATCTAATTTTTTACATTTCATCTTTCATACTTGTTACTAATAATTTTTTTTGTGTAGATAAGGAACACGGATGCATATATTTCTTGATTGGGTGCCTTAAGGGGCCTACCAGAATGGGGAATGATTATTCATGTAATCATTATGGGTTAGAGACAATACACAAAGAGAGTATCGATATGTGGTCTTGGCCTTAGTTTCCTTGCACTAGTTATCTTTTTCCCTTTATGTCTCATAGACATTGCACATCCAAACCTTGCTTGTATATCACCATTTTTCACTTTGTTCATCCATCTTCTTGATCCATGACACTCTTATTCACTTTACATGACACATTACCTCATATTATCATCCTTGGCCTATGCCATCTCCTTTGGGCGATGGTGTTGATGTTATATTTTTCTAGTCAACATCATCATCCATGGGTGATAGTGTCGTATATACACACACCACACTTTGACATTCATAAAGGAAGGAAACTTGAATATTAGGAATTTCCATCTTATGTGCTCTTTTACACCAACATCACATCTATTCACTTAGCTCTTAGTTCATCTTTCACTTGGATTGGATTGGATTGGACACTCTTATTATTGGTTGGATTACTTATGTTGGTCCTCAAATTTTTACCCCCTAGGTTAATTGACACCAATTATCTTTAAGGGAAAAAAGGGGAATAGCTTGGAATGGTGGTAGCCAGGTGATATGTTGTTTTGTATCCAAGGAGGGGTCTATCACTTTCCTTGGGATAAAACCTTGGGGTGATTGAGGGGCATGTATAAAGGATATGCCTTGTTCCTTCTACTTTTGGTCTTGCCTTGAACCAGGGTGAGAGGACTCGTGGTGTAACCTGAATGCAAAGGGGGACATGAATTATTTTTTCCTCTTGACTTATCAAATGATGGATTAATATAGGATAAACATGGCCATGGACACAACACTCACTCTTATGATTTTTCAAAAATATGTTGTGTATGCTTACTATACTAGACACAGGTTACTATATATAATAAAGTTCAATTGTTGTTGCATTTGATTGAAAAATTAAGGCTAGAAGGCACCTTCTCGTGATACTTGGAAAGAAAATCAACATAGTAGAAAAATAGAAGTTAGTTTGATGGGATCAATTATGGGAGTTTTAATTTTAATTGGGGATTATAGGATGATAGATTCCTTGCAACAAATCATTTAACACTTACTAGAGAAACTCGTTATCCCTGACAAGATGCTGAAAAAAATTGATTAAGTAGTCATAGTTTCTTCAAAGGAATATTTTCATTCATTAATACTCAACAAATGAAAAGTTCCCACTCAATATTTAAAATATTGAACACAAAGGCTTGTGTAAGTATTATAATAAATTATTTAATACTTCTACTCTTGTATGCCTAAGATACACTCAAAGGCTAACAAAAATCACTACGAAAAAATGGCTACAGTAAGGATTTTAGAATTATGTCCAATATTGCAGAGTAAATGCTCACAACACAATATTGAATTAAT
Organism: Taxus wallichiana var. yunnanensis; assembly: GCA_018340775.1. Taxonomy (NCBI): domain Eukaryota; kingdom Viridiplantae; phylum Streptophyta; class Pinopsida; order Cupressales; family Taxaceae; genus Taxus; species Taxus wallichiana. The sequence continues at coordinate 302,331,989 of CM031236.1, forward strand.
TACCAAAACATAACCATTAAGGACTGATCTAGTGTATGATAAAGAGAAGAAATAAACACAAAATTGTAGTAGAAAATATAACACATCAATCAAAGATTCAACATACAAAACCCAGAATATAGAAATCAAAGCTCACAAGTGGACATATTTCATTGATCTTGAATTTCTTAACTAGGGAACATAAAACAAATGCTCTCAAATTTTTTCAATGGTTGTACATTGCAACCCCTTGACACAAAAGTTTGGGAAACCAAAATCTATATGCATTTCATAAAAGAAACATACAATATTACAAGTATATCCTTCGACCTTTTCAATAATAGAAAAACTAACCCCCTCTATGTATGAGGACAAGCTCCCATACTTATATAATTTTGGTGAATTCTTATGATTCAAATTTCCCCCAAAATATCCTCCTTACTTACAATGAAATTTTTTAAATTAAAGTGGGAATATGATTTTCTCGACTAAAGATATCTAATTTTATATTAATACTTTGGGATTGGTTCCATTCCTCTGTTGCCACATGGGTAAAACCATTTATTGTTAATTTCATGATTGATTCTATTCTTTCCATCTTGTCAGAATGACCTAGGTATCTCGTCACCTTTTCCCACCTTCATTGCCACTCTTTGCATTAATCTGATTTCTCCCTTTTGTGAAAGTTATACCTTATGAAATGAGTAAATTATTGACATACATTTTGATTTAATGCTTCAACTTGTGCCATTATCTTAACTTATTTTACATCTACCTTTTTTGGAGGATATGTTTTTAGGAAACGGATAATCATTGATATTTTCTTGAACTTGATGCCTCCTTTGTGTGAATTGTTGAATCAAGCCAAAAACCATCTTTTGAAAGATATCAATCTCCCCTTCTCCAAAGTCATGTGAGTATCCATAATTACTTTTGCATTCAATCCTGATATGATACTTCACACAATTACTCTAAAAATTCATCCCTATAAATTCTTATTGATTTTCCATAAGATTACACCTTCCTTTGAGAATTCTGAGTGAAAAAGAGTTCGTGTTAATTATTCTCAAGCAATGATGGATGTGGAATTAGGAACCAATCTGAAGGAGCTTTCTTCGGAAACATTGCACACAATTTTTAACCTTTTTGGCCCAGATGAAGATTTTGTGAGGATTTTATTCATGATTTAAGATCAAGTGGAAACCGAAGGACCATTAACACCTCATGCAGTTTGGGTAGCATTGATATGAAGGCTTGTCAAGATGACTCCCTTCTTCTCTATTTTTCAGATTATGTATCACCATATTTTTCATACAGAGTATCATAAAGCTCCTGAATTATTGAAGAAGTTTTTTCTCTATTGTAGGCATGGAATTAACAAGAACATCATCAACATATCTCCATTTTTTTTTAATGAGGAATTGGTGGAGAAATAAATTCTAGTTGATGCATATGTGGTGCTTGATTATAATCCTATAGAAGACATATCTTCAATCTCCCACATAATATTTCTAATAGAGAAAAGACTCACACATCTCAAGAGAGCACCAGTGAAATATCCTTTTGAGAGGGCCTCAAGTGTCACTGATTTTATTGAAGTTATGAAAATAGGGTGTACTTAATCTAGTATGTACAATCCAATCAATATTTGTAGATGAACCCATCATACCTGAATTTTCCCGTGTGACACCAAATAATGTTCCCGAGCCATCTTCAACTCAAAATTTCTACCCGATGGGGTACTAATGCTTATTGTTGATCATAGAATACTTATTAAAGATAACACGAGAGGTCCATGTGAGAGAGAAAGCCAAGATCAAGGGCACAGAGGGATAGGAAGAACCAAGCACGAAGGGAAAGTTTAGTATTCAAGACTTAGCCAATTTTGAGCATGAAGACCTATTTTTAGAAGATGGCATGCGGAACACACCAACGATGTAGAGACATGTGCGTCAAACATTGTCTATCGTTAGAGGATCAGATCAAAGTGTTTTGCATGGAGATGAGCTAAGAATATTATTTCCGCTTCAGTTAACTATAAGAGGTCTATAGATAGCAAACTTGCATGTGTGGCTATGCCTGTAAATGGCTCATGGCTATTAATAGCATGTGGCCTATTTCTGGAATAAATAAGCGGTGAAGGGGCAGTCCCCAACCTATATATATGATTTGAATCATGTAGTAAGATACATAGATATAGATATACACAGAGGATGTGAGATATATATATATATATATATATATATATATATATATATATTATTGGATTATTGTACTAGATCCTTGCACACATTGGTATAGATTTACATTATTGTAAGGAGCTTCTATGTTTATTAATAAATGGAAGATATTGGTTGAATCTAAGTATCATTCATGTGTTTAATTAAGTGGTACATGTTATTGATTCAATCATGATTACTATTTAAATCTTTTTCTTTCATAGATCCGAATATGGTATGCATTGTAGAATGGTGGATTAGCTATAGATATATATGTTTTTTATTCATCATGTTATCATCCTTCTATAGTAACTCTAAAGAGGGACCTCGTACCTTTTCATGCTTCGAGTGAGCACTCGCCTAGGTTGAGTGATGTGTCAACACGACTAGGGTGTTATCTAGTAAATTCTAGGTCAGTATCATTGGTTATGTTACTCGACCTCTTTTTAAGTTGTTTTTCAGATGGTTCACGATGAAGATGTACCTGTTAACTCTAGCAAGTATTGATGAGTGGATATATGATCCGGAGGAAGAATATGCATGACAATTCAGTAGAGGGATCTAAGTTTAACACATGCACTTGGGTAGAACAAAATCAGATGATGACAGCTTATACGAGAGTTTTATCACCATCTTTCCAAAGAGAACTATACGATTTGCTTATTGTTTACACATCTCGGTGGAAGTAGAGGTATCACGCACTTGTATGGACACAGGAAGAATTTCAAGCCCTTTATGATGCTGATTTGATCTGGACTCATGTTGTGGATACGTGGTTTTGTGGTGTTCTAAATAGTTATATTATGGAATATTCAATTTTGACGTATTCTTTCCTAGAGGTAGCTGAATTCCAATTTTTGTGGTATCCAAGAGGAACATATCTGTAAGGTATTCCACTAGCAATCAAGATCTTGATGGTAACTTTGAACCTAGAGAATAAATCGATGGCTAACTAAAATTCACCACGCGCGAGGACGGGAAACATTTTGGTGAAATATGGCATACCTTGTGATAGAGAGGAAGAGAGAGGAGAAGTGGCTTAAGTATAATGAAGCATGTGAGAGGGATATAGAGAAGCAACATTCCATTGCATAAAGTATGGCATTGAGGAGAGAGATGGCTCATGAAGGATTCAAGCTCACATAGGATACGTGGAGCTAGAGCATCAAGAAATCCCCCATCTTAGAAAACATGATAGAGATCCCCCCTTGGCCTCACACAAAAGTGTGCCAGTAGAGACTACTTGGGCTACGGGCATGCATCTTAATCCACCTGGTGACCTAGCCCTTGCATTTGGTTTTCCTATATCTAGTACAACAAGTAACCATCAAGCTAACTTGGGAATTAGGAGAGTAGGAGTAAGTTAGGGAGAAATTACATCAATGGTAGGACATATGACTTCAATGATATTTGGAGGAACATTCTTAGTTGCATCATCTACATAAAACGTGAGCACGTAAAATGTTGGGTTCACCTCTGGAAGTGGAACTACCTCACAGACTATAGGGGTTCAATATAGTACTATTGTCGAGCACATGGGAGTACATCTACATGTCTTATTCCAGCTACAGGTGGAGGATCAGGAGGTATAGGTGGTTCTAGTTCGGTGGTTCTAGAGGTAGAAGAAATAAAGGAGGTTCTGATCGTGTGGTCAAGGCCCGAGCTTTCCACCAAATATTTATATGGAGATGTCTCTTTGTCTTCTAGAGTATAGAGGCATAGAGGATGTTGTTGAGCATGTGCATATGTGTGAAATATTATGGCACGCGAAGGGGATCATGGATGTTGAGTTCAAGGCAAGTTAATTCACTACTACCTTACAGGGACAGGAACACAAGTGGTATAGGAAGTTTGACCCTAATCAAACTTGTGTGGATTATGCATCATTAAAGGATGCTTTCCTGAAATAGTTTCATATCCCTGAGTTTGAGTAGAAGAGTACTAGTGCGCTCAAGGATATCAAGTAAGGCACTACTGAGAGTGTACGTGAGTATGATTCCTATTTTAAGAAACTTATATTTAATATATATTATGATATTCATGCCATCCAGCATGCACAATGGTTCATTAGAGGATTGATTACACCGCTTCGAAAGAACACTGTCACATAAGACATATAATGATCTACGTGAAGCACTAGAAGTAGCTTTACGTGTTAAGGTAGTTGGGAACATCGACACTTTGGTGTTATTCCATTATTAAAGGAAGATATTACAACTATGGCCAAATAGTTAGAGAATCTATCGTGAATTAAGCCCATGAAATGCACTCGGGAATTTGGTGTATAGATTGTGAAGTGGAAGGTCACACCAAGGATAGTTGTCCTCACTAAACAGTAACGCTCATTACATGTTGAACCGTGAGATCTGTCATTTGAATCATGATGCTAGTCATTATCCTTTGTTACAAAGCACAATAAAGAATAATGTGTCTAGATTTTACAAAATTTATAGGTCCACGACCCATGATACTGAGAATTTTCTATTGATTGGTCAGATCCAGATGCCATAGACATTAGGGTATGATAGACAAGTGTAATAGATAATTTTAAGGGTAAGAATGAGCACCATGATCGGGATCATAATAAAATGCACTATGATAGGAATGAGTGTCGTTTTGAAGGAGGTCATGGAAGGGGATGTGGATATCATGGTGGAGGAAGAGGTGAGTTCCCTCATGGAACATGTTATATGTGTGGATCTCCTAACCACTATAGGTGTAAATTTCCTCAGAATATTACATGTTCTTTCTATGGAAAGAACCATAGTTATGAAGAGTGTCCAGACTTATATGAGCATCTGAGTAAGTAGCATAAGCAAGAAAACAAAGGTGCCAAGATGTTAGAATCCATTGCACGGAGGAAAATCAAGTGGATGCCCAAGATAACACCGTAACTCGAGGCCTTAAATGTAAATATTACCACACAAACTGAAGTGGCATGCACTAGAGAGGCATTACACCAAAAGCCTACGATCACCAAAGAGGAGGTTTTTCATGCAAGGTACCCGCATCCTTCTCATCGAAGGAATTTTACTAGGATACCATGAAAGTGATAAGGAATATTCTGGGTGAGATACAAGATTTAAAGGAGCGTAAGAAGGCATCGAGACAGGTCAAACTGATATCAATGATCTAAGGAAGTGTGAAAAAGGTTGCATAGCTAGAGAACATCATTCCACTATTAGGAATTTGGTTAAAAGGGAACACTCTATGTGTAATTATTGAGACCAAAAGACAGATTTTGCATGCAATTCTTCCCCCGATAGCATTGACTATGACAAGGAAATAACTTTGAATGTTTTTGTGGATGGGTGGTTGTTGACAAACATATTGATTGATACAAGCGCGAAGTAAATGTGCTTACATTAGATGTGTGGGTACAAATGGGGAGGCCTCCATTATAGCCATCATATAATGTGTTGTTTATGGAAAACTGGACTAAGGCCACTCCCATAGGCATTTTGAAGGATGCATCTATAACCATACAAGGGGAAAAGTTCATTGGGGATTTTGAGGTATTATCACTTGCGTAAGGCATAATTTTCCATCCTTGCTTGGATGCCCTAGGTTTTATGTGAATAATGCTGACTTGATATTCAATAAGGGATATATCAACTTTGAGAACAAGGAGGAAATAGTTGTGATACCTCTAACTGATGGGAATTCTACACCATATGTTGAGCCTCTAAGTGAGGAGGACTTAAACAAAATTTATGTATGCGTTATTCAGGACCCAGAGGTCAATGATACATCAAAAGAAGGTATCCTACAGTGGGAGGATTCTCATTCTATTAGTGATACTATGAGTATTTATTCTGATAATTAGGCTCATGGAACATATGACATCGTATGGCGCAAGGTGAAAAGTGTTGTTGCGTGAAAGAATGGAATTCATTTAGTTTGACAGATAGGTAGCAAGACTTTTGGTATACGGGGGTAGAAAATATTCCTATATTTTTGAAAGCCATGGAAACACAAAGTGGAAAGATCAATTTAAGATAAGATGTATGTTAGTATATGCCTTACATGGGACAACATCGCACCGGTGGGTAGTCCACAGAGATAATATTTTAAAATGAAAAGAGATTCGAGTCACCTTATTTATTAGGTTTGTAAGGAACAATGCACCTACGTATACCCTGGACTTATCATGGTGATCAACCTATTCAAGATCACATTCAAAAGAGTGTGAGAGACTCGGACAACAGACAAGAATCATTACCACCTTCACTCTGGGTGCATAGATTGTACTCTATGCTACAAGGATTTACACGCGCCTAGTATGTATATGCAAAAATACATCGAGATACTCGGGAACTAGAAAAATTTGACTACAGGAATGATCCAAACCTTTAACTAATTTTCTTCCCAACCTCCAATAGAAAATGCACTAAAATTTGTCAAGCACTTTGAACTATGAGAGATAGTGTAAAAGCCAAATAGCATATTCAGGAATCATTTGGTGAGGTAGAGTCTAGAGCACATTTTGAAAAGGAAGAAGAAATGGAATCCATACTACTTGAATGCGCTTGCCTTGAGAAAGAGAAAGGAAATATGGTTTACATCATGGATGATGAGGAAGTTGAGAACCTGGATATTGAACATTCACAAGGGGTGTGCGAGGTCTTGGACAGTGCAGACAAGGATACATGTGCCTATCAAAAACACATGAAGACAAAGAAGGTGAATATAGGTTCGGAGGTTGAGCCTAAGGAGGCCATCATTAGAGACTACTGGTTAGACTTGGAGGTAGCAAAGATCATTGAGTTACTCAGGGATTACTAGGACTTATTCCCTCGAGGGTATCATGAAATTAAAGGTGTGCATAAATCACTTGGGTAAATGAAGATAAATATTAAGGAAGGTGCATGCCCCATGAGAAAGAGACCTTATAGAATGAATCATAATTTACATGAAAAGGTAAAAGAAGAAATTGATAAAATGTGGAAGTCAAGAATTATCAAGCCCTTGATGAGTCGAATGGGTTAGTCCAATGGTGATCGTGATCAAGATGGATGGATGAATTAGGATATGTGTGTACTACAGCGAGCTAAATGTTTCATGTGTAATAGACCCATTCCCTACACCATTCACTGAGGAATTACTAGAAGGGGTGGCAGGGTGTAAAATATATTCTTTCACGATGGGTTTTCTGGTATCATCAGGTTAGGATTGCTTAGGAGGATCAAGAAAAGACAACATTTACTACTGAATGGGGAAGATTTTACTATACTTTGATTCCTTTTGGATTGAAAAATGCACCTTCTATATTCTCGCATATAGTCGTTCATGCATTCAAAGAATTTATTCACAACTTCTTACAGGTCTACCTAGATGATTGGACAATATATGGGCTTGTGAAAGATCATTGTGACAATTTTTGCTTAATGTTTGAATAGTGTAGACAATTGAGTATCTCTTTGAACATCAAGAATTGCATATTTTCTACACCATTCAAAATATTATTAGGACATATAATCTTCAAGGAAGGTTTGTTGGTTGATCCAGCTAAGGTTGTAATCATTCTAGGCCTGGAATCACCTACAAGTCAAAGTGAGGTGTGCATATTTTTAGGTCATACATGATATTATAGAAAAATCATCAAAGGGTATGTAAAAATTGCTACACCCTTAGAAGAATTACTAAAAGGGAAAGTTACATTTTAGTGGGGAGAACCGCAACAATGCACGTTTGAGATATTAAAAGAGAAACTTACTACCATGCCCATACTACGTTTTCCCTCATGGGATAAACCATTTCATGTGGATGTGGATGCTTCTGGCATGGTCATTGGCACTTTTTTAGCTCAACCTATTGAAGGTATTATAGATCATCCAATTTTTTTTGTTAGTGGAAAGATGACCCTTGCTGAAAGGAAATATACAACTATAGAGCATGAAGCTTTGTCAATGATCTATGCATTGCACAAGATTTGACATTACTTGTTAGCAACCCCATTTGTGTTTTATACATATCACATGGTATTTAAGTATTTGGTAAACAAACCAATCTTGCAAGGGCACATATGTAGATGGGTACTCCTATTTCAAGAGTTTGACTTCACAATTGTGGTGAAGCTAAGGAAAAGTAATTTTGGACCAGACCACTTGTCTAGAATTCACTCAAGAGAAGAAGCATAGAAAATTGAAGAAACAATGCCAAATGCACAATTATATAGGTTACAACACACACCATCAGAATTAGAAGACATTATTATCTTTTACAAATTGGTGTGGTACTCGAAGGAATGAATGCATTATAAAATAAATAGCTTACTATACGCGTGACACCATTTATGTTAATTAGTGGTGACCTTTACAAGTTAGGTAGAGATGAATTATTATGCCGTTGTGTATTAGAACATGAGTGCAAGGATATTATGGAAGAATCCCATGGTGGTATTGCAGGTGGCCACTATGCAGGTGATGTGACTGCCCAAATGGTCATACTCATTGGATTATGGTGGGAGACACTGTACAAATATTGTAAGGCATATTACAAAGCATGTGACCATTGTCAATGCCTAGGAAAACTAGGGAAAAGAGATGAGATTCCTTTGAGACCAATTACTAGTGCCGAACCATTTGAGAAATGGGCCATTAACTTTGTAGGACCTATTTTTCCAGCCGCGTGCAGGACTAGGTCACGTTATATCATTACTTGCACATATTATCTCACATGGTGGGAAGAAGCAGCACCTACGAAGGACTGTACAACAACTACAACAAATAGGTTTCTATGGGAGAATGTTCTTACAAGATATGGATTTCCTTTAAGCTTGACAAGTGATAGGGGTACATACTTTTGAATGAGATAATCAAGATCCTATTAGATGAGTTTATGGTTGCACACCATAAAACTACACCCTATCATCCTCAGGAAAATGGAATTACTGAGGATTTCAACAAGATTTTGAGCCAAAATTTGACAAAAATTTGTGATGTTGGAAGAAAGGATTGGGATGATAAAGTGTCAGCTATTCTTTGGGCATATAGAACAACTTATAAGAGATTGTACAAATCCACACCATTTCATCTGGTGTTTAGCATAGAAGCCATTCTCCCTATAGAATTTATGTTACCTTCTTTTCGCATTATGTGCACTGGAGGTCTAGCTAACGAGTAGGATTTAGAAGAGTGTATTGAGAAGATGATTTTAATAGATGAGCAATGAGCTATAGTACAATGGAGTTAGAAGTAGGAAACATCTAGGTAGAAATCATGGCATGACAGAAACATAAGGGATAAGAAGTTTGGGATTGGACAAATGGTACTTATTTATGAGTTTAAGTTCTTGTGCCATCCAGAAAGCTCAAAGTACATTGGTTGGGGCCATATGTCATCACTTACATACTTGAATCAGGTGCTTTCTAGTTAGAAGCACTTGATGGAACATGGCTACCTGGTTACTTCAATGGGAGTAGGTTGAAGCCCTACTATAAATAAGTCTTCTTGGTGTTTGTAATAAGGTAGTGTTTCCATCTAGATTAGGTTTTCAATTCTGTATTTCCTTAATTTATTTCCTTCATCATTACTATTATTTGTCAATTTAGTTATTGTTCTTGTGTAATAAGCACGCTTACATGCATGAAGCTAATTACTATGTGAAGAATGTTTATGCACAACCGATTGCACATACTATTAGTGTGAGGTGGTTGTAGTTATCCAAGTGAAATATTGTGGGAATTGAAATGTGAAAGTAATAAGTCTACGGGTGTGCTTTAAGTCAAAGGAATATTGCTTCTCAGAAGTGACCAAGGATGGGGATGAAAGAAGGGACAATATAACGTGAGGTAAGCGGAGGCCATGATAACTACCAGGAGAAGGTACAGTGATGAGGTACTCGGGTGTAAGGGCACACACTAAAGAGAAGTCTGTGACTAGAGGGTAGGAAGGCATGCTAGAAGGTTATAGCTAGGGCGCGAAGATGTACCACGTGGAAAGAATGAATTTGGTCAATGAATGAGAGGATATTTGGTAGGTGAAGGAGAAATAAATGCATCAAATTTTGAAAATTATATATAAGGATATAATGCGAATACATTTTTACCATTCCAATTAAGAGAAATTGAGAAAAGAGATAAGTGCAAAGAGCCGAGTGATCAGGTTAAGGTGCAAAGGGTGTGAAACCAAGCATGAAAATTAGAGTTGTGTGAAAAGAAACTTGGCCCCTGGTGGTGAAGGGTTTGAGTGAAATAGGGAGATAGAGAGGAGTTAGGGCATGAAGTTTCAAACTAGAGCATGATTGAATCGAGATATGGTGTGATTCGGGAATTGCGGTGTTAAAAAGAGGAGATGTTTTTAAGGTAAAAATCCGAGCACCGTGTGAGGAGTGAAGATAAAGGATGCTAAGATAGAGAACATAACATAAGAGAGGGACTTGGTGCAGAAGAAGAATGAAGTATTTATCAGCTTCACAGAGGATATTGGGGACAATTTCATAAGAGCTAGGCCACACTTGGAGACCAAGGTACCACAAACGTTTCCCTCAATGATACATTATGTAGGAAAGTTGGTGGACCTAGTGCTTAAAGATGAACCTTTGTACATGCTAGCACCAAGGAACTCGAACAAGAGGCAAAGAAAGAGATAGTGGCGGTGATAGGAAAGATTGTATCATATGAAGGGCTGCTACAAGCACTTCAAGAAGTATTGAAGAAAGAAGACCAGGATTTTAATATATGCACAGCTCCAGAGGCACTTATCAATATAAAGTCCCTGGAAGAAATTAATGAGGTCCAAAGAGCAATGAAGGATGAAACATTGGGCCGTGTAAAGATTTTTGATAGTTAAGAAGAAGCGTGAGGCCCTGGTAGCAAAGACAAGAGCCACATAAAACTAGGTTAGAAGAGCTTGGGAAGCTCATTGCATAGAATATGTCCAGCATTGTGTTGGTTCTGCAGAATGAAAAAGGAGAAATTGTGAGGGATGAGTTGGAATCCATTATTGTGGACATTCCATAGAAAGCAGAACAAGCACTTGCTGAATGGAAGGCCTTGGAGGCCGGATAAAAGGAGGAGTATCCATAGTTGATACTTAAAATTGATGTAGAGGACACTACCTCATATTCTCATAAAACTTCTTTATTTATCTACATTCTTCCATTCTTATTCTTTCCATTATTTTATTCTTTACTTCAATTTTTGGAGATAACCATTATTAGGATGATAATGAGATTAGTGTGGGGTAATTTTGATCAGATAATACTTATTAAAGATCACACAAGAGGTCCATGTGGGAGATAAATCTAGGATCAAGGGTGCGAAGGGACAGGGAAGAACTTGCGTGCGGAGGTTAAGTTTAGTATTAAGGACTTAGCTGATTTTGAGCATGAAGACGTATTTTTATAAGATGGTGTGTGGAACACACCAATGATGCAGATACGTGCATGCCACACATTGTCTATCTTTAGAGGATCAGATTGAAGTGTTTTTCATGGAGACGAGATAAGAATAGGATTGTCACTTCAGTTAATTATAAGAGGTCTATAGATAGCACACTTGCATGTGTGGCTATGCATGTAAATGATGCATGGCTATTAATAGCATGTGGCCTATTTCTGGAATAGATAAGTGGTGAAGGGAAAGTCCCCACCCTATATATATGATGTGAATCACATAGTAAGATATATATATATATATATATATAGAGGAGGTAAGAGATATAGAGATATGCACATATCATTAGATTACCGTACTGCATCCATGCATGAATTGGTATAGATTGACATTATTGTAAGGAGATTATGTGTTTATCAATAAATGGAAGATATTGGTTGAATCTAAGTGTCATTCCTATGTGTAATTGAGTGGTACATGTTATTGATTCAATCATGATTATTGTTTAAAGCTTGTTCTTTCATAGATCCGAATATTGTATGCATTGTAGAATGGTGGATTAGTTACGTATATATATGTTTCTTTATTCATCACGTTAGCATCCTACTACAACAACCCTAAATAGGTACCTAGTACCTTTGCGTGCTTCGGTGAGTGCTCATTCTAGGATGAGTGATGTGCCGTTACTTAGGGTGTTATCTAGTAAATTCTAGGTTGTATCACTTACCTCAAAGGTGGGTCTAATCTTATTGAATGGTTTCCTTTTATAGGAGAAAATTGGATTTGATCAAGATTTTGGAAGGCCCCAGAGCAACCATCAAAGAACTCATGAAGATGGGTATGTCACATGACCTTGTAAGGGATATCTAATATGTTTATGGGGCTCAATATGGAAAAGAGTTTGATTTTAGGAAGAAGAAGCTGTTAAACCAGATTCCTACCTTTGCGAAGGAATTTGTAACCATAAATTGAAAATTTATTTCTTTTACAAGAACCTCCTTTTTGTGTAAGAAGACTAGAATTTAAGTGAATTTCAAGGGTTAGGGCCCCTATAAAATCCCCACTTTGTATTTTTATAAACACAAATAATACATAATGTTTCAATATGCTTCATGAATGACTTTGATTTTAACTAGTTTACTATTGGAGCTCAAACTTTCACCCATCCCAAATCAGGTTGAATTGGGTCGTTGAGGCAACAATGGGACTATCTCCAAGTTGTGGGACCTTGCGCACTTGAGACAGACCTCCGAATAAGGCCGCCCTCTAATTATTTTTACTACTATAGCTATTCCTAATGCTAAAATTAAATCATATAATAATCATTCTAAGGGACCATAGTTAGAACGATAACCAGAAAGGGAAAAATAATCTAAGGGAGGCAATAACACCAAAAATAAGGGGTTGAATGTGATCATCTTTGAGAAAAAAATGAAGGAAATGCATACAAAGTGAGAGAAGGAACATGCACCATAGTATGAAACACACTAAAAATCCATTTTCATGGAACAAAATGGAAAAGAGAATCCATAAGGGATGTGAGAATGCACAACATTCTACCAATGTGAGAATAATGGCAAGAAGACGCAATAAAATGAGTCAAGGGAGACGATAGCCACAAAAAAATATTGCTTCTAAACTATGTACAGAGATTACAATGGTAGAAGAGGAAATTATCCACATGCATAGAATTAGATCTAAAGGTTTGCAACTCAAAATGTAAGGTAATAATTAGATATTACATTTGCAAAATGAAAGAATCCAACTCTTACAAAGAGTAGAGCTATGCACTATATAGAAGAAGAAGGGATGAAGAGGAAGCAAAGAAGAAGGAAAATTGGATTTGAATCTTCAACCACCAATAATTAGTAATGAATGCATGCAAATATTCTTGCAAATCTGTCAGATCTACCTCCCCATGTTTTTTTAACTTGTAGAGGAAGGAAGGAGGCAAGATTTGAATAAAATATGGTGGTTGAGTTGATCAAATTCTGCATTAATGGATGAAAACGTGTTTTCCTACTTTTCACCTACCAAAGCCTGCCTACATTTGAATTTGAATGATCTCGAGTGTAGCCCACATTATCAACTTTCCAACAAGACCAACCATACATTAATCCAAGCTCTGCAGAAAAAATTATGACATTATGAAGTCTACTGGTTACTCTGGACACAAAATAACACATGGCGTGCTCTAATTAGCTGAAGTATTAGCCCACTATTCATTTATTTTTTGTTTTCTGATGCATGTCATGCATTAGTTTATCTCAAGGATTTGGTGCCTTACTAGCTTGCTATGATAGGTTGTGTGTAGTATGCTAAAGTTTAACAAATTTCCACGTGGCAAAGTGGTTGGCGCAGAGGAAAGCACAAGTTGTACGTAAAAGAGGAAGGCATGGAAAGGGGAAGTAAGAGATAGGCGTGAAGAAGTAATGTGTGTCATACAAATAAAATCATACTTTTAGGGAAAAAGCATGTGGGAAAGGTGTGAGCATTAAAGGAGCTATGCATGGTTACAAGAAGGAAAGGGGTACATAAGAATGTGCCAAGGACATAAGTCAAGCGTGCACACAAAGGGTGCACAAATTTCTAGGAAGAAGGATGGTGTGCCAAGAGTGTGCACAAGGGGAAATTTAAAGGATGGAGGAATGGAGAAGGAAAGAAGATGGCGTGTGAGAGGAGAATAATGCAAAGGGGCGGAAAGGGATTGAATAAGGAAATGTGCCAATGGGACAATGAAAGTGCTCACAACCTACAAAAATTGATCCTTAGAGCCGAGAATAGGAATGTAAGTGTCTAAATAACTAGGGGATTTATTTTTGGATGATAATTTAGCAAATTTTGGGGTCATCTACCTACTAGATGAAGGATATTAGTATCTTGGATTATCCATTGGGTGTGGAGTCTACGTGAAAACATAAAAACTTGATCTATAATTCAAAGAGATGCCCTTGAAGTCACTTGAAGCACTTTCAAAACTTTGTTATGAATCCTAAAACTGTTGGAAGATGTTTTGAACCGAATCGACATCTTGGAAGCAATAAAAGAGTGTGCGTGAGAAGAACGTAAGAAGAAATAACTATATATAAAAAAATATTGTGCATGCATCACACTTTGATTAAATGAAAATACTCTAATATTTACAATGATCCAAAGAGATTTAATGGAAGGGTTTGAGATAAATCCCATTAACTGGAATTAATAGTGTGTCTCCATCAAGGTGATATAACCCAACAAATTTAGCCTCCTTATGAGAATTGATGATGTATGGGCCTCTCCAAAGTGCATAAAACTTTGAATGGCACCTGGTTTAGCTCACAAGATCCCATTTAAGGACTAAGTTACAAACTTTGAAAGCTTGTGTCCTAGATTTTTTGTCAAACCACTTCTTTGTTGAATATTGATGTTGTTCTAGCTGGATCATGGCACAGTTTCTTAATTCTTCAATTTCAACCAGCTCTACCATTCTTATTTCTCTCTAATCCACACCCTAAAACTATAGTTGTTGGGAAATCTCTAACGAAGGACACTTGAGAGATAAAGGAAGTGTGGCTTCCTTTCCATAGACAAGTCTGTAAGATGAATTGCATATTGTCTTTTTCATCATAATTCTATCTGCCTAGAGCATGCACATTACCTTTGTATGCCACTACCTTTGGTTGATATTCATTTTTCATTTCATGATTCTAATAAGGTTCTTATTTGTTTATTTTGCTAAGCCATTACCTTGTGGGTGTTAAGCCATTACCCTGGGGGTAATAGTTAGAAGAATTCTTCAAGTATATTCCAAGGCTTAACACCTAATCAAATATTTTTGTACCAAGGAAGGCCTTTGCATTATCAAAGATAATGGTCTAAGGAATGCCAAACCTTGTTACAATGCTCTCGAGAAAGTCAAGGATGACTGACTCAGTAGATTCCTTGAGTGTGACAGCTTCTGTCCATCGAGTTAAGTAATATGTGGTTTGTCAACACCCATTTATGGCCAACACTCGAGGGAGGATTGATCATGCCTATAAAGTTAAGACCCCATTGCACAAAAGGTTAATCTTCTTTGATTGGTCGGGGGAAGTGCTGATAATTTCTTATTTCCTACAAAGATAATGCATTCTTTACATTTCATGACCTACTTGTGCACGTCCGTGAACAAGGTAGGCTAGAAGTATCATGATTTGATGATCTTCATTTTTGTTACTTTGTCGAGAAAGTGTCCACCGAGATTCTATTGTGAAATTATATTAACACTTTGTCAACTTTTACGCTATCAATACATCACAACAAAGATACCATCAATATTTCTTTTGAAGATAACACCTTCAATTAGTGCATATGGAATATATTGGAGCCTTAGATGTATTATCTTTTCTTTGATCAATCTAGGGGGTACACTCTAGAAGAAAGGAATGTCTCCATCTCTTACATCTAACCACACACACTTGGATCTCCATTATGCTCAAGTTCTATGTGCATGAATTCTTCATCAAGAAACAATGAAGTGTTAGGCTCGGACTACACATCCTTCGCAATTTTATTACAGAGCGCAGAGCCTCTAACCAACTTTGTAGCTTTGATAGCCACATCGTACTCAATGATTTTTGTCACCCACGTCTCTCTTTTTTCTTTTATTTCTACTCCCATGATGAATTCTCTGACACTAGAGTGTGAAACTAACACCTTGATATGATTTGTGGTGTTAGTGTAGGTTATTATTTATCCTTTTATTTATTTATCGTGATAATTCTTACACTTTTGTTAGCCCTACACTTGTTGGGTTAGCTTGTTTATGTGTACTATTTGTGTGGAGTTAGCTTCTCGCTTATGTGGAGTTAGCTTACTAGTCTTGTGGAGTTAACTTAACTACCAAGATCGCTTAGTGGGAGTTCATCACCACCGATTTAGGTAATAGTTACACTTCCCTCCTCCTATATATACATCTTTCTTATTGAATAATTCAAGTCATTCATTGTAATGTATTGAGCATTATGGATTATGATGGGTTTCCATATATGGTATTTTAGCTCTTCATTTTACAAATTTGATGTGGTGTGTTATTATTATCTCGATATCACACTTGGAATAGTCTTCTTTTTATTCCTTTCATGGTATCGAGAACCATAGATGATGTAGACATCCAGTAAGTTTTTCTTTGTAAGCAAGGGTTTATTTTTTCTATGTATATGGAATTTGTTAGAAATTTTTTGCAGCATGCATTTTTATGCAAAACGGAGTGCGGAATTGGATTTGGAAGGTGCCAAAACCCTAGAATCGACTGTAAAATTGACCATGTTTCAAGACAGTCAAATCTGGGTGCATTCTTTTATCCATTGGATATAAGCGTGTACCTTCTAGACGCATTCTTTTACCCTCTGGGTATTTCAGTTTTGATGCGCCTTTTATCCACCGAACGTAGATCCGCACTTTTAGGTGCATTATTTTATCCATTGTATATAAGCGTGTACCTTCCAGATGCATTCTTTTACCCTCTAGGTATTTCAGTTTTGGATGCAGTCTTTTATCCACTGGATGCAGATTTGTACCCTATGGGTGCATTCTTTTATCCATTGGGTATAAGTATGTACCTTTCGGATGCATTTTTTTACCCTCTGGCTATTTTGGTTTTGGATGCAGCTTTTTATCCACTAGATGCGATCTCGCCCTCTTGGTGCATTCTTGTATCCATTGGATATAAGTGTGTACCTTCCAGATGCATTCTTTTACCCTCGGGATATTTCAGTTTTGGATGCGATATTTTATCCACTTTGGATGCATATATGTACCCTCTGGGTGCATTTTTTTATCCATTGGATATAAGCATGTACCCTCTATATGCAATGATTTACTCTTTGGACATTTGGGTGTCACGTGTACATTTTTTTTTGTAAAAAGATCAGCATTAAAATATTAATTTAATAGTAAAACCTTCTAGAGCTCATAACTTTTGATTTGTAGCTCGGATTAAGGTGATATTTTTTGAAATTATTTATTTTTTTGAGATCTACGCATTGGTGAAATTTTTATACACATATTTCAAATGTAAAAGGTACTTTTACTCATTGTAATATTTACATGCACTCAATTATAAAGTGTCAAATTTGGGAGGGTGTTGTGATCACTTGTGGACGTAATTTCGGTTGAGCCCGACATCCTATACTTTCGAGTATTTCATTCTTGTATCTATGGGTGTATATATTTATATCTCTCTTATTTTTGAGATATTTTGGATCTGTATTTTCGATAATTTTTTTGGCATGTTGAAAATCTCTCTTGTGGGGAGCTATTCGGTGGAGCCCAGGTGTTAGTTTTTCGGTGTTCGAGTAGTTTATTTTGACAACTCATATAGATATGTGGTGTCACTCTACCCATTTTGTAGTATGGGATGGAGTGGTGTTGAAACTGCTTCTTCGGGTTTCGTGTCCTTGCCTTATTACCTTAGCTTTTATTGGATTGTGGCACTCCTATTTATTTGGATCTCATGTCTGCCTTGTTGCCTTGGTTGTTCTTGGATCGTGGCACACCTATTTGTAGCAATTGATCAAATTATGTTTGGTATTTGTTTCTCAATTTTGACATCACTCCATTGATGCTCTTTACATGGAGCTATTATGGTGAATCCCAATGTAAGTTGTTTTTGAGTTCTATAATCGAGCAATGGATTCAAACCACAAAGGTGCACACCACACTTCTTCAAAGATTATACGGGTTTTGGAGCCGAGCTTCGAGGATATCTTGCGTAGAGGATTTTTCCCTCTCTACTTTGTTATTACTAGTTTTAGGTACCTTGCGGTGTCTAATTTTCCTAGTTGTTGTACATGGGTACCTCATCAAGCCTTGTTGCCGGACCCACCTTATTTTTCACCCACCTAAGCTATGCTTATGGGAGGGTGTTAGTGTAGGTTATTATTTATCCTTTTATTTATTTATCAGGATAATTATTACACTTATGTTAGCCCTACACTTGTTGGGTTAGCTTGCTTATGTGTACTAGTTGTGTGGAGTTAGCTTACTAGTTGTGTTGAGCTAGCTTCTCAGTTATGTGGAGTTAGTTTACTAGTCTTTTGGAGTTAACTTAACTACCAAGATCGCTTAGTGTGAGTTCTTCACCACCGATTTAGGTAGTAGTTTCACTTCCCTCCTCCTATATGTACATCTTTCTTATTGAAGAATTCAAGTCATTCTATTGTAATGTATTGAGCATTATGGATTATGATGGATTTCCATATATGGTATTTTATCTCCTCTATTTTGCAAATCGATGAAGGTGTGTTATTATCATCTAAGATTGTGGCTTGGAATAATATTATTTTCATTCCTTTTAGTGGAAAGCATACTTTTGAAATTCTTAAGCATGTGCATGATGGTGAAGACTTGTTTCTCCATGTGCCTGTATTTCAACTCATAATCCTTCAGTGTCTAATTGAAGAAATCCATTGGATGCTCCAGTCCTTGTTCATTTTCTTGTGCGAGGACAATATAAACACTCACATCAACTCCATAAGCATAAAGGATGATATCCTTTAAGTAATATATATTAATAAGTGTTTACACTCAAGTAATCTCTTGCTTGATCTTTGTTGAATATTTCTCTTCCTTCTGTTGTCCACTTGAAATTTGTATCTTTCTTGAGCATGAGGGTCATGGGCCTTACCATTCCTACAAATTTAAGAATGAATATCCTAACAAAGTTGATGTTTCTCGGAAGGATTGCAAGGTATTATTATGCATCGGAAAGGAGAGAGCAAGGATGGATGAAATATTCTTAAGATCAATAAAAATACCATCCTTGGAGAAAACATGGCCTAGAATCTTTCCCCACACCATGGAAAAAATTCACTTCTTGGGGTTAAGAGATACTCCAAATTCTCTACATCTCTCAAAGACTTTTTCCAGATGTGCCATATGATTTTGCCCTACTTTGAGAAGATAGTTATGTCATCTAAGTAAAATAGGATGAAATCATTGATATATCCTTTGAAGGAATGTCCATGGCCTTCTAAAATGTTACACTACATTTGAATGACCAAAGGTCATTTTATGATATGTGTATGTTCCCCATTTGGTTGTAAATGTTGTTTTGAATTGATCCTCTTCTTTGACCATGATCTTATTTTCTGGAGAGAAATTTTTTTAGGTGGAAAAATTTGTGGGTTTCTTGGCAACGCTTTTGGAATCTAAGTCCCTTTACTTAAATGGTGCAGATTTTGTGTTTACATGCACATGAAAACTAATTTTTGTGGTGGTATTTTGACGAGGATACAACAAGAGCACTCCACGAACCCCGCAACAAAGCTAGCAATTTCTTGTTAATGAGTACTTTGTGAGAGAAGGGGAAGGAAGTGAGAAAAATAGAGGGATTAATTCCGTGGGTAGAAAATCAAATTCCTACACCCATTAATCAGAAATTTCCAACACACATTAAATTTAAGAAGAAACAACCCTAAAATTGAAACAAGACCAATTAGAACTTATGAGCACAAATAATCAGTAAATCCCTCGAGTCACAAAAAAAGGCTATAAAATCCTTCTTGTATTGATGCTCAAGTAGAAATTGTTCATAGAAAGAATAGAGGAATGAAAGAGTAGGAAAATAGAAGAACTTCCAGCTATCTCTTTGTTCCTTCACAAAATTACTCTCTCATGAGATTACAAGTTTAAAACCAACTCGAAGTTTCAAGAAGGTCAAATGAGGAGCTCATTACAATTTACGTAAGAGGAAGAACTCTTCATCTTCCCAGTGACACTTCATATGCCCTATTTTTGACTTTAGACTATTCACATTCATATCAAATATTAAGTCCCTTTTATAAAAAACAAGGTGACTTAATTTACATTATGTTTCTAAAGTTGTTTTTTATAATATCTTAAAGGCATATCAAAAATTGTAAACCCCAACGAAGGATTATAACATTTGAAGAGAGAGAAATTTGGGGGAGAAAGAGATGAGAGAGAGAAGGAAGAAGAAGGTTGAATAATGATGTTGATGATGAAATACCCGCCTCCGATGAAGTCCATAGTTCCTTCTAGATGGCTCAATGGAATGTCCTAATGTGACAATATCTGAATCCCTAAACTATTTGTAGCTTGAGAAGCTCCTTTGGATGGTTCAAGGACACCTTGAGTTAAGTGTTAAAAAAACATGTTAAATGACTTCATTGATGACCACGAACACTGACTCATAAAAATCCTTTTCAAGAGATAGGAGCTTAGAACCAATCCTATCAAGTTGAATGAACTTATTTCACCGATGACCACAACTTCCACCTATACATGTTATACCTATGCCATAAACCATGAAGTGAGTGTTAGAGACATTGTTGAGTTCCCTGAGATGGATCTCAAATTCCCTATGAAAAATGTCTATGATGATCTCGAATGATGATGTTGACCTAAATGATCATCCCTATATGTCCCATTGTGCCAAAACTACCCTTTGAGTGTGACTTACCATTAATAGCAAGTGCCCAAATAGGAGACTTACTATTTTTGGTAAGAGGTGATTTTGCCTCTTCCTGACCATCCTAATGTGATGAACTTCTTCATTCACTCCTGTGCACATTGCCTTCACCTCGACCACTTCTTGGGGTGACTTACTATTTTTAGTAAGCACCCATATAGGGAACTTATTATTTTTAGTAAGCATTCATTTTCACTATTTTTTACTCTAGACAATCATTCTGACTTTTGGGTTATCTTGGATGCACACTATCTTCACCACAACCACTTTTGATGATGACTTTCCAAACATAACAAGTCTATATAGGAAAACTTACTATTTTTGGAAAGTGGATTTCTAGTGCTCGGTTTGTAATGGAACACATATTTTTGGACTTGGCTCGTCATTGTGATCTTATCCTCCAAATTTCACTTGATTTTTCCTACCAAAAAGCTTCAAAATAAAAAAACAAAATTCCCACCTGGTAGTGGCTTCGAGCATGGAGTTGTCATAGCATCCATTACTGGAGCTCAAATTTTCAAGTCTTTTTTTTTTTAATGATGATGAAATTAACTCCATTGTGATAGGTTCTTCATTTGGAATCAGTGTGCAAGTTTTTAGGTCGATCCAACCAACAGATTGGTGAAAAATATGTGAATGAGAGTTAGCGCACCAAAACAAATTTTTGTTGTAAAAAATAATGTGGATAATCATTTGAAAATTTTCCTGTTGCATCGTGACGGCTTTCAAAAATGATGTCTACAAAAAAATTTCATCTCAATCCGTTGAATGGTTCAAAAGATATGAATGAATCTTCGTCTAGTGACTTCGGGGTTTTTTCAAAAAAACTTCATTTCTTCACCATTTTTCATTCTTTCTCATTCTTCATCTTTCTGATCCTATTATATTTTGATATACCTACCTTTTAGTGTTAGGAATATTTTACAGAGCTGATTGAGTGCAAAATGGAGGTTGGGATGTCCAAGAAAAATTTCCGAGTTTTGGCAAGGTATGGAGGTGTGGGGGGATGAAACAGAGTGATAAATGACTAAGTGATGTTCTTTATTCATCAAAAATGGAAGAATAGGAGTTGGGAGAATTTTTGTGTCCCCTTGTTCCCTTTTATGATAAAACAAAAGGGACAAAAATTCCCCATCATGCCTCATCGTGACACTTGGTGATATTTGATTGGGTGTGTGTTTGAGCGAGGGAGCTTGAGAGAAGCACCTAGGAGCAAAGTTTCGGGCATATGAGGAATCAAGGGGCTAAGTGGGGCTAGGTGAATTTTTTTCCGCTTTGTACCTTTTCTAAAGGGATGAAAGGGATATTAATTTCCACATCATGCCAGGTTACAACACTTGACGATCATTCGTGTAGTGAGAGGAAAGGCTCTGACTAGCTCCTCGGGGATGAACTGACAATGCAGAGGATCAAGTTAGTGTCTTGGGGGCCAAAAAGGGGCAGAATTTTTTTTTTCCCCTTATTTCCTTTGTTAAAGGGATGAAAGGGACATGAAATCCTGCTAGGATCCTAGTGCTGACATGTGTCCAATTCAAAAATTGGCTAAGTATCGAACTCTTACGTTAAGCCAACTTGTGACGGCAATAACGTGAACTTTTGGATGAGTTCGGAGGTGAAATTTTAAATTAATTTTATTGGAAAACACAAAATTAGTTTAATGGTGATATTTTGGAGCATCAGTGCTTACTTAATCACCTCTAAATTACCCATTTTTTCTCAAGACTATCGGTTGTGCGCCAGAAGAATGAGTTTCCTATGGAAGTGCATGATTTCTTATGATGTCTCATTTTTTCCACCATTTAGGTCATAGAAAATACCTTCCATAGGGAAATTTTTAGACTCTTGAATCTTCACGAAGCTCCCAAAATATTTACTTGAATTTAAAGCACTCATTCACGGTGTATGCTCCTTTAGGCTTGAAAGCCCACTTTTCTAGAATCGGCTCCAAAACCTTCGAATATTTCCAAAATATCCCAAAAAAAATTGGATACTCTTGGCACTTGAATGCATCACCATTATAATTTTTTATCCTTCATTCCACTCTATGGGGGCATTAGTCTCGGGAAGACCAGTGGTATCCCTTCCCAAAACTGCTCAAAACTTGGCATGCTTGAAAAGATCCTAAAATCACCTAGGGGGACTAAGTTTTCTTTCTTAAATCAACTAGGTAATTGGATGCATATCCAATTGAGGACCATTACATAGACTGAATAAGGCTTGGTGCTAAGAATGGGTAGACATGGGGTTCCTTGGAAAGGTAAAACTTGAATGTTTTGACACAAGGGTCCGTTGTCATGCTTGAAAATTAGAAATGTTCATGTTGCATATTTGTATGACAACATGATTGAATCTAAAATGCCTATCTAGCATGCAAAAATTTTACATGTTGACCACTATCTACAAAATATGCTTCATAGAAGGAAAATGATAATGATCCTTTAAAGATGCCCGATTCAAATATATAAAATCAACACAGAGTCCGAGTTCACCATTCTTCTTGCGACTTGGAAAAGATTCACAACCCGATAGATTACTTGATTGGAAATGTTATCTTTTCCTCAATGATCTTAGACAAATCTTTTCTCATGAGGGGATTTATCCTTGGATTAAATGGCCTCTACTTTTTTATGGGCTTTATAATAGGATCTAGGTTAACAGAGTGTTGGGAAGCACTTGGATCAAATCCTTTGAGGTATTCATATTCCCATAAGAAGATATCACTTTGTATTTTTGACACACAGAGATGAAGGAATGATTTTGATCATGCATGTAATCTTTATTGAGCAATAACTCTTTTCACGCTCAATAGTGACTGGAGTGTAATCTTCCTCCACCACACATGTATACTATTCTCCACCCTTAAACAAATAATTGGGGCTAAACATTTTCTCCAAGGTGACTAGCCCTTTAGGTAGCTTATTTTTCTTGAGTTCAATTGCTTGGTCACCATAGTTTTCATATAAGTTAGCTTGCATCTTTGAAGAGAACTCAACTTCATTTTGAATGAACTGGACAATTTACTTGTCACTGTTAAACACTAGCCATCTAGTGTTATTATCTAGAATAGACGGTCTGATCATCATTTTAACATGTTGCATGTTACCTTTCAAAAAATCCTTAGTAGGAGAGAATTGTGAACCAAACATGACCATCTGATCTACTTCTTTGTTCATTTGTATGGGTACCACCTACAAATTAAGAGCATCAAATCCGTCAAGGAGATCCCAAACTATATGTTTATAAGATTTAAGAAGTTTATTCTTTGTCGTGCACTTGTTTGTGACTTTTTGGATAACCAACTCATTGTTTCAAAATATCTACAATGCCTTGACCTTTCTCCTTTCAACAATGATAATACCATGTACCAATGCTTCATATCTCGCTACATTATTGTAGCATGTAAACTTCATCCTATGCATGAAGAAGAATTTATCTTCCTTGGGAGATGGTTGAGATCAAAATTGCACCCATCCTAGATCAAGTTGAACTAGGTTGTTGAGGAAAAAATGGGACTGTCTCCAAGTTGTGGGACCTTGCACGCTTGAGATGCACCTCCGAGAAGGCCTCTACCTATTTGTACTACTACATCTACTCCTAATGCTGAAATTAAATCTTATACTAATTATGCCAAGGGACCAGAGTTAGAAGGATATGAGGAAGGGAAAAATAATCTAAGGGAGGTGATAACACCGTAACTAAGTGGGATGAATGTGATCGCTTTGATCAAAAATGAAGTAAATGTGCACAAGTGAGGGTAGGCATGTGTACCACAAACTAAAACACATTTAAAAATCCATTTTTATGGAAAAAATGGAAAAGATAACCTATAATGGATGTGAGAATGCACAACAACCCACCAACATGAAAAGAAAGGCAAGAAGATGCAATAAAACGAGTCAAGGTAGAGAATAGCCACAAAACAACTTTTATTGCTTCTAAATAATGCATAGTCGATTAAAATGGTAGAAGAGGAAAGTATTCACATGTAAAAAACCATATCCAAAGGTTTGCAACTCAAAATTCAAGGTAATACTTGAAAATTGAAATAATCCAACCCTTACAAAGAGCAAAGCTCTACAATATATAGAAGAAGAAGGGAAGAAGAGGAAGAAAAGAAGAGGGAAACTTAGATTTGAATCTTCAACCACAAACAATCAACAATGAATGCCTAAAAATATTCTTGTAAAGTTGTTAGATCCACCTCCCCATGTCTATTTAACTTGTAGAGGAAGGAAGGAGGAAATATTTGAATAAAATCTGGTGGTTGAGCTAATCAAATTATGCATTAATGGTTGAAAACATGTTTTCCCTACTTTTCACCTACCAAATCCTCGCCAACATTTGAATTTTAATGATTTGGAGTGTATCCCATGTTAGCATATTTCCAACAAGACCAACCACACATTAATATGAGCTTTGCAGTAAAATTTATGAAATTCTAAAGTCTACATGTTACTTTGGACACAAAATGATAGTTGGCGTGCTCTAAGTAGTGAAGGATCGTCCCACTATTCATTTATTTTTCATTTGCTTCTAGATGTTACACATTGGTTTGTCACAAGGATTCAGCACTCTACTAGCGCACTTTGATACGTCACGTGTGGTACACTTAATTTTGATAGATTTTCACGTGGCATAGTGGATGGTGTAGAGGAAGGTGTAAGGCACGTGCGGAAGAGGAAGGAGTGGAAAGGGGAAGCAAGAGACGGGCATAAAGAATTAACACACACAACAAAAATATAAGAATACTTGTAAGGAACAAGTATGTGGGAAGGACATGAGCATCAAAGGAACGATGTATGACTGTAAGAAGGAAAG
Organism: Taxus wallichiana var. yunnanensis; assembly: GCA_018340775.1. NCBI lineage: Eukaryota > Viridiplantae > Streptophyta > Pinopsida > Cupressales > Taxaceae > Taxus > Taxus wallichiana. The sequence goes on from CM031236.1 coordinate 302,357,793, forward strand.
GGGCATAAAAGAGTGTTCCAATGACTTAAGTCAAACATGTGCACAAAGGGTGTACAAAATGCTAGGAAGAAGTCGGATGAGACAAGAGTGTATGTAAGGGGAAATGGAAAGGATAGAAGAATGGAGAAGGAAATTAGAAGGTTTGTGAAAGGAGAAGAATGTGCACTATTGCACGAGGGATTGCAGCTAGGAAATGTGCCAAGGGGATAATCAAAGTTCTCACAACTTGCAAAAATTGATCCTCAGAGCTAGAGTATGAATTTAAGTTTTCAAAATAACTAGGGGAGTTATTTTGGATGATAGGAGAAATAATAACAACACTTGCGCTAACAAGATTTATGCTTTTAGATTCATCAAATTATAATTTCCACAGCCGATATTTTCTTTGTTTTGTTTGAGTGCGCATGGTAGCAAAAATTCTTCTTGAAAAGATGCAAAGTAAGTACCAAGCCTAGTTTAAAAGGATTCAAGATCCTCAGCATATGGATAAAATTTATGATGCCTTTCTATCCACTTATCCAACAATAAATCAGGAAAAGGATTGGAAATAGGCTTCTCTTCTAAAACCGAAACTTTTTCTTAGCATTCTTAGATCATGAAATTAGCTTGAAGGGGGGGGTGGGTCATATGACAAAACATTATAGTAAAATATTGTCTCATATTGTATGGTAAAATAGGTACCATACCTTGTCCTTAATAACATATGGGACCAATAAGAAGACAAGTAACCACCCACTTTAGAAGTGAAATATCTTAATAGACATAAGGAAAACAAGGGAGGTAGGTCAATGATTGACACACCTTGAGTTATGATTAGGCTTGGAAATGCATAGAGTGTCAAGTTAAGATCCTTGATGAATCCAAGGGTTGTGAAAATTGAGTCATCAAGTTGCAAGACCCCTTTAGTCATAGGGGTATACTCAAGACGTAGGACATCAGCAATTTTATTTGGTATAACACAAGTTCTAGCACCTAATTCAATCATACAATTTTGGATAAGGTGTTTTCATATTATCAAGTACATATAAAAGGGTGGGGTTTTGACAACCTTACTTTCTCACTTCTCCTCTTCTTGAAAAATATCGATAATGGCATGAGGTTTTTGGATAACGGATCTATGCACGGGAGTTACGCTAGAGCTTCATGTAACATGTTGTGTTGTGATGGAATGGCCAGGGCATCCCACATTGTAACATTTACATTTTTCCTCTTCATCTGGTCCATAATTTTGAATGGAAGGTCCATGGACTTGTGCATTTGAGGAACAAAAAAATTGTTTCTTGATTGTTCAGTGTATAGGTAGGAGCCTTAGGCGCACAGAGGATTGACCTACCAAAGGAGGGGCACATGTTGCTTCGAGATGGACCATTGTGCAGACCTCACACATAGGCATTTTCATGCCATGACTATTAGGTGCCTTAGCTATATCTCCTTGGTTATAAGAATTGGCATGTGTGACAGAGATGAAGATTATGCACCATAATCCAACATTCTCTTCTTATACCTTGTGCTATCAGTAACCTAGGTGCGAGGCCTATTTGTATCATCCATAGCTTGGTTCATCACACAAAATTCTTTAGCACCAAACAACATAAGGTTAGCCTTAGGAATGAATTCTGGCCCCTTTTGATTTTTAGGCTCATAAGCACTAATGGAAGGTTCACAGTTAGAAGCATTTTAGATCATATAATCCTATGCATGCAAGGCATTGGTGCAATGATTTTGACTATGAGGAATATTGCAAGGAAAACACCATTTTAACTCTTGAGCCATATTATTTTGTACTGGGACTAGTGCTTGGATTATGCTAGGTGTTGGAAGGGGTTACACAGGGGAATTACTTATAATGGAAGGTGTGCATTAGCATGTCATCTATCATTTTTTTGATTCTACCCATATATTTGGTTTGCATATTGATTTCTGAAGGGCTGATGGCTCTAGTTATACCCTTGATTAGAACTATTTCTAAAGGCTTGTGCCTGTTGTTTTTCTAATGATATAACTTTATTATATAAGTTCCTAATTAGGGCCTTCATTTCTTCATATTCCTTTTGTTGCACATGAGATTATGATGTATATGCAATAGGGGGTGTTATCTTCTCAAGATTAGGGACAACAATGTCCTATGGCCCTTGAGTCATTTCAAGGAATATGAGTGTAGGTGGCCTACGAGCTAGTTTTCCTACCTGAATGAGACTATTTTCTACCCTTATTGCAATATTGTAAGTAGTAGGTAAGGTTATACCCCCATGGACTGAATCATGACTGAGATGTCACTATTCAAAGCCCTTAGATAGTACAAGAAATAATGTTGGGTTGTAGGACTTACCACTTGAGGATTTTTTTCCCAAGTCTTCTCAAACTTGATATTAAAATCAATCATATACTCATTGGGCATTGTTTTTCATTGTTGTTAGTTGCTCCACCAAAGACAAGTGATCTGAATTATCTTTAAAATAGTTACAAATAGTCATTTCAAGCTCATCCCAACTGGTAATAGATGCAGGTATCAAACTTATATACCAATAAAGTGCTTTTCCCTTGAACAAAGCCACAAGAAGCCTAACTGCTATATCATCATGTGTGACTAAATAGACAAAGCACATATTGGCTACATCCTGGATGCGATCAACATGGATGAATTTATTTTCACCGGTGAAGTATGGAATAATTTTGAGTGTAGCTTCTGACATATCATGTTGCACATTTAAAAGGAGAGGACTACCACCAAAGAAGTTAGAAATTTTTCTTGGGTAGCAGAGATGTGTCATGAAAGGTTGCACAGAGATCTACCAATAGGTGGAGTGGAAAGTGCATGACAAGCTAGAGATAGAGATGCGCACATGGTAATTCTACTAGGTGTTCTTCTTGGAGATAGCTGGAAGTATTCAAAGGACTCTTCAGTTGTTGTACTTTTTTTGGTATGCACTCTTCTCATGAAATGCACACAGATCGCTAGAAATATTAGATCTGAGTATTGGGAGTCGCTAGATGTGTTGAAACAAGCCTCCAAATGATGGAAATCACTAAGTCACAAACCAAAACTCAACAATGATGAAATTTAAGATTTTAGTACCTGCCCCACCGGGCATTCCAAAAATTGTTGGAGCTCAAACTTGCACCTGTCCCGGATCAGCTGAATTGGGTCATTAAAGAAACAATGGGAATGTCTTCAAGTTGTGGGACCTTGCACACTTGAGACAGACCTCTAGAGAAGGCCAGTTCCTATACCTATTTCTACTGCTACTAATCCTCCTAATGCTGAAATTAAATCCTATAGTAATAATTCTAAGGCACCAGAGTTAGAAGGATGTGCAGAAAGGGAAAACTAATCTAAGGGAGGTGATAACACCAGAAATAAGGGGGATGGACGGGTGTAAGTTTAAGCTCCAACATTTACTTTTCAGTATTTTTGAATTAACATTTTTCTAATTTGGAAAATAAAACATTTGGAAAGCACAAAAATACTAGGAAACCCGAGGAAGAAGAGAAATTTTAGGGAATAAGCCTATATTTGATCAGGCCCAGTGACATCAACTTCAAGCTCAGTGACATCATCTTCTTCTACTTCAGTTGTCATTTCTCTGTATGCATCATATCTATGGAACATTTAAATAATGTACTCTTCATCAGTTCTAGCATGAAACATGAATATCAATACATGTTCCTTTAGAAATTCATCAAACTTATGCATTGCACCTTTGTTATTTTTCACCCTTTTTGATAGTTTGACCACTTTTTGCTCCAAGAATTTTTTTTTTTTTTTGGATGGTGTCATAACTGAAACTTGAAGAGAAATTTTTTTCTCCATTAATGTATTGGTGAAAGGATTGTATCAATTTTTCGGTACCCAAATCTCCATAAGTGATCCTGCCTTGTATTGATATTGTTTCCCAAGTCTTTTGTCAAGATTATCAATGCACTCTACTATTTTTTCTTATTCTAGGATGAGTTTTCAATGACCTGATTCATATTTTTTACCCTTAGTTTGATGGATCCTTCATATGTATGTTGTGTTACATTTTTTTAGGGGGGGAAATCCCTTCTTTTTCCACCAATTGATCATCTAGTCAAGTTATTGCTTCAATTTTGGGAAGGATTCCTTCCCAATAGTGTAATTCATCCTCACATTTTTCATTTTGATCCTTTGCATCACTCAATTATTCAAACAATTAGTTGTATCATTTCACAGTATCCTCTATGATCTTGCTCCCTTTCTTGGATAATTCTTCTTTCCATTTGGATACAACATCAATTGTTTCTTTTGACCTGTCAGCTACACTTAAGGCTTCTGGTGTTATTACAAAAGAGATCTCTTGTCCTTCCATAGAGGGTTGTATCCACTTTTGCACATATGTTGACAAGACTTAAAAATTTTCCCTCAATTGTTTCTTAGTTTCCTTATCTTTTCCAATCTTCTAGATAAGGCCTCCAAGAGCCATTGTATCCTCTTTCTTAAGGTTTTCTATAGTTGGTTTTCCCAATTGAATATGTGTGACCTAGTAGTCACTCATTATAACCTCAATCTTCAATTTGTTTCCTTGTGAGGTAGTAACTTCAAATGTTTTGTGTCCTTATTTATCAACATGGGTTTTGAAAAATCTTATCCCTTGTGGGTTTTGAAAAAAAAATATTCTTAATGTTAATAGTCTCTACTTGAGCCACTTCATTCTCTTTACTTGGGAGGAGTGTTCCCAACCACCATGTTGTGGGAAATTTCCCCCTCTTGGTATTTGCTATGTAAGTTGTGGTGCATCTGATTACACCACCATTTATGTGGAATAAGCTTGAGGTATTTGTGAAACTATCATTTTCATATGTGGGAATTCAATTGTTATTGTCAGTTCCTTTTGATCCTTTGGATCACTTAATTATTCAAAAAATTGGTTATAGCATTTCATAGTATCCTCTATGATCTTGCTCCCTTTCTTGGATAATTCTTCTTTCCATTTAGATACAACATCAATTGTTTATTTTGATCTTCCAGCTACACTTAAGGCTTCTGTTGTTATTACAATAGAGATCTCTTATCCTTCCATAGAGGGTTGTATCCACTTTTGCACATATGTTGACAAGACTTAAAAATTTCCCTCAATTTTTTCTTAGTTTCCTTATCTTTTTCAATCTTCTAGATAAGGCCTTTAAGAGCCATTGTAGCCTCTTGCTTAAGGTTTTTGTAGTTGGTTTTCCCAATTGAATATGTGTGACTTGGTAGTCACTCATTGTAACCTTAGTCTTCAATTTGTTTCCTTTTGAGGTATAAACTTCCAATGTTCTGTGTCCTTATTTATCAACATGGGTTGTTGACAATATCTTAGCCCTTGTGGGTTTTGAAAACAAAATATTCTTAATGTTAATAGTCTTTGCTTAAGACACTTCCTTCTCTTTTACTTGGGAGGAATGTTCCTAACCACCCTATTATGGGGACATTTCCTCCTCTTGGTATTTGTTAGGTAAGTTTTGGTGCACCTAAGTACACCACCATTTATGTGGAAGAATCTTGAGGTATTTATGAAACTATCATTTTCATATGTGGGAATTCAATTGTTATTGTCAGTTCCTTTTGTTCAACATGAAGAGCACTTGTTCCTTCCTACTTTGCTTTCTATTTTTAAACCTCTAGTTCCTTGGTTCCCACTATTGTGTCAGTTGTTTCTAGGGAATTATCACCATCTAGTGTCTCTTTCTTCTCCTCAACCAATTTTGAACTTGAAACTGCCTTAGTGACTTCTTTCAATGATTCCTTTGTAGGGATTACAATATTGTATGGTTTCTCCATTATTGTAATACATGTTTCCTCATGAAGTTACTTTCCTGTGATAACCATTATCTCTCCTTATGATTCACATGAAATCCCTTGACTAACTGGTTATTCATCAACTGTTGGCACACTAGTTCTAACTTGCATATCTTAAATGTTTATACTTGTCTCACCATCCTAGGGTTTTGGAATTTCTAGCAATTGGGTTTCCATTGAAGAAATATTTTCTTATTTTACTACTACCAATCCAAGTAATAGATCAGTGAACCCTAGTGCATGGGTCTCTTTTATTTCATCCATATTTATTACCTTAATTGGTGTAGTCATTCCTTCCTGGGGTGTAGTGACAATAGAATTTTATTTCCCCTCCCTTTGTGACATTGATTGGATTACCTTGAATCCTTCTTGTTCATGTTCTCCTAAAGTTCTCATGAGCTGATTGCTGTAGGAATATCATCAATCTCCTTTCTTATGGCTAGATTTGGAAATAAATCTATAGGAACTTATGATGTAACAGAGGTTTATTGTACTTTGGATGATGTGATGGGATTACTCACCTCAAGCTATGACATGACTATTTGTTTTTCTAATGTTGTAATAAGATTCTATTGAGCCTCATTTAAAGGGACTGGGTTAATAACCTTAGGTTCCTTACTCTTGTGCTTATGCTCTTTCATGGCTGGGACACTCTTGGTTCCTGAGGTTTTTGTATCTCTTTCTAAAGGATGTATAACCCTAGCCTTTTTAGCTCTCTCAAAATACTTGAGATCATTTTTCCTTTCTCCTCAACACTTTGCACCCTGAGTTATGGGTCAATATTTGGTATGGCTCCCTCATTATTTTTCATGTACTTTATGACCCAAGAAAAATTTTTACTGGATCTGTGGGATTTGATTTACTTCCCCCTTTGACTTGTAATGGGACTGCTTGAGTAATGGGGGCATCCTTCATGGTTTTCATTAGCATTTCTTCAGCTTTCTGGGTTAGGATGGACATGGGAGTTCCTATTCTTCTTTTTTATGTAGTCCACTCCTCTATGATCCTAGTAGATGGCATCTTGGATGGAACATAATGGGATTTCCCTTCTATTGGTTCTATTTGATCAGGTCCCTCGTTCAAAGGAGGGATATCTTCTTCTTGGATTCCTATATCTCTATATTATTTTAATACCTTAGTATTATGTAAAGATAGATCCAACCCTTTCACTTCTAACCATGTCAATGTTCTTCTCATTACATGTGTTTTCCTAGTATCTAGACTAGTTGACTCTTTCTCACTCCAGTTTAATGGTACAATTGGTTGTGATGCTAACTTTATATCATAGTAATATTGACTCTTTTTTTTTTCATCATCTAAACCTTGTGGTACAACTACAATCTTGTATTCAATGATTTTCCTAAGGTTCATTCTAGAATAATCTCTTAACCTGACCTCTTCCTCATCTCTGCAATCCATCTAATAATCTTCATAGTGGGCCTCATGTTCATATGAGCTCCCTAGGATTGAACTCACAACCCATCTGATATCATATTTTAGTCTAGGTTGAAACTTTTCCATTTCTAGTCTGTTCATCTCTTCCTCCAAGAACTTAGCTTTTGTAACAGTTAGGAAATTTTATCTTCCTATTTTGATAGGAAACTTGATGTTTGTCTTGCACTTTCTTGCTATCAATTTATACACTTCTGCTAGCTTCCTTGAGAGCTCTAGGAGTGCCCACTTATCATCCAAGTACCTGGGTAACATGAACATTAGTCCTTAAAACCACTCACCCTTATGTAAGTGAAGAATCTAAATTGGATGAAATAACATCCATATTCCTTTATCATTCTTTTGACCTCTACAAATATCCTGTATTATTCCCATTTTGGCTTGAAGAGACATGTGATTAGTGTAAAAAAGGAATAATTTATTTTTCTTAAGTTCCCCTTCCAATTATCCAAATTTAACTGAGGGTAAACATCATATACCCTATGAGTATTGAATTTATTCATCCTTGGGATACTAGGGAAGTTCTTGTGGCATGTAATATTGTAAACTAAATATGACATCATATAGAATTCACAATTGAGATTAATACCTTCTCTAATTTTTACAGCCATGTCAAGGAGTTGTTCATGAATATATGTGGCTATAAAGGTTACCCAAAAACGTTTCTCGGTGCTTTCCGAATAATTTGTATATAACTACCCATTCATTCTTGGAAACCATAGGCTGATTTTAAGCCTGCAATCATACTTAGTAAAGTTATGATGTCCTCAACTTATGCCATAAAGAGTGATCTAACCAGCTTCTTAAGGATCCTAGAAAAGGATCCTCTGTTCTTTAATAACCATTGGGCATTCAAAATATTTTTATATTCATCATTTTCAGGAATCCATAGGTTTAGTGCCTTGTGCTTATTAATTTCTACCACCTTTTGAACCTAAGGTAGCTCTAATATCAACCAAAATGCTTTAGGTGTTAAGGAGAGGAACCTTTCACCTCTTCCATCCAAAACCTCCTTCTTCTCTGGGTTGTAATTTTCGGCACAAACCCATACTAATTTTGGTCAATGTACATAGTGTGGGGAATCTGCAGCTAAGGAAATATTATTAACGTCAATTTTTGCTATGTAATCACTTCTATTAGGGGCATGTAGTCTTTGTAATAATTCGGCTAAGTCTGCATTTCCTAGGTTAGACTTCGTCACTTCATCCAAGTTACTTGTGATATGTGAAGTGACATGAGTTATAGCTTCCATTATCTTCATTTGTTGTAATTCTCTCTTTTCAATAGTATAGAGATTACGGAAAATAGCCGACACAAGAACAAGAACACAAACCATATAAAAAGCTTAAAATTCATGCAACAATCTAGTATTCAAGGGGATTTACCTATAATTGTCACTTTTTTCATCACTTGGATTACACATGTACACTTAGCCCTCTTGATTTTTGTAGACACCAATCTCTACAATCAATTCTCGCCTTCTCGTGGTGAAAAATCATAATCTTAGGGATTATAAATTCTTGAAATCTCTATCTAAAAGTGTGGATGGAGAAACGTTAACAAAATTATAAACATTTACTCTTTCATGCAAGTAGCATTAATGGCGAAAGCTACAAATGCGTTCAACTTCCACCATTTGATCCTATTTTTCTTCTTAAATGAGAACTATCCACTTGTCTTCTTTTTCGAGGAGTTAGGGCTTGGGAGGCCTTTTATATTTTTTCTTGCAAGTGTAAAAATGTAAAACTACAACGCTAACTAATGTTCCCAATACTGAGTTACTTTTTCATGACGACACGTGTCCCATGTTGGGCCCTAATATTTTTACCACCATTATCTTTTTCCCTTAAGGTGCAAAACTACAAAGTTTAATGATCAATGAGAAGCCCAATATTGTGACGCCATGTCCTAGTGACATGTTTCCTTTTCAAGGGTTAGTGTTTTGATTACACATTACATTTTTACATGTGAGTTACATATTCTAAAAGTTCACTTTTTTATAATTAACCCAAGAATATTCACCGGAATATTCCCATGTCGGGTCCCAAATCCATTTTTACATTTTTACATTTTACATTTTAACACAATATTGTGAACAAGAATGTAGGTTTCACCATCATGAAGTCATCCTGGGTGTTCCACGTCATCGAGAAATGGATAAAATTTCACATTTTACATACAGGTGAAACACGTAATGAAGATATGAAATATTTTTGATGGAATTACATACATTCATGCTTAATTCAATTGAGTTCCAGATGATGTGTTTATTTTGAATCAATAGGGTCGTGATTGCCCTATACATCAAGTAACCATTACACAAGAGTTTTTGCACAAATATACCATTACTTAGAATGGGTTTGTTTGGTATCATGGGAAACTGGTTTCATGGATGTTCTCATGGAATTGAAAACTTGTATAAAACAAATATCCGACAAGTAGAATGGAAAATTTAAGGGGATAATTTATAAGTCAAGGTGCAAGCACAAAGTGATCACCAAAACTTACACTATTGGGTCATCTATAATGAGTATGAATGGTGTTCCTTTTCTCCACCTAATAGTGATTCTCTCTCGGTATGTTACTTCTCTAGAGAGATATATGCGTCAATGAACACTCTACAGTGTACATGTGAGTACTCTAAATTTCTTCCTCATTTTACATATATTAGTTCATTTCCCTTCCCCATTTCTCTTTGTTAGCTTAGTATTATATGTATATTGATGCTAGTTAGCATAGTGCTCTTATTTGATCAACTCCTTAGCTTCCCTTTACTTTCATTTCAGTCATATTGTGCATGTTTTCCTTATCTATTATCGATCCATACCTCTTCTCACCCAATTACTGATATCTTAGTAGGGTACTCTCCTCTATATTGAATGTGGGCCTTAGAAACCCTAGGTTGACCTAGTGCAGGGATTATTGTCCTCTAGATATGTGACTCTAGTTCTCATTGTATCCCCTTTAAATCTACCTATTATGTGATGTTTCACGTGTTTCTCTTAGGATTAAAAGTTATTAAGACACATTCTTGGCTTGTCATACATTCCTAAAGTGAGCCCGACATGAATCCTACGGACCTTATGATCGAGCATAGCTAGTTAAAAGCATCCATATTCAAATTTTATCTCATTTTAAAGAAATAAAATCATAAAAAAACCCTAATAATATGTCTAAAAATACACCATTTCCTAGGGAAATATTGTTTATTCATGTCACATCTTCTTTCAAATGCCTTCTACCCATGTGCAAACCCTTGTGCATGACCGGGTCCTAATTGTTTCTATTCTTATATTTACCTCGACACCTTTGGCCCCTATTCAAGCTTTCTAGTAAGGTCGATTTTATTTGTTCATATGTTCTGTCTCCCGACACCATCGACCCATGTATAAACATTTTATAGGTCCAATTGTATTATAAGAACATATTGCCAAACCCTTGTTTTTCACTTCCAAATTGTAAAAAATTCACCTCTAAGGATTTTTTTGGAAAAAATAAACCCTCTAAACTTATCCATGGGATATCTCTTTGTACCTACATCTCCTCTTCAAGATGCTAAATGCGCTAGTTCTCTTCCCTAAGCACTAACCTTCCTAGCCATCCCAATATCACCCATGAAAATTTGTTGTCCCAAAATCATCCCTCTAATTAGTTAGAACAAGGTCACATAGTAAAATATAATGTGGTTGAGGTTGAGATTATAAGTCCCAGATCCATTATTAAAAATATCAAAAACAATGATAACTTTACTCTCCGAAAGGATAAATATTTTGAAATATATTTATCGATGCCATGGAAATGACCTTGCCTTGTCCTAACCAGGATTACCATATCATGATCAAACTCCTCCATGTATAATTAATCAAGATGAATCTCCCAAAAATCCCACTAATGAACATGACAATCATGAACAAACACCCACAAATAAAGGTCATTCTTCTTCTATGGATCCTAACATGGTAATAGTCAAGCTCCTAGATCAGATGGCCTTGTCCCAAGCTACCACCATAACTAGCATGATTCAAATGAAAATCAGATGTTACAGATAGCATATCAAAATTTAGTTCCTAGCATGCCTTCTTACATCCCCCTCTATTGGTGGATGCATGTGAGAATCTTATTCCTCCTCCACCAATCCAAAACAAGACGTTACAAACCATACAAATGAACCTTTACCTCCATACATTGTTTTCATGGACTTGGGAGAGACTATCCCTACCATCTATTATAATGGTTTTTTGGATCCAACCCTCTATCTCAAGGAATTTTGAAACCTCTACAAAAATTGGATTTAAATGAAAACATATGCAACGTTTAAGCTTCTAGAAAATAATTTCAGTAGGGGAGGCATTAGAATGGTATACAAAACTTCCTCCCATATTGATAGTTGATTTAGAGGGCCTATTAAAATATCTCATCTCTGAGTTTCAGCAACAAGATCTTCCTGAAGTTTTTACAAAGATTCATAAACCTTAAGCAAGGGACTCAAAATCTTCCCAACACTTTATCAAGAAATGGAAAATAATTTCCATAGAAACTAGTCACAATCTTGATAATCAAATCTCATGCCAAATATTTCCTAAATACCTTACACCTACTCTCTAATATAAATTCAAGTCCTCTCCCAACATGTTGGAGGAAGCCCTCAAACAAGCAAAAAGACAAGATCATCTCATGCGTGAATTTGGATGCACTTACAATTCATCACCTAAACTTAAAATCACAATGCATGTAATCAGCCCTTCAAATCCTCCAAGAGGAAAAGGATTAAGAGATAAAAAATACCCTTTCAACTCACTTCATACTCCTTTATCTCATGTTTAACTTATCCAAATGCTTCCCACTCCATGAATAGTTACCCCTTCAAAATATTCCTTACCTAACTTTAGAGGTGATCTATTTTCTTGGTGGCATACTACTATAGGACACTCTCATATTGATTTTAAGGACCTTAGGAAAGCAACCCTAAAATTATTCCTTGGATCTTATTTTAACTAATATGTCATTATATAAGAGTGTTATGAGAAGTATCAATCCTTAAAGAGATCTCACTCCAACCATCAAAATAAGAATCATAAGAACCCCATGAATAATATTGTGGGAACTACAGAGCCTTCATATGATCATAACTTCCTATATTCTCAATATAATAATGTGGCTAAGGTAAACGATATACATAAACCTTCCCATGAAGATCACGTTATTAAGTCAAATAATTCATCTAATAATACACCATTTATTGATACTTCCTAAGACCCACCAACAGTGGGGCCTACTCCTACAATCAAGCCTCCACTCGTGGTGTCACAAGAAGTACCAAGTAAATATCCTATCCCACCTTTTGAAAAGATATCTCCAACTAAATCATCATCACATATAGATATGCCCTCCATTGTGTCACCACCGTGGTATCGCTAAGCTAACTATTTTAAGCCTCATTAGAAATTTTTAGATGAGCTAAAAACCCTTACATGCAAGATAACTTTTATGGAGCTTATGCACACCTTTTCTTCATATCAAATTTTTCACCTCCAATAGTTGAAAAACTTTGAGAATCCTTCTTGTGTGGCTTCCAAAACTCTTACCATTTCCCCAAATCCATAAATCCATGATATAAAAACTCCGAGATCATCCTTACAATACTCATGTATGGGTTTTTTAGCCTTGGAGTTTATGGAGGATGAAATGATTATTGATGAGGTCCTTTTCCATGTGGATGACTTTTCCCTACTCATTAGTGTTATCATGCATGATGCACAAGTTTATAATGTCCTCGTAGATGAATGATAGGGAATTAACTTAGCTTATTTCTCCCTCATCAAGAACATCAACTATTCTATCGATGACCTCAAGCCTACTCACTTGACTTGGTGGATTTGATAAAACCAAACAAAAACCCATAGGATGCATCTGGTTACCCATCACATTTATACCTGAATTGGTTCACACTAAGCTCATGGTTCTAGTTCATCCCTGCCTCTTATAACCTTATATTAGGCCAACTATGGATGGATCACATATGTGCAACAGTATACTCACGGGTACCAATGTATTAAATTCATCAAAAAAACCAAAAATTTAGGCATGATGTTGATCCCAATCCTTGGGATATCTCAATACCATTTCCTAATGATCCTTTCCTAATGCCACTAATCTTGATATATAAAGTATTACCTACCCACATTTCTTTGATATTAGGTCCAAAATACAAATTACATTAGAAGATTCAGATGACTAAAAACTAATGATATTCAAAAAATAGTTAATAAAAATAGGTTACCCAATAATATCATGCATCGGTTACCTTTGGTTCTTCTACCTCAAGATTGATTTCCACATAAAATTGGTACAGAGGAGCCATCAAGTGATGTTGTGATCTCCAACTACTTAGAATGCAATGAGCTAGGGATCACGTAGCTCTTTTCTGATTACCCTCCCCTGTAACCTAGATCTTTTTGAAATATCAATATATTATCTAAGGAGGAGGTGCCTAATCTTAAAGGAAAAGGGATTTCATTTGAAAAATATTACATCATTTCGCAATATGAGTCTAGGAACTTTCGTGTCTTGTACTTCCAACATATGTTGGCCTGAATACGGTCTTCTCGACTTGAAACTAATATTATTGACACATGTTATGAATTCCCTATATATGAGACTAGTGACAATGAGGATGAGGAAGATACACTTCCCTACATTCCTCTAAATAATTTTTCATTCCTGGATACTCCTTGGTTCATCGAGAAAATATTCCCGCATGTTCCCGCAACAATCCTGAACCACCGCTCTAGCTTCTAAGCTAGCCTTTGCACTCAACACTAGTATCGGTGTTCCTATTATGACCACTATTGATCATGCACATAAAGATATCACCTTAAATGTTAGGGTGTTAGACCTATGAAAAATAAGTTATATGAACATAGAGACTAAAGGCAATACATAGGCCGATAAATTGATGTATAATACCATGGGAATATCCCTACATTAGAAAATGATTAGGATATTTTATAACTCTTTACCCCCAAGAAGATAAACTCCCTCAACATCATCATAAGTTGGAAACAATCTCCAAGATACCTATGCATTTTGATTTTTTTTTCCTACTATCGATCCAAACTAGGAAAAATAACCAAATTACTTGAGTCCCCATATCATTTCTAATATGGCAATGTTATGTTGGCCAAATCAACCATTATTGTATAGCTTGACAATGATCCCATGCACATAGGCAAGTTAGGTGATTTCTTTCCTCATCTGTGGGAGTGCCACATAGAGGTATTACAAAAACATAAAGAGGTATTTGCATGGGAATATGCCAATATGTATGGAATTGATCCTACAATTGTCTCCCACAACATCATTACTTATCCTGATTCCAATCCCATTTGGAAAAAGATAAAGAAATTCTCTCCCGAGTTGAATTATTTATGTCATAAATAAATCATAAAACTCTTAGATGTGAAGTTCATTCATATAGTGGATTATTCTGAGTAGGTTTCCAACATCATCTCGATTTAGAAGAAGGACACATTAGTCATATGTATTTGTATTGACTTTAAAAACCTCAACCTATTTTTTCCTAAGGTTAAATTTCCTTTACCCTCCATTAATGTCATTGTCAACGCCATGATAGGATACAAAATTTTATCTCTTATGGATGTGTTCTCTAGGTATAACCAAATTCAGATTGCTCCCAAAGATCACAAAAACCTACCTTTACTTCATGAATAGGGAACCTATTGTTGTGTAAAAATTCCCTTTAGACTAAAAAATGTTGGCACGACGTATCAATTTGCTATGACACACATATTTCATGACCTCATACAAAAAATATTCAAAGTCTACATTGATGATCTAATCTTCAAACCTTGACACATTGATGATCACGCTCATGACTTAGACATTTCCTTATGATGCCTAGAAAAATACAATGTTTGCCTCAATTTCAGAAAATGCATATTTGGGGTGATAAAAGGAAAACTCCTAGGATTATTAGTATCTAAACATGGAATTGATGTTAATCCTATAAATATTAAATCCATTCTTTACATGCCATGTCCATCTTCCATAGAAGACATACACACTTTACTTAGAAAAAATGGGGCAATTTGATGATTTGTCTCTAAATTTATATAGCACACTCATTCCATTAATAGTCTCCTTCAAAGTATACCAAACTAGAATAAACCAAAGAATTTCAATAAGCATTCAACAATATGAATCACTGCTTTTCCTTGTTACCAACTGTTTCACCTAATTCTTAGACATTTCTTTAAAGTATTGACAAAACAGATAGGGTAATGGGTGTAGGAGGAATACCTATTTTAATGCTAGTTGATGGGTTGTTGTGCGCATATGACTTCCGAATCCACAGCTGATTGTGAGAGCTTCCTTTTGGCTAGGAGGAACTACCTGTAATGAAAAGCAAGACCACCATAAAGAGTTAAACAATATGTGCAGTGAACTACCTAGCATGTGCTAGATCCAGGAAGTGTGATACTTCCTAGACGGCTGTCAGTCCACTATTTTAAACAATTTAATGTGGAAATGAAGTAAATCCTATTGTAATTTGAAATTATTTAGGTATCTCACTTAAAACACAATAAGAAAGATCTAATCTAACAGATAGGTTAGAATAGGATCCGAAGGTCAAATAGTTGGTTCTGGGTCTCTGTAGGTCTGAAAAAGTCTCAGGTAGGTCACAGGTGATTAAGGGGATGTAAAATTAGGTGGATAGGTCCCTATTCTCGGGTCAGAGAGCACATACAAGAATCGATGCCGCTAAGGGTGACCGACGATAGTTAGGCGTAATCGTGTGCGGTTACTTTGGTTTTGGGGATGCCAAAAATGGGTTTGGGGTCTCCTTTGTGATTGTACAAAGGATTTTGGTTGGTTGGGATGAGGTATTGGGTGATTTGGGAGGGATTTGGTGAGGTTTTAATGGGTATATGGAGGGGGAATGTTGAAGGAGGTCAATGGGTGGCTAGGTAAACAATAGGTGATAATATAATGATAAAATGAAGTGAACCAGAGAAGTAGAATGTTTTATTTACTTGGATTCTGGTCCTGGATTCCTGTGAGTGAGGGATGGGAGTACTAGTAAGAGGTTGAAGGCTGCAGGTGATCACCAATTATAGGAGAGCTTCTGTATGGGCTGCATGTGCATTCCTCTTTTCTTGGTTAGATTAGATCATTGTTGGGGTGGCTGTGTAGGAGAAAATACTTGATCTCCTTCCTTGCATGTGTGTTCTCGCTGGAATTCGATCTCAGAAGATGTGATATCTCTCAGGAATATCTCAATGTTTTCCAACTTTTTCCAATCTTTTCCAACCTTGAAAATAAGGTTGTTTTTGGGGTTAAAAGGGTAACTGACGGTGGTTTTGGCCTAACCAGTGATGGTTAGGGTTAACCGATGTCAGTCAAGGTGAGATTTCCTAGGTTTAATAAACTAGGGAGATCCTCTTGATTTTCTTGATCTCATGCGTCGTTAATCCACGGATTAAACTGGAAGCTTCTTGTAAGCATGTGGGAATGTGGCTAGAGAGAAATCAGGCATTGATTTTTAGGGTTTTGGTAAGTCTTAGTTAGTTATGGCAAATTACTAAGAATAGGTCTTAGGGTGAGTTGGCTTGATTAGGTGTATAGGTGAAGTGTATATGTGGATATTATTTAAATTAATATATTTAAATAATAAATATGGTGAGGATAATGAATTAATTAAATTAAATTAATATTAGTGAGGTGAAGGGGGCCATGGCTAGGTGAATGTGATGAAGGGTGCTTATTTGTCAAGGGACCAAAGGGGAGTGTGACCTAATTTTAGTGTCTACACCAACATTGTAGCCTCATTCACCCGATAAAATTTTGTTACTATATGCCTCTTCCACTCTAATGTATATAGGGAATATGTTAGTAAAATAATATGAAAAGGGAAAGGAGCATATCATCTATTATGTTAGTCAATCCCTACTAGACTATAAAGCACGATATACATCCATTGAATGAGCTTTATTCGCTTATATATTATGCAACTAGGAAGTTGCGTCACTAGATGTTTTATTAAATCACTTACATTATTATCCATACATGTCCCTTAAGGAACTTATTCTCACATTTTATCCTCCCAATAGATCACATCAAGAATTGGATGACATTTCTTATGGATTTTTACCTCCATATCATCACATGAAATGTGGTAAAAGGCCAAGTCATAACTTGACTAGTTATATGTCTCCTCTATCTCTATTCTTTGACCTATTCATGATGCATTACACAATGAGGATATCCTCCTTATTGAGGGAATAGACAATGTTGTTTCCATAAAAGACTACTACTATAGCTTCATGGATAGTCCTGAGGCATAATCCTTGTCTTCTTCCCCACCTAAAACCAAACCAACGACCACAATCATTAAGGAGGAGTTCACCATCAATCTCCATGAGGATAAATATATTCTACACTTTAATGGGGTAAAATTCCTCTAGGGAGATCGAGCAAGTTGTGTACTCACTAATCCCTATGGCCAAACTTTCCCTCTTTCCTATCAACTCGATTCTAGAATCACAAACAACTTGGCCAAGTATGAGGCTCTTATCATAGGCATAAAAGATGCCTTAGCTAAGGATGTCTCCTATCTCCATGTCATGGGAATTCTTAGTTGGTGTTTCGATAGGTTAGTGTCACATATCAATATCGCAATGAAAACCTCAAAACTTATTATGACTTAGTTCATGAATTGATGCCACGCTTTGCTTCATTTACCATTGAATCAATCTTACGCAAATAGAACATCATGGTTAATTGTTTTGCCACATCTTACACTCAATTTTAGTCACATTTTGATCCTCATGATGAAGCTCTTATAATATAAATTATTCAAACCCTAGCTACTTTACCTCCTCCAAATATTCGGGATGTTTTTCATATCCATCCATACAACCCTTCATTGCACCCTTGGTATGATGACATCTGTCAATTTATATAATACCAGACCTACCTGGAGGATAATGACCCTTGAAGTGACTATGAATATGTAAAAAGGCTCTCAAATATGTACTTGAAGATGCCATATTATATTATCAAAACTCTTAAGGTACTCTAGTCCGATGCCATAAAAAATATGAGATTCACCTCATCTTGTAAGAAGTGCATGGGGCACTTACACTGACCATTGTAGCGGGCATGCTACTACACCCAAGTGTCTACGTATGAGTTACTATTGTCCTACACTATAATCTGATGATCACACCTTTTCCAAAAAGTGAAAACCTTGCCAATATCACAATGACTTGATTCATTCCCTTCTAGTTGAGATATAATTTATTGTGGCTCCTTGGTCCTTCAATATATGGGGATAGGATTATATCAAGAAATTACCTTGATCTTGATACAATCATGTCTTCATCATTACAGCCACAAAATAATTTACTAAGTGGGTTGAATCCATGCATCTCACTAGCATGTTCATCCTTTTATATCTAAATTCATCCTTAATCAAATTATTTTCCACTTTAGAATTCCCCACACCGTCATATCTGAAAATGGTGGGTTATTTGCTAAGTTCAAAATAAAACATCGATTCTCAACACCACGTCATCTACAAGATAATGGACAATCCAAGTCTATGAAAAAAATATCAATAAGATCCTATAGAAAAATATTTGATAATCACACATAGCTTTGGATACAAATCTATATCCTACCTTATGGGCATACCACACTAGTGTCCATATGACCACTGGGGTAACCCCATTTTCACTTACTTATGGAGTTGAGGTAGTCCTTGAGGTGGAACTTCCTTAACTCGAATTTCCTTCATGATATCATTATATATAAGGAACTATGTGAATCCCATCTCCATGATCTTGACCTATTAAAATAACGACATGAAAAAGCATACACTTGTAATCATAAACATAAAAATGCCTTGCCAAAAAAAACAAGTCGGTTCATCCGTGTACTTTTGACGTGGGTGACCTTGTTCTTAAAATTGATTATACACATGACAAATAAGGTAAATAATCTTATAAATGGTGGGGTTTGTACCTCATCAAAGATATCATAGGTCCTAACACATATCATCTTCAAACCAATGAATGCCACATCTTTAAAAAACCAACAAACACTCAATTCCTCAAAAAATTGATGCATGAAGGAACTAGTGAGTTTTGGTACTCATCTACCATCTCTCTTCTTTTCCTTTCAAATTCACTACTTCATCAACCTCAACCTTTTCTTTAACATTGAAAAAATTATCAACATTTTGGATTTGTACACCCTATTCCTTCCCATTGATCACCGTGGTATTTTGCATATCCTCACTTAGGCTCGTGGCCTTGCTTGGATTTATGTCCCTATCTAGATAATCTTATTCTTATAACATCTACCTCTTGGTTTTTTACACTTTTCATCGTTTTATCTTCCCTTTGGGATAATCATCAATCTTCTCTTTATTTAAACCTTTGGGTTTATGACAGTTTCCATTTGTAGCTTCTACCTCATGGTTTTTACACTTTTTAGCATTGCTACCCACCACTTGTTTATGACATCATATCACCATACAATCTAGAATATATGGGGCATATCAACACTATGATAGGAAATCCATCCCATGGGCCCCTAACTAGGTGATTTATGTCTTATTTTATCAATGATCCTCTTGTAACATCCTCATTTATGACTTAGAAAACAAGGGAATTTTTTTACACAATTTTCTTTGTTCTAAATTCACATAATTTAGAACACACATTCCATTGCTAATCCATCACATAACAAAAACCATATCTATTTGTAATGACTCGGTGTTATACCAATCTCTCATTTCATGACTCGTTTTAGACCGATCTCTCATGTTTATCTTATTCTTGTGTATATGAAGTATACTTTGGTTTCTTCACCCTTAATGGGTCATTCAAGTGTTACTGTCTAGGAATCCTATTTGAGTATCTGTTACTGATACTCATCTGAAATCTCACAACCTTAGACCAAGTGACATAAGACAACGCAACCAACAGTTTGCGATACTTTGGCCAAAGTTTTAAACATTTTTACCATGTTTACATTCCTAGATGACATACTCGTCAAAAGGAATATGTCTTTCACCCCACTCTAACTGTTATCTAGATTAGTCTTCCTTGACTTCTATCAATCCTTTCCAAGTCAAAGTTTCACACTAAATAGGGACAACTCACATACTTTAGTGTTGCAGTCTACTTGTGGTGACTAAGGATAGGTAGACATACTTGAATCGACTTACATCAATTTAAGTGTGTTTATCTACCCTAGGTAAACATAAGTTGACTTCCTATATTAGTTTAGAGTAAAATAATGAACCAAAATTCCACTTATGGTAGTTGAGTTAGAGAAGCTAAGTGGAATATTGGGGTATAGTGTCCGCTTCTGGTATCCACTTAATCACTTTTCTCATTAAGTGGTTACTATGCAAAGAAGCAACTACACTACAACAATGCCCACTAAGTACCTTTAGCTTAATTGTCATACTTAAAGAGTCATTAGCTTAATTAAATTTCATCTTATTAATTAGTTTAATTTAATTTACAACACACACATACCTAAGGGGTCAACTAAATTTGAAGGATAATTCCTTTAAGAAAGGAATCATAATGCACCCCTAAACTAGTTAAGGTTATACAGATCAATTCTGCATTATTATATATGAACTCATTATTAATAAATCATTCGTTTATTAAACCCCATAATCCAAACTAACTTTAAATAAGAAGAACATCATCAAGTCTTCTTTAATAAGTTTTTCTATGGTACAAATCATATTGAATAACTTAATAGGTTGATTTAATTATTACCTGATCATATTCCTATTATCTTATCTCTTTTCCATACATCGGTTCATACTTTAAAGGAATCACCTTTCATACCAACATTATATATTCAACTTATCAATGTAAGTTAAGGATCATAACTATATCCTTATTACTCTTTCAATTAATCAAGTATTGATTCATAAGCAATTAGACTTACTATCCAACATGGTTTAGATATAGTCATCAACATATAATTAAGACCATATCCTTGTTTATTGATACTTAAGATAATAAAGTTCCTTCTTTTTCCCTTAGGATTTTATAGATTCATTTATAAGTTTCCAAACACATTCATTTGGTTCAACTCAAGATATGGGATACATCATTAGCTATAATGTTGGTAATACATTATCTAAAGCCATTTATCATATAATCTAAAACAAACAACAAGTCAATTAGACAACGAAGAATTCGGTTTACTCAAATAGCTATAAGTATTTCAAAAACATTTCAATCATAAAATAATATCATTTTTCAACAATTATAGAGTACAGTGGCACTAGGCCTTCATGACTCATAAAAAAATCATTTCATAACTTTAACACTTTTGAATATCCAAAATAATTGAACATCATCAATAAAACAAATGCAACTTTCTATAAGTCTTTCTCCTTTCACTTTTCATGAAATCCATCTACACATTGTTAGCATGTGTCAGTTCATGAGAACTGAGCATGATAAGAACTATCACATTAAAACAACATGCTACTATTTATCAATTTCATGAAAGGAAACCTTCTATTTAATGAAATTAATCTAAGTTCCCAATATCTATTAATTTTAAAAGCATGCAAAAATGCCACCATGCCAAGTTAGGAAAAATGCCACAAGTACACTTTTTGAACTCTTTTCTCTAAAATGAAAAAGATTTGAAGCTAAACAAATTAAGACCCTATGTCCAAAATTCAAACAAAATCAAGTTTTTGAGCTTTCAATCAAGTAATCCCAAAATATTACATGATTGAAATCCCAAAACTTCTACCCTCTTTCTTTATTTTCTTGCCTTAACAATTTACTTTATACTTGTAATAATGTTGTTGAAGGTAAACCAAATAACAAAGAAGACATTTCCTTTCACCAAGTTGCAGATTTTATTTAAAGGAAACTATCTTTAACAGAAATAGAAATTTTTATCAATACCTAAATCATCCAAACATCCACTTAATTATTCCTAGAACTATCATCACAGTCAAGGAATCCAAATAACAACACAATGTAACTTAAAAGAACATTCAAAGTATTTTCTTTTTTCTCACCTATCGACTTAGTTCCCTTTTTAGAGAGTATTAATTATGTTTCACCAATTAGCGAGTCCTGGGTGAACTAAATACAATTTAACATTATTCAACCCAAAATAAATTAAACCAATATCACAAAAATTCATTAGATCAACACAATCAAAACCAAATAAGAATGGATACACCATGAAATATAGTGGACTTCATTGGCTTAATCTACAACCTTTATCAACTACGCCGGGCAATAAGATCCTTACTAGGTTGTACACAAAAAAATAAAATTACGTAAGTCTATTTAACTTTTACATTCGACCTCCTTAGAGGATTAGTAAAATTTAAATTCCTATATATATATATATATATATATATATATATATATATATATCAAAATACACATAATATTTTAAAGTTCAAGATTTTGAGACAACTATCCCCACAAATAATATCAATTTAGAAGTCGACAAGATCAAACAAAAAATAAGAATACGATATTAAAACCCAGTTTCTAAATAAAGGCCATACGACTCAAATTAACTAGTAAGAATTATGTCCCAAACAGAATAACTAATATATCAAGGATTTCAGGTTCCTTAAACACATGATAGTTCAGAAAGTCAACACCATCCTTCAAACAAGGTTACCTCAAACAAGAACAAAACTGAGGAAACATACCCAAAGGGAGTTAAATTAAACATTTCTATTCTATATAAGCTTGAATTGAGACTACAAAAATATGATCAAGAAGGTCGAACATAAACCTACAAATGAAAATTATAAGGAATAACAAGCCATAAATTACCTAATGATTACTCACAATTGGATACAATTGCTCAAAACAAAACAAGTAAGGGTTTCGACCAGAGTGATCTTCCTTTCAAAACTAGAAGGATTTTCAAGAATCTCCAACTAAACAAACAAAAATAATAATACCACTCTATTTATCATACAATAATCTCCATGCTTTTTGCAACAGAGTCATGAAGGAAACCACAACAAAAATATAAAAGAGAAATGATATAAAATATTATCACGCATAACTAGAAGTAAGGTGCATCTAAAATTTGTTCACAAAACCATTGTGAAACCATACTAGCAAGAAAAATCATTCCCAATATATTTTTCTTGTTCTACAAAGAATACGCTTTATAAATATGAAAGTAAACGGTTTACAAACAACCCGTAATCAAATTTTTGAGGTGTACAAAAAGGATAACTAGAAAAATATTTACAACATTATTCAATCACAGACCCAACTCAAAAACAATATCAGAAACGAGAAGATATCATTTTATGGGATCGATAAATAAAAAAATCCACAAAAAATTTGCACTTGAATCCATAGAAACCCCACATTCTTTCTACCCATTTTTATTTATAGGATCTATAATAAATTCCTTCTATTATCTCATCCATGCAAAGGAAGCATTAAGAATGCAACAGAATCAAACTTTCAGTTTGAAAAATGGTAAAACAACATGCAGAGCCATTGAGCTCGAACAAAAAAATGAATGGTCAAACCAAACTTCTCTCTTTTCCTCCATTCCATCTCAGAGTTTCCCAAGGTGGTTTTCCACTTTTTCGAGATCAATTAATCTAGTACCGACTATTAGTCATCAATTAATTTTCCCCAAACCGACATTTATTTTTAGCAACAACTAAATGTTCAAAATACATGCAAAAGCTTCCATTTAGCTATCTAGAATTTGATTCCCACCAAATCCATTTTGCTCCTCTCCAAAGATGGTACAGTGCTCTCATTAAATGTTATTAAGCTCCTTAGTATTATGTGGGTTGGTTTTCAATAACCTCACCCAAACCCTTAGTGGTTTAGGTTACCAGAGTTAGAGCATAGGTTAGGTTTAATCCCCCTTAGGTCCATTTTAAAAATAGTGCCAACCTTAGTCTATATTAGGATATTAATGGATTCCTCTAGTTAGCTTAGGAATTAGAATCCCATTAACAAGAATACATCAAATATTATCTTAGAATAATATGCATTTAGGGTAGTTAGGTTTACGCCAAGAATAATTATCACAATAGTGTGATTTCTGTTAAATGCTCACAACATATTTAATAACTTAAAATGTTAACCAAGGTCATTACTAACATATGCAAACATCACAAAGTAATCGATCTTCTTTGAAGAATATATGCACCAGATGTTACTAGGTGCTTCCATGGCATCATTTCCTTTGAGCTGTTGAAATGACTGAATAACCATTCAATAGTGCATAACCAGATCTAGATCTTAAGGAATCATGAATTAAACAATAACTATGACAAGATTGATCATACAAGAACCAATTACAATCATGTTAACACCTTATCCATCCAATATACTCCATTATATTAAACACTGTAAAACATAGAAGCTTCTTACATCATATAACATTACCATAAGTTTATGCGTGCATCAGATCTAATAGCATAACTCTACAATAACTCATACACAATGTCTCGGTGTCTCTCTCTAACTACACAAACTAATACATACTTATAGGGGTGGGGAATTTCCCTTCACCACCTATGCACTTCCCAAAATAGGTCGCATGCTGAAAATAGCCATGCACTTTACAATAATATGCACACATGCAAGTGCGCTAATAATAGATCTCCTACAGTTAATTGGCAAAAGTAGTAATCCTATTATTATCTTGAACTCATGCATGGTGCTTAGTAGATGCTCATCCCCAAAATAGCATTTGCATGTCACAAGTCTCCATCCCATTGTGTGCTCCACACGCTATCTCCAAAAATAGCCCATAACCATGAAAATGGCTAAGTCCCAAATCAGCTTGTCTTGCACGCATTTCCTTTCCTATCCTTCCATTGCCTTCAAATGTGCCTTGTTCCCAATCAATCCCTTCTGTGTCCATTTTAAAAAATATTTTCTTCAACCTTAACCCCACACTAAGATGTTATTTTTGTCTTAAAATTAGGATTCCCATTAACCCAAATACATCAAATAATAAGAATAAATAATGGAATTTAATACGCTAGAATGTAAAAGAATAAATAATAATATCTAGATCTTAAGGAATCATGAATTAAACAATAACTATGACAAGATTGATCATACAAGAACCAATTATAGTCATGTTAACACCTTATCCATCCAATATACTCCATTATATTAAACACTAGTAAAACATAGAAGCTTCTTACATCATATAACATTACCATAAGTTTATGCGTGCATCAGATCCAAAACATAACTCTACAATAACTCATACACAATGTCTCAATGTCTCTCTCTAACTACACAAACTAATACATACTTATAGGGGTGGGGACTTTCCTTCACCACTACGCACTTCCCAAAATAGGTCACATGCTGAAAATAGCCATGCACCTTTACAATAATATGCACACATGCAAGTGCACTAATAATAGATCTCCTATAGTTAACTGGCAGTAGTAATCCTATTATTATCCCAAACTCATGCATGGCACTTAGTAGATGCTCATCCCCAAAATAACATTTGTGTGTCACACAAGTCTCCATCCCATGTGTGCTCACACGCTATCTCCAAAAATAGCCCGTAACCATGAAAATGGCTAAGTCCCAAATCAACTTGTCTTGGCACGTGTTTCCTTTCCTATCCTTCCGTGCCTTCAAATGTGCCTTGTTCCCATGCATGTGAATCTTTTGTGTGCCCTCTCCTTAGTGTCATACTCTGTCTACTCAACATTACCCCACAC
Source organism: Taxus wallichiana var. yunnanensis (assembly GCA_018340775.1). Lineage (NCBI taxonomy): Eukaryota > Viridiplantae > Streptophyta > Pinopsida > Cupressales > Taxaceae > Taxus > Taxus wallichiana. Next base: position 302,383,823 of record CM031236.1, read on the forward strand.
TAATGTACATTTCATCCCAACAATGGGGTTTCTCCTGATTGTCCCAAACAATAAAGAATAAGAATGGAAAGAATGTAAAGAATCACTATACAAAGAATAGAATTCTATTCTACAACACCCTCCACTTCAACTGGGAGGATCAACTCTAGATATTCTATTTTAATCTCAGCCTCCAATGTTTTCCAATCATCCAACATGGTTCTTGTCTTCTCTGGAACGTCTGATGGCTGATGGCTTCCAACTCATCCTGGGTTATCTCTTCCTTTTCATTCTGTAGTACTAGGACAACATTGGCCATAACAGACATCCTTCCCTCCAAAAGATCCATCTTTTGCGCTATGAGCTTTCCAATCTCATCTAGCCTCTCCTTATGTGGGTTTTGTGTTGCTATAAGGGCTTCACACTTTTGTTTTACTAATGCCAATCTTTCTGCACGCCCTAAAGTCTCATCCTTCATTTCCTTCATAAACTTCATTATCTTCTATCATAGTCATATCCTAGATCATCACCGCTTCTGTGTTGCACATATGTTCAGAGCTTGATCTACTTTCTTCAGCTCATCTTGTAAAGTTTGGAGTAATGCCTCATAAGATGAAATATTCCTAACCACGGAGGCCCTTGCTCTCTCTCTCTTCCTTGTTCAGATCCTTTGGCACTGGCATTCAATCGTCCATCTTCAAGCACCAAATCAACTAATGTGCACATAATGCATAGCATAGCCAAAGGAAACTTCTCAGTACCTTAGACTCCAGATGCGGTCTTGCTTTTTTGAGACATAGTCACCAATTTCTTCTGCCATGTTGATGAAGGCCTCATTCTTTTTCTTCTCTAGATCCTTCTCTCCTTTTAGACGTGTGTTATTTCTATAGTTTTTTCCTTGTTATCTTCAAGTAGCGCTCTAATAGTGGCAGCCTTATCGATATTCCTCCGCCCACCTCTCTGTAGATACCTTAACCAAGGCATTTCTCACCTACTCATCAGACATGAGAGTGGGATTTATAGTCATGTGCCTACTCTGAAGGTGCCTTCTTCACTCTTCTTGACACACAAGACTCCTCACATACATCAAAATATGGCTCATCCATGTGAGTCTACATGGACCAGACAATTGTTTCCTTGTGCATGTGTAGTGGCCATGTCTGGGTCCATCATCTCCCACCCATATAACTCCTTCAGGTCCACTGTGCTTTGAAAATGGGCACGAAATGATTTTTCTTGTGTCCTCAACATAGCCCATACTCACACAATGTATTCTCCACTTGTTCTCTTTGTTCTTGGCCCCTTAGAACCTGAGCGCCAAGGTTTGGAGTTGGCCCTTCGATGTCCTTGAGTAGTATCATGTGCATGAGGTTTCTCATGCTCCATTTCTTCTGCCTCCTTCACCCCTTCCTCTTCATCCTTCATGTCCTCATCTCTGGGCTCCTCCACATCTTCTAGCTATACTAGGGGTCCTAGTGCACTCTCTACAGACTCCTCCACCTCCTCATTCAGCTTTAGCTTTCTCCTCTTCTTCTCAGTTTCCTCTTTCTAAGGGGAGAGTCATGGTGATCTTCTTACAGGCTGGAGTTCCCACACCTTGGGTCCTTGTTCTTCTAAATACCCTCTTAAAGTGGTGCTCTTCATGGACTACTTCCACATCCAAGTCCTCATCTCCTTCTTGTGCCTGAGGTGGAGTATCCACATGCTCAATCTCCACTTTTCTATCTGGGCTACCTCTCAGCCTCTATGATCCAAGCCTCCACTATCTTCATGTTCTTCTTCCTCCTCATCTACCTCTATAGTCATTCAGGATTTGAGTTGGCACATTCTCCACTATATGTTTTCCCTTAGGTGGCCCTAGGGAGCATGAACTCATTCTCCACATACTTGTTATTCTCTAGCCTAGGCTTAAGCTTGAAGATATATGAGTGTGCATCCACTATCCCCAATAGCCAAGCTTACTAGCTTCATACTTATGACATCTGAAATGAGCCTCTCAATGTAGGTAGTCCGACTTGGATACACATATGTCTTCCTGAGGGTGTGGTAGTCATAGTCTACCTTTTTTGCATTGAAGTTCAGATGGCACACATCAATAAATATGTGAACTGAGGCCTGGAAGTAGTGCATTGTGAAGGCATAGGAAGTTTTCACCATGGGCTCCATGTCCCATCCTCATGGAAAACCACATGATGCAGAAGTGTTGTACACACCACAACTATACTACCTTTCCTACTACCAAAGGTAGCTCCTTGGGAATGCACCACTCCTCCTCAAACGCCATGTGAAAGTCAGGTCATACCACCACATTTTTCCCTCTTCTTAAATGGCCCACTCATTGATCCTTCACATAAATATTTTTCAAACCTCTCCACGAGGGACTTATTTTCTAAGGGGTACTCCCAGATCTTGTTCTTTGGCCCATCGGCACTCCAATTTCTAAAAATACAAGAGAAAGTAGGATAGCACCAAAACTTATCTTTTCTCCTATGCATGCTTTCTCAACAATGGTGTCTACAATATAGCCTACTAAGTTGTATACTACTCCCTGAGACATTTTCTTTACAATATGAAGCCACATGGTGTTTACCTACGACCATCTCTCTTGGTCATTCAACTTGGTGAGAGATGCATGCTTCTACACCACAGGAAACTTCTTCATTTATCTATGTCCATTCCACATGGACCCTTGGTATACCCCAACTCCTTTCTTGTTTCTATAACCACTTGCTTTATCAGTCAGATCACTAACAAGGTCTATCCCTATGCCCTTCAATCTCAATTAGTGTCAAAACCAGGGCCATTGTGATCCTAACCCTTCATCCGAAAATAAAATAAGTCCTCATGGACTCGGCTCATAAGCCATTGGTATAAGGGTTCATATTTTCCAAAATATGGGAGCTCATACAACTGATAAACTCCTACCTACTTAAGTAATTTTTCCCCAATGTCATCGTCATACACTGGCATATCCTCCACCATGCACTTGTTGGTCTTTCTTATTCAACAAAGCATCCAAATCTCCCTTTTTTTTAAGTGGTACAGTGGTTGTAGTCACTTATTTTGCATCTGTGGATGTGGGAATCCCACTCTTGTCCGACTATTACTCCTTCCGGGTACTTGCATCTCTAAAAATTACTCTCGGAGAAATTTCAACTTCAACTTCTACCTTCTTCTTTCCTTTCATGCCTATTGTAGGTGCTTTCTTTGGTGCCATCATAAAAATCCCACCTTTTTTGTTCTCTGTAATGAGTAAACTCAAACCCTAGCTCAAATCTACATGTGCCCTAGCTTGAAACCATGTGCCCTAGCTCCTTCTCAATGCTTCTTCTTCACTCAAACCCTTCACCAATGGGGACACAAGCCTCTTCCATGCAATAGTCTTCTCTCCACATCTAGTTTCACAACACTCCACACCTCAACATGATTCACTCATCTTGGCTTGGTCACTTAGCTCACTCAAATACTTGTGATCACAAAGGTAAAAATGAACCCACATCACATCCTTATATAGATTTTCAAAAATTAGTGCATTTATTTCTCCTTCACCTACCAACAATCCTCTCATTAATTGACCATTTTCACAATCTCCATGTGGTACATCTTCACCCCCAACTATAACCTTCTAGCACCTTCCTACCTTCTAGCTACATAACTTCTCTTCAACATGCTTCCATGCACCCGAGTACCTCACCACTACGCCTTCCCCTGGTAGTTTCCATGGCCACTTACCTCACGTTATATTGTTCCCTCATTTATCTCCATCTATGGTCATCTTTTAGAAGCAATCTCCTTTCTAACAACTCCTTTCCACACTTAACTAACACCTATAATAATTTTTTTCTCATGTGTACCTAGTTGTGAATAACCACCCCACACCAATGGTATGTGTAGTCCTCTCTCATAAAAATACTTCAAATGGTAATTAGCTTCCAATGCACACAAACACACTTATTACACAAAACACCAAAACTAAATTGACAAAGCATAACGAATGAAGAAGGAAATACATTAAAAATACAAAAATGAAAACCTATTCTAAATGGCAACACTACCTTATTACAAACACCAAGAAGACTTATTTATAGTAGGGCTTCAACCTACTCCCATTGAAGTAACTGGGTAACCATATTCCATCAAGCATCTCTAACTAGAAAGCACCTGATTTCAAGTATATGAGTGATAACATACGTCCCAACCAATGCACTTTAAGCTTTCCTGATGGCACAAAAACTTAGAATCATAAAGAAGCACCATCTGTCCCATCTCAAGCTTTTTTCCCCGATGTGCCTATGTCATGCCATGCCTTCTGCCTAGCCTTTTCCTACTTCTAACTCCAACATGTTATGGCACACCTCTCATCCAACTATATCAATTTATCAATTCTTTCTTCTAATGCTTTCTCATCGCTAGACCTCCAATGCACACAAATACACAAAGAAGGTAACATGAATTCCATAGAAGAACTACTTCGCACCAAACACCAACTGAAAGGGTGTGGCCTTGTTCAACCTCTTGTATGTTGTTCTATATGCCCAAAGCATGGCAAAAATTTATCATCCCAATATTTCCTTCCAACATCACAAATTTTTGTCAATGTCTAGCTCAAAATCTTGTTGAAGGCCTCAACAATCCCATTTTCCTGAGGATGATAGGGTGTAGTCTTATGGTGCACAATCATAAATTCATCCAATAGTATCCTGATTGTCTCATTCAAAAAATGTGTACCCCTATCACTTGTCAAGCTTAGCGGGCATCCATACCTTGTAAGAACATTTTCCCATAAGAACCTAGTTGTTGTAGTATGTATAACAATCCTTGGTAGGTGTTGCTTCTACCCACCTTGTAAGATAATATGTGTAAGTGATGATGTAGCATGATCCAGTTCTACACGTGGCTGGTGAAATAGGACCCACAAAGTCTATAGCCCATTTCTCAAATGGCTCTACACTAGGAATAGGTCTTAAAGGCATTTCATCTCTTTTCCTAGGTTTACCAAGGCATTGATAATGATCACACACCTTACAATATGCTTTACAATCTTTGTAGAGGGTCTCCCACCATAATCCAATGAGTAGAATCTTGCACGCAGTGGCATCACCTATAGTGCCCACCTACAATACCACCATGAGCCTCTTCCATGATATCCATGTGCTCTGCTCTCTAGTACACACCGACGCAAATACTTCATCTCGGCCTAACTTGTATAGGTCACCACTGATCAACATAAAAGGTGTCATGTGAATTGCAAGTTGTTTCTTCTCTAAGGATTTCATTCCTTCTGTCATACCTATACGTATAAAAAGACAACAATATCCTCCAATTCTGAAGGCACGCATTGTAACCTATACAAACTGTGCATCTGGCATTGTATCTTCAATTGTCTGTGCATCCTCCCCTGACTGAATTCTTGATAAATGGTCTGGGCCAGAATTACTTTTACCTAGTTTTACCACAACTATGAAATCAAATTCTTGGAATAAGAGCACCCATCGACATATGCACCCCTATAAAATGGGCTTGTTTACCAAGTATTTCAATGCCATGTGATCGGTATAAAATACAAATGGTGTTGCTAGTAGGTATTGTCTAAATTTATGTAGTGTGTAGATCATTGACAAGGCTTCACACTCAGTAGTTGTATAATTCTACTTTCTCAGAGAGTCAACTTTCTACTAGAAAAACAGATAGGATGATCTATAATTCCTTCTCCAGGCTGAGCTAACACCACGCCAATGGTCATGCCAGAGGCATCCACATGTACATGAAATGGTTGGTTCCATGAGGGAAAATGTAGAATAGGTGTTGTAGTAAGTCTCTCCTTCAATGCCTCAAATGCACACTGTTGTGGTTCTCCCCAATAGAATGTCCCTTTTCCCTTTAGTAACTCTTCCAAGGGTGTGAAATCTTAGCATATCCTTTGATAAATTTTCTATAATACCCAGTGTGACCCAAGAATCCACACACCTCACTCTAACTGGTAGGCTCTTCCAGGCCTACAATAACTACAACCTTAGCTGGATCCACTAACAAACCTTCCTTGCAGATGATGTGCCCTAACAAAGTGCCAAAAGGTGTAGCAAACACACACTTCTTGATGTTTAAAGAGATGCTTAATTGTCTACATCTTTCAAACATTAAGCACAAATTGTCACAATGATCCTTAACAAGTCCATACACCATCCAATCATCCAAGTAAACCTATAAGAAGTTGTGAATAAAATCCTAGAATGCTTGAACAACTATGCACAAAATACAACAGAGTGCATTTTTTTCAGACCAAAGGGCATCACAATATATGCAAAAAATTCCCCATTCAATGGTGAAAGTCATTTTCTCTTGATCCTCCTATGCAATCCTAACTTGATGATACCCAGAGAATCCATCTATAAAAGAATAGATTTCACACCCTACAACACCTTCTAATATCTCCTCTGTGAAAGGTGTAGGAAAGGGATCAATCACACATGCAACATTCAGTTCCCTATAATCCACACAAATCCTAATCCTACCATCTTTCTTTATACTTGATGACCATGGGGCTAACCCACTCTGATTCTTCTAGGGGCTTGATGATGCCATATTTCAACATCTTGTCAATTTCTTCCTTAACTTTTACATGCAGGTTAGGGTTCATTCTAGGGTCTTTTCCTAACCGGCACACACTTCCTTAAGCTTAATCTTCATCTCTCCTAATGATTCATGCACTCCTTTTAATTCATGGTAGCCCCTAGGAAATAAGTCCTAAAATCACGTAGTAACTCAATGATTTTTTCCACTTCAGATTCGAACCAATAATCCCCAATTATTGCCTCCTTAGGTTCAACATCCATACCAATATTCACTTTTTTTTTCTTCATGGGTTCATGATAGGCACACACATTTTTTTATCCACACTATCTAACACCTCACGCATACCCACTGAATGATCTATATCCAGATCTTCTACTTCCTCATCATCCACTATGTAGACCATCTTTCCTTTTTCTTTCTCAAAGCAAGCACTTAAGTAGCATGTGGCATCTCTCTTCTTCTTTCATCAAAGTGCACTCTCTAAGTCTTGTCTCACCAAATAACTCCTGAATGAGTTCTTCCACCTTTGCACTATCTCCCATAGTTAAGCACTTTATAACCCTTAATGCCTCTTCCACTAGAGGTTTAGTAGAGAAGTAGTCAAAATTTGGACCATTCCTACAATCAAATCCTACCAATTTCTAGTCTCTCTATGTAGCTCCGCATATACATACCAAGCATGTGCACAACCTTGTAAAGTGGAATAAAGTTTGTGCACCCATAGCAAGGTGGTAAAGCTTCCTACCCCTCTATCTAGAGCCTCTCACACTACTGAACGTGGTGCTGAATAGGTTGATTACCATGATATGTGCAGATTTGAGTAGGTGCATTGCTCCTAGAAAACCGAAGTTGTTAGAGAAATCCTAACTTCATTCCATTCTACAAGATTATCCCTGTGAGCCACCCACCAAAGTGCACTGTTGTCCCACATAGGGTATATGCTAACATATTTCTTCTTTCAAATTGGTCTGTCCATTGTTCCTCCATGGTGCACAAGAATACCGTAGGGTCTCCTTCTCCAGTGTACCGAGGTACAAAGTTGTTACCTATCCTCCTAATACAATGAGGTTTTCTTCTCCACAAAAATGCACTCCTTACTTCATGCCCAACCATCTCATAAGTGCCATGAGCCCAATTATCACAAGCAATACTTGTGGTATCACTAATAGACTATGCATCTTCCCACTAGAGGATTCCTTCCTTAGATGGCTTGAGTACTTCGGGTCCCGAATGATGCATACATAAATCTGTTCAAATATCTTCCTCACTCAAAGGCTCAACATAAGGCACATATTTCCCATCCATTAAAGGGATAATAACTCTTTCCTCCTTGTTCTCAAAACTTATATATCCCTTGTTGAACCATAGATCAACATTATTTGCATAGCACCAAGGGTGCCCAAGTAGAGCTGGGAAACTATCTACTTCTACAAGTGCTAAAACCTCAAAGTCCCCAATGAACTTGGCCCTCATAGTAATGGATGCATCTTTTAAAACTCCGATGGGAGTGGCCTTAGTTCGATTAGCCATAAACAATACATTAGAAGATGGCTGCAATGGAGGTCTCCCCATCTGTACCCATGCATCTAAAGTAAGCACATTTACCTCCACGCTGTGTCAATCAATATATTACTCAAGAGCCATCCATCCACAACAACATTCAGAGTGATCTCCTTGTCATAATCTAAGCTATGAGGGGGAAGATTTGCATGCAGATCTGATGTCCATTCTCAATACCTGCATGTGAGTGTTTCCCTTTAGCCAATTCCCTAGTAATGGAATGATATTCTCCTAGTGCAAACATTTTGCATACCTCCTTCAAGTCATCAATATCCGACTGACCATCTCTCTATGCCTTCTTTTGTTCCATCTTCCATGATTTCTCCTTTAAACACTGTATTTCACCCTAAAGATTTCTGAGTACCTCCATGGTCTCCTAGATAAACCTCCTTCTGTGTGTAGGATCTAGATACCTTGCATGCAAAACATCCTCCTTAGTGATGGTAGGATTCTATTGTAATGCTTCTCTGGTGCACACACAACTTCAACATGTAGTAATCTTCATAGGTAATACCTCAGTTCCGTGCCAACTTTGGCATCCACTGATTTTCCACAACGTTGTATTCTAACCATCCATGCACCCTTGTTTTCTTGTTTATGCTTGCTTGCTAAGATGCTCATATAGGTCCGAGAATTCCTCATAGCTATGAATCTTCCCACAAAAAGAACAAGTAATATTCTAAGGACATTCACACTATAGTGGTCAGAGATCCACATGTAAAGCATGTTCCACGAGGAAACTCACCTCATCCACCACCACGACCTCACCCCCAAATCCACCATGGTATCCTCGACCTCTACCACATCCTCCTTCATAGTGCCCCTCATTTTCGATCATAGCACACTTGATTGTGATCCCGATCCTGGTGCTCACCTTTACCCTTAGAGTTATCTGATACTCTTGTCTATCACACACCAATATCTATAACATCATGGATCTGACCAATCAACCTCAATCTTCTGTATCATGAGTCATGGACCAAAAATTTTACAATAACAAGATACATTCTTCCTTATCACATGTTGTAATAATGGGAAGTAGGTGGCTGATGTCATCATGGTTCAGATGACATATCTCATAGTCTAGCAATAATGAATGCACTGACCTACTGGGGACAAACTATCCTTGGTGTGCCCTTCCACTTCACAGTCTATACACCAAATCCTAGTGCATGTGCATCTCATGTGTTGAATTTGCCGATAGTTTCTCCAACTACTTTTCCATAGCTGCAATTTGTGCTTCCAAGAATGGGCTGACTCCAGTGTCTATACTTCCAACTACCTCAACATGCAAAAGTTGCTTCAAGTGCTTCACGTGGATCAATGTATGTCTTATGTGACAACGCCCTTCTAAAAGGTGTGATCAAACCTCCAACGAACCATTGTGCATGTTGGCTTGCATGAATATCATAAGAAAGCTTTAGAAAAAGTGTTTTGAAATGGGCATCATACTCCCAGACACTCTCAGTAGTGCCCTTGCTTAATATCCTTGAGTGCTTTATACTCTTCTACTCAAATTCAGGGATATAGAACTCTTTAAGGAAAGCATCTTTTAATGTTGCATAATCTACACAAGTTTGATCAGGGTCAAACTTCCTATACCAACTGTGTGTGTGCATCCCTGTAATGTAGTTAAAATTGACTTTCCTTGCACTCAGAAGCCATGATCCCTTTTTGTGCATGCCATATCTCACACATGTGCACATGTTCAACAACATCTTCTATGCCCCTATACTCTGGAAGATGGAGAGACATCTCCATGTAAATATTTTGGGGTTGGTGTGACCCTGCCCACCTGATCCAGAACCTCCTATGTTACCTCTACCTCTAAAACCACCAGATCCACCAGAACTAGAGCCACCTATACCCCCTGATCCTCCACCTATAGCTGAAAGTGGACCAAAGATGTACTTCCCTGTGTCCCAACAAGTACTAAAATAAACTCCTATAGTCTGTGGTGGTACTACTCCCAGAAGTGAGTCCAAAATTTTGCATGCTCAAATTTTGTGTTGATGATGCACCTAAAAGGTACCTCCAAACAACAATGAAGACATTTTCCCTACCATGGATGTACTTTCTATGTGACTTACTCCTACTTCCCTACTACCCAAATTAGCTTGCTGACTATTAGATGTACTAGATACTTGGAAAACCAAGTGCAAGGGCTAGGTTTCTAGGTAGATTCAGATGCATGCCCATGCCCATGTTGTCTCTGCTAGCATGCTCCCTTGTGAGGCCGAGGAGGGTTCCCTATCATGCTTTCCCAAATGGGGAGTTCCAGATGCTAGCTCCACACCTTCTACGTGAGCTCCAAATCCTTCACGAGCCATCTCTCTCCTCAACACCATCCACTCTGTAATATCCCGCTACTTCTCCATCTCCCTTTCACATGCCTCATTATACTTAAGCCACCTTTCTTCTCTCTATCCTTTCTACCACTAGGTCCACCATCTTTCACCAAACCTGCTCCTGCCCCCGCATGCATGGTGGGGTTTAGCTAGCCATCAATTTTTTCTTCCAAGTTCAGGGTCACCATCAAGATCTTGATCACCAAGTGGAATGCCTTGCAAGTAAGTTCCCTAGATAACGTAAAAATTGGAACTCAACTACCTCCGGGAAAGAATAAGTGGAAATTGAGTACTCCGAATATAGTTGTTCAAAACACCATGGAACCAAGTATCCACAACACGTGTCCAAATCAATCAACATCATAAAGGGCCTGAAATTCTTCCTACGCATCCAAACAAGTGTGTGATACCTCCAATTCCATTTAGATGCATAAGCAACCAGCCACTCATACATTTCTACTAGAAAGATAGAAAAAGAATCTCATACAAATAATCATACATAGATTTTGTTCCACCCACACGCATGCATCAAACTCAGATCCAGTGTTGAACCTCCATGCGTACTCTTCTTCCAGATCTTTTATCCACTCCTCAACACTTTCTAGGGTCAACTGATACGTCTTCATCGTGAAACCATCCTAAAACAATCAAAAAGAGGTCCCGAATAATGGAACCAATGATGCAACCTAGAATCTACCATGAACAACCTAGGTGCACTAACACATCACTCAGCCTGAGATGAGCACTCACCTAAAGCACGCAAAGGTACCAGACCCTCTTTAGATTTGCTTTTGTATGATGTTAACGTGTTGAAGATAGAGCATATTCAAAACCATAATAAGCACAAACATTCCACATAGCATAACCATTCAATAGTGCATAACCATCTAATCATTCAACAATAACAAGATGCATAAGAACCAATGATCTAGATCTCCAATATATGGAATCATGAATTTAAACAATGTAAACTATGACAAATTAATCGATCTTCATAAATAATGCAGGTCCATGCATCATTTCCTTTAGCCTATTTGACTAATGCAGCCTAGAATCTACCACAAACAACCCAGGCACACTGGCACATCACTCATCCTAAGTTGAGTGCTCACCCAAAGTGCAAAAGGTACCAGGCCCTCTTTAGAGTTGCTTGTGTAGGAATGTTAACATGTTGAAGATAGAGCATATTCAGAACCATAATAAGCACAAACATTCCACATAGCATAACCATTCAATAGTGCATAACCAGATCTAGATCTTAAGGAATCATGAATTAAACAATAACTATGACAAGATTGATCATACAAGAACCAATTATAGTCATGTTAACACCTTATCCATCCAATATACTCCATTATATTAAACACTTGTAAAACATAGAAACTTCTTACATCATATAACATTACCATAAGTTTATGCGTGCATCGATCCGATCAACATAACTCTACAATAACTCATACACAGTGTCTCGGTGTCTCTCTCTAACTACATAGACTAATACATACTTATAGGGGTGGGGACTTTCCCTTCACCACCTACGCACTTCCCAAAATAGGTCACATGCTGAAAATAGCCATGCGCCTTTACAATAATATGCACACATGCAAGTGCGCTAATAATAGATCTCCTACAATTAACTGGCAGTAGTAATCCTATTATTATCCCAAACTCATGCATGGTGCTTAGTAGATGCTCATCCCCAAAATAGCATTTGTGTGTCGCAAAGTCTCCATCCCAATGTGTGCTCCACACACTATCTCCAAAAATATCTTGTAACCATGAAAATGGCTAAGTCCCAAATCATCCCACAGAAAATATTTTTGTGTGCCCTCTCCTTAGTGTCACCTCTAGTGTTTATTTAAATTTTTATTCTCTAGGGTTCTTTGCAGCATTGATTGCACCGCACATGGCAAGATGAAAAAAATATCATGAATGCATTAGTATGTATACTTCATATCAGCTAGTCATTTTAACACTTCTTTATGTGCTTACTTTCAAGTACATACTTTTGATATCGTGTTATTAATTGTTTCATTTCATTGACCACCCCATTTTATCTATTTTGACATGTGGTGATCAAAGACTGGGGCATATGTATACAACTAATTTTTCACATTTCATATTTTATACCTATTTCCAACAATTTCCTTTGTGTAGATAAGGGTCAACTTTGATGTGATTTATTTATCGAGTGAGTTCCTTAAGGGGCCTACAATGAATGGGGAATGATTATTCATGTAATCATTATGGATTAGAGATAATACATAGAGAGAGTATCACTATGTGGTCTCGTCCTTAGTTGTCCTTGTACTAGTTATCCTTTTCCCTTTATGTCTCATACACATCGCACACCCAACACCTTGCTTACATCTCACCATTTGGCACTTTTCATCTATTTTCTTGATCCAAGATGCCTCTTTTTCATTTTTCATGAGACATTACCTCATATTATCATCCTTAGTTAAATCCATCACTTGTGAGTGATGGTTTTAGTGTTCATTTTTTCTAGCCGACGCCATCACCCACAAGATATGGCATCATATATATACACATCACACTTTTACATTCAGAAAGGAAGGAAGCTTAAATATTAGGAACTGCCATCTGCTCTACTCTTTTGCACCAACTTTGAATTTGATGGCTTGTCTCTTGGTTCATTCTCGCACTTGGCTTGGCTTGATTGGACACTCTTCTTCTTGGTTCATATATAGTGAGTATAGGAAATGAATGGTGTTCCCTTATCCACCTAGTAGTAATTCTCTCTTGATGTGTTATTTCTCTAAAGAGATAGATGCATCAATGACCACTCTACAAGAATAGGTGATTGTTCAAACTTTCTTTTTCATTTTGCATATATTAGTTTATTTCTCCTCCTCATTTCTCTCTCGTTATCTTAGAGTTATATGTACATTTATGTTAGTTAGCATAGTGCTCTTATTTGATCAACTTCTTAGCTTCCCTTTACTTTCATTTTAGTTATATTATGCATGTTTGCCTTATCTATTATTAATCCACACCTCTTCTCACCCAATTATTGATATCTTCATAAGGTACTCTCCTCTATCTTGACCACGGGCCTTGAAAACCTAGGTTTACCTAGTGTAGGGATTACTACCCTCTAGATATGTGACCCTAGCACTCGTTATAGACCCTTTAAATCTATCCACTATGTGTCGGTTCATGTGTGTCTCTTACTCATTATTTTGATACCCTTGTAGAATAGAAGACTTAGGAGTGAAAGTTATTGAGACACATTCTTGGCCCGTCATACAACATGTTCACTCTAAGACACCTTATGCTTACCACATCCAAAAATGTGGGGATTTTCTTGTAAACTAAAGATTTAACCTCCATGAATACTATAATCAGTGTGACATGAAGGGGAGGAACATGTGTGACCATTTTGAGCTCATTCTGGATATTTATTATTTTTAGTATTTCATACATGGGTGCCTATTCTTAGTAATTTTATCACTTTATCATTTTTGAGTGTTTTGATCTTGGAGGAATGAAATGAGTTTCTAAAAAATCTATTTCTTATAATTACTATTTTTAGTAAGCTACCCGTAGAGGATTATTAAAAATATAAATTTTTATTCTAGTTTTTGGATCGTAAAGAAACTAATTGCAAAGTTTCCATTTTGCATCGAGATGCTTTGCTCCAATTTTCAAGCAATTTGGTTTGTTGAGTTTTTATAGATATGAGAAAATGTTATTTATGGATGGAAATTGCTTGTGGCTATAAAAATTGTTGAGTTAATCAATAGAGGCAATTAAATACTCTTAACATTTTCATAAGGAAGCTACAACCAAAATCTTGTGGCAATTAAAGTTGGGGTTTGCAAGTTATGAGCAAAACAAGATTTTGATAGCTAGGGAAAAAAGTGAGTTTTTCATTATGTTTGAAGGACATGACCCATATTCAAGACCTATTTAATGGCTTCTAAGGACTTACTTTATGTATTTGAGTTTAGTGAGCAAGGGTGAGTTAATTTATATGGTGGGAGTGGAAGAGATGAGTGCACATGGGAAAAAATGAGGAGGGAGAAATGAAATGCAGAGAATGGAAGCATACTTGTACACAGGAACATTTTTTTGGGTGTAATTTTACCTCGAAAATGTTCCTTAGTTACTGAGGAGGGAGGAAAAATGTGCCATAGGGATAGGGGATGGAGAAAACATGGCATGCACATGCCCAAGTACAAGCTTTTTTTGTTTTTGAGTTGACATGACATGCATACATGAAATATTTCAAAAATGGGAGGATGGTATACTTTTGGGGTGAAATCACACCTCATAAGTGCACCCAAGGTGCAAGTGGGGTTCAAAAATACACCTTGGAGGGAAAATGGGGCCCACCACAACTTAAAACACTCACTAAAACTTATCCATGAATTTTTTTATTCTTTTTATGTTTTTAAGTTGAAAACTTCAAGAAATGGGAGCAATGAGCACTTATGGTGTGTAATTTAACCTCAAAAAGCGCACTAAGGGTGTAAAGGGACACAACAATTGTGCCCAAACACCCAAGTGTGATTTCAGAGCATGGTTTTTACCTCTATCTTTCTTCCCCCCGGAATGTTTCCTTCACCCTAGTCAACACTTTACAAATTTTGGCCAAATAATATATGAATTTGCATGAAAAAAATAAAATGAATCCATTGAGCATATTTAGAAGGACTGAAATGATTTGTTAACAAAGTTTTAGTTGTACCTTAAATTTTTCCTAGAGTGATGTGTTGATGAGTCAAGTGGCAAGAAGAATTATCAAAGAAGACAAGCCAAAAAAAAAACTTGTGGGTTATGAAGAGAATTAAAAATACCCTCATTTGATATTTTTTAGGATCCTAAATCTTCAATGTGTACTCAATTATTTTTATCTAGTTCCACCTTGTAGGAATCTTGTTCTATACTTGATGGATAGGTTTATGCATTTTATACTCCCATAATTCTTCCTTGATTATTGCACCATGAAGTAGGCTCTATCATATTTCCAATTCCTGGATATGATCTCCCAACACTTCATGAGGATCTCAAATCCCTTCAAACAAGGTGACTAGCTCCTTTGGAACTTGCATTTTTTAGTGTCTTTCCCAAAAAGACCTGGTTTCACTTAACTTGTTCTTAACATCAATTTTCTCCACATAATCTTCCTACACTACCTTATAAAATTGCATTTATCTCTAATACAACTCTTGAATGATTTTAAATTTCCATTTATTCTCCCAGAGGATTTTCACCAGTGACAAAAATACCAAAAATTTCCCTTTTGAAGCCCCCGGGAGCACTGTTCTTTCTTTGATATAAGAATATTCAAGAACCAAGCTAGGTAAACTTCTATGCATATGAAAAACACTTGAAAATCATGTTAGCACATTTCTCTTAACCATAATTATGGTGATACGTTTGAAATGTTGGTCAAAGGAAAGGTTTGTATTGACACGGAAAGGGAATTTCAAGTGTGGGTTTTATTGTCATGACAAAAATGTTAAATTTTGCATGTTAGAAATTTAGCATAACAATATCTAGCTCTTTCTCGGAGGCTTTATAAACACCGATTTTCATCAACCCACCTACTTCATCTTATACATACATTATTTAATCCAAAACTTATAACCATGTCATTATCTTAAGTTACTCTCTCTTCATCTAGTAAAAAAAATTACACTCTCATAAATTACCATTTTACACATTCTAAACCACCATAACCACTACAAAATTACCTTAACAATATTAAAACCACTTAAAACCCTCTAAACCTCTTCAAAATCATTTTATCCTAACATCCTAACCTTCCCAACTCATCCACAACCTCCTCCAAACAATTTTCCCTCTTCATTTACCTGAAATCCCCATTTAAGAAGTGGTTTCAACCATTTCCTAAACATTTCCATGAAAAACCCAAATCATCGGTGATCCTAACCAATTGCTTTACCAATTATAAATAGGAGTTTTAACTCCTTTCTCACGGATCTTCAGAAACCTTTTTATTGTAATTGCACTTTATTTTTGATTCCACAACGAATCTAAGCCATTTCAAAGATCATCAAGGACCAGATCAGCCCCAAGTTATTGTCAACACAAAATTTTGATAATATTTTCCACCAATCATTTCTCGGGAAGTTCAACAACTACTTAAACAACTTCACCAAGCTCTAGTCAAGATATCCCTTTATGATTTGGTTCAAACCTCACCTTCACACCGACAAGCCATGATCAAAGCTCTCCAATCCAAATCATTTCCTTCAAAAATTCACATCTCTTTGCAAATATAATAGGCACCCTTAAAACATCCATTGTTATATCCTTCGACAATTCTGATATACCATCATTACAGCTAGAAGACCATGATCTCCCTCTCTTCATCACACCCAAGTCAATGATATCCTCATTAAGAGGGTCATGATAGAAAATGGATTTAGTCTCCATATCATATCATCATATACCTTCAATAAAATTTGACTACCTAACACCAATATCTCCTAAACACTAGTTGTACTTTGAGCCTTCAATGACACCATTGCCCCTACATTGGGTACATTCATTTTACCACTCAAATTCGACATTAAAACCCTTCCCAAACTCTTCTATATGGTAGAAGAAGATTTCTAATATAACATATTGTTAGGCTAGCCCTAGATATGCATTATGTGTTACATCCCATCAATACTCCATCGGTTTCTTAATTACAAACACAAAGATAAAATATTTATTGTTCCCACATATCCCAACCCTTTCAGGGCTTGTAACATGACTTATCATCTGAATGATGTAATTGTTCCTAAATCAAACTCAGGATCATCTGATGAAGCATCTACCTGTTCATCCATCCCATGATCCAAATTACCATATGAATCTTCCTTTGATGACGTTATGCAACATATTCCACTGGGGAATTATCACCTCCTCACGCTCAATTCACTTCCTACGCCTAAAACATACAAAATACTGGATAAACAACCCATGTGTGAACCCAATATCAGATATACCATCTCCTACATTCCACCACATCTAAAAAATATTTTCTATGGAGGGATTGACTTCCCTTCATCACATCCTACTTATCAACGTTGTGCCATGCCTTTCATATTAGACTTCAAGTTTCTATATAATCAGGTCTTTACACAGATGTATCTCCATCACTACGCCTAGAAAGGCTTTGGGTTTAGACATTACAAATAGGGAATTCATGACCTAATCATCCAACATTCCCTCAAACCACACGAAAAATATGGGCTAGGTTATGAAAGACCCGCTTCTGAGTCCTCCACACTGGCCACCTCTAAATCCATCATAGAACATGAACCATTTTCCTCATCCATGCAAGATGATCCTATGGACACAGATGACACCATATCCATCCCGCCTAACTTTTTTATTCAATACTATTACATTAGGACCATTGAATTATCAAACTAATCACGACACTAAGACACTTCCTCTCATCTAGCCTAAAATGATAGAAGAAGATTCACCCACCATTAACATCCTTTAATTTCAAGACGATCAAGATATCCTCTCTCATATGGGGGCAGAGGATCATTTCCTTCAGAAATCCTTACCACTTGACACTTCAACACTCCTCAATGAATCCACTATCGATGTTAACATAGGAACTCCATAGGATCCTTATATAGTTAAAGTCATTCAATCCTTAGATCCATAGGAATTAAATGAATTTGCCACCTTTTTTATTCAAATATAGTCAAGCCTTTATTTGGCCATATAGTGATATGTTAGGCATATACCCCAACATCATCATCCACAATATCATTACTTATTAATGAGGCCATAAATTGGCCATAAATTACCATTATTTTGTCCTTCTAGGTTACCTTTGAAAGTGGATTTAAATGTAATCTAGGAACTTATAGTTTTCTTAAGATATAATATAGGATATATATCTTGTTCATTCTTTATAAATATTTTTTTATCTATTTTTTTGACTAATCCTATTGATTATTTGGGAAAAGATGCAATGTCTTATGTATGCAGGCCATAAAGGAAAGATAATGCTAGTATTGAGAAAAGTGTAATTGATCATGAATGGTATATCTAAACTCAAATATAATTTCATATTTAGATTCCTCTCAAAAAATTATGCAATTTCAAAAAAATAATCATCTCAATCCGAGATCGTATGCAAAAGTTATAGTTGTTTTAAGTTTGTAGGATTAGTTCGAACTCGCAGTTTAGTTTGAACTAAGCAGATTTTGAAAGTTTTTGAGAAATTTTGAAAGATCAGAGAATCCAATGGAAAATATTAGAGAGAGTTTTTTGTTCATAGAAATGTTTTTAACAATAACCTCATTCAAATTTGCTATATGTATTACCAATAAAGAGGGATCTAACTTTTAATGAGCTACAGTCCAAGGAAAAGTGTATCAGACAAGCACTAAAAGTTTCATAAACGAAACAACAAATTTAAATAGAAAATATGAGAGAGGTTTTTTTTATAGAAATGTGTTTAGCAAAAACCTCATTCATATTTTCTACAGGTTTTACCAATGAAGAGAGATCTAACTTTTAGTGAGTTTTGCAGGTCAGGAAAAGTGTATCGATTTGTTAGCATTAAAAGTTTCATGAATAGAAAAAAATGTCAAATATAAAATTTGAGAGAGGTTTTTACTCATTGAATGTGTTTAACAAAACCTCATTCAGATTTACCACAGATTTTACCAATAAAGATAAATCTAACTTTTAGTGAACTGCAGTCCCAAGGAAAAAAGCATATCGAGACAAGCGTCAAAAGTTCCACATCAAAAACAAAAAAATTCAAATGGAAAATCCGTGAAAGGCATTTGGTAAAAATCATATTTTGAGGGAAATCCTCCTTCTAATAATGTATAGAAATAAAATCATTATGATTCTTGTTACTGAAAGCAAGGAGAAGATTTGGGAGCAAATCTTCCTAAAATAAGTGAGATAAGACTTTGACTTCAATAATATATCTCTCTCATATTTTGTGGAGATGGAGATATTAGTTGTTAAGATTGGATTAAAGATAAGATAATATTGTATTTTCTAAAATAAGGATTTGGTTGGACACATAAATTATAAATGCAACCTTCCACACTCAGATATGTAATGCTTTTCTCTAAGAAATAAAGATTTGTTCTTTCCTCTCAAATATTTTGTAGTTTTAAGATCTCAGAAGTATGATTTAAATCCTCTTCCAAGGAATGAGCTGGCCACTCATTCCAAGGAAGATGGATCTTTGTATTTATGTTTATGTTTATTCATTTGTCTTTAATTCATTATGTTGTATTGTTTTTATCTTCGTATTGTGAAAATTCAATCTGTTGTAAACCTGCAGGTGTTTCATTTAATTTTGCTTATTTCCCATTCAACAATTTCAATTTATGCAAGTGTGTTTTATTCCTGCAAGTGTGAAGTGTGATTTCCTTTATGCAAGTGTGTTTACATTTCTGCAAGTGTGATTTCCTTTATGCAAGTGTGTTTACATTTCTGTAAGTGTGCATTTAAATTTCCATGTGTGCTTTTATTTTATGCAAGTTTGGTTTGTGTTTAAAGGAGTTGTTTTCCAAGATCTTCTTCTCTTAATGCATACAGCCATCAGACACCAGCCCTAGATTGACATTATTAATGGCGAGGATTGACGACCCTCATCATTTTGGCATCGTTGCCGGGGACACGGTGTTATTAGGAGATTCAAAGTTCTCTAAAAGAATATTCTAGTGATAGTAGAATACCTTTTAGCAAATTTTGTGATAGGAAGTATTTGGTAAGTATTTTCTTTAGAATTTTATTTCTTGCAAGTAGATTAAAATTTCATTTCTAATTAGGAATATTAGATTGTAAATATTTATCTCCCCGCAAACTAACTCTTTTTATAATAAAATGATTGTGATGTTTGATTAAGAAAGTACAATGGTATGAACAAAGAATTCAGATCTAGAAATGGTAGAATATGATATTGAATTTGGAAGTAGATCCATTTGATGAAATATCATATGTCATTCTTGATAACCACCATCATTTCCCCTTGTATCAACTAACAACTCAGTGATCTTATTACACATAACCTTAGTAAAAAACTAGCTTATCCAGTTTGTAATAATGAAGTGGTAGCATTTCTAGTTAACTCCATCCATATTCAAGGATTTCATTAGAGCCAAAATAAAAACTCACTCATAATAAATCCACCCATCCAAATTAGTTTTCATCCCATAATAAAATTCAATCCTGAACCATATCCATTAGAAAAATTTGTTTTTATGTCTTTCAATTTCTTCATTTTTGTATATGTTTGTATAACGTTAAGAAGCAATTATGGTAAATATCAAGGCAATAAATTTTTGCATACTAACATCTGAGGACTAGATCTATAGGAATTTCTAGAGTTGTTCTTGATACCAACATGCATATTTTGGAGCACCAACAGTATCAACCAAGGAGCATGTAGATTTTGAAGGGACACACAGATACCTTCACTCTCTCTTTTAACAACTCCTGAGATCACTAGTCTGGGCTTTGAAGATTACTATGGTGATTCCGATAATGCACAATTCAAGATGGGCTTTGAAGACCTAGAAATTGTCTACACAATTTTTAGAAATCTTCTTGGAGTTACCAAGTATGCAAAAAGGTTTTTATGAGATCTCAAACATTGCTTCCTATTTTACACAAGTTGTACTTTGATGAATATAGTCTGATGATGGATCAAATTTTTCTCTAATCCTTCTCATGCTATCATTTCAGCAAAAATAAATAAATAATTAAAAAATCTTTGATTGGAAAACCAGCTTGTTGGCCAATCAAAGGCAAAAAAATAAAATTTGATTGGAAAACCAACTTGTTGGCCAATCAAAACCAAAAAAAGGTGGCTCTTCTTCAAAAGCAATCAACTGTTACCTGGTGGCTTCTTTCTCGACACTATTTGACCATGTTAACAATAGGATGACAAGGACAACTAGAGGTATGATCAAGTTATTTTGTTCTACTATTTTATTTTTAAGCTTTATTGTAAGTTTTTTTATTACAACTAGATCCACTTTTAAGATCTCCAAGGAAGGCAAGATAAAATTCATATCTCCCCTACTTATATGAAAAATATGTGCACCTCTTTACAATCAAACTTTTAGAGTCTAATTTATGGGCAACCATGAATAAACAACATGCATGAGCTTAAGTGTGGGAGAGAAGGAGAAGCACGAGGTATGCATTTTGATTTTAGATATGAGACACAACAGAAGGAGATCCATACAAGAACCTGTTGTATAAGAAAGTAAATCGAAAGCAACAGAAGGATCTCCACGCAAGAACTTTTTGTACAAGAAAGGAAATCAAAAACAACATAAGGAGATCCACACAAGAACCTGTTTGTATAAGAAAGAAAATTAAAAATAGCAGAAGGAGATCCACACAAGAACTTGTTGTACAAGAAATAAAATCAAAAAAATAACACAAGGTGATACACATAATAACCTGTTGTACAAGAAAGAAAATAAAAAAATAGCAAGGAGATCCACACAAGAACCTGCTGTAAAAGAAAGAAAATTAAAAACAACAGAAAGAGATCCACAAGAACTTGTCTTTGAACTATATATGGAATGCATACATGCATAAGCTCAATGCAGAGAAGACTCTAAGAAGAGGAGATAATAATATAATGCATGAGGACATGCATAAGATTAAGTGTGGGGAAATGATGAGGCCATAAATTGGCCATAAATTACCATTATTTTGTTCTTCTAGGTTACATTTGAAAGTGGATTTAAATTTAATCTAAGAACTTATAGTTTTCTTAAGATAGAATATAGGATATATATCTTGTTCATTCTTTAGAAATATTTTTTTATCTATTTTGTATACTAATCCTATTGATTATTTAGGAAAATACGTAATGTCTTATCTATGCATGCCATAAAGGAAAGATAATGCTAGTATTGAGAAAAGTGGAATTGATCATGGATGGTACATCTAAACTCAAATATAATTTCATATTTGTATTCCTCTCAAAAATTATGCAAGTTCAAAAATAATCATCTCAATCAAATATCATATGAAAAAGTTATAGCTATTTTAAGTTCACGCAGACTTAGTTCCGAACTTCATGCAGCTTAGTTTTGGAACTCATGAAATTAGTTCCAAAACTCGCAAGCTTAGTTTCGGAACTAAGCAATTTTTGACAGTTTTTGAGAAATTGTGAAATATCAGAGAATCTAATGGAAAATATGAGATAGGTTTTTGTTCATAGCAATGTGTTTAATAAAAACCTCATTCATATTTGTTACAGTCATTACCAATAAAGAGGGATCTAACTTTTAGTGAGCTATAGTCTGAGGAGAAGTGTATCAAACAAGCACCAAAAGTTCCATTAAAAAAAAAATTAATGAAAAATATGAGAGAGGTTTTTGTTCATAGAAATGTTTTTAATAAAAACCTCATTCATATTTGCTACAGTTTTACCAATGAAGAGAGATCTAACTTTTAGTGAGCTGCAGTATGAGGAAAAGTGTATCAAACGAGCGCTAAAAGTTCCATAAACAAAAACAAAAAATTCAAACAAAAATATGAGAGATTTTTTTGTTCATAACAATGTGTTTAACAAAAACCTCATTCATATTTGCAATAGGTTTTACCAATGAAGATAAATCTAACTTTTAGTGAACTACAGTCCAAGGAAAAATCAGTATCAGAAAAGCGTCAAAAGTTCCACAAAAAACAAAAATTCAAATGGAAAATCCAAGAAAGTTATTTGGTCAAAATCATATTTTGAGGGAAATCCTCCTTCCAATAATGTAGAGGAATAAAATCATTATGATTCTTGTTACCGAAAAGCAAGGAGAAGATTTGGGAGCAAATCTTCCTAAAATAAGTGAGATAAGACTTTGACTTCAATAATATATCTCTCTCCATATTTTGTGGAGATGGAGATCTTAGTTGTTAGGATTGGAATAAAGATAAGATCAAATTTTATTTTCTAAAATAAGGATTTGGTTAGACGCATAAATTATAAATGCAACCTTCCACACTCAGATATGTAATGCTTTTCTCCCAAGAAATAAAGATTTGTTCTTTCCTCTCAAATATTTTGTAGTTTTAAGATCTAAAAAGTATGATTTAAATCCTCTTCCAAGTAATGAGATGGCCACTCATTTCAAGGAAGATGGATCTTTGTATTTATGTTTATTTTTATTCATCTATCTTTAATTCATTCTTGTATTATTTTTTATCTTTGTATTGTGAAAATTCGATCATTGTAAACTCCGTAGGTGTTTCATTTATTTTTTCTTATTTCTTATTCAAAAATTTCAATTTATGCAAGTTTGTTTTAGTCCTGCAAGTGTGAAGTGTGATTTCCTTTATGCAAGTGTGTTTACATTTCTGTAAGTGTGATTTCATTTATGCACATGTGTTTACATTTCTGTAAGTGTGCATTTAAATTTCCGCATGTGTGCTTTTATTTTATGCAAGTTTTGTTTGTGTTTAAAGGAGCTGATTTCCAAGCTCTTCTTCTCTTAATGCATATAGCCATCAGACACTAACCCTAGATTGACATTATTAATGGTGAGGATTGACGACCATCATCACTTATCCTAACGTAAAACCCATATAAAAATCTATGTAGGATGCACCCTTTCATAGCTCTTCTCATCAAAGAAGAGTTACAACACTTACTCTCTACCAACTTCATACCCATTGACTACCCACAGTGGGTCTCTAACATTGTACCCATAACCAAATCCTCAGGAAAGTTATGCATCTGCACTAATTTTTGAGATCTCAATCTTGCTTGTCCTAAAAATGACTTCTCTCTTCCAAACATTGATTAGATAGTTGATCTAAATGTTGGCAATGAGATGTTTTCCCTCATGGATGGCTTCTCTGGTTATAAGCAAATCCTCATTGCTATAGACGTTTAACACAAGATATACTTTATTACTCCTTGGGGGAATTTCTATTACAGATTGTATGCCCTTTGGGATCAAAAAAATGTGCACCATTTATTAACACGCTATGACATACATATTTCATGACATTATCTAAAAAAAATTAAAGGACTACATTGATGATATTTTAGGAAAATATAAACAACGTAGGGACCATCTTCTCATCCTTGATACTATCTTCACCCATCTCATTCAATATTTCCTTTGTCTCAACCCTACCAAATTTTTATTTGGTGTTCTCACCAGTAAGCTTTTAGGGTTCATCCTTTCCATCTGAGGAATTAAAGTAGACCTCGCCAAAATAAAAGGCATTATAGAAATGCCTCCACTGTGAAACCTAAAATAGCTTCACAACATTCATGGTAAGCTTCAGTCTATCCATCAATTTATATCACAAATTTTAGATCATTTTTGGCCCTTTCACCATCTTCTTCGAAAAGGCATTAACTTTAGATAAGACCATAATTGTAAAAATCCTTCAATGACCTCAAATAGTACCTCCTATCACCGTCCGTGCTCACACCTCCACGTGAGGGGGTCCATTTTCCTTTATATGTATGTTATAGATCATGCATTAGGTTCCATGGTCGTTCATTGAGAAGAGAAGGGTCAAGAACATGTCATTTATTATATAATTCACACTCTCCATGAATATGAAACTCATTATACCAAATTAACAAAAATTGTGTTGTTACTTGTACTTAGTAACTTCTAAAATCCGTCACTATCTACTCAACCACAAGACTTATATTGTTACTAGCTTTAACCCACTTAAAACCATGCACTCTAAACCATATCAAAATGGCCGCATCACTCAATGGCTTATGATCATGAAAAAGATTGATCTTGAATTTATAGCACAGAAATATATCAAAGGACAAGATATCACAGATTAGCTCGCCAAGGCTCCTCTTCCAAATAATCAACCACCTCATGAAAAATTCCCTAACAAATATATCAACACTATCACCGATCCAGAATTCACTCCTATAAAAATGACTCTTCTTTAATAGATCTAAATTCCAGCAAGGGGGAGGGGTCGAGTATCATCATTATACCTCCCTAGGGGAATCCCATCCCACTATTATTCAAACTTAACTTCAAATTTACAAACACCATGCCCAAATACGAAGCTTTAATCATGGGTATTCAAACCACCATCACGCTTGGTGTTCAAATCCTAGACATCTATAGAGACTCAAAGCTTTTCATCAATCAAATTAAAGGAATTTATTAGTGTAAAAATGAAATTCTATAAAAATATAAAGCCATTGTTGAGTTCCTCCTAGAATCCTTCGACCATTACACCATCCATACAGTTCCACGATCCTCTAAAAAAATTTCAGACATTATGCCTTCATTAACATCCCACATCCAAGTATCAACCGAATATTCAACTAATAATTATAAACTTTTCATCATCACCCATAGACTTGATCAACCATCCCACAAAAATGAACTCCCCTCTATCAACATCATCAAAAACAACCCAACTGACCTTTGGTACTCGAATCTAAAATTCCTCTTGACCTATCTAGAAATGCTAAACAATATTTTCTTCAATGTGTTACCCAATACATCATTATAGTTGGTGTCCTCTATAAACGTGGATTCGATGGCATCTTGTTAAGATTCCTTAAATCTCATGAGTCTAATAAATCCATTCAAGAAGTCCATGATGGTATATGTGGTGGAAATTTTAGTGGTGCCATTGTCACTAAGTGTGTCCTTCAACTAGGCTATTACTAGCCTACTATTAATCAAGATTATTTTGTGTATGTTAAGAAATGCATCAAATGTCAACAACATTTGAATCTCACTCATATTCCCAGTCAAGCCTTACAACCCACTCAAGACCTATGGCCTTTCTCACAATGGGATTAGACCTCATTAGCACTATCAATCCTCATTCATCACAACAACATCATTCTATCATCACAACCATTGAATACTTCACTAAATGGGTAGAAGTCATTCCCTATTTCTACTAAAGCTAGCTGAGTTATTAATTTCATCTATCAACATATCATACATCTCTTTGGTATTATTCACAAACTAGTCACTAATAATGGAAAGTATTTTTAAAATAAATACATTGAGAAAATTTGTGACACATTCAACATCAAACTAAAATTTTCATCACCATATTATCCTCAAGAAAATGGAAAAGTTGAATTTTTAACAAGACACTTAATACAATCCTCATGAAAATAATTAACAAAGCATGAAGGAATTGGCATCTCCAAATCCCATTTTCTCTCTGGGATTATCAAACTAACATCCATACTTCTACAGGTGCTACACCCTTCTCACTAGTATATGGTTTTAAGGAAGTTTTACTCCTTGAAGTTAAAATCCCATCACTCTTTGTATCTCTTAGAGATTTCATCCTTGAAAAATACTATCGATAAGACCATCTAACATAGTTAGAATTATTATATGAAAAACATTTAACATCTCTCAAACATCATCATACCTATCAAGAGAAAATCAAGTGCGCATATAAAAACATGTAAAAGATAATTAATTTAAAATATGTGATCTCTTTCTCAAATAAAATCAAAATTTCACTACTCTGAAAGAAGTAAACGTGGAAATTTTTCCCCTAACTGGATTATTCCATATGTTATCACTCACAAGTATAGGTGAAGAGCATATCATTTACCCTCCCTTAATGGTACACCTAAAAATGAACCTCTAAATTCCTTGCACTTGTGGCCTTTCTACTATTAACATCTTGGTCGTCATGATAGTAGTCACATCAAATATCTTCCTTCATTATTAACCATTCATTTTATCATCATAATTATTTGAAAGTATGTGGTTTTCATCACTATCCTCAAAACCTTAAATATGAGCACCACGAATCTATTCATCACATATTTCCCATGGACAAGTTCATCCTTAGTAGGAACCCCTCCATCATTACATCCATTCACCTTGTATATCAACTAAATGCATGTCATGGGGAATGCACATGTAGTTTGTGTACACATCTTCTTCCCCTCCACAAAATGGTATATTAAGGGTTTTCCTCGGCTTAAAAGAAATTCAAAAATATATGTGGATGCATTCTATCAAAATAAATAAATTGATCCCTTGAAGGAAAAAAATTCAAAAATTAAAGTTATATTATCAAAATTAAAAGTATACTGATCTCTTGAAGGACAACTACCTCTTAAATCATAGACCGATCCCTCGAAGGATAGATATCCAAAAATAAAAAGTCAAAAAATAAAAAATTTAGACCACTCCCTTAAAGGATGGCTACCTATGTAAAAAGGCTTCCCACATCGATCAACCTTCAAAAATTCAAATATCAAAAGTATCCTAGGAAAGCTTCTCGTATCGATCAACTTTCCCATTAAAAAACATTTCTGCATCGATCAGTCTGCGTCAAAAATAAAAAATATATAGTTGGGGCATCTCTCTATAAAACCATTGACAAGATAACCTACTCTCCTGCAAAACCTTCATATGTCACCCCTTCCCATGTCCTAAGAAGGTATAAATTTCACTTCCATCTATATCCAAGATCCTATGTGTGACTACCCATTATTATTCATATGTTAACTTTTGTTATAAAGGCCAAAAGTGCAAGTTCCTTCACCATATTTCATTCCCATCACGTATGCATCAAATCCAAGTAAAAGTAGTTGTTCCATTTTTATCATTATTCCGAAGTTAAAGAACATTTCGATACAAATCTTGATCACATTAAAGTCACAGTATTCCTACATATCATATATAAACACATGACTCATCAAAAATCAATATCTATGCATCCACATAATATTAATACCGGTCTAAACAATCATCAATAATTAAATATAATCATAAAGAAAATCACATCACATGGACATGCTAATCAACACAAACCCATCATATATATATATATATATATATATATATACATATTGTAAATCATTTGAAGTCCCCCAAAACTCTATATATTAAAATCTATACTTCAAATATAGGTTTCATAAAAGAGTCATATATATCAAAAACAATACATCATGTCTTTCCAATAAACTGGAGACCATCCAAGAAGTCACTACCATGAAAAATTCTCCCCTGAATAGCCTGACCACTAGCATCCTAAGAATTTTTAGCTCCACCACCATCTCTTTATTTTTCCCCCTCCACCTAGACCCCAAGGTGGCTGACCCACACTCACCGCACTAATTCTAGGACATGCTCCTCACTCTTGAGCTATATGTTCCATGTAATGAAGGGTGGTAGGCATGTTCCACACCACTAAGTCCTCATAATAATCCAACTCATCTTACACCGACCGGTAGTGAGCTAAGTTGACCATTTCGAGTGATCCCATCTAACTACTATCCCGAACACGAGCCGCCAACTCGGAACCTAACATTGATCTCCCTGTAATTTTGAGAGTCCTTTACTGGGGTCTCTTAGTGTTATCTATATCTATCATAATTGGTTATATCCTATGCCAACTGCTAACTAAGGCTATCTCTCTCACCTCACAGCCCATCCCTCTCCACTACCAAACCATCCCGCTCTATCCTTAGACTATCTCTCTTTTTCTCCATTATGGCATTCTTGGACATCAAATGTTTAATGGTATCATCTAGAGCCACTCTAGCTACACCATCATCACCCTCGTCATCATCCCCATCACCTCCCTCACCACCATTACCTCCTTATCCTCCCTCCACCCTCGGCCCTCACCCTCCTATCTCCTAGAGTTGGCTGAGCTCTCCCCATGAAAAAATGCACCAGTCCACCATGCCCTATATGTCGCATTCACACAAAAATTTTCCATCGGTACCTAATCTCCATGCTCATCAATACCCATGGCTCCCTTCTCATCAAGAATACAATAGTTTGGTCCCACCACTACCCTTAGAGTATCTATATCCCCATCATCTCATCTATACAAAAATGGATCCTCTGACACATCCTATATCAAACCAAATTGTCACATGATGTGACTAGATATAATGATCTCCCACTATCCTCCCTGTTGTCCTTGAACCCATAACTCCTGCTAAGTGGCATTGAGATAACTCTCATGTCCCTCTCACATTGGAAATCTAATGTAGGTCTTCCATAACACATCCCCTACCTATAACCCTACAAGGAGTTATCTATAGTGATCCTCACTCCGTACCCCTTCAAACTCCCTGCATCCACATGCCATCTAATGAAACTAGCTGATCTCCCTATCATATCAAAACATCCTCATGGAAAACCATGAGGAAGAGCCATAGAAATATGCTTGAAGTCCAAAACTATAGTAATAATGCAATAGTGATCCAAAACCTCCAATGAATCCTCCAGGCCACACAGCTCCCTGTAAGTCTTTGCTAGAAAATTAAGGTCCCATGTAAAGATTGTATGATGCTCCATGATCTTTGATACTACCCCATCGGAAAAGTAAAGCAAGGAAACCGACCACCACTAGAGTTAGGAAAATCAAAACATGTAATCCTCATCATCATCATCATCATCATCATCATCCGAGAACAACCATCTCTCTCTGAAGAATATAAAGCCTGATAATAAAATCCACCCGTTGTATACCTCACATCATTAGCATCCTACCCATGCAATCTCCTCTTACATCCTCCCTCTTAGTCTCATCAATACAATAGATACCCTCTCTATGTATGGGAAATATAGTGATCATATGAACATCCTCTATGGTGAAATTCATCACACATATCGAGAACTAGAAAGTACAGTGTAGGGATCCCACCTCTCCATCAATGCTAACAACAACCCTTGATGTCTATGGATGCATCTATAGTGATGCATCCCCACAAAACCCACCTCCTCTACATGTGACCAATCCTCATCTAACATATCCTCCCTCACCTCCACTAAAATCACTAGAATCCTATCTCTGATAGTCAACTTAGCCTTCACCTACATCCACAAAACAAAAAAACATGGATTAGAACAGATCTCCATCAAAATTCCATCAATTTTTTTCAATAAACATCAATTGCTAATGATTTAGCCTAAGTCACTAGCAGAACCATCTGAATCACTAGCGATCCATTAAAATTTCTCGGAGATCCCCATGATTTCAAAAATGTTCCCTTGTACACATTACACTAAAAAATTAAAAAGACATAAATGACAAAGGGAAGTACATACCTCTACTTTGGTGGGCCTCCTCTGTCATCCACATGATCCTAAAGTTGTCATTATTCACTTATCACTTGTTAATTTCTTAATTGGTTTTCTAAAATTGTAAATCATAAATGAAAATTTTATTAAGAAATTGACTATTTATAGCCCCAAAATATTTCACACAGAATCTCCAATGATTCATGTGATCGCTGATGATTCACCCTAATCACCTGTGATTCACCTCAATCACTAGCGATCCAACATTTTCTATCATAAACCATAATTTTTACACATCAAAAATAATTTTCAATCACATTATGGCATTTTTCAACAATATGCCTCATTTTGAGAACCCCAAAACTGGCCATCCTTCACAGAATCATTATATGACCTCAACACTGGTAATCCATACATTTATAGGTCGTGAACTCTTTGGCTTCCTATCACTTATCTCTGTGATATTTTAGCTTATCTTATGAATCATACAACTATAGGACACAAACCCTTTGGTTCCCCTATCACTTGATTCTATGGTGGTATTAACCTTGTTTTGATACCTCGTCTTAGGGAAACTTCAAAAAAACACAAATATCTCAAACATATCCAATCAACTCAATCAAACTGGTGATCCTTGCACTATGTCACAATCATCCCCAGTTTGAGGAAGGATCACCCATCCAAACACAAAGCACTTTATCTCACGCCATTTTTTCCGGTAGTTACTAAATAAAAAGGGGCAAATGTAGACATCAAGTTTTTGTTAACCCGCCTACTTCATCTTATACATACATTATTTAATCCAAAAATTATAACTATGTCATTATCCTAATTTATCCTCTCTTCATCTAGTAAAAATAATTTTACACTCTCATAAATTACCATTTTACACATTCTAAACCACCCCAACCACTTCAAAATTACCTTAACTCGTTTAAAACCACTTAAAAATATATAAACCTCTTCAAACCTATTTTATCCTAACATCCTAACCTCCCCAACTCGTCCATAACCTCCTCCTAACCATTTTACCTCATCATTTACCCAAAAAAACCATTTAGGAAGTGGTTTCAACCATTTCCTAAACATTTACTCGAAAAACCTAGATTGTCGGTGATCCTAACCAATCGCTAGCGATTATAAATAGGAGTTTTTGCTCCTTTCTCAGGGATATTTAGAAACCTTTTTCTCATACTTGCACTTTGTTTTTCAACTCCACGATGAATCTAAACCATTTCGGATATCATCAAGGACTCAGTATCGGCCTAGAGTTATTGCCAACACAACATTTTAATAACCTTTTCCCTCAATGATATCTTAGAAAATTCAATAATTGCTCATCAACTTTAACCAACTCCATCGCACATTGGAGACATCTCTCATCCTATTTCCACAACAAAAGGTATTTATTTATCTTGTTTTGTTATTTACATTTCATCTAGACATCAAAAATCATCATTTAGAAGATTTGTCTATCATTTTTTATTAAAACTGATCTTTTTCATAGTTTTCACCAAAGATTACCTAAATCACCTACGATTCTGTCGATCGCGGTGATTCCTCCGGATCACCCACAATCCTTGTTAATTTACACTTTTTCAATTTATCAATTTAATCTCAATTTTTATCAATCTTTTGGATTTAACTTGTCCTCTGTAAGCATGGCTCTACTTTAGATGGAAGTACCTATCCAGGTCTTATCCTATCACAGCATTTATGACCTTCCTATAGTTTAAAAACCCTTATTTTGGGAACAATACAATATTCTTCATGAGTTGAAATTGTGGGAAATACAATTTTCCACCGACATAGAAGACATTGATGATCATATCAAATTCCTCCTTAACATTTAACAAGAAACTGAATAATTTTGCTATGACTAGTTTGATTCTATTCAGATCACATCCACCCTCACATGGGCCACATTTGAAGTTGCACAAGGATTTCCCTTCAACCTTGAGTTCTAGATATTTTTATCTATTATCTATCTATTTTTTCATTTATATATCACTATCATTATCTTGATCAAATCTACTTAATTTTATTAAAGTGAGATGACATCCTCCAAGGAAGTCCCTTTTGATTCCTAGAATCGGCCTTTGTTGAGCAACTCTTTTATTCATCTATATAATGTTTCTATTTAGTTTCTTTGATCTGCGCAGGTTTCTTCATCAACATAAGAAGAAGGATCTTTATCACATCGAGTATCAACATCATTCATCATGGGTATTGGTAAACACTACCATCTTCTCGAGGTTAGTTGGTTTTTTATTATTTCATTTTATTAACTTAAATTTAGAAATAAAAAACTCTCTAGTATATATTTATTTGGATTGGATAAGGAAAACATAGCAAGCATGAACCTTAGTTGTCTCTTGGGGGAGAAAACCAATGCCTTATCCATTGGGAAAATAGAGTCACATAGCACACCAACAATACAAGAAATATGCACAAACAAGAATAACAAAAACACACAATGGAAAGTGAAACACACAAAAATGGGAAATACACCCTAAATCACCTATAGTACATGCAGGGGACAACCCACTTTCACTATATCAATTTTTCTCCTTTATATGTTACCCATGTGTTGGTAGCAAAATATTATGTTGTTCCACAAATCTATTGATTGGTTCTATGAGGTAAGACCCCTTTCTCAACCTCTTAGGAAAGATAGGTGTTGTAGGATGTATGAATATGAATAGATCACTTTTCTTACTATTCTGAAATTACACTTCAGGTTTTCAATCCATTGTTACATTCACTCATGTTTGTGATTTCACATTCTTCAACTATCAAAAGATCGGTTTTTATCATTACAGGGATCACCATGTTCATAAAAAAATATTTACTCTCCATTGGGTAACTTCTCCTAATTTTTCATGTTCTCCATGAATTTCATTTCTATGAGATGATTTTCGATAAACAATTTGAAATTTTGAACATCATCATATACCTCCTAATGATATATTTTTGACATCTTCTCTAGATGTTTCTTGTTCACACATGACAACTCGTTATTGAACATGATATCAATTTACGTGATGGAGGTATTACCCTTATGAATGAATATATCCATGGGAGATTCAAGCATTTCCTTTTCCTTCCATTCATCATGAATACAATCTTCTTCAAAAAATGGAAAAGAGAAGGACTCATCTTCACATTCATACTCATTAAAAATGTTTTAAGAGGGACATTAAGCTCTTCTATTTGTTCTATTTCATTATTGAACATTTTTGCATCAAATGAATAATCAAAACTAAACTCATACTTATATTGCATAGTCATAGCATAGGTTGGGATTTCAATAATGAGTTGAGGGTCTTCAATTCCTTCTACAACCTTTAAAATCTCTTGCACATATTCCTTCTTCAAATTTTCCGCATACTCATTTTTTTAATATTTTGAAAAACCTTCGCATTGGGTCTTAGGAAGATGATTTAAATCCTAGAAATCACATGGAAAAAACTTATTTGGAACATCCTCATTTTCATGATTCACATTTCTTATCATTTTGGGGCTTCCTTCTTATAATTCAAGGCATACCTGATCTTCATCATCATGAAATAGAGAACCAATATCAATACCAAATGGGAAAGGTGCACTATGCAATTCAAGGTCCATCAAATCATCCTCATGTTCCTCAACTGGTTCGATCACATTTGATAACTCTTCCACTAAGACAATAAGCTCATCATCTCCTCCTAAAGTTATAAAATAATTATAATCTCTTGAATCTTGATATACAATGTCTGCCCTTAGATCATCTTCCTTTTGAACAATGTACTTAATTTTTCTTACATAAGGAGCTTCTTCATGGTACCCTTGACTGGTATGGTGGAAAATGACCAATCCAACTTTATAACTCCACCAATGTCTCTGTAAAATATTTAGCTTAACAACATCCCATATATAGCTGGCATTTCTGCCACAAGTATCTTGAGATTGATATTCTTATCAGGAAATTCCACAAGTGCTACTTGAATATATTTGACTTGACCAACAAGAGGTACTTATTTGGTCTCCATGGAATAATAATGGCCAATAGCAAGGATAAGAGTGAGACCAAGAGAATATGTAACTTTTTTAGGAATGACATTATCTCGATGCTCCAAAATTAATGATACATTTATTCAATTTATATCCATTGATCAGCAAATAAAGGTATAAGGGTTCTATTTTTCCAAAAGTGGAGGGTGTGGAGGCAAGAAGGTTTTGAGATACAGCATTTCTAGGAGTGGGAATTGAATCTTTTACAACAAGGTTTGTGGAATGGGACTTCAGATTAATTCCTTTGATAAATTAGAAAAGTTTATCAAATTTCTTGGGATGAGTCCTCAAATACTCAAATTCATAGATTTGGACCTTGGACTTCTTTACATGTTTAATTATGTCAAAATGAGACTCAGATGAGGAGGATGAAAGAGTGGATGTAGTATCAAGAGGCTGACTACTTCTTGGAATGGCATTGGTATTATTTTTATTCATATCATTACATTTGAATGCATAAATGGGGGTAAAAATTAGGAAAGGAGAGGTAGACATACCCATATTGGAATATGTAGAGGTAATTGTGGATACTTTGGGATTCTTCTTTGTTGATTTCATGGGAGAGGGTAGTGGTGATCCTCCTTTTATTATTATTTTTTATATATTTGTCACTTGAGTATCTTTGAATTTGTAATAATTGTCCCTCTCTTCAGCCTTTGCCTTTGGTGAACGCCGCATAAGAATGACTATTCATATCAGCAATGGTTTCATTATCTTCATCATCTGAAGAGGGGTATATTCACAAAATCCAATGTTTCCAGTAGAGTCAATCTCATCAATATCCAAAATTCCCTCATCATTTTCATATTCAAATTGAGCTTTCTTGTAATCTTCTTCATGCCTTGATTCACACGTGGCATTCATGGGATTTGCTTCAAGAGCTAATATTCTTTCTCCTCCACCCATTATGTTCCTATTTTGATTATAATTTTTATTTAGATAACCTCCCCTTAGAAAGGTGGCTTGTGCAAGTTGCTTCTTTAATGAAATCACATCATTATCTAATTTTTAAACAAGAGAATTTGTGACACCTTCTTTGGAGGTTTGACCCTTTTGCTTACCATTTGGATTCTTCACTTTCCCAAAAAAATTAGATAATATTCTACTTTGGTGGCATGATATTGGTCCTCTTCAATATTTTGAGGTATAAATATTTTCAAAATGAATCCAAACTTGGATAATTATGTAGTAATGAAGAATCTCTTTTTATATCCTTAGACAGTGAAGCTTCCATAGGTATTCTTTTCAGTGATAGTCTGTTAAATCAAGCCATGAAGTCTCTCATGAGATCATTAGATTATTTCATAATTTGGACCAATTGAACAAGAATATCTTGAGATTCTTCAACTAATTTAAATTTTTCTTCAAAAATGGTTCTAATATCTTATGAACTTGTTATGGAATGAGAGGGCAAGAGGTAGAACCATTCAACTACTTTTTCTTGAAGTGATTCCATGAACAACCTTATTGAAACATCCTCATATTCAAATTTAAGAACTCCATGTGACGTGATGAAAGTTATAATATATTTCTTAGGAATTTGAGTTCTATCACCTTTCAACTTGGGAAATTTCTTATGGGATTCCTTTGGCACTTCATGGAAAGGTGGTGTAAGAGTAAGGAGACCTATTCATTCCCATGGAATAATTAGTCGAGGTTCTTCTATTTCATCTTCCATTTTTTCAAAAATATTTTTCAATGAGGAATAGTAAATTTTAAAACTAGGTATATGAAAATTCATAGTGGAATATGAAGGGTTACTTATAGAAATCAGCAGTGGGTTTTCAAGCAATGGATTTCGTATTTTTGGGTTTTTTGTATTTTTTTA
Organism: Taxus wallichiana var. yunnanensis; assembly: GCA_018340775.1. Taxonomy (NCBI): domain Eukaryota; kingdom Viridiplantae; phylum Streptophyta; class Pinopsida; order Cupressales; family Taxaceae; genus Taxus; species Taxus wallichiana. The sequence goes on from CM031236.1 coordinate 302,420,185, forward strand.
CTTTTTATGGATTTTTGGTTATCCAAGTTTTAGGATTTTTTGGATGATTATAGGGTGCAGGACAACAAAATATGCTTCACATTGGGTGCCATAAACTATTGGCAATATAATTTTTCACAAGGGAAAATTAGGGGCTTTCACAAACACTTTGTAGAACTAGGTCCTTCTACTTAGGAATGGGGAAGATCCATTTATTAAAAATAAGGAAATATCTACACTACTCTAACTATTGGGGTGGCCTTTTGACCAAGGATCACATAAGAATACTCTAATAAACTTGTGTGTAAAAATTAGGTGGAAGAAAGGTGTGTGTGTAGAGAGGGAGAAATTGATAAAGGGGTTTTTTTCAATAAATAACAAGTTAATTTTATTGACATAAAACCAGAATACTTCCAAGATAACAATGAGAGGACACCAATATGAAAAACACAATCAATAAAAATTTTAAATGCAGTATATTCATCAAAATCTTAATTCCTTCCTGGTTATGCAAGATTGTAAAGCTCTATTACAGGTAGTAGTTAATATGGAAAGGAAAATATAAGACAAGGAAATAGAAGAATGGTAGTTTCTAACTTATAGTAAGACAATGGGAGATATTAACCAATAAAATACAACCTCTAGCAAGAAAATATAACCCTTAGGGATAGAGAGAGCATTATAATATATATCCAAATCCAATGGCTCTTTTCATTCCTACATGACTTTTCAACTTAAAGTGTAATCCTCAATGAAGAAATAGAAACTTTAAGTGACTTAAGTCGCTTTTTTAAAAATTCTCCTTAACAAATAAATAGAATTCTAGAGAGAGAAAGAGAGGAGAAGAGAGGAAATAAGAGAGAGGATAATCTATAAGCTTGAATGGAGAAGGATGAAGAAGCTCATCATTCGATGACTTCGGAGTAGTGCTCCGTTGATGGGCTTCATATTAAAAACTTTGACCCCATCTACAATGTGAGAAGCCTCCTCTTGAATGATCAACCATGTATCCTCATCAAGTACACTAAGAGAAGAAGTTATAAGAAATTGATGAATGGACCATTGAAATCAATAAAGTATGTATTCTCTCACTTGAAAAAATAGTCCAATCCTTGAAACATTTTCATGCCTTCTTGATCAATCATTCACATGCAATGAACTTGAAACAATTACCTACACAATGCAACCATGATGATCCTTGATTTTGTCACCTTGAGAATATTGATGACTAATGAGATGCAAGAACATATCCTTTCAACATAGAGGTCGATTAAGGGAATATATATTGAATGTAATGTCATTCACCTTATGATTAGACACCCCATATGAGATGAAGTGAAATTTCCTCTAGGATTAAAAGGCACTCTAAGACCAAAATTTGGAACCAAGAGGATTTCCCTTCTACTTGAGTCATGATTCAATTGTCATTCCTTCATAAGCATGAATTTTTCCTTATGAATGGAGGCAATTAAAAAAACATGAGGAAGGTACAATCAAAATCTTATGGTAATCAGAGTTGGGGTTTGCAAGTTATGAGAAAATCAATATATTGATAGTTAGGGGAAAAAATTGGGTTTTGTTGTGTTTGACGGACATGAAAAAGCTTCAAGACATATTTAATGGCTTCTAAGGAGTTAATTTATTTTTTTGCATCATGTTTTATGTTTTTGAGTTGAGTGAGCAAGGGTGAGTGAATTTATATGGTGGGAGTGGAAGAGATGAATGCACATGGAGAAAATGGAGGAGTGGAGAAATGCAAGGTGGAGAATGGAAGCCTCCTTGCACTTGGGAACACTTTTTGGGTGCAATTTAACCTCAAAAATTCACCTTGGGTGCAAGGAGGGAGTAAAAATGCGGCATGGGGATGGTAGTGGAGAAAACATGACATGTACATCTCCATATACAAGATTTTTTATGTTTTTGAGTTGACATGACATGCATACATGAAATATTTCATCCAATGGGAGGATGGAACAATTTTGGGGTGAAATTTCACCTAATAAGTGCACACAAGGTAAAAATTTGGTTCAAAAATACTCCTTGGGCATAAAATGGGGCCCACCACAACTTAAAACACTCACTTAAACTTCTCCATGCATTTTTGGCTTCTTTTTTTTAAGTTGATAAATTCAACCAATAGGAGTGAGGTACACTTATGGGGTGTAATTTCACCTCAAAATTGCACCAAGGGGGCAAAGGAACACCAAAAGTGTGCCCAAGCACCCAAGTGTTATTTTGGAGCTTGGTTTGCACCTCTATCTTGCTTCCTGAATGTTTCATTTGCCCCGAGTCAAAGGTTAGTTAATTTCAGAAAATTATTATATTAATTTACATGGAAACAAGAAAATGAATCCAATGATGCTATTTATAAGTCTTTAAAATGGGTTCTTTAGAAAAATTTCATGTACCTTCAATTTTTCCTAAAGTCGTGTGTCGATGAGCCAAGTGATAAGAAGAGTTCTTAAAGAAGAAAATCCAAAAAACTTATGGGTCATGAAGAGAATTTAAAATAACCTCATTTGATATTTTTAAGGCTCATATATATTCATAGGGTTTCTGAAACATTTTGAGAAAGTTCCACCTTGTAAGACTCTTATGATGCACTTTGATGGACATGTTTCTACATTTTTATACTCCCATAATTCTTTATTTATTATTACACCATGAAGTAGGCTTTGTCATCTTTCTAATTCATAGGATATGATCTAACAACAATTCAAAATTTTCTTAAAACCCTTCAAACAATGTAACTAGATCCTTTGGAACTTGCGGTTCCCAATGTCTTGCCCAAAAAGACCAGCTTTTCTTAACTTATTCATGACCTCAATTTTATCCATATAATATTCCTAAACTACCTCACAAAAATTAATTTGTTCCCATAAAAATCATGAATGATTTTAAATTTCCATGTATGCTTATGGAGGATAGTCACCAATGACAAAAAGACCAAAAATAACCCTTTTGAAGCCTCACAGGAGCACTATTCTTTCTTATATCTCAGTCACTTAAAGAACCAAGATAGGTAAAATTATATACAAATGAAAAAAAAAATTAAAATCATGTTATTGCATTCCTCTCGACCATAATGAGGGTAATATAGTTGAAATTTTTGCTTGAGGAAAGGTTTACGTTGGACTGGGAAAGGGAATTTCAAGTGTGGGTTTTGTTTTCACGACCAAAATTTTAAATTTTTCTTGTTATACATTTAGCATGACAACAAAGTTACTAGGTATAAATATTTCAATAATGATTTTGTTTATGTGAGGATCATTCATATTATAAATTGGGTCATTGGCCTAATTTTGTAAAATGACCCTTACTTGTCTTGTGGCCATCCAAGATTCAATTGTGGTTGAGTTATAGAGAGTGTCAGAGTTGGGTAATCTGAAATAAGATTTAAAGGCATGCCCAAACAAGAAAGCTACTCTATTTGTCTCGATTTTGAAAATAAATCCCAATTTTTGCCTTTGTATGAATAATAAGGAAAGAAAGAAATATAGACATGGGAATACCTTAGGTTTGGCTACAACTAGATGGAGGTCGAGCCTTTTAATGCCACCCCGATGTCCTTAGCCCTATGTGCTTGATCAGTCGACATCCCCGCTTTGTCTATAATGTATCTATCAAGTATTTCTCTCTGAATTTTTGAGAAAATGGTTGAATAATGTTGAAATTTGTGGTCAAGTGAAGCTGATTCAAACACAATATCTTGTATTACCCTAGTGCTTGAATTTGAATAAAGGAATGCATCTACATTATAAGGTCTTGGTTCTCCCACCTTGGTTAAAGATTAATGACTTGAAAAATTTTTAATGAATCCTTTGACATAATATTTGAAAATGGGTGAAAATGGGATTAAACTTACAGATATTTTTTTAATTCAAAGGCTTGAATGATTTTTCTTTTTTAACCAAAGATATTTAGAGTTTAGATAATATTTTATCTAAAATGGCATACTCCATATTAATGGCACATAATGTATGACTTGATTTTTTCTTCCTTTAAAGAATGCTTTTTTAAATTTATGAGCCTTTTAAATGTGTACCTTAAACCTGTACATCCTAGGGTAAATCATAGATGTCAATTTTAAATAGCCTTTTGAGACCTCAAGACCACGTGTATGACACCGACATGTCATGTGTACCATTCATTAGGATTTGATTTTCCTTTGTAATTGGTGACGTGTATTTGAATTTTCCTAACCATTAATTTTTTTGACCTTTTCTCACACTTCGAAATGTAAGTTAATTTTGCATGAAGTGTCGGATGTGAGGGCTGAATATTAATACTCACACTTGAAAAATTAATATTTGAATACTCACACTTGATAAGTGTGAATTTTTCATACTCATATCTATAAGTTCTCTCCTTTTGAATACTCACACTTGGAAGTGTGAGTTATCACTCTTTGAATGCTCACACATGAAAGTGTGAGTTTTCACTCTTTGACCTATGAGGGAAAAGTAAAATTTTCAATCACCCAAAACTCAAACTTTCAATCACCCGAAACTCAAACTTTTGAAGTGTGAGATTTTCACTAAGTGTGAGTGTGAGGAAAAATAAATAGCCAATTTCTAGTTCTCGCACATAGGGAGTGTGAGTACCATTTTTTTGAAGTGTGGGTGCCTTTTAATAACTAAGTAAATACTTAGTTTAAGTAATTCAATTAAGTACAAGAACTAACATTTATAGAGTAAGGTAACTCCACTTAAATATTATTCTCAACCAAAAGGGTAAATAATTTTAATTTACCAACTTTTATAAACCATAGATGGTCCCTACTTATTTAAATACAATTATATTCTAAGGTGGGGGAAATTATGCAATAATAAACACCAATATGGAGAGAAAATATCACAATAATCAAGTATAATGACTTATCCACTTTGAGGAGGTAACCTACAAATCAAATAATAAGACTCGAGTGCTTAATATGATGATCAAATATTAGTTACTAACTCATATATATGCCATACTATGTTATGAAAAACACCAAGTCCAACCTACTAAGAATATAAAAACATAAATACATGTGATATAATATGATACCATATTATGTTAGCCACAAGTACGCCATACATATCAGAATATATAACTTAGGATTAAGGGTGTAGTATTCCCCCCTTTAAAGCAACATTGCCTAAAATGTTGTTAATATTTGGATGTTGTTTCCCAAATGTTGCATCTCCCATGTTACATCTAAAATGTTCAAATTATACCACTTAATCGAGATACTCGATAATGACCCATGTCTTCAACTTCATATTGTATGTTTACATGATTTCTAGGCTAAAAAATGATGCATCTCTCATCATCAATATTTACTAACACCGACTATAAATACATCCTCTATCTAATGACCTTCCTTAAGCATGAAACATGAAAAACTAGATGTACATTATCTTCCCAAGTTTATATGCCACACTACCAAAAATAATTAGCACTTGATAAGGGTTGTAATATTTAGGTGAAAGCTTATTATCCTTCTCTATATTAGTGTAATCCAATTTTAAATCAACTTAATGAAATGCATACCATTATACCTCATTCAAGAAAGTGTTTAAGGAAACCTGTAAAGTATGGTCGATGTGATGATCTTTGTTTTGCGTATGGACATTTCAAACTCTAATAGGGGTCCAGATCCTATAAATCAAAGACAATAAATAAAAATATATTAGATCGATAAATAGTGAGTTTCCTAGAAAAGAACAGTCCTAGGAGTACATGTAATTCCTTGTGTGGGTATCGATCATGTGTCAATTAATATTTGATAAGAAAATAGATACAAAATCATGTAATATTTTAGATGTTTTATTATAAGATAATATGGTAGCAATAATAAATCAATGTTAAGATTAATTTCTAGGAGGAGGAGAAAGAAATTCTTGGCCCGCGCAGAAGGAAGTTGCATTGAATACTTCCAAGAAAGTGTTTCCTTATTCTATATTAGTGTCATATTCTTCCCTAATGATTTCAATTTGATATTTTCTGTCATCAGGGTTTTGTGTGAACATGATCACACAAATGTTGATCTCATGTGCAATACTATAGTGTTCCCAACAAAATGGATGTGGGATAATTAGTAGATCAAATACGACACCATGGGATAGGGAATTATAGATAGAAACATATACATTATGGCCATGATTGATAATAAATTTTAGTAGTAGGGACATTTGAAGATATGATAAAAATATGCAAAAAAATTGAAGGAGAATAAAATAAGTAGTAATTGTCGGTGATTCAAGAAATCTCGACAATTCAAGAAATCGTTAGCGTTTGGTGTATAATATAAGTAGATAAATGAATTGATATGTTTGAAATAGAAATGAATAACTAATTATTCTAATTAAGAATACTTTTGATGAAGAATCGTACAATGATAAAGAATATCAAATAGATAAATACCTTGGAAAGATAATTAAATGTGCATACAAAGACAGGATAAAAATGTTGATGTGATTTTCGAAGAAGTATATAGCTTCTTATATTTTCATAAGGTTGTCAAGAGAATATCACCTAGTTGTTTCTTCAAACTACAAAGGAACAAATCTTCACTGATGGATTCATCTCTTACAAACCATAGGGGATGCATTGTATATATAGGTTTGCTTGCAATTACAAGAATCGCTAGTGATTCGAAAAATTTTAAGCGACCCACATGGAAGAGATTTCAACCACCTCCAAATGGGGTTGATATGGGATAACTCATGCGAGATAATCTATGGGACATGACTTTAAAGATAATGGGATGAAAATACTTAGCTAATTTAATATTTTGGATAGGATCGAGGTAAGGAAATGGTCAAGGAGTATTTTATAGGGATGAACTAATGAGTAATGGGGATAGGAAATAATAAGGGACTTAAAATTTTGGATAGGGATTAATTAAATATTAAATTAAAAGGATCATAAGGAAGGATAGGCCACCAAAGGGTGTAACACCAAGGGGTATCATAAACAAGTATCTACATTTTCCCCTTTTGTTGAACACGTGTAGGCACAGGTGTGAGACAAAAAAAAAGTGCCGATGCCCAAATTTATATGGGAGGATATTGATTCCCCCTCAAACTGATAATGGATGAAGTGTGTTGGTAGTTTGAAAAGAGTTGATGTGGATTAAAATGTTTTCAATGTCCTAAGTAGGAATTGAAAAGGACCATGCATCAAATGGATGCATAAAAATAAGTGATCTAGACGTCTTGAAAATAAATGGTAGGGATGACATAGCCTCAGGGGGTTACATAAAATGGGTGTACCCTACGGAAAAATACTTTAAGAAAGATAACTATAATAGAGGATCCAATGGAAAACTCATATGGCCTGTGGGACCATGAAATAGGTTAAAGTTAAGAAATTATATTTATAAAAATAAGGATTATGGTCTAATCATAAGTTGAAACAAATTAGATCATTAAAAATGGATGAAAAATTTAATTGGAGGGAATTACAGGATATTTGGAGTGAATTGTTGGAGATTCAATGAATCATTGACAATTGTGGGGTGGGAAAAATGGATCTCTATAGATGGGTGAAAATTTACCATGGTAACTTATTGTTACCACATGTAATTGAGAGAAAGAGCTATGAGCTTAATGATTAAGACAAAAATGGAGACCGCGGGAGGAGCTAAGAGGCACAAGATGTTGAAGCTAGGAGAGGTAGGCTGCATTTTTTGTATTTTTGTGTGTTTTTGTTAAGTTTTTAATTTTTTTCAAATTTTCACCCACTCTCTAGGAAATATTGGCTTGATGAAAATAATCATTGCTAATTTAGTAAAATGGTCTACAATTTAACTAGAATGCCAAATATTGTAGAGAATCACCTGCGACTAGGTGTTTATATGTTGTGGATTAATAAAATGTGGTAAATTGATGAAATTTTCAATGAATGGTGTTCTAATGAATTTTTATGTCTTCGTGGATGTAGGCAACATATAGATTGATGATATGGGACATGATCTCGATTATTTTGGATGATGTATGGGAAGCTATGTTGGATGATGATTGGGCTCATTTGGAAGATGTTGACCTAGGAGGCATGTGTCATTACGCACCTATCCATAGGTAGTGGGGGTTATTACTTTCTCTACAAAAGAGGTGGGATCATGTGATAGGAAATTTTTGGTTACCAACGGAGAGATGACCGTCATGCTTAAGGATGTTTATAGGATTTTGAGATTACCTATACATGGAGAGCAGGTATATTTGATAGACGAGACACGAAGGCCTCAAATGATGTAAATATTATATGGCGATGAGGTAGAGGATGTGGCCTTCTCATCGGTGGATTCTCATGTGGGGTATTGTATATCCCGAGATAGAGGGTCAAGCACTTATGACCCTGATGATGGTAGGCATCAATTTCTATGATTTTCCCGACTCTAGTGGAGGCCGGTTTTCTTGGATGCTAACAGGGGTGGCGGATATAATGGATCAAAAGACTATATTTACATGTTCTCTTGCACTATTAGTGCATACTTATAGAGAGAGATGAGGGAATAGAGGATATCTAGGATATTTGGTATTGATGTAGCATTTCTATTACAATGTTGGGCCTATGATAACATTGTAGTGGCTCGGTCGAGGGGGATACCATAAGGTAGTCGGATATTTCTTGAGGATACCGGTGGATTCATGAGGTGGATATCGATATGGGGTGATAGGGCCGTGATAGGTGAGGAGCACTATCGATAAATCCTAACAAGATTATAGGATGGGAATGTTATATGGAGGCCATACACATGATTCCTAGTATGGCAGTGGAAAGGAGGGTGAGATCATAGCCACCCAACAAGAGAGATGGGTACAAGGTCAATGGCTAAGAGAGTGGGAGATTACCATATTGGTCACATCATGTAAAATTTTGGATTGATACAAGATGTACCTAGGTATCTATTGCCTATAAGTGATATGACGGTTATATGAACACACCACTTCTAACAATTATAAAGCTTCATCTTATTCTATATAAGGAGAGTGTGGGTGTGATATTGGATGATTGGGGTATAGCCACGGGAGTGGATGATGTCGGGGTTACTTGAGGCATACGATGTGTGGTGGTGGGATCAGTTTGTTAGGGTTGATAGGTGGGTGTGATCCAATGTGGATGTGGCGCCTTAGGGGCTTATTGGTGAGGGTGAGGGTGGAGAGGAGGAGAATAGGGTGGAGGTGTTGGAGGCCACCGTAGATAATTTAGAGTTTGATAATACCACATTGATGGTTGCATGGGCTACTCTAATAGATAAGAGGGACATCATGGTTGGAGAATGAGATGGGGTGAGTTAACAACTTGCCACTATATAGGAAGAGTTGACACAGAGCTATAATTGATAGAGACTAGTACTAGTGGGATAGGGAGGCCTTACAAAATGCCTACAGACCGAAAAGTACCTCAATGTCGGTGTTGAGCTATGGGTAGCTCGGGCTCAAGAGATTGACCAAATGAGGCCACTAGGTGGCATGAGCATGGCTTATGACCAATCATTATGCAAGGAGTTGTGGTACTACGAGGATATAGTGTAATGGAGGCTATCAAATCGAGACTCATTATGTGGTATACTTACCATGGAGGTAAGCTAAAAAATTAGGAAGTGTTGCAAGTGTGGGACATACACCACATGGCTAGGAGAGGGGTCCTCATAGTGGACCGGATGAAGGTGTCGATGGCACTTTAAGGGGAAATGGGATTGTTTGTTTGACAAACATTCATTTTACTAAATAACTTTATATGTTGATTTAAATATTGATATGTACGAGGATCACTTGAAGCCCCTTTTGATGATGATATAGATATATGAGGCTATTTGGAGCCTTTTTGGTTTGATATATATAGACCCTTTTGTCATGAGATTTTTGTTTTGAGTTGCAATGTGATAATTATAGACATGTTTAATGATGATTTGATTAATATTTTGAGATTTAATTTTGATTAACTAAAATGTGGATATGTGGTATTGTTAATATAACTATGAAAAATTGTAAATAAAGTAAATAAATGTAATAAAGAAGTATATAAATGACCCGAGTAACTATGTAAAAATAAAATGCCAACCCTAATGTGTAAGAAGGAAGAGGAAAGAACTCATATGAATAGAATATGCTCACAAGATTGTGTCATGGAGGTTACTGAAAAATATGGAAGCAGGAACGACTATGCAAGAGCCCCGAAAAGGATGGATCTAGAGTATCTATTCATACTTTGGAGTTCCTAGAGAGATATTGGAGCACTTGTAAGCACTCTGGTTTACAAAATAAGTACCACTGGTCTATGGAAAATCTCTAGAACTAACCATTATATGTTTAAAATATGGTCCAAAACCCTCATTGTTTGTCACATGAGATTCGTTACCCAACTTAGGATGTCGTTGATATTCCAAGTTGAATGAAAAGACCTGCAAGATACCAAAATAAGTATCAAACCTTACAAAAATAAAATAAAAATGAATGGGTCAGACTGACCTCAGCTGCCACAACATTGGACTTACTAATCGAGAATTACACTAAATTTCATACCCAAATATAGCTATGGAGAGTATGTGCATAACGTTCCCTAGGTGTCCTTTTGTCGATCGCACTTTGTGAAGTAGTGAGCAATAACTAGATGTATAAAATTTAATAGAATGTAAGCATGAAATAGATTAGAATCCCTCCCCTATGAAGTGTGATGCAGATTTCCTAGCCTTGTACCTTATGATGGAGCTATGTGGATGCAAGTGATCTCTAATGCAATAGATGGATGTAACTCTAGATGGGTGATAATAGTGATTAGTATAAGGAACCTCATTATGGTCTCATAAATTTATATGTATTGGGTACTCTTAATCTAATTTTGTAAATAACCACTGAAATGGCCAACCACCAAAAAGATAAGAAGAAGAAATGGTTAGAAATAGCCCAAAAAGTGGCAAGAAAGGTCAAAAAGGATTGGGGTGCCCATGGTGGGACTAGGGCTCCCATGGGCACCCCAGTAATGGCATGGACACCCCATTCAAGGCTAAAATAATGGAATATGACTGAAACAAACTAGGCATATGGATGTAAAATGTTGAGAATGATGAAATAAAATAAAACAAGATGGCCAAAATATGGGGGTTAATTAGTACTTTCTTCACTCAAGAACCTTCTAAATAGTAGTATGAAACTAGGATTAAATAATATCTAAAGTGCATGATTTTGTGACTACATTTTTCCCACTTTATGTTGGTGAGCGAAATCTCGAGTAGCATAAAGTAGATAGAGATGTGTACCGATGCCGATGTAGAGTGATGTAGATAACATGACGAATTACTAAACAAAGAGTGTAATGAAAAAGGATGGTGGAGCATGGAAACTAAATATGAAAATGCACAAAAAATTGGTGAGAGTGAACCTAGGGTGGAAACGCATGTGTAGTTGTTAATGTATGTGATATACCTACATGGTTAGTAAAGTGTGTACTACTGTGAAGTGTTTTTTGTTGTTGTTTCCCCATTTGACTCGCTTGTTTCTCGTATGGCTGGACTGCAAGGAGAAAACAATCAAGTAGTCAACTATGTATGTATATATGTGTAAAAACACAATGTAAAATACACATGTTAAATTACGTAAATGTAAATTACGTAAATGAAAAAGTGTAAATGGAACATGTGCACATGATCCATGTCGAGAAAGAGAGTGAAAAAGGACATCCTATCTTGTTATGGTTTTTTGGGTGATTAGACACCATATGCTAAATAAGTATAGGGAGGAATTTTTTTGTATCATCCAAGCTCTAACTACTTCCTTAAATGTGTGTGAAGAGATCTCTTTACGTCCTAGTTTTTGGGTGATCTCGATGTTACTTGGCCAAAGTAGTGTAAGGAGGCACACCCACCGTAACCTCCGAGCCCGAAACCACTTCTTAGAATGCTAAGGACACCATATCTTGTAAAATTCATTGTGTACAAGGTTTGTAGACTGTCCGAACCAACTCGTTGTATGTAACCCACAATGCCAAGGCGCGAAAGTCCACCAACCGAATCGTGTAAATGTATTGTGTTATTTTGTAAACCACAAATGATGCCCCCATCTTTTGGGATGTATGGAACATCGTTGATAGGATAATGTGGCCCCAAAAGAGGACCAACTGCATGAAATTTACCCTAAAAAGTGCTTGGTGGAAACCAAGGCACGCACAAACAAAAAGTTCATCTAAAGACAACTATTAGCATAAACAAGCATGCATGTAGAAAACAATCTATAAGCAACGTAAACAATGTAAAAGATACAAAACACAACAAGAATGTAAACATGCAATAAAATAAAGTAATCCACACAAATTAGGTTGTAAACATGGGACATAATTCATGATGTTTCAAGACATGCAATGCCATCATGTCCGTAAACAACAAACAAGTGTGCACACCAAACATAGGGCAATTCCACAAAAAGAGAAAACAATAGCATACAATAGAATAAACAAGTATGGAAACAAATATCCCTACATAAAAAATACTACACATGAAGCACCTGTTATCATGTTAGAAAGATAACTAGTATGTTAAAATCATGTAGAACTAAGTAATGTAAAGTGTTAAGTACAAAATGAAACAAGAGAACTTGTGAGAGCTAATGTGGATTCCCCCAGTGAAAAGTGTAGGAAGGGTAGAAGGTGAGCATTTGTGTTGCATGTAAGAGACTTGTATCTATGATGAAAACTAGAAAATACGTTAATGCACATGTGTGGATGGTATAGATAAATGATGTATAAGTAATATAACTAGCATGTGTAATGTAGACACCCATAATTACGCCTGAGAAATTTAAATACTTAAATTGTGCTAATCATCCCCCTTCCTACAAATTGGCTACATACCGTCAAAAACGCTCACCTTCTCTCCTATTTCCGTTAATTAATTACACTACTCTAATTAATTACGTCATCTATCCAACAAATATCCTTATTAACGACCTTCCGTTAATTAATCTCCCTATTATCTAAACTAATTAATTATTATTAATTAATTAGCTTCCCCCTTTCATTTAACCAATAAATCAATATTTAATTTATTTAATCCCCTTCTATAGTATAAATCATGCTAATATTCCTCTAAAATCTTTTATAAGCTTGCACATCTATTAATTAAATAATCTTGATTAGTTAAAAGGCCCCCTTTATCCACATGAGTCACTAAAGGATAAACAAACCCTCTTAAAGTTAACTCAACCCTATCTAAACCCCCCTTATCCACAACTAACTCAACATCCCTATTATCCCACATGCAAAGGGATGTAGTGATTCCTTTATCCATTGGGCTATATAAAGATCCCTCCTCCCACCTTTACACTTCACCTAAATTCTTTGAGAAGATAAAAGCAAAGCACATAGAAAATAGACTATAAGCTTCTTTTTCACTCTTGAAGAATTCACCATTGAAGAGCTAAGCCTCCTTCCTTCACCAAATTTTATTTCCATGGAGCCTACATAGGTCCATTTGATTTTTTTGTCAATCAAAAGAGTAGAGGTTTTTGACAATTAGAATGATTAGTTTGATTTATTCTTTAAAGTTCTAATGCAATAGTGTTATTTTCTAACCTTGTTTAACTCTTACCTTGATGGTGTTTAGATTTTGATTTAGTTTTTTCAATTAAGACTACTAGGTGTTAGTTTTAATTTCCTTAACTTAGTTGAACAAAACCATGCAAGTTAATGATGAATACAAGGTTAAGGATGAAAAGCTCATACCTTACAAGAAGTTGGTAGAAACTCTCAAAGAGTACTTTGTGCGCACACATTTGAACAAATCCCAAGAGTGCAAAATAGATCAGTAGATGCTATGGCAACAATGGGTTATATGCTTCATATTCCTCCAGGGAATAATGACATGCCATTCTTTTTGGAAAATTTACGTCAGCTTATGTATCACATACCAGAATCCTGTCTAGCTTGTGATGTTGTTGGTCCCAATTCCCTGTGGTATGAACCCATATTTACCTATCTCAAGGACAACACATTCCATCCTGACATCTCCCGTTCTGAGAAACAAATCCTAATTCACTAAATAGTCCATTATACCCTTTTAAGAGGTACTTTATCAAAAATTCACCCCTAAGAAGACAGGCTCGTGGCCAAGAAAATCACGAAAAATGGCTAAGTCTTAGTCTCCGGACAGTGGGACAAAAGTACGCAAGGGACGCGTGGGACGCGAAAGTGCGAAATGGGCGAAGGTTCGTCTGGGACAGTCGGGACAAAAGTACGCGAGGGACGCGTGGGACGCGAAAGCGCGAAATGGGTGAAGGTTCGTCCGACAGCCGAGACAAAAGTACGCGAGGGACGTGTGGGACGCGAAAGCGTGAAATGGGTGAAGGTTTGTCCGGGACAGCTGGGACAAAAGTACGCGAGGGACGCGTGGGACGCGAAAGCGCGAAATGGGCGAAGGTTCGTCCGGGACAGCAGGACAAAAGTACGCGAGGGACGCGTGGGACGCGAAAGTGTGAAATGGGCGAAGGTTCATCCGGGACAGCCAGGAAAAAAGTATGTGAGGGACGCGTGGGACGCGAAAGCGTGAAATGGGCGAAGACAGAAGAGGAAAAGTCAACGTTTGACCTGCGAAACTTCAAACGGCCATAACTTTTGACTCCGAGCTCCGATTTTCACAAAATTGGACTTTCTGGAACGAGCACGACGTCCTCTATGCCACAGAAACTGGATTTCTTATTTTTAATGAGGATAGATATATTTAATTAAGAGAAACATATTTGGCTCCAGTCAGTTAATGTTCATTCCCGTCAAATGACAGAAAACGCCTGCCAGACCCAAAATAGCTGCCCGCACTCAGAAGGCCATAACTTTTGCATTTCTCAACAAAATTACACAAAATTGGTACTGTTGGAATCATGGTTCCAAGCCCAATGCACAAAAATCAAGAAATTCTGGATTTGATCAGAAATTAATTGAGTTTTTTAAGAAAATGTGGCCAGGTTCAGAACAGTGTTTTATTTGGTAGCTGGGAGTGCAATTAAGAGGCATGGTCATCATTCTTTCTCTGCTGCAGCACATGGGACAGTATGGGGAGCCTTTTGCAAGTAATATACAATCATTTCACTCAATTTAATGCTTCTTACAGGTGGTTGAAGGACAGATTTCGGGATTTCCATTTTCCCTTCTCTTCTCCTTCTCATTTTTTCTATAAATTGGAGTGTTGGGCTCATTGTAAAGGAGAGAGTTTTTGGGTAGCAAAGCTCTGCCAAAATTGCTTTGTGAAGCTAGTGTGTTGCAGGCCCTTATAGCGAGACTCCTTGCATGGTGATACAGCCCTTATCTTGTAATAGATTGAACTGTGCATACCAGGAAGCAATAAAATACAAAGTTTGTGGATGTATCTTCCCCTGCTGTGTTTTCTTGCATTCTTCTTGCCCCTTTTATCTTTCTACAAGAATATTGTGTCTATTATTATGTTCTTGCAGGAATTCACTAACATTGTGTATGCTTGGAATATTGTTGTGAATGCATTTTGCTAGATTATGGTGAACTGTCATCACCTCTTCTAGTGTGCACTTTCCCTCTGTATTTCACACATTTGGAGATTACTCTCACACCCTCCTTTTCTGGTGTATCACCACTTTAGTGTAGGCTTTCATTTTATGTATTCTCTCTCCCTGGTCCCTTGGAAATTTAGATTAGAATAGTTAGCTTATCCTGCATTAGAGTAGATTGTGGCAGGTAGTTTAGGAGCAAGAACCAGCTTTCTCTGGAGGTCTCTGCATCTCAAAAAGCAGTCCCACAACTTGGAGATAGTACCCATGTTATCCAATCACACTGTGAGTTCAAATACATGCACATGGGTGCTGTGATTCGGTGATAACAGTACGCTTTATCGTTGTGGCTACGATGAGAATCTGCTACGTTGTCTCGATATGACGGAGTCGATCCAAGCAATCAAAGAAGTACATGAAGGGGTGTGTGGAACACATACTAATGGAATGCTTTTGGCCAAGAAATTGTTAAGAGTAAGCTCCTATTGGCCTACCATGGAAACCAACCTGTTGTAACTATGTCAAAAAATGTGTACTTTGTCAAAAGTATAGAAACTTCATCCATGTTCCATCACACCATTGCAACCCATCACCACCCCATGGCCATTTTCTAATTGGGGACTTGAATTGATAGGGAAGCTTACCCCTACCTCATCTGATGGTCATACCCACATCATCATGGCTACTGAATACTTTATCAAGTGGGTGGAAGTTGTCCCCTTAACCTATGTAACAGGAGCTCATATTTCCAAATTCATCATGAATCATATCATTTTCCGGTATGGCATTCCTGCAGCCATTGTTACTGATAATGGAAAGTCATTTAAGAATAAAACTATAAAGGGTCTCTGTCAGTGGTTCCAAATCAAGTTAAAATGGTCTACACCATATTATCCCCAAGGTAATGGACAAGTTGAGGCCACAAATAAGAATTTGGTGTAAATAATGGAGAAAATGGTAAGTAAAACTAGTCATAATTGGCATTTACAAATCCACCCAGCTCTTTGGGCTTATAGAACCTCTATTCACACTCCTACGGGTGTGATGCCATATTCTCTAGTATTTGGGATGGAATCTATCATCCCACTAGAAATTGAACTTCCTTCCCTAAGAATCTCTCTTAGGGACTATCTGGATAAAGATGAAGATTACCAGGTGGCTAGACTGGCTAAGTTAGAGCTCCTAGACAAGAAGTGCATCCGTGCCCTTAATCACCTTAAAT
The DNA here is from genome assembly GCA_018340775.1 of Taxus wallichiana var. yunnanensis. Taxonomy (NCBI): domain Eukaryota; kingdom Viridiplantae; phylum Streptophyta; class Pinopsida; order Cupressales; family Taxaceae; genus Taxus; species Taxus wallichiana. The sequence goes on from CM031236.1 coordinate 302,436,880, forward strand.
TGTATTAGAATAGAGTCTCCAAATATTACAACAAGAGAATCATACCTCGCCAGTTTGAGGTTGGTGATTTGGTCATGAAGGAGAATCAGTTCAACACAAGGGAGGAACGAGAAAAGAAAGGAAAGTTTGAACCACATTGGTTAGGACCCTATGTTATTGTGGCCAAGTATGGCACAGGGGCATACAAAATTGCTCACCCTAATGGTGATGAGCTTCGTGAGCCCATGAATGCCATGCATCTTAAGTGGTTCTATGCTTAAACATGATGCAAAATTAGAAAAGAAAAAAAAATCAAAACATGGTAAAATAATCAAAAATGAGAAAAATAAAAAGAGAAAATAGGTCATCCATAGGTGAAAACCATGCAATTGTGGTACTGGATGGGTCCTTGGGTGAATACCGGTTTACGGTGCCTTGGGAGGATTTGTTGTTCACAAGCATCTTACATCTAGAAGGTATTTCTACTTAGCCTAGGGCTAGTTTCACGTCTACCTCTCGAGATTCACTTTGTGATCCCAATCATGTCAAGCCTTGATCCAGATTTTTCTCCTTTTATTCATCTCTCGAGGGGCATGGTCTTGGCCTATTCACCATCTTACATTGGGGGCATTTCTATGACTTCACCTTCTTGTGTATAAGCGCGTGGCATATTCCCTTATATATTCCGCATCTAACATCATCATATTTGATATTTGCAATCTAACATCATCATATTTCCATCACTATCATCACATCTAACATCATCTATACATCATATATCAAGAAAAAGCTAAATATACATCATACATGAATGCTAAGCTAATCATCACATATCGTATCATCAAATGGGCGCAAGATGGATCGCAAATATCAAAATCTATCCCCCACACCCATATCATCATATCATCATATTATCCCATCCACTAAGTATGGTGCATCACATGAGAAAAATACATTTGGTATACTCTACAAGATCTATCATCTAGAAATCAAAACACATGCGATACATTAAACAAATCATGATACATATACATGTGAAATCAAATCATCTAACATCATAAACACATATATCTATCCATATACTCAATCAAGAAATAAAAAACAATGTTCATCTCATAAACACATATGTCATGTCAATAATGTCCATATAATACATGTGTGGTATATCTGTGTCAAAAAAATGGATATATGTAACTGCAGTACATCAAAAATGCCTTCATCTGAGGCGTACAAAAGGATGATACATATATCAAAGAATAAAAACCTTTATTAAAGGCATGTATCAAAACTATTATACATCAAAAAGGCCTTCATCAAGAGGCACATGTGTCAAATACAATCCTTAGGGATGACTCAAGCCCTATGATGGGGTAGCCAGTTTGTCTCGTGGTGGTGGCATATCATGAGCATCTCTAGCTCTCCCTGGCCATGGCTGCTCTACTGAGGCCTAAGGCCTCTCAGATATAGTACCTCCTGCTGACAAGCTAGCTATAAGAAGGTGCTAGCCACTCACCGGAGCTGCCTCAAAGTATAAAGACCTGTAATAATAGGTTCTACCCTCTGTTGTAGCTAGATATTTGTGTGTATGGACAATCACCGTTGTACCATAAGTGTGTCAGAAGGATGCTATCCTCCCTGAGGCTCGGGTAAGATCATCCTGGCCCACTATGTGCTCAACCCTCAGCATATCTTGCTCAAGTATCATGAGCTATAGTTGGGCCTGTGTCTATTGATATCCGTCACCTAGGCCATCTGCGTGGCCGTCTATCATATCTATTGAAATTGCACATCATTATCACCTCCCTAACCACTGGGCTTGACCCTCGATCCCACTCGGTTGTCACTACTAGGATATGAGCTCAGGCCTTATCTCTCTCTATTATGGCCTGATCTATCTCTTCGTGACTTGATCTCGCTTTGCAAGAGCCTCATCAGTAACTATTGTTGTAGGGTGGCTATCTGTGCCACTAGGACCTGTCCATGTACTGGCCTGGAAGACTGACCCTACTCTAAAACTTGGGGCCTAGAGGGTGTGCAGGTGCCTTTCCTTGACCTCATGGCCTTGGTCCTTGTACCTATACGGTACCCTACTCATCATGGGGTAATCCATCAAATGGATCATCTGGGTCATAACCCGCTGCACCCTCTCTCTGGTCACCACCATGCCAAATATCTCTCGGTGGTCTGACACTTGTTGCCCAGGCCTCCTCTGGGATAGTCAGTGTCAGGGTAAAACAATCACATACCAAGTCCAATAGTCCATAGTAGTGCTCGGATATTTAATATGTACCACTGGATCCCATACCTATGGGACCACCTATAAGAAACTAGCCTTGGCTCGGGTCAACTATATACGAGGCCCCATGGTCTACCTCTCAGAGTCTCAGCGGGAATACCATATGTCTAGCTATGGAACCCCTTATACATGTGCCTAGTTGTTGTTGGCATCTTTCGACCCTATATAGCTCAATAATGTAACTCTAACTGCCTATAAGGAAGTGCTCCACTACACACACACTGATCTTTATGGCATCCTCGACCACTGTATATGCCTATAGGGTCTCCATATGACATCCCTATCTGGAAGCTCATCAAACTCTTAGTGATACCTGTATAGACTACCCAGGTGACCTCATACGTCACCACCTACTTTGAAACCCATGCCATATAAGATGGATCCTCTGGATCTCGAGCATGAAGAGTGCCCATGGGGTACCCGATAGCAATGTGGTCCCATGACCAAATTTTTACTAGTGAGGCAAGCCCCACCATCTTCGACGGTGGTAGGTGATAAGATGCAAGTCCCAATGAAGGTACAAAGGTATGTATTGTCCCCAGATAATAGCGCTCACCGCTAAATATCCCTGTACAGTGTCATCGAGTCCTCTCATAAAAGACGTCCCAATCTTATCAATGAGTAAAAACCCACTGATAAGTGCCATAACATATAGCAGCCCTTGGTGCGGTGTAGGGTCGGGCGAGGTACTCGTGAAACACAACCGTCATACCGTCATGCGCAAAGATATCATCTCGATCAAATAAATCCTCGGACATCTACCCCGATCTTCCTAGCATTGAAGTATACTCAATCAGTGTACCCAGGATGGGCACGCGGAGAATCCACTACACATCCTCCAAAGTAATGGTCATCTCTCCCGTAGGGATTCGAAGCTGCTTGACTCACCGTGCCACCACTCGACCAAAGGTCAAAGATGCGAGCCATGATCCAACATGATGGAAGGCATCCAAGACATGGGGCCTAGGCCCACTTCCTCTAGAAGAATAGCTATGGCACGCCGATCTCACCGATGCATGCTCCCCTCCAGTTTGACAAATACGTAAATGACGCTCCCGCATCTAAAGTACTGGTAGGTGTCTCTGTAAAATCAATCCACTCATCATTTACTAGCATTTATTCTAAAATTCTATCTATCCTTTTTAGGGTTAACCCAAAAATCCTAAATTTTCTTCTAAATGCCATCATTTTTGGCATTTTCCTTTTTATCTTCCGTCGGCCTAATGTGCATGTGTGCCCTTTGGGGCATCTACACCTCCCTTTTGGCGCATGCACATGTGTGTAACTATCTAAGGGCACTTGTGCCATCAATTGTGTGCTGCTGCATTCTTTTGGGCGTATGCACCACCCTTTCGATGCATGTGTGCACGCGTAACTATCTAAGGGCACTTATGCCATCAATCGCATCCCTACGCATATGTGTGTGCACTACTCTCTATATGTGTGCACTACCCTATAGTTTGTGCATGGCCGTGCACACATGTGGTGCATTGGCATGTGCATCCGTGTGTTTGAGTGTACCTATATGTGCACACATCCACCCTAGGGCACCCGTGCCACTAATTGACACCCGCGCCTACGCGCGTGCATACCCTACATAACCCCTAACCCTAATTCCTAAATCTAGGGCATTAATTGCAAAAATTGATAAGGGTTTGAGTAATCACAAAGATGCCATCGTCGGCATGCCGCTGATACCCTCAGACTTTGTCTTCCCATCTCAATCGGTCTCGTGCTATCACCATCATCCTCGTCATTGTCAGAGCCTTGCGGTAAAAAATTAGCGGTGGTTGGTAAGAAATGAATTGGTTGCGGTGATTTACCCCCCTCCTGGGTGGGGTATATCAACCTATTTTTCACCGCCGTGAATGCCTAGAGGCTCATTTCGATTGTCATTTTCTCTTATTCACCATTGAATAATTATTTTAATTAAATAATTATTTTTCTTCTTTTTTCACCGTGTTGGGGCATTTTTTCCATCCAATACCCCTTTCTTCTCCCTAGGAAAATTTTTATTGCTCCTAGGTGATTTTTCTTCTTATCCACACTCTCGTAATATAATTATTTTCAAAATAATTATTTTATTAATTTTTCCACTGAACAAGGACATTATTTGTCACTTGTTTCTTCTTTCTTCCACAGGGCATGTTTTTTTGCACCTAGGCCCTTCATTCTATTTCTTCTATTTTCTTCTACTATCCACCACATTTCAAAAATAGAAAACAAAATATGTGTGTGTGTGTGTGCATCACTTCAAAAATCCAAAAACAGGGCAAAAATTTTTCACAAAATCCTAAAAAGTAAAAAACCTACAAAAATAGGTAACCTACTTATTACGGCTGAAACTTGTGTCTTGTGCATGGTATTCTCTCCATATCCTACTATTTTTATTCACGTCTTCATCGATCTATACGACTCATGGATCGATAGATTCATAACCATTCACAAAGCTAGCTTCTTGCTTCGTCTATACTCTGGGGCATGTCTTGTTGCCTGGTGTTGTTTCATTGTGCACAAAGCTTTCTACTTGGACCTTGTTTCCATCATCATTTCCCTTGCTCGCATCCTTTCTCGGGCATCAATTTTAACCCTTGGCATCAATTTTATTATTTGTCACGTGTTTCTTCTTTCTTCCACCTGGGGCATGTTTTTTTACACCTAGGCCCTTCATTCTATTTCTTCTATTTTCTTCTACTATCCACCACATTTCAAAAATAGAAAACAAAATATGTGTGTGTGTGTGTGCATCACTTCAAAAATTCAAAAACAGGAAAAAGTTTTCACAAAATCCTAAAAAAGTAAAAAACCTACAAAAATAGGTAACCTACTTATTACGGCTGAAACTTATGTCTTGTGCATGGTATTCTCTCCATATCCTACTATTTTTATTCACGTCTTCATCGATCTATACGACTCATGGATCGACAGATTCCTAACCATTCACAAAGCTAGCTACTTGCTTCGTCTATACTCTGGGGCATGTCTTGTTGCCTGGTGTTGTTTCATTGTGCACAAAGCTTTCTACTTGGACCTTGTTTCCATCATCATTTCCCCTTGCCTGCATCCTTTCTCAGGGCATCAATTTTAACCCTTGTCATCAATCACGAACATGTGGATCTCTTCATCTTGATAACAAAACATTTGTACAACTGTCTTGATCGTTGTTGGGTTGGATATGTGCGTTTATACTTTTTTTCCCTATTACATGAGCTTGTTTCCTTCTCATAGTACATTGTGTTTTGTATGTTGCATGGAGTTGGTAGTTTCAGCAATGGACAATTGTTCGTAGTATGACTTTGCATGTCATTCTACTTTTGTCGTATGCTTATATTTTTCATAAGGATCGATGACGTAGATCTTTTGGAAATATGATGACACTGAAGTTGTTCCAATGCAAAAGCTAGAGGCTAAGTTTTTCTCTCCACTCCTCCATATTTCTTCTACCTCACTTTCCTCCCACAAATTTTCTTCTGCTTCACCTAGGACATTCTGCCCCTACCTATTCTTCCATCCATTTCTCATCTTTTCGATCGTCGATTGTCTTTGTTCATCACCCCATCGACACTCGAGGGGCACCTCTCCCTCCTACTAATTTTTCTTCTATCCCTTCAAAATTTCATTCGTCTACTATCTTTGAAGTGGTGTCACTTACACCACCCCAAAGAGGGGTAAATGTAGACACCCATAATTATGCCCGAGTAATTTAAATACTTAAATTGCGCTAATTATCTCCCTTCCTACAAATTGGTGACATACCATCAAAATCACTCACCTTCTCTCCTATTTTCATTAATTAATTACACTACGCTAATTAATTAAGTCATCTATCCAAAAAATATCCTAATTAATGACCTTCTCATTAATTAATCTCCCCTTCTATCTAGACTAATTAATTATTATTAATTAATTAGCTTCCCCTTTCATTTAACCAATAAATCAATATTTAATTGATTTAATCCCCTTCTATAGTATAAATCATGCTAATATTCCTCTAAAATATTTTATAAGCTTGCACATCTATTAATTAAATCATCTTGATTAATTAAAAGGCCCCCTTTATCCACATGAGTCACTAAAGGACAAACAAACCCTCCTAAAGTTAACTCAACCCTATCTAAACCCCCCTTATCCACAACTAACTCAACATCCCTATTATCCCACATGCAAAGGGATGTAGTGATTCCTTTATCCATTGGGCTATATAAAGAGCCCTCCTCCTACCTTTACACTTACACCTAAATTCTTTGAGAAGATAAAAGCAAAGCACATAGCAAATAGACTATAAGCTTCTTTGTCACTCTTGAAGAATTCACCATTGAAGAGCTAAGCCTCCTTCCTTCACCAAATTTGATTGCCATGGAGCCTACATAGGTCCATTTGATTTTGTTGTCAATCAAAAGAGTAGAGGTTTTTGACAATTAGCATGATTAGTTTGATTTATGCTTTAAAGTTCTAATGCAATAGTGTTATTGTCTAACCTTGTTTAGCTCTTATCTTGATGGTGTTTAGATTTTGATTTAGCTTTGTTAATTAAGACTACTAGGTGTTAGTTTTAATTTCCTTAACTTAGTTGAACAAAACCATACACATATGTAATAAAGAGACCATGAGAAATAAAAAGTAAACAAGAGTAAGAGTAACCATAATATGCAGTATGTTGTGGATGGATGGAATGGAATGCAAAATGGAGTGATAAGAGCCACGTGCCCCCGAGTGAATGGAAGTGTATGTAGTGAGGTTCATTTTTTTACCCCCTTAGCAGTCAAGAATGAACTATAAACAAGAGTGCGTCATCGGGAAATGGTCAAATAGTGTGTGTTGTGTCTAATGCACTATAATGAGTAAGTATGCGTAGTGATAATGATATGCGACATATAGAAGATATGTATGCTTCAACCTATAGCTGAAGTGTATATGATGACAATATGAATGTATGAGTGATGATTTAGCCCTAAGTGTGTATCACTACATGATGAATAGTAAGGAGTGGTGATGTAGCCTAAAGTGTATACCACTACAAGATGATAGAGTAAGTGATGAGTTAGCCTATATCATGTGTCACTATCCTAGAAATTTCACATGATGAGAGGTGGAATGATAAGTGTGTGATGAATTTAAGGTCCATTTGATTTGTAAACCCTTGATAGTCAAGTATTGACCTAAGAACTAAAGTGCATTATTAGGTAGTGAGTACAACACGTAGAAGACAAGATACTATAGGTGATGACCAAGTGATGAGTAAAATGTGTAGTAAATATATGATGTGTAAAATGATAATGCAAAATGTCTAGAATGTGTAAAGAGGCATGTAATGTATGGACTAGTAATGTAGTATGTAAGACTATGTAATGCTAGACACGTAGGAAATGATGTAGATATAATGGTGACTAGTATGATGTATGATTTATAAATGCACAAATGTCAAAATGTTGTACACTGAATGCAGAATGTATGGTGTATGACGTGTAATGTATGAATAAGTGCAGTGTGTGGGTTTCATGTGTAGTAATTCCTCAACAATCAAGTGTGAACCAAAGCATAAGAGTGTTTCATCGGTAATGACGATGCTAACAGGTAGGATTACTATACCTATGTAATAATATTGATGCATAAAAATGGAAAGATGATAGATGCGCAGATGCGGTGATGGGTGGGGGAGATGTATTATATTTTATTCACCCAAAGTGTATATGAATGAGCTAACCAATAAACATGAAGGAAAAAGGTCATTCATCCGATGAATTTGATGATGAAAGGGTAGACCACGATCTAATAGTGGTGTTATGGTAGATAAGAATTATGCTTTGATTAATGAAGTTGATGTACATGTGAGGGATGAATATATGAAGAAGTTTGTGGCATCCAAAAATATGTTGATGATGGATACCTACGTGATGTGGAATGCAAAGGTGAAGAAGATCCACGTGGAATAAATTGAGGTGGTGATCTATGTTGAGATGCAATAATTGTCCTAGGAATGGGCCTATGATTATGTGTAGGGATAGTGGAATGCGATAGTCATGTAGATGATACGTGAGTAGGTGAGCTATGAGTATACTATGCTTTGAGTAACATAAAATATGGCGTGCTAAAAGGATCGGTGGTCTCATTATCAACTTTACAAGAAGATGATGACCATGGAGTAGAGGGAGGGACACCATCGATAGAAATAACCTAATTGTGGTGAATAAATTTGAGTTGCAAATAATTCATAGAAATAATATATTGAGAGTGATGAATCCAATTGATACCAAAAAGCATGTCGCATTCATCAACCATGTTTCCAACAAGGAAAGGAAGAATCATTTTAAGAGGAATGACTATAACATGTAGTTTGACAACACCAAAGGGTTTGTTGAAAGGAAACTCAATTTACGATGGAGGATAACCGATAGCCTTGAGAAGTGAAATAGAGCATGCGCTAACGGGATGTGATGCGTTATCCTTAGTGTTTTTAAATGAGTTTGAACCAATAGATGCATTGATATGTAAATGATTATATGTAAAATTCACATGATAATCATGATTGGAGAAGAATATTATTGTCAAGTAAAGTGTCAATGTTGGCAACTAAGAAATCAAGAACTCCTAATGTAGGAGAAGGAACTGCATGATAAACATAATTATCATAGAATCACTATTTTTAATTGTGTTTTGGTAAGGGGTTATTAAAGATTTTAATTTTATGATTTTCATTAATAGGTGTAGAGGTTGTAGAATTTGAAAGCTCATTTTGACCATTGTCAATAAAATCTTTAATGAGATGGCGTAACTAGAAACAACGATTAGTGGAATGTCCTATGCATTGATGATAATCCCAATAAGAATTGTCATCGAAATGATGCCCTTTGGGTTAAGATGGATCAAGTTATAGATGGTAGGGTAATAAGATTTCTATTGATGAGTTTTAGTAGAAAGACACTTGTAGGTGTACTAATCTTAGTAAAAGTACATTTGTATGGTTGTGGTCAAAGCTCCCTAGGAGTAGAGATTTTGTTTACAATGGTTTTTCCATCCATAGGTTTAGTTGTAGAAGGCTTAAAGGCTATATTATTCTAAAAACACATTGATAATGTTGAATGCTCCTAATATTTAAGTTTTCCAATTGTCAGGATTTTGGTCTCATGAAGCTTGAGAGTTTGACAAAGGTGATCAAATGAGGAAGAGGTGCAAAAGAGAACACTCTCTTAAAGCGGTGGTAATAGACTCTGAATAAATAATTCTTGAATCTCAAAATCCACAAGTACGTTAGTCATCTTATATAAATTGTTTTTTATCACAAAACATAATCATATACGTGTTCATTGGACCCTTTCTTAAGTTATGAAAGTTGATCAAGGGATAGATTAGAGCTAATGTTGATAGAGAAATGTGTGAGAAAGGTATTGGCCAGATGTGTGAAATATACTACTTTGAATGGACAGATGGGTCATAGAACCAATGCATCACATATTCTTAAACTACAAGGAAAAAGCTTAACAATTATGATGTGACCATCCACATAGTCGGGACATGCTAGGTGGAAATATCAAATATGTTCTTGTGGGTCACCATGGCCTTTAAAAATGGGAAATTTAGGAGAGATGAAGTTAGGTGGAAATGCATAAGTGGAGATAACTGGTGCAAAAGGGGTATGGATCAATGAAGTGGAATCGAAAGAGAGTGTTCCTAAAAATTAGTGAATTGGAGATGCCGAATTTGATTTTACAAATCCTGATATAAATAGGTTACATCAGGAGTGTTCAAGGAAGAGCCAAGTTGCATATTAGAAGCAACATGGTGGGTGATGGGAGTGGTAGTTAAAATAATAGGGGTAGAAACATAAGATGGGTGGAGTGGAGACCATGGGAGCTGAAGAATCCATGACATAAGTGGAAGCATCATGAGTTTATTTAGCATAAATTAAAGCATGCAAGACATGAGGAAGATGAGTAGGGTTTTCGCACAAATCTTTCTTAAAGGAAGTAATAGCATTTATTTGTTCTTGGTCAACATTGGTGTCTTCATCGTAGGACTTATCACTATTAGATGCTTCAATTTCATGGAGAGGAATATGGTTGGAATTATCTAAAGGGTTTTCAGCCATAGATGTAGTTTTATCAGCCATGACCTTAGAAATATGATGAGTAAATGAAGGGAGCTCACAATATTGGAGAGACCCAAAATGACTGCTACAGGTGATGGGCATAAAAATAAGGAAGAAAAATTCACAATTCGGCTTCACCAAATTGATTAACTAAAATGTGGATATGGGGTATAGTTAATCTAAGATACGAACAAATGTAAATAAAGAAAATAAATGCAATAAAGAAGTATATAAATGACCCAAGTAATTATGTAAAAAGGAAATGCTAACCCTAATGTGTAAGAAGGAAGAGGAAAGAACTTAGTTGAATAGAAGATTCTCGCAAGACTGTGTCGTAGAGGTGACTAAAAATATGGAAGCATGAACAAACTGTGTAGGAGCCCCAAAAAGATAGATATGGAGTATATATTTGGAATGGAGCACCTGAGAGAGGACTGGGGCACTTCATGGGCACTCTGATATACAAAATGGGTACCTTGGTCTATGGAAAATCTCTGGAATTAATCTTTACAAGTTTGATAGATGGTCTAAAACCCTAGTTTTCTATCACATGATATTTTCTACCTTTCTCTAGATGTTGTTGATATTCCAAGATGAATGAAAAGACCTGTAAGAGACCAAAAGAAGTATTAAAACCCTAAAAAAATTCAAATGAATGGGTCGGACTGACCTCAACTGCCACAATAGTGGGCTTACTAACTGGGCATTTACACTACATTTCAGACCCAAATATAGTTATGGTGAGTGGGTGCATAATTTTACCTAGGTGATCTTGTGTCAATCACACTTTGTGAAGTAGCGAACAATAACTAAATGTATAAAATGTAATAGAATGTGTTTCTGGAATCGAATAGAATCCCTCCCCATATGAAGTGTGATGCGAGATGTCTTATCCTTGTGCCTTTTCATGGATCTACGTCGATGCAAGTGATCTCCAATGCAATAGATGGATGATAATATTGACTAGTGCTAGGTCCCTCATTATGGTCTCATAACTTTATATTTATAGGGTTCTCTTAATCTAATTTTGTAATTAACCTTGAAATGGTCGACCACCAAAAATATAAGAAGGAGAAACAACTAGAAATAACCAAAAAAGTGGTGGGAAAGGTAAAAAATGATTGGGGCACCCATGGTGGGACTAGGACGCCTATGGGTGCCCCAGGATCTAGCCTGGATGCCCCAGGATTGAGGATAAAATAATAGAAGATGACCAAAATAGACCAGGCATATGAATGTAAAATGTTGAGAATGAAGAAATAAAATAAAATAGGATGGCCAAAAATGGGGGTTAATTAGTAATTTCTTCACTCAAAAACCTTCTAAATAGTAGTATAAAACTGAGATAAATAATATCTAAAATTTCATGATTTTGTGACTACAAATGTGTTGTTTTAATATGTAATGTGTTATGGAAATGTATGTAATTTAATTTTACTTTTACATTGTTAAGATGAGTGGTGATCTTGTCGTATGTTTCAAAATGTGCTTTAATCATATTTAAGAATAAATGTGAACTATTTGCTTTTGTACTAGAGTTTATACATGTGTGATATGATGATAAATTAAACATGTATGACAATGCACTTGAGGCCTTGTGAAAAATGTTAACAAGTAACTAACAATAATCAGTCACATATAGGAGCATGGATGTAGATGGAAATGTGCCTATGTACCTTTTTACAACATGGGAAGGGTTTATATGTAGTTTGTATCGGAGAGTAGGTTCTCCTTTTGATGGATTGTAGGCTTATGCCCTAGCTATACTTTGTTTACGAAAACTATTCGATGTGAGAAGTTTTATTTTATGGGAAAGTTGTTCGATGTAGAAAGCTTTCCTAGAATTCTTTTGATATTTTGACTTTTGATATGAAGGTTGATCAATGTAGGAAGCCTATTTATAATGATATGGGTAGTCATTATTTAAGGGAATGGTCTATGGTTTTTACTTGATTTTTGATATCCATCCTTCATGGGATCCATTTATATTTGGATTTGATAGTTTTCCTTGGGGGGTCGGTTTGTATTTTAATAATATGGTTAATAGTTTTCCTTCGGGGATTAGTCTATTATTTTGGTAATGTGCATCCATATGTATATTTTTAATTTTATTTTTAAGATGAGGGCATGACCAAGACACCATTTGAGGAGGGAAAAATATGTGTATAAACCACACATGAAACCGTTGGTATGTTTTTAGTTGGTAGATAAGGGAAATATGAGAGTAATTATTGTGGGGTTCCTGCTAAGGAGGAACTTTTCCATATGGAAAATTTGATGAAAAAATATGTGGTTTTCATCTTTAAGGTCATAGACGTAGGATACTGATGGAGGACCACATAATTCCAAATCATTACAGTACTAATTGATAGGTTAGTGTTGGAATGAGATCTTTGATGCAACTAAAGTCGTGAAAAGTAGACGTGTTAACAATAGAATGGACACAAGTGCAAGGCATTTAAAGGTTCCTTTTTAGGTTAACCATCAAGGTAGGATAAATGATATGCTCTCAACCCATACTCATGATTGATGACATATGGACTAATCCAGTTAAGGGAAAAACTTCCATTTTCACTCCTTTCCAGAGTAGTGACATTTTGATTTTATTTAAGGAAAAGATCACTAATGTTGAAGTCACATTATTTGATGTGTTTATTATATTCTATTTTAATGCGTTCTTGGTAGATTTGATGAGGTTCAAGGTTTTTTAGGTGGTGTTCATCTAAAAATTCAAGTTGTGTTAGGAATTCTTAACGATAATCTTCATCAGAGATAAAATCTCTTAGGGATACATGGAGAGATGGAATTTGAACTTCAAGTTGTAAAACCACCTTGGATCCATAGACTAAAGAGAAGAGTGTAACACCCGTAGGAGTGTGGATTCTAGTTTAATAGGCCCAGAGAGCAAATGGAATTTGGAGATGCCAATTATTGCCTACTTGATCGATGGTTTTCATGAGGATTTTATTAAGTGTTTTTTTAGAAGATTTTGCTTGTCTATTTTCTTGTGGATAGTAAGGGGATGAGAATATTAGCTTGACGTTGAAAGTGATGCATAATTTATTCACTTCCTTGTTTTTGAAATACTTTCCATTATCTATGATTATCTTGTGAGGGATGTCAAAGTGACATATGGTACATTGATAGATGAAATCAATAATTTTGTTTTCTTTATTGGAGGCGAGGGGAATAAATTCCACCCTTTTACTAAAATATTTGTTAGCATTAATGATGGAATAATTATGTTGTGATGAGCATGGTTTGATAAGGCATATAAGATCGACCCCCCACTGTGAAAACAGCCACGAGATCTTGAGCGGGCTATAAAACTTGACTAGGGACATGTGTAAGATTATAATATTGCTAACACTCGATACACTTCTTAGCTTATTGATAGAAATCATGATTGAGGGTAAGCCAATAGTAGGTCATTCATAAAATGTGTTTAGCAATAGCTAAGCCACTAAAATTTCCACCACATATTCTCATGGAATTCTTGGATAGCTTTGATAGATTCATGAGATTTAAGGCATCTAAGGAGGAGGCCATCAAATCCTCTTTTGTAAAGGATGCCACCTAGGATGACATAGTGGGTAACACATTGAAGAAAGGATATTTTAGCATTTTTGGATAAGTCATAAGGGAGTTTAGATTGAGAAATATAGTCATATATTTGTGTATACTAGATATCTGATTGACTACTTTCAACATGATTAACAAGAGAGTTCGTTGTTATGGGAGGGTTATTCTAGATTTTGTACGATGACGAAGATTTTATAATCATCATTTTACCATGGTATGAATGAGGTGAGATAATCCATGGTGTCTGCAAATTTATTAGATGAACAAGGAATTTTTTACATAGTATAACTATCAAATTCCTCCAAGAGGAATTTAACAATGACTTTATATTTTTGTAATATTTCATTTTTTACATAGATAAATTTTTTTGATTTGAATGATGATGAGTTCATAGTCCCCATCCGACACCGAGAAGTATGACAATTTTGAGACGCATAATTAAGTCTTGACATTCTATTATATTATTAGTAAATTCAAAATTCAATTTGAAGGATAAAAGGATAGGAGTCCCACAGGGAGGTATAGTGACAATACCAACCCCTCCTCCTTGATGACGTTTAGAGCCATCGAATGAGAGGGTCATTTTACGAGGATAAGCATCTTCATGATCAAAGGTATTAATGGATTCATCAGAAAATGTTCATTAGGGATTTGATTATTAGAAGAGGGTTTTTTCTATGCTAATCGGTGATAACCTATCCTTTGATAGATTTCTATAAGAGGAACTCTATATAAAACTTTATCAGAGAATGAGCCATCAAGTGATGTTATTATTATGATATGGTTTGGAATGCATAGTTTTAAGATGATTGACGTTATTCACAATGAAATTTTTATGATTGATAAAATAGTAATGAAGCTTATAAGTTGTGAAATATAAAGCGCAACACAACTTTTCAGCTTTAGTGTAATGGGTTTCATAATCATGGAGCATTTGACTCATGTAATAAACAACTTGTTCTTTACCATGCTCATCTTTCTATACAAGCGTGGATCCCAAAGAATTATTGGTAGAAGACATTTATAGATAAAAAGGCTCACCTCGCATGGAGGTGTGAGCATGGGTGGTGATATAAGATATTTCTTAAGTTGATAGAAGGATTTTTGACAATCATCATCCCACTTAAATTGGACATCTTTGTAAAGGAGATTATGAAAAGGCTGACATCGATCAAATAATTGTGAGATAAAACAATGGACCGATTAGACTCTCCTTGGAGGATACATAGTTTATTAAGATTATACATAGGTGGAATTTCGATAATGGCTTTGATTTTTGCAAGGTCTACTTCAATTTCTCTCATGGATACTATAAATCATGGAAGTTTACCAGCTAGAACACCAAATACGCTCTTAGCATAGTTAATCAAGGAAATATTAGGGGAGATGGGAAAAGATGATGTCAAGGATAATAAGATGATCTTTTCGACATTTATATTTTCCTAATAGATCATCTATGTAATCTTCTATGGTTTTATTGATAAGGTCATGGAAGATGTAAGTCATTGCACCCTAGTAAGTGGCTCCTACATTTTTAGACCAAAGTGCATTACTTAGTATAGACACCTAAAATCTGTACACAATAGTAATACTAAAATTATACTAATTACCCTTTTTCCATCATTTCTATTATAATTAGTGATTTCCCGCTAATTATCTAACATTCCCCTCAATTTTTTTCAATTAACGACACTTCATTAATTTACTATCCTTTCACACATTCCGATTCCAATTGATGACATTTTGTTATTTATAATCAATTAATTAACTATCGTTAGTTAATTAAACATTTATAACCTTTTATTTAATCAATAAACCCTCTTATTGGTTAAATCTCCCTTTCAAATCAACTCAATCCTACCTATTTTCATATCAATCACCTCCAAATAGCTTTCTAAGCTT